>CM045763.1:8305000-8905000 GCA_025200525.1 Camellia lanceoleosa | reverse complement strand
GAGCCAAACTGTAAAGTGCCTTATTTTGAGCCTCTCTTCAACTTTGTTGAAGGGCTCTTTATTGTTTGAGCCCAGATACTGTCTCTTGCTCTCTATCTCTCTTTTGGGACTTTTTTTGCATCATATTTTAGCCTTATTTGTGAGCACATTTAAGATTTTCCTTAAACTATAAAGTATCTTGTTTTGAGCCCCTCTTCAACTTTGTTGAACGGTTCTTTGCTATTTGAGGCCTTTTACTACCATGTTTGTTCAAACTCTCTTTTAGGGCTTATTTTGCATGATACATTAGCCTTATTTGTGAGCCTTTTTAGACCTCAACCTAAACTTAAAAAAAGTCTTGTTTTGACATCATCTTCATGTTTGATTGAGGTCTATTCTCTGTTTGGAGTCATATTCCCCTATGCATGCTTCATTCTTTCATGATTAGGGCTATGCATTAGAGCACTTGCATTGGCCATGGTTTGGCCTCTTAGACACTAAAATCCAATGGATTTTAAGTGGATTAGGTGTGTTCTTGAAGGACAAAATCAGAGGGGGGTGACCCCCTCTTTCCTTGTTTTGCTTGATGGCCTTTTTGGCCTTCCAAAGAGGCCCTATCTTGCATGCTTTGTTGACTGATTTCAGGGCCAATTTGATGAGTTTTAGGGTTATCATATTTGATTTCCAGAGTTAATTTTTCCATGCTAAGTGTCCCTGATGCATGTGCTTAATATTCCCTTGTATGCCCTTCCAAAGGAGCCCCTCATTTTTACTTGCATTGGCTGCATTTCCATGTTTATTTAGGCATATTTTTACATGTTTTGTTCACTGGTTTTTGGTAGTTTGGTGAGATTTCATATGCTTCATATACATGCCATGTAAACCATGTTTGCTAATCAAAGTTGCATGCTATTTTAGTCCATCTTGGTAGCATCTTTTGGTCATGCTTTGAACTAGAAATGTTCATGTTTTGGCACTGCCTTAGCTCTGTCTTTGTGCTTCATGATCAAATAATGCATGCTTTGTATAGCTATAGGTCAATACGTGTGCCTAATTTTGTGTTTCGAGGCTCATCTCATGCATCGGGTGCCATATATCCATGTTTCGGGATCATTTTGCATCACATTTCAGTGCTGGAACTTGCATGTTTGTATGCCATATTTCATGCCTTGCCATGCCTTGTTAGAGTGGCATTTATGCCTTAAGATCGGTCCTCGGTTTGCGTACATGTGTGCACGCATCTTGAGTGTCTCATTTTCATCTTATGGCCACTGATGCGAGTGTGGCCGAGGTCCACTCATGTTGGTGTAAGTCCATTATGCATTGTGTATGTCATTTTAATTCATAGCATTGTGTATGCTAGGTTGTATGTTAGAGCATTATGTATGCCATTTCATAACATTGTGTAAGCGAAGTTGTATATTAGTTACATGGTGCATGCCATCCCATTTGCATTGTGTTTGGGATAGGAGTTAGCCTGAGCACGGAAAACGAGGGACGTTTCGTACTCCGAGTGACGGAACATGTCTCAATTCTCGGTCGCCGACACTCCGGATTAACCATGATGGAGTTTAGGTCTTGTTGTGTTTTCATGTGCATTCATTCCATATTGAGTCATGCAAATCGACTCCCTCGTCCATCATGCATCGAGATGCGTGATTGGTGGCACGAGAATCGAGGACTACACTCCCTGAAGAGTAGTCAAGCATACATATGTGAAAATACATTGCCATGCCCTTTTCCTACTCTCTATTGCAGCAAATCAGAAACCGGCAATCTTTTGGGGCTTCGCGCAATATTCCGGGCTTAATTGTAAACAGAGGCTAATTGGGGCATCGCAATGGATTTCTGCGCCAAGCAACCCGAACATGCATCATTCATCATCCGGAGTAGAGTTGAGGCAGTCCCTAGCTTGCATGCTAATTTACTGCTTTCCTAGATTAATTTGTTAATTAATTAGGATTTTGTATTTATTCGGACTGTAATTATTCATTTGGGACTGTATATTATTTATTTGGACCCTCCGAGCGAGGGCACAACTGTAATAAGTGTGCGTGTGTGTGATGTATGTCTTCCAACCCCACGTCTTTCTCCCTTTTATTTACTAGCTTATGATGGTTAGAATAGGGCATGTTTCAATTAGCATACAGTATGATAGCATGTTTGCATTCATTCATCTGTTTTGCATGCACCGGGCTCGGCGCATCATAACTTACTGCATTGTATTTCAATTCCAAGTTGAATACTTGTTAGCTATAGCATTCCATATGCCGTGTTTAGAATAGCCGGGCCTATCTTAGTTACATTTTGCATGTGTTGCATTAGGCATTTCTGTATAGTTAGGATCATGCATTGATTTCTAACATAGTTTCTGTTTTAGCTTGGAGTACTCGGTAAGTTTTTACGCTTTAGCATCCTTGCACGTGTGTGAGTGACTGCCATGATAGCATGCTTACCATGAGGCTATGTGCTTATGTGATATAACTGCCTGTATGCCTGTGGGTGAAAGTTGGGTTATTTGGATTGAAACAATGCATCAACTGTGAGTTTTAAGCCCACTAGATAGTGGCAAAACTATCTTTTCTAAACTCACCTGAGGGTGGCAAAATCTGTATTTTAAAGCATACCTGCGAGTAGCAAATCATCTTTCAAAAACAAACATGAAATGTTTTGTTCCAGTTCAGGCGATCCAGTCTATACTTGTATGCTGTGTGCATCACATAGTAAATCTAGGCTAAAAATCGGAATAAGAGCACATAATGTTTTCAAAACTCGATATCATGGTTAGTAGAGGCCGATCTTTGATCAGGCGAGCGGGGGTGCTCACGAAGTGACCTTCCCCAATCGTACCCAAGTTCCTGAGCTGAGGCAACTTTGGTGATGACGGACACGTGGCCTTAGGCATGAGTCAGGGTTTCCTAAATTTCCCCAAAACAAAATATTTAGGTGGCGACTTTGTATCTGGCAAAGCAGTCCATATTTGGCACTTCTTTCAAAAAATATGTTTTCTCAAAACGATTTGCCGGATTTGGACTCTTTGGTTTAGATTACGAACCGTGACAATTTGAGTCCGAACCATAGTGAGTCCAAAATGAACAGAACGGGACTCATCTTCCCGGGGCGTTCGGGGACGTCTACACTGGGGTGCCATACAAACGAATAATTTCCTTGATGTATAAGGTATCAAACTTATTAAGGGAGTACATGATTTTGATTGGCAGAAAATGCGCTGACTTTGTCAATCGGTCTACTATAACCCATATTGCATCGTTCTTCAAAAATGACTGTGGTAGCCCGACCACGAAGTCCATAGTAATGTGCTCCTATTTCCATTCAGGAATAGGGAGTGGTTGCAGCAGTCCTGTAGGTCTCTGACGTTTTGCTTTAACACGCTGACAATGCAGACATTTGAAGACATGGCTTGCTATGTCTCTTTTCATTCCTGTCCACCAGTAGTGTTCCTTTAAATCCTGGTACATCTTTATGTTGCCAAGGTGGATTACCAATCTCGAGCTGTGAGCTTCCATCAATATCTTCTTCTTGAGTTCCGGAATGTCAAGTACACAAATTTGATTTCAAAATTTCAGTATCCCTTTGCTTATAGTGAATCAGGATCAGGTGTACTCCTTTGTTCCTCGTACTTTTTCTTCAAAAGTTTATCTTTCCATTGGCGCGCTTTAATTTCTTCAATCAATGTAGGTTCCACGGTTTTGTTGGCGAGCAGCCCATTGATCTTGCGGGAAATTAGAGTACATGCCAAACCTCTGGTCGTCTTTTGGCTCAGTGCGTCTGCCACCACATTAGCTTTGCTTGGATGGTGATGGATTTCTACATCATAGTCTTTCATAAATTCTAGCCACTGCCGTTGTTTCATATTAAGTTCATACGTGAACAGATATTTAAGACTCTTGTAATCAGTGTAAATCTCGCAGGTTGCACCGTAGTGATAATGATGCCAGATTTTGAGGGTAAAGATCATCGCAACCAATTCTAGATCATGTGTTGGGTAGTTCTTCTCATGAGTCTTTAGTTGGCTTGAGGTATAAGCAATGACTTTTTCATTTTGCATAAGAACACAATCCAAACCATTGTATGAGGCATCACTACAAATTACGAACCCATCCGCTCCTGTAAGGAGTGCTAGTACAGGAGCTGACACAAGTCGACTTTTTAATTCTTGAAAGCAACGCTCCTGTTTGTCAGTCCATTCAAAGGGTGTGTTCTTCTGAGTTAGCTGGGTCAAGGGTGATGCTATCTTTGAGAAATCTTGCACAAAGCGTCGATAATAGCCTACTAGACCCAAGAAACTTCGAATTTCTGACGCATTAGTAGGTTGTGGCCAATCTACGATTGCTGCAACTTTTTGGGGTCAACTGAGATGCCATCTTTGTTAATGACATGATCAAGGAAGTGTACACTAGTGATCTAGAATTCGCATTTCTTTATCTTGGCATAAAGTTTGTGATCACGTAGTGTTTGTAGAACTGTTTACAAGTGCTGCTCATGGTCTTCCTGTGACTTGGAGTATATGAGGATGTCGTTAATGAAGATGATGACGAATTCATCAAGATGGGGTTTGAATACTCGATTCATTAGGTCCATGAAGGCTGTTGGAGCATTTGTGATGCCAAAAGGCATGACAAGAAACTCGTAGTGCCCGTAACGGGTTCTGAAAGTAGTCTTTTCGATGCTTTCCATTTTGACTTTTAGTTGATGATAGCTCGATCGCAAGTCAATTTTTGAGAATACTTGGGCACCTTAAAGTTGATCGAACAAGTCATCGATTCGTGGTAAAGGGTACCGATTCTTGATGGTGACCTTGTTCAGCTCTCGGTAATCGATGCATAACCTCATGATACCATCCTTTTTCTTTATGAACAGTACTGGAGCTCTCCAGGGTGAGGTACTAGGTCGAATGAAACCTTTGCCTACGAGTTCTTGGAATTGAGTCTTCAGTTCTTTTAATTCCATCATTGACATGCCCTAAGGGGTTTTTGATACTGGTTGGGTGCCAGATTGAGTTTCAATGGTAAATTTGATTTCCTGATCAACCGGTATACCAGGTAGATCTTCAAAAAAGATATCCAGAAATTCTTGAACCACGGGGATTGCATCAACGGTGGGGGCCTCTTTTTGTGTATCGATTATATAACAGATATAACTACAACAACCCTTTCTTAGGAGTTGTTGGTACATCATAGAGGATATATCTGAGGAGGGTTCAAATTCGGTCCCATCAAAGACAAGCTCGGGTTGGTTTGGTAACCTGAGGGAGACATTTTTAGTTTTACAGTCAATAGAGGCGTGGTTAACAGCCAGCCAATTCATACCTAAGATCACATCAAAGTTTTCAATGCGGAGGGGAATCAAATATACGTATAACCTTTTAGGGATATAGCACAAGATTTGTATACATCAGCACTAAGGCGGAATTACAAGAAGGAAAAAACACAGACAATAGATATCCTAAGGGCTCGGGTATTGATGCCAGCTTGGCAGCAAAGTGTAGTGCAACAAAAGAATGAGTTGACCCAGAGCTAATGAGGACATGAGCTAAATGATCACAGATAGAAAGTGTACCTGACACAACATTTTCAGTAACTTTTGGTTTTCCAAGTATCAAGGCAGAAGCCCTTTCTTGGCGTTTTTGGTCTTTCCTCTCCGCTCTAGGTCCTACGGATTTTCTGATTGGGTGTAACAACCTCGATCCCTGATTAACGCTAATTCATGTTTAAGTATGCCAAATGAGTAATTAAGAAGTGATCCTCAGTTAATTATATGTGCATTGCATCATTTCGTGTCCATATCTGTTTAACGTAGAAAGATCTGTTCATGTTTTCTTTCGGTTTGCAAGTTAAAGGCCTTATTGGTGTCCGATTCAGAAATTGACTTGACATACGTGTTAATTAGGATTTATAGGATTTTATGGTAGGTTTAATTGAAATTCGCTTCGGGACGATTAAATTAGAATAATTAATGCTCAATTAAGCCTAACTAATGAAATCTTGACCTAAGCCTATATAATGCACCTTTTTGTTCCCCACTCACTCTTTTTCTTCATCTTACATGCATCCTTGAGCTCTCATAGACACAAAAATGTAAGAGGGAGAGAGGGTAGGAAGGAAGTTGAACTCAACAAGAGAATTGCTTGAGATTTAGAGGAAGTTGAAGAGGACTTGGAGGATTAAGCTACCACACTTGAGAATTCAAGACTTAAGGTAAGAATCCACCCTTTTAATGGTGAAATAGAGTTGTATAATGCATGGGTTCATGGAAATTAGAGATTAAAGTCAAAAAATAACTTAAAGAGTAGATTTGAGAATCAATTCATGCATGCATGTCCATTTCTTCCTAAATTGAGCATGATTTCAAAGAATTCTTTCATGCATGTGTTCATCTCACTTATATTTTGAGAATTCATCATGTTTTCTATCAATTTGCCAAATTTGATCATGTTTTGAAAAGATTGAGTACAAGAGAATTCATGCATGTAATGTTTTTGAACATTCATAAAGTTCAAGATGAATTTTTGTACAATTGGCAAGTCATTGGGCCATGATTTCATGCAATGATCTTTAAATCATGATGTTTTGTGAGTTTTTAAATGTTTCCTAAAGTTTTGGCCCCAAAATGTTGAGTTTTGAAGCGTTTTGTTTGAGTTTGAAACTTGGAGATCAAATATGAAAATTCCAGATTTTGCATTCACACTCGAGCATAAGAGTTCACGCTCGAGCGAGCACTCTGAGTGCGTGCACTTTCGCTTGAGCGACGATTGGATGCTCGCTCGAGCGTGAAATGCATGTACCCAGAAATTCATATGTTTTATAGTACGCTCGAGCGATAGAAGTCACGCTCGAGTGAAGGTCTGAGTCTCACACTCAAGCGTGGATCGAGTGTCCGTCGAGCGTGAAAAGCAAGCAACTAGTACTTTTTCCAAAGTTTACAGTCCGTTCGAGCGAGGGAAGTCACGCTCTAGCGAACCTTCACTTCTTGCATGTCCGCTCGAGCAAGGAAAACCATGCTCGAGTGTAGACCCTGTTTTTAGCAAGTTTTGGAAAATGTTTTCAAATGTATTTTTGCATCCTCATTCCATCCTAGGCATTCCTAGGCCATGATTAAGACTTCGTAATGAGGTTAAAGGCTAGAAACATGCTCAGAACAAATAAAGTAAGTTATGTACAATTCAAACGTGTGTTTCAGGTGTGTGTTTGTTATGTGTTCATGTAGGTCACGTGCCGCAGACCGTCTGATTAGTCTGCTCTGTCTGTCTGCACTCGAAGCCAACTGTGAGTAATAACTTAGTAAAGCTATGTTCAACTTTATTTATTTTTTGCATGAAGAAATAAGATTTGTTTTCTGAAATGATATGTTCTGTACAATGAATGATTGTCCAATTTCTAATAATGTATTCGTAGCATCCTTAGCATCATGTGATATCTGTTAGCTGTTACCTGATATCGGAGGTTCCATTATAGAACTTAATATGTCTGCACTCTGTTACCCGTACCAGAGGCTCCATCATGGAGCTCAGCATGTACATTCTTTGTTACCCAGATTCGAAGGTTCCTTTATGGAACTGGTTATTCATAACCACCATATGTTCTGCATCTGTTCTGTTAGCGCTAATGGATCTACCATGTATGATTAAGCATGAATTATGATTTCTGTATATCATCTGAACAAGAATACGAATATGAATCTGAATTATGATTTCTAAGTCTGTATGTACTTCATTCATCAAAACCCTTTACTCCGTTATTATTCACTGGGCTTCCGCTCACTATTTATATTATGTATGTAGGTGAGCAAGCACGTGACCAGGCTTAGAGTTGACGGCCTATGTTTCAGTTTTTGTCAGCCAATCTTTGCGCCTCCCGAGGAGGTTCCGGATGAAGTCAAGTTTTGTGGCTATTTTTGTAATCATATTAGACTATGTTTGTCTGTTAAGTTGTGGGCGAGATTTTTGACATATATGCCTAAGTGTGGTATGTAAATATTATATCTTTTGATTATTCTGTCCCATGTATGTCATCACAGCTCATTGGACCTCGTATGTTTTTTTATATTTGGTTCTACAACCTCTAACTATATGTTAATTTGTCAAGAGGCCTTTAGTAATCCAATGATAATTGGTCGGTTACGATACTAAATCCATAGGGGTGGGTTTGGGTCGTGACAGAGTGGTATCAGAGCACGTGTTTTACCACATATACAGGTCCGTATGAGCTTAGGATGTCCTAGTAAGAACTAGGGGTGTTCCATCTACATGTGTGAGTGTGTGGTAACCTAAATGGATATGAAAACTGAATGTAAATCATGGCAAATGAATTGAAAGAAATGAATGAGATTATTCCTATCTTTATTATTATTTGGTGTCTCTATAGCAACATGGAGAATGCAAGGGGGAATGATGTAAGTGAATCTTAAGAGGCTCACATGAGTCGAATAGAACAAATGCTTGCGGCATTGACTGAAGCTATGACGCAACAACAAAGACAACAACCTTTGCCCCCTCCACCTCTGCCGACACAAGTCGAAACATATAATAATGACATCATCAACTTGACTCAGAAATTCATGAAGATGAAACCGCCAACATTCCTAGAGGGAATTGAACCGTTGAAAGCAGAGACATGGTTGCTTAAGATGGAAAAACTGTTTAAGGTGTTTCCCTGTACCGAGATTTAGAAGGTTTTATTGTCCACTTACACTCTGAAAGACAAAGCTCGAAGGTGGTGGTTACTGATTCGGAATACCAATGGGAATATGACGTGGGCTCGATTTAATGAGATCTTTTATGAAAAATATTTTCCTTAATGTTTTTGGGACTGAAAGGTGTCTGATTTCCAGGAACTTAAGCAAGGCCGAATACGAGGCAAAGTTCACCGAATTAGCTAGATTTGCTCCTCATATGGTGGACACAAACTACAAGAAAGCTCGCAAATTTGAGGGATGATTGGACTTAGACATGTTTGATCGAGTTGGTGTACTAAAGTTGCCAACATATGTGCAAGTTCTTGATAGATCTTTAATGGCGGAAGCCACCCTAGCTGCTATGAAGCAAAGTAAGGCCCCAGTAGCAATAACAACTGATTGGAGAGGAAAAAGGTCTGGGTATGGTTTCAGAAAAGACCATTCTCATGTAAGTAAGAAGCAGAATATAGGGTCTATGTAACAACCCCGATTCGTAATAAAGTACTAATCTGTAATTAAAGATACTAATGAGGGGATAAAAATAAATTATGTGTTTATTGTGTATTTTGTGTGTTATTTGGCTTTCTACCTGTTACTCGTAGTAATATCTGTTGTGAAATCTGTTTTGATATAAAAATTAAAAGGCTTATCGGCACCCGAAACCAAAATTGATTACATGGATGTGTTATTTGGAATATTTAAAACACTATGGCGATTTCTATTAAAAACTGATTCAGTTTGATTCATTAAGTTGCGTTTGGCAAGCCTTATGTTCTAATTAATGTATTGTGGCATCATAACTATATATTCACCACATTGAGCTTACTTGAGCTCATTTCTCTCATTCTTGAAGTGCAATTCTGAGATTTTATTTTAGAGAGAGAGAGAGAGAGTGCAATTCTAGAGAGAGAAAAGATGAAGAATTTGATTATAATTCTAACATGCATGTATATATAAGTGTTTAATCATCACTTTGATCATGAGTTTTATCAATTGTGTTGGGTTTGGTGTATGAAATGTACATGCATGCATATGTCAACAAGTTTTGTAAGTAAATTTCCACGTTTGAAGAGTCTTAGGAAAGAATTAAGAAGAAAATTCTACATGCATGCCTAAACATGTTGGGCTTTGCTATATCAACTTTGATTTTGATCATTTATGTAGAAATTTTGGATAATTGACACATGCATGTTTGAATTATAATGTTTGAACCTTGGTTTCATGTTTTGGAAAATAATTCCTTACATGCATGGAGTTTATGAACTCAAATTTTGTTAACTTCATGGGTTTTGGAGAAAAGAGCTTGAAAGGTTTGCATGCATGGAAGTTGAACTCAATTTTGGCTAAAATCATGAGTTTTGAGCTAAAGGGTTTATAAAGGATCATGTGTTCATGTTTTAGAAAAGTTTTCAAGCTTTAAAGACAAGCCTTGCACGAGTTTACCTTTGAAATTGCATTTGGAAGCTCAAAGCTCTGTTTTTGAAAACCCAGAATTCCGCAGTCCGCTCGAACGAGGAAACCTGCGCTCGAGCGAAGAATGCGAGCTCTCAGCATTTTTGCAGACATAAGCACTTCGCTTGAGTGACCAAAGTCACGCTCGAGCGAACCCTTCGTATCTTGTTGAACCGCTCGAGCGTGGAAGTTGTGGCTCGAGCGTAGATTGAGACCAACTGGTACTTTTTCAGACAGGTCAATCCACTCGAGCGACCAATGTTGCGCTCGAGCAACCAGGCCATTTTTAGTGCATTTTGACAAGTTGTTTTGCATTTCATTTCCATCCATTTCTGAGCATATGTAGACATGAATTATGAGTTATTGAAGAGTCATGAGCTAAGAATCGATGTATGTAAGGTGAATTAGAAATATGTGTCAAATCCGAGTATATGGGCAATATGAACAAGTTATGTGGCATGGAATGAATAAGCAGTTAAAGTAAGAGAACTAAGCCATAACGGCCATGTGAACACATGTAATGATAAGATATGTTTGTGTTATGTACTTTTGTGATTGTAGGTCAACGTCCGAGGATTGATTAACCATTTACGGGAGCCTTTGTGAGTAACGTTATTGTAAAGATATGTTCATATGAATTATGTTTCAAATGTGATTTGATAAGTTATGATTTCTAAAATGATATTTGTTTACGTGAACGAATGTCCTATGTTTGAAATCTATTATGGCATCTATAGATAGTCCCAAGTCATGGGGGACGGTATGTTAATGCGAGTCCATGACATATATGTGATTACGAGATCTCGTTAGCCACTTCATTGTGGTGATATATGTTTAATTGGTATCCGGAACTGATTACTTTAGTCGGAAGACGTTAAGTGATGTGTTCTATGGGATGTAGTATTATTATGTTCGGGTATGAGGATGATTATGTTTTGATCTGTTTTATGACTATGAAATGTTCGGAATTCATTCATTAACCTCTTTACATTGATGTTATTCACTGGGTTTTAGCTCACTATGTGTGTGTATATATATATATATATGTATAGGTGAGCGTTTTGGAGATTAGGCCTAAAGCCTTTTGCCTGGATCTATGTCTCGTTGTTAGCCAACCATTGTGCCTTACATTGAGGTTCCTGAGGTGTCACGTGTTTTAAGCTCTGTTGTTTTCTATATATAAGACTCGTTTTGTTTTTGTTGGCTGTACTTGAGATGTTATAGTTAAGTGTGTAGGTATAATGTGAAAATGATTTTTGATTATGTGTATAAAGTTTTAAATATTCTGTTTCATGTAAGTCTACACAGCTCATAGGACAACTACATTTATGTATTTGTTTCCGCTAGCCCCTTAATTTTGTTAAACAGTTCAGAGGCCTTCGGTAATTCAAGGATTACTGGCCGGTTACGATACTAAACCTATAGGGGCGGGTTTGGGTCGTGTCAGTCAACAAGCAACTCAAGTCAAAGTAATGGGTCTATTCTAGTTTGTCCTGATTGTGGAAGAAGGCATAGAGGTGTATGTTACCGAGCATCTGATGCTTGTTTCCGATGTGGCAAGACTGGTCATGTGGTGAAAGATTGCCCACTTGGGTATGAGAATGCCAGCCGTCCTATGATGAGTTCAGCAGGGTCCGCTTCTACAGTTAAAACAAATGCAAAGACTAATGCTGGGAAAGAACCTCTAAGATAAGGTCGAGTGTTTGCCTTAGTGCCTGGTGACGTACAGAACACTGAAACTGTGGTGTTAGGTACAATCCCTATATGTTCTCAAAATGCATGTGTACTGATAGATTCTGGTTCTATACATTCCTTGGTATCGCATGCTTTCTCTCAAAAATTAACTAAACCACTAGAACTTATGACATGTGTGTTATCTGTATCTACACCGTCTGGGGGTTCTATGATATATGCTTATGTTTATCCGACATGTGATATTGGCCCTATTTGGTAGGGCTTATTTTCAGCTTATTTCAGCTTTTAACTTAATTTAAGTTATTTTGATGTGTTTGGTTCAGCTTAACAATACATCTTATAGCTTTTTGTAAGTCAAAAATCAACTTATTCTTTGAGTGGGGGAGAAGAAGCTTAATTTATAAGTCAAAAATCAGCTTATATTCACAGTTATAAGCTATAAGCTGTTAAACTATAAGCTATAATCACTTTCCCACAGCTCTACCAAACGGGGCCATTATGATTGGTGATATGACGTTGTATGTTGACTTGTTGCCCTTGAACATAGATCATTTTGATCATATTCTGGGTATGGACTGGTTGACCAAATACTGTGCTACTATTGACTGTGCAACTAAATCTGTTGTGTTTAGACCACCGAGTATGCTTGAATTTAGTTTTACTGGAAATGGGGTAGTTCCTCCCCCATACCTGATTTCGGCCATGAAAGCTGTGAAATTGCTTAGGAAGGGATGTAGAGGTTACTTGTGTTGTATATTGTTGCATCATCGATAGTGTTAATGTGAAACGATTCCTGTTGCTTGTGAATTTCCCGATGTGTTTTCGAATGAATTGCTTGGGGACTTAGTTGATAGAGAGATTGAATTCACTATTAAAGTAATCCCGGGAACACAACCTATTTCCAAGACCCCCTATAGGATGTCTACCTTAGAATTGAAAGAATTAAAAACTCAACTTCAGGAACTGCTCAACAAGAGATTCATCCGTCCGAGTACTTCACCTTGGGGTGCTCTAGTTCTATTTGTCAAAAAGAAAGATGGATCTCTGAGGTTATGCACAGACTATTGGGATTTGAACAAAGTAACCATCAAGAATAAATACCCTTTACCTCGAATAGATGACTTGTTTGATCAACTTCAGAGAGCTCAAGTGTTTTCCAAAATTGATCTTAGATCTGAGTATCACCAGTTAAAAGTTAAAGCAGAAGATGTAGAGAAAACCGCATTCAGGACTAGATATGGACACTATGAATTCTTGGTAATGCCATTTGGGGTAACAAATGCACCAGCAGCTTTTATGGACTTAATGAACAGGGTTTTCAAACAATATCTCGATGAATTTATCGTTGTGTTTATTGATGACATTTTGATTTATTCTAAAGACAGGGAAGAACATGAGAATCATCTGAGAACTACCTTCTGATTCGAGAGAATAGAAACTATATGCAAAGTTGTCTAAGTGTGAATTCTGGCTTGATAATGGGGCATTTTTTGGGCATGTGATCAACAAGGATGGTATCTCTGTTGACCCTCAGAAAATTGAAGCTATTGTGGACTGGCCTAAGCCAACAAATGTGACAAAAGTTAGAAGTTTTCTGGGACTTGCTGGTTATTACCGAAGATTTGTGAAAAACTTCTCAAAACTTGCAATGCCATTGACACAATTAACACAGAAGAATGTACAGTTTGATTGGAATGATCAGCGTGAGTCAGCTTTCCAAGAGTTGAAGACCAAACTAGTAACTGCACCGATTTGGACTTTGCCCAATGGTACTGATGGGTTCCAGATTTACAGTGATGTTTCCTACAAAGGTTTGGAGTGTGTGTTAATGCAAAATGGAAAGGTAATTGCTTACACTTCTCGTCAACTTCGACCACATGAAAAGAATTACCTAACACATGATCTTGAACTAGCAGCTGTAGTGTTTGCCTTAAAAATTTGGCGACATTATCTGTATGGAGCGAGATGTGAGGTGTACACGGATCACAAAAGCCTCAAGTATTTCTTTACTCAGAAAGAATTGAATATGAGACAAAGGAGATGGTTGGAACTGATCAAGGACTATGATTTGCAAATTTTGTATCATCCAGGTAAGGCTAATGCTGTAGCTGACGCTTTGAATCGAAAGTCGATTAGGAATTTGTCATGTTTACTGTCTAGTCAAAAAGAATTGCTAGATGACTTAGAAATGAATGAGATTGAAATTGTTTTGCGAGAGCAAGGTGGGATTTTAGATGCTATTTCCGCTCAACTTGCAATCATTGAAGAAATCAAACAGAAACAACTTGAAGATATGTACTTGAAAAAGATTGTGGAAGAACTTGATTCAAAACCGAAGCCAGAGTTTGTGTTTGAGAATAATGTGTTGAAATTTCATAATAGACTTTGTGTACTAGATTTCTCTGATTTAAGAAAGCGTGTTATGTCCGAAGCTCACAGCACCAAATTTTATATGCATCCAGGGAATACAAAAATGTATTATGATTTGAAACAGAATTTTTGGTGGCCTGGAATGAAAAAGTGCATTGCAGATTTTGTGGCTAGAAGTTTACATTGCCAACAAGTTAAAGCTGAACATCAACAACCCATTGGTTTGTTACAACCGCTTCCAATACCGGAATAGAAATGGGAGCACATTACCATGGACTTCATTGTGGGATTACCTCACTCTCCTCGAGGTATGGATTCTATTTGGGTCATTGTAGATCGTTTAACTAAGTCTGCCCATTTTCTACCTGTTAAATCTATTTACACTGCTGACAAATTGGCCAATATTTATATGAATAAGATTGTGAGATTACATGGTATACTAGTATCTATTGTATCTGACAGAGATTCGAAGTTCACATCAAGATTTTGGCAAAGTTTACAACAGGCTTTAGGGGCAGAACTAAGATTGAGTAGCGCCTATCACCCATAGACGGCTGGTCAAACTGAACGAACAAATCAATCTTTGGAAGATATGTTCAAAATATGTGTGTTGGATTTCCAAGGAAGTTGGGAGACTTATTTGCCATTGGCTGAGTTTATGTATAATAACAGTTATCATTCAAGCATTGGAATGGCTCCTTATGAAGCTTTGTATGGAAGAAAATGCCGATCTCCGATATGTTGGGCCGAGGTAGGCGACAGACCATTGTTGGGATCGGAACTTGTGCAAGAAACCACTGAAAATGTGAAACTGATCCAATAGCGTCTAAAAATTGCACAGAGCCGGCAAAAGAGTTATATTGATATTCGAAGAAGAGACAGAGAATATGAAGTTGGGGATCACGTTTTTATTAAAGTAACTCCAATGAAGGGGCAAACGCGGTTTGGTGTTAAGGGCAAGCTAGCGCCAAGGTGTGTTGGGCTATATGAGATTCTTGAAAAGATCAACCCGGTAACATTTC
The DNA here is from genome assembly GCA_025200525.1 of Camellia lanceoleosa. Lineage (NCBI taxonomy): Eukaryota > Viridiplantae > Streptophyta > Magnoliopsida > Ericales > Theaceae > Camellia > Camellia lanceoleosa. Next base: position 8,889,788 of record CM045763.1, on the reverse strand, counting down.
GAGAAGCCTTACCTCTGGTAATGGAGCATATGCTCAATGTATTTCATGTGTCAATGCTTTGAGAATATTTGAGAGATCCACCCCATGTCATTGAACCAACACATGTACTTTTGAAAGATGATTATACTTATGAAGAAAGACCTATTCAGATTGTGAACCGCCGAGTCAAAAGATAGAGGAACAAGGAAATTCCATTAGTGAAGGTTGATTGGCAGAATCATGGAGGAACTTATGCAACCTGGGAGACGGAGGAAGATATGATGAAAAGATATCCTGAATTGTTTCTTTTGGACCCGGTGTTCTTCCAGAACAAAGGTAACTCGAGTTTGGAAGGCCAAACTCTTTAAGGAGGGAAGACTGTAACAACCCCGATCCTTGATTAACACTAATTCATGTTTAAGTATGCCAAATGAGTAATTAAAAAGTGATCCTCAGTTAATTATATGTGCATTGCATTATTTTTTGTTTATATCTGTTTAACGTAGAAAGATCTATTCATGTTTTCTTTCGGTTTGCAAGTTAAAGGCCTTATTGGCGTCCGATTCAGAAATTGACTTAACTTACGTATTAATTAGGATTTATAGGATTTTATGGTAGGTTTAATTGAAATTCGCTTCGGGACGATTAAATTAAAATAATTAATGCTCAATTAAGCTTAACTAATAAAATCTTGACCTAAGCCTATATAATGCACCTTTTTGTTCCCCACTCACTCTTTTTCTTCATCTTACATGCATCCTTGAGCTCTCATAGACACAAAAACGTGAGAGGGAGAGAGGGTAGGAAGGAAGTTGAACTTAACAAGAGAATTGCTTGAGATTTAGAGGAAGTTGAAGAGGACTTGGAGGATTAAGCTACCATACTTGAGAATTCAAGACTTAAGGTAGGAATCCACCATTTTAATGGTGAAATAGAGTTGTATCATGGGTTCATGGAAATTAGAGATTAAAGTCAAGAAATAACTTAAAGAGTAGATGTGAGAATCAATTCATGCATGCATGTCCATTTCTTCCTAAATTGAGCATAATTTCAAAAAATTCTTTCATGCATGTGTTCATCTCACTTATATTTTGAGAATTCATCATGTTTTCTATCAGTTTGCCAAATTTGATCATGTTTTGAAGAGATTGAGTACAAGAGAATTCATGCATGTTATGTTCTTGAACATTCATAAAGTTCAAGATGAATTTTTGTACAATTGGCATGTCATTGGGCCATGATTTCATGCAATAATCTTTAAATCATGATGTTTTGTGAGTTTCTAAATGTTTCCTAAAGTTTTGGCCCCAAAATGTTGAGTTTTGAAGCGTTTGGTTTGAGTTTGAAGCTTGGAGATCAAATCTGGAAATTTCAGATTTTGCATTCACGCTCGAGCGTAAGAGTTCACGCTCGAGCGAGCACTCTGAGTGCGTGCACTTCCGCTCGAGCAACTGGAAGCTCGCTCGAGCATGAAATGCATGTATCCAAAAGTTCATATGTTTTGCAGCACACTCGGCGGCGAAGTCACACTTTCGGCGGTGAGTCTCGCGTTCAAGTGTGGATCGGCGTCCGTCGGCGTAAAAACAAGCAACGATACTTTTTCAAAGTTCTGATCCGCTCGAGCGAGGGAAGTCACGCTCGAGCGAACTTTCCCTTCTTGCATGTCCGCTCGAGCGAGGAAAGCCACGCTCGAGCGTGGACCCTGTTTTCAGCAAGTTTTGGAAAATATTTTCAAATGCATTTTTGCATTCTCATTCCATCCTAGGCATTCCTAGGCCATGATTAAGACTCCTTAATGAGGTTAAAGGCTAGAAACATGTTCAGAACAAATAAAGTAAGTTATGTGCAATTCGAACGTGTCTCTCAAGTGTGTGTTTGTTATTTATTCATGTAGGTCACGTGCCGTAGACCGTCTGATTAGTCTGCTCTGTCTGTCTGCACTTGAAGCCAATTGTGAGTAATAACTTAGTAAAACTACATTCAACTTTATTTATTTTTTGTATGATGAAATAAGATCTGTTTTCTAAAATGATATGTTCTGTACAATGAATGATTGTCTAATTTCTAATAATGTATTCGTGGCATCCTTAGCTTCATGTGATATCTGTTAGCTGTTACCCGGTATCGGAGGTTCCATTATGGAACTTAATATGTCTGCACTTTGTTACCCGTACCAGAGGCTTCATCATGGAGCTCAGCATGTACATTCTCTGTTACCCGGATCCGAAGGTTCCTTTATGGAACTGGTTATTTATAACCACCATATGTTCTGCATCTATTCTGTATCTATTCTGTTAGTGCTAATGGATGTACCACATATGATTAAGCATGAATTATGATTTCTGTATATCATCTTAACAAGAATACGAATATGAATTTGAATTATGATTTATGAGTCTGTATGTACTTCATTCATCAAAACCCTTTACTCCGTTATTATTCACTGGGCTTCCGCTCACTATTTATATTATGTATGTAGGTGAGCAAGCACATGACCAGGCCTAAAGTTGACGGCCTATGTTTCATTTTTTGTTAACCAACCTTTGCACCTCCCGAGGAGATTTTGGATGAAGTCAAGTTTTGTGGCTATTTTTGTAATCATATTAGACTATGTTTGTCTGTTAAGTTGTAGGCGAGATTTTTGACATATACGCCTAAGTGTGGTATGTAAATATTATATCTTTTGATTATTCTGTCCCATGTATGTCATCACAGCTCATTGGATCTCTTATGTTTTGTATATTTACTTCTGTAGCCCCTAACTATATGTTAATTTGTCAAGAGGCCTTTGGTAATCCAAGGATTCTTGGCGATTCTGATACTAAACCCATTTGGGTCGTGACACTGGGCTAGAGGGGCTGGCTGTAGGATTGGTCAGCTTTGGACAATCACTCAGCAAGTGGCCAACTTGACTGCATTTAAAGCATATTCCCGTGTCTCAATGGCATTGTCCTCAATAAGCCTTTCCACAAGTAGGACAAGTTGGAAGAGTGCCACCTCGGCGGTGGGTAAGACCTTGATTGACTGAACTGGTTGTGCCCGTATTCACCTTTTTGGGAGATGCAACACCAAAGCTTTTGTTATCTCTTTCCCAAAATCGCTTCTTTTGGTTTGGTTCCCTGGAACGCGAGGCTTTAATGTCGTTTTCTGCAATGTACGCTTGGTTTACCACTTTTGCATAGTTTGGCAGTTTCAAAACTTCAAGCCTATTTTTAATTTCAGCATCCAATCTTGCTTCGAATTTTCTTGTTTTTCGAGCTTTAATGGGGATGACATATGTAAACTGAGTGAGTCGTGTGAACTTGCTCTCGTATTCGACCACTGTCATAGTTCCTTACTTTAGATGTATGAATTCTGATGACTTTTGTTCCTGCAATGAATTTGGGAAGTATTTTTCATAAAATACTTCCAAGAATCTTGCCCAAGTCGCAATTTCTTTTTTCTCCAGAGTGAAAAGCCACAATTCCTGTGCATTATCTTTGAAAGTGAAAGTGGTGAAAGTTACCTTCTGTCTTTCGGTATAGGGTAGGGCGCGAAAAATCTTTTCCATGTCTTTAACCTAAGCGTCTGCTACCATTAGGTTTGGACTGCCGGTAAATGTAGTGGGTTTCAGATCCTAGAACTGTTTATGTTAATTGACTATTCTCGCTATTCCGGCATCCCATTGTTGATGTTAGTTTGCAAGGCTTGCAAAAAGCTAGTAACCACTCTTTCCATGATTCTTTCCATCGATTCAGTGCCACTGACTGATGACTCACTTCCGTTACCATTATTGGTCATTCTACAAAGTAATAAATGAGACATTACATCCATAACGCAGCATATATATAAGCATGTATAGTGCAATCTATATCTATATAAAATACCAACTTTATTATTTTTACAATTAATATTACATCCTTATTTCAAAAGTCATAATATGTTAGTGTCTCATCCCTGTGGTACAATAAAACAAAAAACAAAAAAGACAACAAAAGGAGATTAGAATACATCATGGTTAGTGTACAAAAGGTTTTATTCTACCAAATCTGGAGTGGTGGGTCAAACGGGCTAAACAACCATGGGAAGTAGTGTTGCATAAAAAGCTCAAATTCTCATCCTAACTGGACCACATCAAAACACATCCACACTACCTGGACTGTGAAAATGGAGACGGATTGTATGTATCCCAAAAATGCTCGATCAACAATCTAGGGGGTGTCTCGATATATGATAGGTCATTACTAAAGTCAACATTTTGAATATTAATAATCTCCAGCGGGTTAGGGGTAGTGGTAAAAATGTAGTCCTCGGGGTACACGTTTCCCCTTCTTGCTACAAAATCTGGGGGTAAAGGGCCTATGATGTAGTGCGGACGGTCATATCCTGAAGCAATGTCGAGGACACGAGTGGGTCCGAGAAAGCGTCCATGCGTATGTGCACGGCTCTGCCTCCATAGCAAGTATGGGACATCAGTGTGATCAGTCTGTACATAGATTGGTTGACCTATCAATTGGGCAAGGCCTGGATGTAGTCTTCTAATTATATCCTCTGAATCTCCCCATCCTTCAGGTGAGGCGAGGGCAGGGAGCTCTGCTAAAATTTCATCCAAATTAATGGCCCCAAGCTCATCCCAAAATGCCTCATCAAGGTTAATCTCGGACATTCCTACATCACCAGAATAAATGTGAGATTTTACATAAAAGGACTAACGTTGCAGGTATTTATTTTATTATGTTTATCTAGCTATGTAGTTTTATTTATAACTTTTTGAACTTCTTGATCAAATTAAAATAGCTTTTTTTTTTTTTTTTTTTTTGAATGAACCATTGCTCTGATACCACCTTTGTTACGACCCAATCCCAAGGGCTTAGGGCTGGAATCGTAACTCACTACTTTATTCTAATCGTGGCAAATTAAATGGCGCAGGCAGAGGCAAAAGGAGATAAAAATAATTAAACAGAAAATTTACTTCATTTTACTATTTTAATAAAAAAAATACATTTATAGGGATTTTATTATTTTATTATTCAGTGACCGGCCCTGAGTAAAAACAAAAGGGAGCAAAAATAAAATAAATAAAAGGAAAAAAAAATGAAAAACAAAATAATGGTTCAACATTAAATTCTCGTATGGGTTCCACTACGTGAGGTGATGGGTCTCCCTTACAACTCGTCACCTGAAAGGGTAACAAGTATAAGCACACAGCAGAGTGAGAAATATTATGCCAAGAGTATAGGAAACACAAAATAACCATGGATAGTTAGTCAACGTGAATAAACAAATTATTCAAAGTGACAGAAACTGAAATATGGAAATTATGTAAATAAATAACCATAACCACGGCACAGAATAGAGGTCATAGAAGTGACAGTCAGAACAGAGGTCAATGGATCGATGACAAACAGAAGACCACAAAGTGGCCAAATAGAGGCCAATGGTTATTTAAGTCTCCCAAGACATGGGACTCCCATGGTAGTACTTACAAAACATAATTGTTTATAAGGTCATTGCCAAATACTTTCTAAAATTTAAACAAACATATTAATGAGTTTCATTTTAAATAAATAGAGTTTAGAAAATGACCCACGTAATTGAAATATTAATATAATTTATAAAACATAACTTGTATAAAATAAATTATGATAAGTCAAAACATACGTAAAATATATTATAATGACTCAAAATATAATATAACTCACCGTAATATAAATTCTTACTATTTTCCTCCTATTTTTTTCTAACAATGCACGCCTCTTCTCTTGTTACTATTTTATTTCCCTCCATTTGCTTTGTCTTTGTTTTTGTTCTCCCAATCTGAAGCATATCTTCCCTATATATATAGTAGGGTGTCATGGTTCGGTTTGAGATGGTTTCTTGATTCGGTTTGGACCGCGCATTTATGCGGTTTGGGAAAAAGTCAACCATAATGACCCTTAATGCGGTTTTGCGATTTGTGTGGATAGGGTTAGCGGATGTCTTGGCGGTTCTTGGCGGTTTGTGGATTGAACTTTTTTCCAAAAATTATTTTTGAACCTTTTTTTTCCCCATTTTGTCAATCTTTATTTTGGACCTTTTTTTCACGAATCAAGTTATGATTCAATTTCATGATTTAATTCCAAAAAGCAGTTATCTGAGACACAAATAGATTTAATTCCAAAAATTAAATAGCAGATTTATCTGATTCAATCTGATTTAAAACAAATTAAATAGATTTCACAAATAGATTTAAAACAGATTCAATACAAATGAAATAGATTCCACAAATTAAACTGATTTAAAACAGATTAATTCCAAAAACAAATTTAATGTCATCCATTAACAAAAAACATAAATAGATCTATCTATTAATTAATTCTTCAAACCAATACCACATTAATGAACAGATTCAAAATAGATCTGTCAACTGATTCTCCAAACATAGACAAATCAAAGATCGGAGAAAGTGAGAGAGAGAAAGACAGAGAGAGAGAGGCTTACTTGCGATCAGTGCGATGACAGAGTCAATCGATCAGTCGATTTTGTGATGAAAGAGAGTCGATCGGTGCAGTAGATGCAAAGCCAAAGAGTGAGAGACTGTGAGATGAGAGAGTGAGGAGGGAGACAGATTAAAGACACAAAGATCGGAGAGAGAGAGACATAGACAGAGACTGAGATTTAGAGAGGAGCTTACCTGTGAGGTGTGCGATGAGGTCGATCGGTTGATCGGTCGATTAGTCCATCTTGCAAAGACAGAGAGAGTGGATCAGTAGGTGTAGGCAGTGGAGATGAAAATCACGAGAGTGAGAGTGAGTGTGAGAATGAGAGACATAGAATGAGATAGATAGAGTGAGAGATAGATAATATTGATTTGGGTTTTCTTTTTTGAACGGTCGGATTTGAAGGAAAAGAAAAGGGGGTTTTTTTTTTTTAAACGGTTTGATTAGATTTGAACCCAAAAAAAAAAAAAAAAAAGTTTTAGGCGGGCGGGTTGGGCGGGTACGGGTTAAACCCGCAACCCGCCCACAACCCAAAAATTACATAAAATCTAAACCGCACCCTACCCTAATGTGTTTGCGAAACCGCCCATACGTGCGCGGTTCGAATCGGGTAGAGCGGTTCGGATAACCCTATGCCCAGCCCTAATATATAGGCAACGCATGATTAGCCATCCACATGAAGTCTCCTGGATATGCCATGTGTTTATGGCCAATCTTGCTTAGATAGGCCAAATCCTAACTTTGCTTAGATATGTTCTCATTCAACGAGTGTCAATTTTTACTTAATTTTTTATTTAATTTTATTTTGACCCCAAATCTTAATAATCCAATTAAATTGTATTACGTACAACCATAAAATTAATTATTTTATTTTACTACTACTATTCTTATTATTCTTGTTATTATTACTTTTATAATTTATTTACTTATTTATCTTTTGATGTCATTTTATTTTGGTCCAATTCTTCGAATTATTATATTTTTTTATTTTATATTAACACATACAACTATAATTATGTTTATATATATATATATATATATGTGGTATTTAATTAAAAAATTAAGGTATCACGTCTAGTGTCTAAAAAAGTGAGATTGACACCATTTTTGAAAAGTGTTTAAATTAAAGAAATTAAAATCTTGAAATTGGAGTTTAATTTGTAAGATTTTCATAGAATTCAAGCCCATCATATTAAAAAAATGAAAATCCATTCCCAAGGAGATTGAGGAAAGTCAAAGACTCACAAGATTAGGGAAGTTTTTACAAGCTCTTGTTGTGCAATTTTTGTTTTAATCCAATGGTAATAATCTGCGCAAGATGATAGTCTCCCTGTTACTAATACCAAGAATTTTTTTCAAGCTAAATTATAACTTAAAAAAATTTCGTTATTTATGTTTGAAATATGACTTTTTAATAAAGCTTCCTAAACCTCAAAACTTTATTGGATCATTGGTTGGTGAAAAAAAACACAGTCTAATTTATTTTACTTTATGAACTCTCTGAAGATGAGGTGCATAATTGAGTAAGAATAAAATAAAATATTATTATTTTTTTCTTGAATAATATTGTCAGAGTAGCAAGTATTGTTTGTATCAATTTTGACGATAATATATATATATATATATATTAAGAATTTAATAGTGAATATAGATCTTATTTGATAGATTTTGATGAGATTATTCTAAAAATACTAATTTTATTAAAAATCGAAAGTTATATTATTTTAAAGTTTAATATTTTGATAATAGTAGTATTTTGGTGAGAATATTCTAAAAATACAAATTTTAATAAAAACTGACATTTAGGCCTCGTTTGGGAACATGTTAATTTAGTAACTTTTTGGCTATTTGGCTAAAAAGGTAGGTAAAAAAAACTTGTATGTTTAGGATGACTTTTTGGCTAATTACGAAAAGATGTGCAAAAAGTAGAGAGAAAAGAAAATTTTTGACTTTTTAGTATGAGTGGTTGGTTTTTTGGCTAATTTAGTAATTTTTTGGCTAATTGACTAATTTAGTCAGTCTCCAAACAGGGCCTTAGATTAAAAGTTATATATTTTAAATTTTAATATTTTGATAATAGTAGTATTTTTTTAAAATTTTTAAGAAAAACTTTTTATACTTTTATTAATATATTAAACTTTTATTATTATGAGAAATTTTTGAACAAATTCTCCCATAAAAAACCGATGATATATGGTTCTCGTTTAATATTAACAATTTTATTTGAGATCTGACGCCCAAACGAGAGATTTCAAAAAATTATTAAAAATTCTATAATTTTTTTTAAAGCTCTGTAGCATTTGTGCAGCTAAAATAAGTTTGAGGTCAGGGGAGAGGTCAAGAGTGAGCCTCCCTCTGTAGGTGATTTCTGGTGATATTTTAGTGATTTATTTTATACTTTTAAAATATAAATTTATACTTTTAGAATATAGATTAATAGTTTTAGAGTATACATCTGAATTTTTTATATTTAAAATAGAGGTTTTGAGAGTTTTCTCTTTCGATTTGGACATAGATTTTTAGATTTTCGATACTCACAATAATTTTCTTCTCTCTCAAGCCTTCTCCTATATCATTGTGGATGTACTTCTTTCTCCAGCAGCAGTGGCGGTAGAGTTAGGCAGCAACGATGGGGATGATGTCGACAGGAACAACGGGCTTTCAATTAGATCTTACTTTTTGTATGAGAGATGGTTCAAGAACGTCATTGGAAAATTCGAATATCTTCGAAAATCTTTAGGTTGATAATGGAGAAGGGAAATTAGTTCTTTCCTAAGAATTATCTCTCCAAAATCCATCCCTTGTAAAGCTATGGGTAGGTGCTCTTTATAGGCACCTCATAATATAGGATAGAGACCATGTACAAGGCACATAGGGAATATTCTCTCTAACCACCTTGTCTGATGAGGTGACCTCTTTGAGGATGAGGAAAACCCCGAAGAGGAGATCAACCTCTCGGCGAACCCTTCTTTTTAGTCACACCTAACCAATGATTCCCAATCATCCCAAGAGGTCAGGGGTAGTTCCAGAGGACGCCTTGCCACAAAAGAGTCAAGGGTAGATCAAGAGAACGCCCTGCCGCAAATATTGTTAAGTCTTAGGGACCTCCTAGATCGTGCCACATCGACTTGGGTGTAGGCTAGTTTAATCGAAGAGTGAATTTATCTTCACTCACCGTCCTCGAGATCGGGTCCTTTGTTCGAACTCCATTACGCCCATTGTTCTGGTACGTAAATCCCGGAAAACTTCGAGTCCGCAAGTGTTCTGCGACTCATTAATAGAGCGGCTTTTAGATTACGTCTGAATCCATTCGAAGCTAAGTATTTCGGATCTCTAGGTTCGTAGATCCGAACATTTTCGAGTCCGGGCCCGAATAAGTCTTTAAGTTCATGGATTCGAACCCTTTCGAGGCTTAGAGCGATTCGGCTCATTTGATGGCGATAAATCCAGACCCACCAATCTTAGACTTGCGATAAATTCGAGCCCACCAACCTTGGACTATTGGACCTAATTAATTTAGTAGGCTTAAATTAGCTCCTCTTACATTTTTCAAATCACATCTTTGAATAGATTGGTGGTTTTTTCTGAATTATAACTCTTTTTTTTTTTTGGCTGATTTGTTTTTTTATTGTTTGTTTTTTATTTTGTTATTTGATTAGAATGACTCTTTAAGATCTTATTTATGTACTATTGTTATCTTATTAATATAATATTTCCCATGTTTTAAAAAATATATATAAAAAAAGGACTTTTTTTAAGTGTGCAACCCTCAAGGTTGCACACCATGTGCCACTTACACAAAAAGTATAAGTGGAAGGTGAAAACAAAAGTAAGACTGCAAACAGAAAATGCGTAAGTGTAAAACATAAGTTACACACAATAACAAGACCCATAAAAAAAAAATAAAAAAAACCTATAGGTTTGTTGTCCATTTAAATTGCTGACAAATCTTAGATCGAATGCTACCCCTCTCTCTCTCTCTCTCTCTCTCTCTCTCACGTGTCTAACATGGAGGGTAGCAAGCACCCACTTCTCTCCCCCAGGAATGATGATCATAAACCAGACCTTCTAACACAATCAAGTCTTCTCTCTTCATCATCTTTCACAGTTCATGAAGATGACATCAATCCAATTATCAGCACCAAAGATTTCTTCAGAGAATTCATCATCGAGTCGAAGAAGCTATGGTACCTCGCTGGTCCGGCAATCTTCACCTCCCTCTGCCAGTACCCCCTCGGTGCCATTACTCAAGTCTTTGCTGGCCATGTCGGAACTTTAGAACTCGCGGCGGTGTCTGTTGAAAACTCTGTCGTCGCTGGATTTGCTTTTGGCATCATGGTAAGATATCTGATTGATTGATGATAGTTTGATATATATTGTTGGACTATTTTTAATAACTTGAATTTATGAGATAATAATAGGTTATTTAACTTTAACTGGAAAATGTAACAAAATTTAAAATGTGTTCATCAAACTTAGCTAGAATTGTGTTAATAGATTTAATGGATCTTATTCAGCTTTGGGAATCTTAGTTTGTTGGAGTTTCTTTTTAGAGGTACTATTTTTGGGTCTGTTTTTTTGGTTGGTTATGGAAACTGTTTTGTTGGCTTATGGACATCTGGTTGTTTCCCGTAAAGGTTTCTTTAATGTTTTATTTTCTTCCCCTTTTTGTAATGTTTTATTATCTTTAATGAAATATTACTTTTTCTTCCCCAAAATTACTTATCTTTTGACTCAATCTTAAATAAATTTTAATCCAGAGAGATCGAGTCATTTGATTTTTTTTTTATAGTACATATAAATTTATAAAATTGTGCATTCACAAACTATATGGTTGGTTGCTGTTTTGTTTTCATCGTTTCCTTTTTTTTGTTACAAAAACAATGAACAATTCAAAACATCTTACACATTGTTTTAATTTTTGTGAGAAAAACTGTTTTTGAAAATTCAAAAAATAATTTTTCAGCGTTTCCTGAAAAGTGAGGTGCTTTCAAAAAGAAGTTCTCTATTTTTTTATTTTTTTTCTTGTTTCATCCAAAAAAATAGGAAACAAAAACAGAACCAAACTATGTAATGAGTTGATTAGCTAATGAGCTGAGTTTGAAAGAGTTTTTAACAAATGAAACACGAGTCTAATGCACCTTACTCTGCATAGTCTATTTGCCTTTTTTCGTGCGTGACAAAATTGCATGCAAAAGAAAGAGATATCTCGATATACATTATAAGCATTGTTTTCTAATAATGTAAACTTTTAGAATAATTGTTGATCTAACAATTTTAGTTGATACTCATTTCAAACAGTTGGGCATGGGGAGTGCACTAGAGACGCTATGCGGCCAAGCATTTGGAGCCGGACAATTAAACATGCTCGGAATCTATATGCAGAGATCATGGCTCATCCTCATCTCCACAGCCCTAATACTAATGTTTGTCTACATTTTCGCGACTCCAATTTTAATCTTCGTCGGCCAATCAATTGATATTTCAAAGGCAGCAGGAAAGTTATCCGTGTGGATGATACCACAACTCTTCGCCTATGCATTGGTCTTTCCTCTCGCGAAGTTTCTGCAAGCGCAGAGCAAGATGGCAGTGATGGCGGTGACATCTGGCGTGGCGCTTGTTTTGCACACTTTTTTCAGCTGGCTGTTGATGGTGGAGCTAGGGTGGGGGCTGGTGGGGGCGGCGGTGGTGCTGGATTCATCGTGGTGCTTCATGGTGGTGGTTCAGCTCTTGTATGTGTTTGGTGGGGCTTGCGGTGAAGCTTGGTCTGGGTTTTCATGGATGGCATTTCACAATTTGTGGGGATTTGTTAAGTTGTCCTTTGCTTCAGCTATAATGCTTTGGTGAGACTATTTTTCACTCTTATATTGAATTTTTTCTCATTGATCTCAATCTTGACTAGGTGCACGTAAAATAATATACAAACACATAATTTACAAAAATCAAAGAAATACAAAAAATGCATTATGACCAAGAATATTTTTGGTTTTCAAATTTCGTTGTTTCTTCATTCAAAACGCTTTAAATTGTTGACTTATGTGAGAATCTCAAAGTTTCAAGTAAAATTAACATGTGATAATATTAAAGGGAATTGTTCTATAAAATTGTGATTTTATTATTCTTAGACAAAGTGAATTGCTAAAATATGATAGATCTCTTATTATCTTTTTATATCGTCATTCATCAATTACATTGCAAATATTATTAAAGAGAAAATAATAAGAATACTGCATAATTTTAATACATTAGTCTTTTAATTTTCATTAAAGAAATATAAACAAATCATCACATCATTTTCTATCAAAATTTTATAATATGACTGAATTTTATTTATAGGGTTTGGTTATGGTGTGCAACTTACACCTTACACCTTACACTTACACCTTTTGTGAAAAATTAAACCTTACACTTACACATTTTTTGAGGTTGCACACCATATGCAACCCACTTACACCTTACACTTACACTTTATACTTATACTTATACTTACACCTTACACTTACACTTTTTGTATAAGTGACACATGGTGTCCAATTGCACACTTAAAAAAAGTCCTTATTTATATCGCACACCCTTACTTTTAACTCTGACAGTTCACGTGATTGTGTTGTGGCTTTATTAGAAGTTAATATTAATTATAAAGTTGTAGTTTATCCAAAAAGTCTTAGATGCAATCGAAGTCCAATGTAATGTAGTACAAAAATGATGTGAATAGTAAAATTGTGATACCACATGAGATTAAAATTCTGACAGGAAGCTCAGTTAAGTATATTAATTTAATTTCAACGTCAAATCATTTTAGATTTTAATAATGTTTATTTCTAGAATTGTGCAGCTTAGAGTTTTGGTATTATATGGCATTGATTCTCTTTGCTGGATATTTAAAGAATGCAGAAATTTCCGTGGATGCCTTGTCCATATGGTGAGTACACAGTTCTACCTTTTTCGAGGTGTTTACCATCATTTTAAAACAATTAAAATGTTGATTTGCAGCATTTTAAAACAATTAAATGGTGAGTTTCGGTAATTGTTAATTGTTTCGTGTTGGTTTTGCAGCATGAACATATTGGGCTGGACTGTCATGGTAGCTTTTGGATTCAATGCAGCCATAAGGTTATTTTGGCATACACAAAAACTACCATAATATGTACCTAAAAAAAATATTTAGGTAGTGTTTAATTTGTTGGAATGATTTTTGTCAAGAACGACCACTGACCTAAATTATTGAGTTGTAATTTGATTTCCAGTATAAATTTTTTTTTTTATTTTATTTATCAAACCAAATATAAGAATGAATATTTTGACAAAATGATAATTTCATTCTATTTTATTCCAATGAATATAGCATCACAGGAACAAACAATGCTCACATATATGTAATAATTGTGAGAATGATTAAGTTCGCAAAAGCTTTTCACAGAATAAGAGATGTAAGATAAAAGGCTACCCTACATGTAGGTCTTACCTATATGGTCTAACACATTTGACTCACTGCTCCATTCTTTGAAAATTTTCTGTATTGCTGACAAAATTGAATTAATTTTTTTTTAATAATAAAATTTCAGTGTAAGGGTGTCAAATGAGCTAGGGGCAGCACATCCAAGAACCGCCAAGTTCGCAGTGGTGGTGGCTGCTGGAACTTCATTCTTCTTTGGCCTCTTCATGGCACTCATTTTGATTGTTTTCCAAAATCAGTACCCAGCTTTGTTTTCAGACAGTAGAGAAGTCCAACAGCTTGTATATGAGCTCACTCCATTGCTAGCTCTAAGCATTGTCATTAACAATGTACAACCTACCCTATCCGGTACACATCAATCCTTCGTTTTGCAATCGCATAGGTCTACAGAAATCCGAACAGATGCGAAAAATGTCACCAATACTCAACCTGTGTTCGTGACATTTTCTGTGTTTTGTATGCTTCTACTTGATTACAAGCCTTTGTAAATGATTATTTTTTCGGTTCTTTTACAAAAAAAAAAAAAAATTCTTCTTGGTGGATTTCTTGGTTTGTAGGGGTGGCAATTGGAGCAGGGTGGCAAGCTTATGTTGCATATGTGAACATAGGGTGCTACTATTTATTTGGTATACCTTTGGGTCTGCTGGCAGGCTACACCTTTGGCATGGGTGTCAAGGTAACTTCTCTCTCCATTTTCTAATTTTTTATTATTATAAAAAAAAAAAAAAATAATTACCTTTGGCATGAGTTTTTTTGCTTCTTTTTATTCTTCCCATTCTTCTGCAATTTTTATGTGGAAGTGGCATCTTGCTACGTATTTCATTTTGAATTGATGAAATCTAAACATCTCATGTTATATTATATGAAGCTTTTGGATAAATTTTTTGTCTGTATATGGTTAGTAGAAAGGTTATTGATGATTACTAAATCAAATCTCATAAATCATCTACTGCTCTTGATTGTCGCTGGCAGTCGTTGCTCCATAAACTACATTATATTTACGAAAATTATTCCCATTTAATATTTACAAAAATTATACCCATTTTAGGTTGTACAATAAGAAAATTCTATTTTCACATACTTACTTATCTCAGTACACATCATTTCTCAATACATATACTTATTAATCTGATTATTAATTATTCTTCTCAATCCACACACTAAATATTTTAATTATACCATTGAACACACACCATCTCAATCCTCCTTCCACACACTTGTTCAAAATTGTAAACCCAAACCACCATTCATAAAACTCCCTTATCTTCCTCCTTTATTTACACAATCCGTTACTCTACTCTCTTCACTCTCTCTCTCTCTCTCTCACTCTCATCCATGGCCACTCTGTAAACTTATTGAAATTATCTTCAATTCTATTGTTGTTCTAGCTTTGCCCTTAAAATTCCCTATCTTTCAAACCCCAATTTGATTCCTTGTATGCAATGCAATTGCGAAATATTGTTTTCCTTTCTATATTCTGGACGTGGATTAAGTAATATATATATATATATATTGTTTTGCTTATGAAGTTGGGCTTTTGTTTCTATTGTTTTAACATAAATGTGTAATGTGGTGTAAAAATTAGGATTATTTTTACCAAAAAAATGTGTATTGAGATTTTTTTATTTTAAAAAAATGTACATAGAGAAAATTAGAATATAATATTAAAGGTGTATTTTGATATCCATTATAGTTATTTTATTTTAAGGTATGATTGTCATTAAAATAAAGTTTCATTAAGTGTTAGGGGTGCTCGCGGTTTGGTTGCGGCTTGGGAACTTTCAATCCGTCATCTGTCCAAAATTAGGTGGATTGGAGAAAACCAATCCGCAACCATCTGCCGGATTGGCGGATACGGATTGAACGGATTGACGTATGGATGCGAATCGATTTGAAAATTTACAACATAATAAAACCTGTCGACATAAATTTTTTATTTTTTATTTTTGGATAACAATCCAATATGTCTTATTAATAATGACTACAAACATGAATAATAATCTAACAAACCTTTATGTTAACAATGACTACAAACTAGGGGTTTTCATAGTTCGGTTACGGCTTGAGAATCTCTAATCCGCCATCCGTCTAAAACTAGGCGGATTGAAGAAAATTAATCTATATCCGTCCGCTTGTCATCACGCATCCATTTAAAATGTAACGAATCGTTTCGATTTAATTAGTTTGAACGGATCGATATATCTCCTGAGCACCCCTATTAAGTATGTGTACTAAGATAAGTAGATATGTGTAAATAGAATTTTCCTATACAATAGGGGTGGCTATTGGCTCAATAGCCTGCCTACGCCCGGCTTGATATATTTAGAAATTAGGATTAATTTTTTGGCGCATATATTTGGGTCAAATTGGGTTAAGATTTTGAGTCTATTTAAGAATTCTAACCTAACCTAGTGGGGTCATTTATAAAATATTATTCTAAAATTCATATTATTTAGTTACATAATTATTATTAAAATTAAAAGATAAGCAATGTATATATCCTTCGTAGAATTTAAATTAAAACAGTTGTTAAAAAGTTCAAAATCATTTATTATTAAATTTTGTTAATAAATTAAAGTCAAATAATAATCAGAAGGGCTAAATTCATTTAATAGCCGTCCAAGAGTTTTCTTCTTCTTTTTGTTCTTTTTTTTTTTTATGATTATTTTAAGAAGAAGAAGAAGTCCATATGTATTGAGTGAAATGTACAGGTTTAGGATTTAGAACTTGTTTAGGGTAAATGTTTGAGATGGCTACATTAAGCCTGATGTCGTATTAAACTTAATATTGGGTTAGGTGAATTGGAAATGAGACATGTTTTTACTATGTAGTGCAAGCCCAGATTGACTTGACCCGACTTGTTGATATCCACCCCTATTGTGCAATTCAAATTTAGACACAAAATTCGTGTCTAGATTTAGGTGAAAATTCAAAGAAATTGAAAACCATGATTGAATTGATGGATGAAAGCTAGGATGGGAAGTTCATTTGCAGGGTTTCATTCATTACTTTACTGCATGTATATTTGCTACTACTTTAATTGTCAGCTTAAATTAACAAAAGGAACAAATCTTATTGTTCTTTTGTTGTTATTCTTATAATTTAAATTCTTCACCATTGATAATTTTGCAGGGTATTTGGTACGGTATGGTGTCTGGAACAATTATACAGACGTGTGTCCTATTTTTGATGATTTATAGAACGAATTGGAACACTGAGGTAACTGTTTCTTGCAAGAGAACACAAACATTAAAATTGAAAACACACATACACACACAAACATAAGAAGAGGTTGTTGGAAAAACACGTTGTGAATATTGAGGATGTTTGATCCCTAATAATAGGAGGTACATGTGACCGTTGTTTGAGAAAAATAGATACAAAGTGACTACATGACCATTGACTTAGAATATTTTTTTTCATGATTTTGGTACAATGATCTTGTTGTGATACACACATCAGCAAAAAAGAAGAAAAAAAACATGTTCTAATTGGTCAAGTTTAAAATTGAAGTAAACGACATCAAAGTACAAATTTTAAAATTGCGTTGCTTTGATTCCACTTTAAACTTAGACCATTGGATTGCTATAGTAAGATCACAACAAAAGATCCTAATCTCATTACCTCATGCTGTTAGATGGAAGACAATTCTCTCCCATATGAGCCTATGGAACGCCATTGCCTACACTTCAATAATTTGATCCATTTTAAGCTCTCGTGTGTAAATCCATTTTAAAAAAAAGAAAAAAAAAAAGATTGATTAAATTTTTGCAACTACATGATTCAAGCTCATCTATCTTTAGAAAAACAGATACATTGTTTTCAAAATTATATTTGTCGTATGAATGTAATGAAATCATGCAACTAAGGCATGTGGTGGGCTCACATGGACAGACTAGATGGATCGAGTCCACATAGTTGACTGGGGACAACTTGGATTCTACAAGACGATCAGACTGTCATGCTTGAATTCTTGACCCAATTGATAATTTTTTTATTTCCATGGAAAGATTTACTAGAGAATAACTTATGAATTTGGTGCTAAATGCAGGCTTCCATTGCTGGAGACAGAATAAAGAAGTGGGGAGGAAGAGTAGATCCTGACAAGAATGATGAAGAAACCACAAATTAAGATCAGAATGTGTAGGCAAACAAAAGCTACAATTTTTGGTGACATTTAATTACAAGTGAAGACTATTTTGGGAAGATAGGTTAAAAGCTAACTTCTTTTTTTTTTTTTTTGGGTCTTTTTTTTTTTTATAAAAAAAATGTGTAAAAAATTAGAGATGTGATATGACTCAAAAAAAATTAAAAATTTGATTTTTAACACAGTTGCCAAAATAGACCTATGTTTCATCAATAAGCCTCCATTTGGGAAGTGAGCTGGCTTTTTGACTTTTTTGGCTATTTTAACCTGGGCTAAAAAGCTTGGTTTGAGTAGAGTTTTTTGACTTTTTGGCCTTTTTTTTGTGAAAGAAGAGTATAATGATTATGAGTTGGATGTGATGTTTTGTTTGTTGTAGTTAAAATAACCTATTTTGTCTTCTGTAACTAAAATAGTCAAAAAAAACTCTTGCCAAACAGAACCTAGGGTTTTTGCAACTTTTATTACCACACACGATGACTGACGTCATTTTAAGAGAATGGGCCATATATTGAAGAGGTGGGACTGAATAGTCTTTTCACTCTCTAATCCAAATGTCGATGAAAATAATTTTATTTTGCAATGTGCTTAAGCTAAGAATTAGAAGGAAATTAAGATAGATATGTCGAAATTATTATTGAGTTTATGGACAAAAGTTGAATTTCTTATTACGAGTATAATTTAGAGTGCATAGACCCCAAAAAATGACTAGATAAAATAAAATGTATGTTTTATTTTATTTTATTTTATTTTTGTTTATACTTTACTTAGTGAAAAATAAAGAGATTATCAATTTTAGAAGCCGTAGGCAATGGATATGTATATATATATATATTTGTACATGCAAAAACATCATTCATATAGTTTCTCAAGGGCGGATCTAGGCCTGGGACATAGGTGGTTGCAGTACAGTCCAAAATTTAAAAAATTGTAGAATTTTTTTTTTCTAGCCCAGCCCAGCCCTGCGCCAAATAAGGGCCAATAGTTTTTTTTTTTTTTTTTTTAGATAGGTAGCCTAATAGCAACCCAATACTTACAAAAAAAAAATAGATAGTTTAGGCACCTCAATAGGTTTGTATTTGTTTAAAGAACAAATCTTCCAAAACAATCCTCACATCTTTCAATAGATAGGCAGCGGCCTTCTCCGTCGTCTCTAGTAGCTTGCAACAGCTCCACTTTCATAACATTTTTTGTAAGTGTAATTATCCAATTATTTTATTTCGTTGGTTGAGAATGGATTTGATTAATAATGGTTTTGAAATTTTGTCTTTATGCAACAAATATTATATTGTTCTTAGTTTTTTGGAGAGGGTAATTTATATGGTTAAATTGGGCCGAGCTGAGCAATGGGCCGTTAATGGGCCAGAATAAGAAAGACAGAGTGAAGGGGCCTTTGGAGTTAGTCTGATCCCAAAGCTCAGAAGTTAGACCGGTCCGAGGGAGGCTTAATGATTAGTCCGGTCACAGAAGGCCTTATTTTTAGTCCTGTCTAGAAGAGTACTGCAAATGTTTCGGTCACCAGAGTTAGCCCGGTCATGACATATAGAACCAAGGTATGCTGAGCCCTCTTCAGGACTTGGTTTTGGGTTAGTTCGGTTTAACTCTTTTATGTATAACTCGGTCTTGGCATGTGAAGATGAGGTAGGAGAAAGGCGAAGAAGAGCCGAATTAACAGTTAGATCGGTCATTCCAGCTAGTCTAGCATGGCAGTGTTATTTCGGTCGTGTGGTAATCCGACCATGGTAAAACCATCTCACTTGGTTTAAGCAGTGAGGGGGGTGTTGAAAGATAAGCATTATCTTTCAGGAGTATGACTTCTAGGAGAACTCTTCATGGAGGAGTAAGAGTCCTACTAGGATTGTGCCACACGGAACTTATAAAAGCTCACAAACATCACCTATGGAGGGGTAACACAACTTTGATTTCCGAATACACAGAGCTTTTGTCTATTTGTCTAGTTTGCTGACTTAGGCATCGGAGAGGTTTCCGGCACACACCTGCCGGCTAGCTCACGTTTGTGCTTTCAGGGAATAAAGCGACAACGTACGAAGGAGCGCAGACTTGATTAACAGGATTATACGAGAAGGTTTATTTCTTTCCCGTACAATTGGCGCCGTCTGTGGGAATTCAGACAAGAACAAAACCTCTTGATCAAGCTTTTTCTCAGAAGAATCAATGGCGCACAACGAAGATTTGCCACAATCCGCCATTGACGGACAAACACCAGAAAAAAGTGTGAGGCATGAAGACCTACCTCCTATCCCTCCTATGGCAGACTTGGAGCCACAAAGACAAAATCCCAGGAGGGATACAAGGGAGGAGGAGGCGGACTAACAACCCCCGTCACTCTCGTTCACAGAGTCCAGAAAGACAAAGGCGGAGGATTGATCCTCAAACTTTGGAGGATCGCGTCAAGGAGCAGGACGAATTGATACGACGGATAGCGACGGACATGGAATCTCTAAAGCGCCAGATAAAGGGAAAAGGAGTGGCGACAAGAAAAGGGCGCACAAGCAAGACGCCCCCTCGCCACTCAGAAGATCGTAGTAAGAATACCACACCCTCACAAGCAGAGAGTAGAAGCCTCAGGACAGGCGATACCCAATCCAGGTCTTCCAGAACTCGTCACTCCAAGTCTGAGAGGACGAGATCTGAAAGGTCGTACACTGAAGGAAGCACCTATTGGTCCTCACATACGCACCAAACGAGATCTAGACAGACGGAGTTGCCCAAATCATCCGACTTACGAACCGTACTCGAAGAAAAGGCACGATAGAAGGAGGATGCCAGGGCACGTGATCCACACAGAGTTTCTGCCTTACAGCGGTTGGCTCCTCGGACGCATGGAAGCGTCGAGGTTGGAATGTCAATACCACGCCCTGCCTACGAACCAACGGACAAGGCATTAGCAAGGCTGCAGACCTCGCCGTTCGTTCCGGTGATTGAAAACGCGCCCCTACCATTAGGCTTCCTTCAGCCCAAATTCACTACATATGAGGGAAAGACGGACCCCTACTCTCACTTGAGCCACTTTCGCCAGGTCATGGCAGTATACCGGCGAAACGAGGCTTTGATGTGCATCATCTTCCCATCTAGCCTTGGCGACCTAGGCTTGACTTGGTTCGAAAAACTTCCAGACGCAAAGATAGCCTCCTCGGGCGCAATGGAGGCGTCAGAATAAGGTTCAGAACAAACACCAAAACCCCGGTGGAGATCGACCAGCTACTCTCCATCGACATGGGCGACAAGGAGACCCTAAGATCCTACAATAGTCGCTACTGGGAAACCTTCAACCAAATTGGGGACTGCCCCACCAATCTCGCCATTGCACAGTACAAAAGAGGCCTTCCAATCGGGAACAAACTAAGGGACTCAATCACCATGACGCCACCCCTCACCATGGAGGCCCTGATGGAAAGAGTGTATCAGCACATCAAGGTGGAAGAGGATGGCGCCCGGGCCAAAACAAAGTCTGTCACGACCGCAATATTAGAGAAAAAGGCCTCAGTAAAGGTCAACACGGTAGACCGTCCGAGTAGAAACGGACGAGGCAGGTGAGACAACGGAGAAGACCAGGATAAAAGATGGTTAAGGGTCCGCACTGCTATAACCACGGTATTCAAAAAACCGATCTACCAAATTCTAAGCAAAATACGAGATGAGCCTTTCGTCAGATGGCCAGCCAAGCTAGGGGAAGCTCAGAAGGACTACGACGAAAGGTCGCGGTGCACCTTCCATAAAAAAAAGGGGCACTGCACTGAGAATTGCACACCATTGAGGCAAAGACTGAGAAGTAGTTGGTGGCCGGTCACTGGATAAATACATTGAAGGAGGGACGCAACCAAATTTCAGACCACAATAACCCAAACGGGATGCCAATCGACGCCCCACCTCAAGGCATAATCAATGTGATACATGGAGTCTTCGAACCTGAGCGTGTATGCGAGCTCAGAGGGTCAATCAAGAAGGCTGAGCACTTAAGAGAGGTACTAAGCACACAACCTACCATAAAAAAGGGGAAAACAGAGGCCACGAACGTCATGTCTTTTTCAGATAGAGACTTGGCAAGAATATATTGCCCTCACAATGATGCCCTGGTTGTCACTCTCCGAGTCAAGGATTTTGACGTCAAGCGGATTTTGATTGACCAGGGTAGTTCATGTGAAATAATGTACTACGAAACATTTAAACAATTAAAGTTACAAGATAAAGACTTGGCACCTGCAGTATCTCCCCTGATTGGATTCAACTCAATGCCAGAGTGGTCGGTCGGCAAAATAATTCTTCCAGTTAGAGCGGGAAGCGTAACAAAACAAGTGGAGTTCTGGGTATTGAAAGTCCCTTCCACTTACAACATCATCTTGGGCAAAACATGGCTGTATGCCATGCGATCGGTGGCGTCATCGTACCATCAAGTAATGCGGTTTTCCAATGAAACCGGGGTAATTGAAGAGGTCTATGGAGACCAGATCATGTCAAAGCAATGCTTTGTCACGGTGAATGGCAGCCGCGCTGCCAAGGGATACGTTCATTCGGTGGAAGAACCTGAGAGTAATGAACTGTTCGCAGACGTCGGCAAAGCAGCTAACCAAAAAGTTGTGGAAGACTTGGTAGAGGTAAGGATAGATGAAAAGAACCCGGATAAGTTCTTTTTGCTCGGTTCGTCGTTGTCCAGCACTGGGAGATTAGTGGTCTTGGAATTTTTGACCTCTAATATCGAAGTGTTCGCCTGGACACCATACGACATGCCAGGCATTGATCCCAACTTCATCTGTCACCAACTCAATGTCCACCTATCCACCAGACCAATCATTCAACGCACTCGCAGATCGGCACTCCACTACGCCGAGATAGTGGCAGAAGAAGTAGAAAACCTACTAGAGGCAAGAGCTATCAGAGAGGTACACTACCCCAGCTGGATCTCCAACACAGTCGTAGTGCCAAAGAAGAATGGTAAATGGCGTGTCTGCATCGACTACAAGATAGTTAACAAAGCATGCCCAAAGGACAGTTTCCCCCTACCACGGATAAATCAACTGGTAGACCTAACGGCGGGGCACAACCGACTTAGCTTTCTTGATGCATACAGAGGCTACCATCAGATCGCCATGCATGAACCAGACCAGGAAGTCACGTCCTTTACAACTCCAAGAGGACTATATTGCTACAAGGTCATGCCCTTTGGCCTAAAGAACGCAGGGGCGACATTCCAACGGATGGTCACCAAGATGTTTGAACCATTGTTAGGCAGAACAATGGAGGCTTACATCGACGACATGGTGGTCAAGAGCAAGGATGAGAATGACCATCTCAAAGACCTAGGTGAAATGTTTGAGATCCTGAAGAAGCACAAGTTGCACCTCAATACGTCCAAGTGTGCATTCGGAGTAGGATTTGGCAAATTCCTGGGCTTCCTGATAACCAACCAGGTATAGAGGCAGACCCCTCTCAAATCAAGGCAATTCAGGATCTGGAGAGGCCAAACTTAGTAAAGGAAGTACAACATCTCACCGGCATGGCAGCTGCGCTCAATTGGTTCATAAGCCGGTCGTCAGACAGACTACGACCATTTTTCCACGCTCTAAAAGCCAAGTTTGAGTGGGACAATGAATGCGACCGCGCCCTGGAAAGCTTAAAAGAATACATATCTTCTCCACCACTACTTGTAACCCCAATTCCTGGAGAAGAACTCTTCTTGTACCTGGCAGTCTCGCAGCATGCAATTAGCGCAATGTTGATCCGCGCAGAAGGAATCCAACATTTGCCCATCTATGATGTCAGCAAGACATTGCTGGGTGCCGAAACGAGGTACTTGCCACTGGAAAAACTGGCCTTATCCTTGGTGGTGGCCTCAAGGAAGTTGTCGCATTACTTTCACGCCCACACCATAGTCGTCCTCACAGCTTTCCCATTAAAAGCTTTGTTTGAAAGGGCGAACTTTTCTGGGCGAATCTTGAAGTGAGCAGTAGAGTTGGGATAATATGATATCAAGTTTCAACCCAGGACCACAATAAAAGCTCAAGCTTTGGCAGACTTTATCGTAGAATTCACCCCAGGAAGCCATCAAATCTGCCCAGTCGACCTGACTGAAACAACCGAGCTAGGGATGGAAGTTGACGTCAGAATAACACAACCCTTGGTACAGGTTACCCAGTCAAGTCCCAAGGCAGACCAGAACAAAGTAAGGGAGGAAGAAGCAAACCATGCCACACCAAGTTAAGACTCACCAACAAATAAAGACTTGGTACAATCAGATTGTGAAGGGCAGACAGCAAGCATGGACCATGAAGAAGAAGACACCATCAACATGGAAGACCCCAAGGCATCATCTGATCCCTCCACTTGCTGGAAGTTGTTCATCGGAGAGATGTAGAAGCTCTTCGTGGATGGAGCATCCAACCGGCATGGAGCAGGACTTGGCATAGTCCTCATCTCTCCAGACAGCCTAGTAGTGAAGCAGGCAATCAACCTTGGCTTCCCAGCATCAAACAACGAAGCGGAATATGAAGCGCTTCTTGCAGGTCTCAAATCAGCATTCTATATGAAGGCCACCGAGCTAATGGTCTACAGTGACTTACAACTAGTGGTAAACCAAATATCAGGCGACTATGAAGCAAAGGATGACAGGATGGTCAAGTACCAAGAGTTAGTCAGAACAGAGATCAAGAAATTTGAAGTGGTGATGATAGAACAGATCGGCAGGGAGGAAAACAACAGAGCAGACAAACTAGCAGGCTTTGCCTCAATGGCAGATACCTCCATCCCTCATCTACTGCTGATCGACTACCTGCCTAAACCAAGCATTGAAGACCCAGAAGCAGAGGAGGTATGCTGCGCCGATCTAGGCCCTTCTTGGATGGATCCCATCATACTGTTCCTGAAGGATGGCACCTTACCGGAAGAAAAGAAAGAGGCCAACAAAATAAGAGTGAAGTCACAGCGATTGTGGCTCTCCCCATCATTGGCATTATACAAAAAATCATTCTCAAGACCCTATCTAAAGTGTGTTCACCCCAGCAAAGTGGAAACATTCTTATTCGAAATACACGAGGGTGTTTGCGGAAGCCATCAAGAAGGAAGATCATTAACATACAGAGCAATCTTGCAAGGATATTGGTGGCCATACATGCAAGCAAATTCAGAAAAGTATGTCAAAAAGTGCGAAAAATGTCAAAAGTTTGCACACCAAATACACCAACCTGCCAGAGAACTCCTACCATTAGCAAGCCCATGGCCCTTTGCAATGTGGGGCTTGGACATAGTAGAGCCGCTTCCAACAGCACCAGGCAACAGGAAGTTCTTTCTTGCAGCAACCAACTACTTCACAAAGTAGGTAGAAGTAGAAGCCTTGGCATCAATCAAAGAAAAAGATGTGAAGAAGTTTGTTTGGCAGAATATCATCACTCGATTTGGCATACCAAAGATGCTAATATCAGACAATGCCACTCAGTTCGACTGCAAAATCTTCAGAAGCTTTTGTGAAGAGTACAAGATAGAGTTCTACAATTCTACACCGGCATATCCCCAAGCAAATGGTCAGGCAGAAGCATCAAACAAGGTAGTCTTGGATAGATTGAAGAAAAGATTAAAGAAAGCCAAAGGCAAGTGGACAGAAAAGCTCCCTCATGTTTTATGGGCTTACCGCACCACACCTCGGCGGTCAACAGGAGAAACTCCATTTTCCTTAGTCTATGGTATGGAGGCAGTAATCCCATTAGAAGTTGGCCTCCCCACAATTCGAAGCGAGAATTTTGATCCAGACTTGAATGGCGAAGCCATAACATTAGAGCTCGACCTTGCAGAGGAAAGAAGAGACAGAG
Organism: Camellia lanceoleosa; assembly: GCA_025200525.1. Classification (NCBI taxonomy): domain Eukaryota; kingdom Viridiplantae; phylum Streptophyta; class Magnoliopsida; order Ericales; family Theaceae; genus Camellia; species Camellia lanceoleosa. The sequence continues at coordinate 8,863,931 of CM045763.1, read as the reverse complement.
CATTGATTCACATTGCCTCATACCAACAAGAGCTATCCAGGAAATACAACAAGGCAGTACATCCAAGGCAATTCAAGATCGGAGATTGGGTACTGCGCAAAGTGATGGGAAACACCTTGGTACCAAGAGATGGCAAGTTAGGGCCTAATTGGGAAGGACCTTACAGAGTAATTGGATTAACAGGCAAAGAGGCATACCACTTAGAAGATGAAGACGGCAAGGCAATTCTCAGGCCATGGAATACTGCCAATCTCAAGTTATTTTATTTTTAGGCTTTTTTCTTTTTAAAGTATGTGTAATTTTTTCCTTTCTCAATAAAACAAGTAGTTTCTTTTCATAGGCGTTTTCTTCTGTAAAAGTTTGTTTTAGTGAGTTAGGTCAGTTAGGGGCATTAAAAACACAGTTGGCTAAAATAACCAGTTGCGAACCTTCCTAAAGCCCAGGATAAGGATCCAGGTGTAACAAGCCCGCAGGGGACCTCGCTACAGCTCGGACTCTATTTGTTGTCACGGTTCTTAATCTTGAACCAAATAGTCCAAATCCGACAAATCGTTTTGAGAAAACAGATTTTTAGAAAAGAAGTGCCAAACATGGACTGCTTTGCCAGATACAGAGTCGCCACCTAAATATTTTATTTTTGGAAAATTTAGGAAACCCTGACTCGTTGCCTAAGGCCACGTGTCCGTCATCACCAAAGTTGCCTCGGCTTGGGAACTTGGGTACGATTAGGGAAGGTCACTTCGTGAGCAACCCCGCTCACCCGATCAAAGATCGGCCTCTACTAACTATGATATCTATTTTTGAAAACATTGTATGTTCTTATTCCGGTTATTAGCCTAGGTTACTATGTGATGCGCACAGCATACAAGTATAGACTGAGTCGCCTGAATTGGAACAAAACATTTCATGTTTGTTTGTTTGAAAATGGTTTGCGACCCACAGGTAGGCTTAAAATATAGATTTTGCCACTATCTGGTGGGCTTAAAACTCACAGTCAATGCATTTGTTCCAATCCAAATAACCCAACCTTCACCCACAGGCATTCAAAGCAGTTATATCACATAAGCAGTTAGCCTCATGGTAAGCATGCTATTCATGGCAGTCACTCACACGCATGCAAGGATGCTAAAGCATAAAACTCACTGAGTACTCCAAGCCAAAAAAAGAAGCTAATTAGAAATCCATGCATGATCCTAGATACACAGAATTGCCTAATGCAACTATAGCAGGCTCGGTTATTCTAAACATGGCATATGGAATGCTACAGCTAACATGTATTCAACTTGGAATTGAAATACAAATGCAGTTAGTATGATGCGCCGAGCCCGGTGCGTGCAAGACAGATGAATGAATGCAAACATGCTATCATACTGTATGCTAATTGAAACATGCCCTAATCTAACCATCATAAGCAGGTAAATAAAAAGGGAAGAAAGACGTGGGGTTGGAAGACATACATCACACTCATCCACACTTATTACAATTATGCCCTCGCGCAGAGGGTCCGAATAAATATACAGTCCCGAATAAAAGAATATTACAGTCCAAAATGTGTACAAATTCCTAATTAATTTACAAATTAACTAAGAAAATAATAAACTAGCATGTAAGCCAGGGACTGCCTTAATTCTGATGAATGATGTATGTTTAGACTGCCTTGCGCGGAAATCCACTGGGATGCCCCAATTAGCCTCTATTTTGCAATTGTTCTTGGAAAGCGCCAAGGTCGCCGATTCTTGATTTTGTCGCAACAGAGCGAGAAAGGGCATAGCAATGTATTTTCACAAATGTATGCATGCCTCGATCCTCGTGCCACCAATCACGCATCTCGATGCATGATGGCCGAGGAGTCGAATTGCACAACTCGATATGGAATGAATGCATATGAAAACTCAACTAAAACCTAACTCCATCATGGATAATCCGGAGTGTCGGTGACTAGGGAATTGAGACACGTTCCGTCACTTGGAGTACGAAACGTACCTCGTTCCCCGTACCCGGGCTAACTCCTATCCCGAACACAATGTAATATGCATGACATGCATGAAATGCAACTAAGATATAACCTAAAATGCACAATGCTATGAAATGGCATACACAATGCACGAGATAACATGGCATACACAATGCACTAATACACAACCTAGCATGCGCAATGCTATGAAATGGGATGGCATACACAATGCATAATGGACTTACACCAACATGAGTGGACCTCAGCCACACTCACATAAGAGGCCATTAGATGAAAATGAGACAACTCAAGATACGTGCACGCGTGCACGCAAACCGAGGACCGACCCTAAGGCACGGAATGCCACTCTAACAAGACATGGCAAAACATGAAAAATGGCATACTAGCATGCAAATTTCAGAGGCAAAATGAGATGTAAAACAGCCCCGAAACATGGTAAAATGGTACCCAATGCTTGGAACGAGTCCCGAGACATGAAATTTGGCGCATGAAATGGCCTATAGCTATGCAATGCATGCATAATTTGAAAATGAAGTGTAAATATAGAAGCAAGGAAGCCCCAAAACAAACATGTTTACAGTTTAAAGCAAGGCCAAACAGTGAGCATAGATGGGGCTAAGCTAGCATTCAAAAATGGCCCCGAAAGCAAGATATTGAATCAACTCACAGATGCTGGCCCCGAACAGAGAAGGGGCCTTCTATAATATTGAAGAGGGGCCAAACATATGATGTTTTACAGTTTATAAAAAACCCCAAAAATAGATACAAGTATGCTCAAAATGCTATGCAAAATAAGGGCCAAAATGGAGATAAAGAAGCAACTGATACATGCTGGTCCCAAACAGGTAAGGTCCCTTCAACAATGTTGAAGAGAGGCCCAAAATATGACTTTTTTCAGTTAATGGCCGAGCCCAAAACAGTGTAAAACTATGCCCAAAATGCAATGCAAGATATGGCCTAAAAGAGAGTCCACAACACAAAGTATACAAATGATGCTCCAAACAGCAATAGACCCTTAATGAAACATGGAGAGGGGGTCAAAAAAAGGCTATTTTCAGTTCGGAACAAAGTCCAAAAACAGAAGCACAGAGGGCTAATGAATCATGCAAAAATGGGGCCAAAAGATGGATACAATGGCAAGTGATATATGGAGGTTCCAAAAAGTGATGAGCCCTTCAACAATGTTGAAGAAGGGCTCAAAATAAGCTACTTCACAGTTTACAACATGCCTCAAAACAGTTTACATATAGGCCAAAAACAACATGCAAGGAAATGGCATATAAGAGGGATAATGAAGTAAGTGCCAAATGGGGGCCTCAAACAGTGAGAGGCCCTTAATGAAAGATGAAATAGAGCTCAAAAAAATGCCAATTTTAATTATGGCCGGAGCTCAAAAGTATAAGCAAGAAGGGCTAAGAAATAATGCAAAAATGAGCTCAAAAGAGGGAGAAAGCAACTCACCCTTGTAGACCAACTCTTTGACAACCTTTGGACCAAGAAATGCTGCCTCCTAAGCTCTGAGAAAACCTTCCTAGTGTCATGACCCAAACCCGGCCCTATGGGTTTAGCATCAGAATCGCCAAGAATCCGAGATTATCAAGGCTTCTGAACAAGAATCTGATTAAACAGTCTGTGGCTCAAGCCAATACAGTAAATAACTAGTGTCCGTAGAGCTGTGAAAATCTGTATGCCAAAAATATTTTTATTCATTCATACAGTGCAAACAATACAATCCATATCTGATCTATACAATCATTCACGGTCGGTCGACAGGATCAAGTCCCTAGACAACAAGATAAAGATAAAAGAGACAGTCTACACAAAGGTACAAAACAGTAAGAAGACTGATAGGGAACATAAAACGCCCCAAGCCATAGCATGACAACTCGTAACCTCATGATGAGGAGGCACATATTTGGCTTGACAAAATCGGGGACCAAACCCACGCCCTAGCTCGGTTTGGTTCTTTGAGAACCTACATATATATATAAACAGTGAGCTAAAGCCCAAAGTGAATAACATAATGTGTAAAGAGGTTATGAATGAATGTCCTACAAGAATGAAATCAATTCATTATCTGAAGATTTCAATCTTCAAGATTTCACCAATCAGTATTTCAATCAATCAGTCATATGTGGTACATCCATTAGCCTATAAACAGTAGGTCCAAAAGGACCGGGCCTTAACAGACCCAACAATAATGATGGCCATCAATCAGTATGGTTCCACAAGGAAACCGACAAAGCTCTATAACAGTCAATAACAGTGGGTGCTAAGGATGCCACAATACAGTTCGAAATACAGGACATACATTCATTCAATAAACAATATCAGTTCAATAAACAGTTCAGTTCAGTAATCAAAATATAACCATTTCGAACATATCGTTACACAATCTGTTACTCACAGTGTTCTGGGCTAATAGCGGCTAGAGCGCGTTCCCGAGAGCCAACCCTAAACAGTAACAAGTTGAACACACTCTAAGTTTAACAGTTGGGGAAGTACAGTAATTAACTTCCTAATATGCCTCGGTGTGTTCTACATCTATATCCTCATTAAAATGCCTTAAACTAGGCCTAAGAATGCCTAGGATGGGATGAGGATGCAAAGATGTGCATAGTAAACAATTTCAGAATTTTCAGTAAACAGGGCCTCCGCTCGAGTGCAGGTTTCCCCGCTCGAGCGGACAAGCAAACAAAGGTCCCCGCTCGAGCGTCAACTTCCCCGCTCGAGCGGCCGATGACTGATGCAAGATCTTTGGATCGCGATTTTCCGCTCGGCGTTAAAAAGCTCCGCCGAGCGATCAGAAACATGTCAAGAAATGCCGAGCATGAATTTCGCCGAGCGGCACTTCGCCGGCGGACCTCAAAAATCTGGAAAACCCAGAATTGTGTTCTGAGTTCGAAACTCAAGTTTGGGATACCAAAATCGATCCTCTTGAGCCCATTTTCTGGAAAACCTTTGCAAACACATAATATATCATGTTTCAAACCTCCATTTAAGAAATCAAGGCCCAAGGGTGTTTAATTCAAACCCAATTCGAAGTCAATTTCATGAATACTTTCAAAACATGACATGTATGCATTCAAAAAAATTTTAAGCTTCAAATCATGCTCAAATGAGCTCAATTCTTTGAAAAGCAAGCTGAAAACATGGACTATAACAATACCATGAACACGCATGTGACAAATTGCCATGAACTTAACTCAAAACCCAACAATATTAACATGCATGCAAGAATTATGCTACAATCCACCATTTTTGAACTTAAAACATGGTTTGGCTCTATAATGATGCATGAAGCATGCAAGGTGAGGTTCAAGACAACAAGAAGAAGATGATTTCACTTACCTAAGTCTCAATTTAACGATAAGGAGGCTAGATTAGCAAGTATACTTCAATCTACTTCAAGTCTCCTAGCAATTCTCAACAATGGCAAGATGAGCTCAAGTCTACTCCCTCTCTCACTCTATAATTCGGTGGAAGCAAAAGGAAATGACTGAAGAAAGCTTTGATCAACATGTAATAAGGCCTAATATTTTATTCTAAGTGGCCCACTAAGAGTGGTAATTTGGTAATTAACTCAAACTTGGCAATTAATCCGTTTAAATCTAATTTAATCATTCCTAGTCAATTTTCAGATAAATATACTATTAAATCATAAAAATTATACTGATTCTAAAACATCAAACGGTTTCTAAATCGGCCGTCGATAAGGCCTTCAATCAACAGTTAGAACATATGAATTCAAACAGATAATCAATCAATCAAACAGATGTAATATGCAATTCAATAGATAACTCATTCAATTTCAGTTTCGATTTCAATCGGTCCGTTCAGTACTTCAGTTAATTCGATTACTAGTCATAATCAGTTTGGTTTAGCAATAATCAGTATATAATTCAGTGGTTATACGATAATCAGTACGAGGGTTGTTACACCTAGCTGCTGGAATGGAGTAGTGGTGTGATGCTAGGTGATGGTGTAGAAATGAGGTAGGACTTAGGAGGTTTGGAGGGTTGAAATGAGAGAGATAGGGGAGGGGTGTAATGCAAGCTTGAAGCCAATTTTTTCAACCCTAAAACCAGACCTGGGGTGCTGGTTATATAGGCCAAAGAGGGGGAGAAATAGGGGGAAAAATGGGAGGGAAATCACTCCAAGTTTCCCTCAAAAATTGCCCCCCCGGATACAGAATCTAGGGGGGGAATAAAGTGCATATCTGTGATGTGCATGGGGAGGGCCGGCCAGCCAAGGGTCAAAAGGGCCAAGTCAAATTAATGGCCGGCCACCACAGATTGGTGGCCTCCCATGTGTCTTCAACACAACCCTGTGGTTGAAAATTGGCAACTGTGAACCAGGAGAGAGAACAACCCACTTTTCAAAGGGGTTCAAAAGGGTCAAATGGAATTACTGGCCAGCCACCAGATATTGGTGGCCTCCCAGATGTGTACATCACAAATATGGGGGTTAGGGTTGAGGACAATGGCCCTAGGGTGGTCAACATTGGCTTTGAAGTGAGAAAAACGGGCGTCGGAGGGCGATGATGGAATATAACAGGTTTCTGGAACAATTACTGGCCTCCCACCCTTCTACGACCTTCCTGGTGATGAAACAGAGGTCCCTGCCAAAAATGAACAAAAACCGATGCAAAATGAAGGTTCGGGGTCAAACGCCTTGATCGAGGCCCCAAACCGATCAAGCACCGGAATGGTTTCGACCACGGTTGGTCTCTCGGACCTGATGTCCTTAAAAGGGAGGAAATAAGATGTATGCCAAGAACCGGGGCAAACGGAGGTGGTTAGGCGGTCCCGAACCGAGGCACACGGCCTGACGGCTCCAAAAACCGGGAACCGGGGTCCGAAATGGCCAAAATGGCCTACGACCATGAAATATAGCCCTCGACCACTAAGAGATGGTCTACGAGACCTCTCCCTCCCTTTGGGAAAAGAAATAGAGAAAAAGTGCGTTCGCAAACCGAGGCGCTGAAAAGGTTAATCCGGAGGCAAGGCTCACGGCCGAGACTCTGAGACTTCTAAACGAGCACAATATGCAACATCACTGAGCGCTCAATCAGTGACGTCTGAGTCTTAAGGTCGGTCAAAAATGGGGTGTCTACAGTTGCCCCTCTTTGACAGAACTCGGAAGTCAAGAAGTGACGGGAGTGAATGTCAAAGCCCAGAGACGACCCATTTTTGACAAGGTCGAAGACTTAGACAATCATACAAGATACACAGAGATATGCCCGCAGGCGGGGGGCAAAATGCAAATGGATATGCACAAGGCCAGAAGTAACTCAATGATCATGCAAATGCAGCAAGCTGTAATGAAGCAAGTATTCGCAAATAGATGCCACAGTTTTAAGCAAGGATGCAAAGCAACAACTACAATTCATGCAATTAGGAATGCGAAGAATTATTCAATTCTCGTTGCGTCTCACACGGAGAAGATACGATACCTGCGCGATTCGTCTGGTCGCACCTGCTTCAAATGAATCGTACATACAATATCGTGCTTGCAAAAGAGAGAAACTCAACAAGCACAATCATACTAACAACATATATTCAATGTGATTTTGAAAACTCGACACACACAGTGCCGGCGGGTGAATGCATCACAATGCGAGAAAGGAACGTGCGTGACAATGCAAGCTTAAGCACAGAGGCATGGCAATATCAAGAAAACGTGCATGAAAGTGCAAGTATGTTCATGAGAATGCAAGTTAGATGCACAATAATGCAGAACAATCGCAAATCAGGACGCGTGTTTGTCACAAAACGGCGAGCAAGGAAATACGCGTTTCGGCGAGGGTGACTCGATCGCGGCCTCTGGTTCACCTCCTGAAGAGGTTACAATATGTTCACGAAGGATACATTTCACTTCCGATGAGTAATGATGAGGTACGCATCAAGAGTTGAAGCTGAAGTTCCGGCGGAGCGATTTCGCGACAGAAAGTGCACTCTTTTTGTACTTTTTCAGGTCCCGGGGACTCCAATCTTCCTCAAAATTTGCAGAGAACTTGGGACCCACCTGGGGATCACCACCGGCCAGTTTTATTCCCCATTAGAGGCCACCGGCCAGTTTTCCAAAAAGGAGATGGCCGGCCAGCCTGAAAAGGTGGCCGGCCGGCCATATGCCCAAATCTGCGGGCATTTTGGTCTTTTCACCTTTTTTTCTTTATATTCACTCACCCAAACACTTTGAGCTCATAACATTAGTTCTGAAATCTTCTCCTCTAGCTTCCCAAACCATTTTGTCCCTCAGATCTGTGCTCCATACGCGTTTTCCAACACCCCACGCAAGTTGTTTTCGCGAAAACATTCAGTTTTAAGCATTTTGAACCGATTAAATTTTGATTTCGGTGCTTCTTTTCTCATTTTCGCCACTTGAGGTGAGTTTATCTCAACATTTGGAAGATTTTCTCAGGAGTTGACTTTTGTTGACTTTTTTATTTCCCGGGAGTTGACTTTTGTGACTTTTTCATTTCCCGGGAGTTGACTTTTGTTGACTTTTTCCAATTTTGGCTCATTTTTGCTCCTTTTGCAGATTTTTTGAAATGGCCGATCATTTTCCTCATGGTGGCGGTCCTGCGGATGCCGGAGGTAATCCCGATATTATGGCTCTGCCTCCGAGGGTTCGACCCTTCATACGAGGTCGCCCTTGCGCATGTTCTTCCACAGTGTTTTCCATCACTTCACGGACTTTGTGGGCGAGCACCGGGGATCTGCCTGCGGAGCCGGAGTATCACCTCTCTCAGGAGGCACAAGAGGTATTTACTTCATTTTTATCTTTTCTGCAAGTTATTCTGCATTTTTCGTGCATTCTGTTTACATTCTGAATACACGGTTCGATTATCTGAATTCCTGAACACTCAATCCATAAATTGATTGTGAACACACGGCACACACTAATTGAGATTTGTACACGCAGCCCGAACACTGATTTTCTAAATACACAGTCTGAATTGAAGGTGAACACACGACACACACTGATTGAGATTTGAACCATGACCCAAACCGATTTTACGAACACGGTCGAATTGAAGGTGAACATACGGCACCTGCTTGATTGAGATTTGAACATGACCCAAACACCGATTTCGAACACGGTCCAATTGAAGGTGAACACCACACCTGCGATTGAGATTTGAACACGCAGCCCAAACTAATTTTACGAACACCGGCCAGTTAAAGGTGAACACCACGGCACACTGCGATTGAAAGTTGAACACGCAGAAAGCAATCGATTTTACGAACACACCCCAAATCGAAGGTGAACACACGGCACCTTGGTGAAAGTTGAACCATGACCCAAGCACTAATTTTACGAACACACCCAAATCGAAGGTGAACACACGGCACACCTTGATTGAAAGTTGAACACGCTGACCCAAGCACTAATTTTACGAACACGGCCCAAATCGAAGGTGAACACACGGCACACTGCGATTGAAAGTTGAACACGACCCAAGTACTAATTTTACGAACATCTGACCCAAATCGAAGGTGAACACACGACACCTGCGATTGAAAGTTGAACCATGACCCAAATTGATATCTAGCACGTGGCTTAAACTTTGAAATCTGAACACGACTCATTCACTTTATTTTGCACCTGACCTATTCATTTCATTTGCAGCTCATTCATTCTATTTGCACTCAGCTCATTTTATTTTATGCTGAAGCATGTATTCATTCTGAATGCAGGTGACTTCTCGCCTGATCTTGAGGATCTGGCTCCACCGTAGCCGAGATTAATCTGTACGAGCTCGGGAGGTGTCCGGATTTGGTTGATTTGGCAGGGTTTGGGCCTTTCTGTACTGGGCTTTCCCGTTGTCTCGCCAGGAGGACGATGATAGCAGCTTTGGTGGAGAGATGGTGGGACACCACCAACTCCTTTCATTTTTCTGCTACGGGGGACCTGACTATGACCCCGCTTGACTTCGCTATTCTGACTAGCCTCGACATGAGAGGTTGGCCTATTCCTTATGACGAGGATATGGGTCAGTGGGAGGCCGCTTGGATATATCTGCTGGGGGCTCGCCCACCTATTGATAGAGCTTCGGGTAGAGTCCGATACACTTGGTTCTCCTCCCATTTTCGGAGGGAGGAGATGGAGCAGGACTCTGAGGAGGCTGACAAGATATGCCGTGGTTTTTGATGTTCCTCTTGGGACCACTCTGTTTTTGACAGGAATCTTGTTGGTTGTATCTATTGAGCGCCTTGGTGGACCTATCACAGGTCAGACGGTATGATTGGAGTGGCGCCGGCCTAGCTACCCTTTACTGCTACATGAGCGCGACCTCCCGAGGACGGGGGGATTTACTTGGTGGTTACTGGAGAGCCTGGAAGGTACTTTCTACCCTCTTGATTTACATTTCCGCTCTTCATTACTTGTACACTGCACACACGGCGTACTTTACACACTGTATTTTGCCCTTAGTACTTTGCATTTACATTCTGCAATGTTTTCCACAGTTGTGGGTCTATGCGTACTTTCCGACATTAGCCCCAGAGATGGTGGTGGAGGGGCCCTTCATTACCCCATACTCACTTGCATTTGAGGGCCAGCACCGGCCAAGACCTCGGGAGTCTCTCCTTTATCTACGGCAGTATTTCAACACGGTGCGGTCGACGGAGGTATTTCAAACTCTCAGTTCTTTGTGCTTTCATCATTGATTTGTCTTGTACCCTCCCGATTTCTGATTGATTGGTTATCATGATTACATGGGAGCCTGGCACCCTTTGGTGAGAGTCTCCGATACCGGATTTCTTTGGAGGCGGGGTGCCTCGATCTGAGATCCTATTCGAGGGCGATTGGTAGAACTGGTTTACGGGGCGCTTCTTGCGCCAGGTATGGGGCTATATTTCTCAGGATCCTTCCTCAGCACCCCCAGTGGAGATGCGGATTGCTCATAGGCTCTCTTCTCGGGATGTTGTTAATGCCATGCTGGGTACTGATGCTTTGCTTCATCTTGAAGAGGGGGATTATGCCACTTACCGTCACATATATCTGATGCCTCCATTGACGGGAGTCCGCACTCCGACAATGAGGCCTGCTAGTATGCCATCTTCGAGTCAGACCCGGCTCAGTAAACGCTCTTTCCAAAGAAATTTGGTACATCCGGCGACGCGAATTTATTCCCCGATTCCCCAACTTATCATCATCTGGATGGCGGATATGCCGGAAGTGATGGGGTGGCAATATGGGACTACCTCTCCGATTCCAATCCCGATAGAGCCTCCAGTACCTAGCCACCGCTACGTTAGAGACCCTGAGTCACCACCGATATGTTTTACAGCTTTGATTCATCACTCAGATATTTGAACGTTCATTCCTTTACTGATACCTTTGCCTTTGCATCTGCAGCCCCCTGTTGAGTACATGGATCAGGTGCTCGAGATGGTAGCCTCGCTTGAGGGGATGGTCTTACGGAGGGAGGCGCAGTTGTCCATCATGGGCTTCCAGGTACCTTTCAGTTTTCCAACACTGTATCTTCTAATTACATGCTGATTTCGGAAATTTTACTGCATTAATAGGCTACTTATGTCGAGCACATCTGACACACCACATTTATGCATTATTCCTACGTACATCCCCTCTGTGTAGCTTGCTTGCATTTGTATCTGATATACATGTTTTGGCTAATGTATTCAAACTGCATTTTTCATTTTTAGATGCCTCCGGTATATGCTCAGCCACAGGCCAGGCCACCTGGGCCTTCTCGGGGAGGTGGACCATCTGGGTCTTTTCGAGGAGCTGGGCCATCTGGGCCTTCTCGAGGAGCTGGGCCATCCAGGCCTTCTCGAGGAGCTGGGCCAACCAGGCCTTTTCTAGGAGCTCAAGGAGAGGGATCGTCTCATAGACACAGACACAGGGCACATATCATAGAGGCGGAGCCCGATGAAGATGAGAAGAAGGATGTTGCAGATCGTCAGTCAGAGACATCTGCTGACAGAGAGGAGGGCTCCGGTCTTAGCTCCGAGAGTGGAGGCGGTGAGGATCTGAGGATACTTGGCTCTGATTCAGACGGTGATGGGAATGCAGAGGCTATTTCACAGAAGAGGATGAAAAGGGCCTCTTATTCCCGCTCTCGAGAGCATTGATGCTGCAGTTCCCTGTTTTATTTACCTTTTTGCTAGTAGTTGTAACACATTGTATATTATTAGGCAGTTTTATATTTTTGTAAAACTTGTGCCCTTTGTTTACAAAGTAAAGCATGATGGAATGAAACAGCTTTTGAAAAAGGTGTTGTATTTTAAACTCTTAGCATCATATCGCATCGTTTTGTACCATAAAAAGATTGAATGAAAATGTGCATTGTGCATTTGCCCAGTCAGGTAGTGAACCGACGTAATAACTTAATTTACTAAGATACAACAAAATCTTAGCAAGTTTACAACTCGATAAGCAAAATACAACAGTGGTGACAACTTAATAAACAAAACTTAAAGAGTAACAATTCAAAACATGAAATGCGACAGCTCGACAAAACTTACAACTCGATAATCAAAACAACAACTCGATAAACAAAACAACAACTTAATAAGCAAAATAACTCGACAAAGTGTACTTCGGACGATCTGGGCAACGGAACGCATCCGAAACAAAGGGAAATGGAGACCTTCGACATACCCGACGCACGGAAATGCTTGAAACTTCCACCCGGAGGGTAAAACAGGATTGAAGGAACACAGCAAAGCATGGCCGGCCACTTTTTGGGGGGGATTCAGCCAGGTGAGGAGAGAAATGTGGCGGCGACTAGAAAAGGTGGCGGTAGCCACTATCTGGCAACCATCAACTTTTTGACACATGTCCCCCTGAATAGTGTTTTCTCTTCTTTAAAAGCTCCAACTTCGAGACTCATTCATTTCATCACTCTTTTGCACAAAAAAATGGAGGCATTTCTCATAGAAAATCTCACATCTTGGATCTCTTCTTTAGATGGCTCGGAAAAGTTGAACTTCCGGAGTTTCGGCTTGAATGCACTATTCATGCTGAGTCGTACTCCACTGCACCTTCCTTTCCTCCATGCCGCGGCAAGATTCTGGAACCCCGTGACGCACGTCTTTAGCTTTGGTGGGCAAGAGGTATGTCCAACTTTTGAAGATTTTCAAGTCTTGATGGAGTCTGAACGTTCGAAAGAGATCTTGCCTCAGTTCCGCTTTGGCCACGCCCAAGCTTTAGGGCGGATGTGTGGACTTACCGCGCATGATGCTCGATCTCTGATTTGTAATGGGGAACTAGACATCCTTGGTTTGATCCATCGCTTTTCTGGTGCCGGTGACCGTGGTGACCATCATTGGCAAGGTTTCCGTCAATATACGCTTTGCTTGTGCATGCTATCTCACTTCCTACTTGCCCCGGGCCTGGGTGGACCCAACATCCATTTGATTGAAGTTGCTCAGGGCTTGAAGGAAAGGAAGAGTTGTATTGGTATGGCATTGGCCGAAACACTGGTGGGCTTGGACGCTTTCCAACGTCAGGAGACGACCAGATTTGCGGGGAGTCCACTACTGCTGCAGGTAATGTTTCCCACCCAATCTCACATATGTATTTGCTCACATCACTCGGCCCTCAGGCTCGGTTTTTCTCACAAAACCCTTATCTCACTGTTTTCTCATCGCATATCTCTCTATTCTGTATTCTCTCATTTTTCATCCCTCCCCAGGTATGGTTGATGGATAAACTGCAGGTTGTAGACTCTTGCCCTGCCTACTCAGCCCTCGGCTACTTCTTTCGGCAACGTCTGATTGATGCGCCTGATGAGGGATGGTGGTTCAACTGGATGTGCAATTTATCTGCTAACCGCATTGCTTGGCGCTGCCCTTGGCTCAACCTTCCGGCAATGAGCTATAGCATGTCTCGGCAGACTGGGGTCCAGCTGATTGGTCTGACTCACTGTGTGTTCTACTGTCCATTCCGGTTCCAGCGCCAGTTTGGCCATGATCAGATTTGCCTACCAGAGGGGATTGAGTACCCGGCTGCTTTTCCGGTCCGAGGCGCACAGCTTGCCCAATATACCACAGCATGGAGGACTAGAGAGCTCCTGGCTCCTGCTCCCACTTTCAGTTATGCTTTGTCTGACGAGTGCTGGGATTGGCTTAATGAAGAGGCACAGATTGGGCCTAGCTTGGCGTCAGAGGCTTCGACTAGCTCTGGGAGGGGGCGCAGGGACACCTGACTTGACTATGCCCCGGATTTATTGCTTTATTAGTACCTTCAAGTTTTCTTTATGGGTGTAATAAGAAGCAACTCCAATTGTATGCAAGACCAAGAGAACTCTATTTTGAAATCAATGAAATTGAAGGTTTGTGGTACTGAAAATTTTCTGCTTTGGTCCAAAAATGGTCTTAGTTGTGAAAGATTAATTTGAACAAAGTCAACTTTTATTAAAACTTTTCAAAACTATTTTCGATATGGATCAGAATTGGACACGCTTGAAATCTGTCACTGAGATGCGCAACCCTGGATCCTAGCAACTAGAAAGTTGCCCCTAGTCTGAATGGTACTGCGGCACTGCGTGGCAACGGAAAGTTGCCCCTAGTCTGAATAGCACTGTAGAGATCACGGCGAATGCTGATGGAAAAAGATGACTGAGATGATCAAAATGGACAAAGTTGATCAGGGAAAAGTTTACGGCTGAACTTCAGGGTGAAATTGCCTACGTATCCCAAAGATGGGAATCAAGCCTTACGTAGTTTAGGCTCAGGTTCGCTCGGGTATTTTTACTCTCCTTTTGCGCTCTAACTTTTGCCAAGGCCGCCCTTTGCAGGTTTTTAACCTTGCGAGCTCAGTTTTTATGATTTCAAATTTTCTATGCTCTGAGTTTTGCCTAGGTCACCCTTTCGGGTTTTCGGCATAGTGAGCCTCTCATGGGTGATATTTCTTCAACTTGTCCATATTGATCGGTTGTGAGAACTCCAAGCCATCTAGATCCATCAGAACCACAGCTCCACCTGACCAGATTGACTTGATGATGTAGGGACCAGTCCAATTGGGTCTGAACTTGCCCCTTGGGTCGTGGATGGGAGCTCGGTTGTCCTTGAGCACCAAATCTCCTTCTTTTAAATTCCTGGACTTAACCTTCTTGTTGAAAGCCCGGGCAATTCTGCGTTGATAACCTTGGACATGGTACAGTGCTTTCAGCCTTCTTTCATCGAAGAGCATGAGTTCCTCAAATCTGCTCTGCTGCCAATCCGCTTCGGCTATCTGACACTCAGCCAATACTCGTAATGACGGGACCTCAATCTCAATAGGCAGAACGGCCTCCATCCCATAAACCAATGAGTACGGAGTCGCCCTAGTAGAAGTTCTGATTAAAGTCCAATAACCCCACAGAGCGAACGGCAGTTTATCTGGCCAGTCCCGGTAGGTTTCCACCATCTTCTGCAGTATGTGCTTGATATTCTTGTTGGCGGCCTCAACCGCTCCATTGGTTTGCGGCCGATAAGTAGATGACTTATGAAAAGCCACATTGTATTTCTCCAACAAGTCAATCACCTCTTTCTTGAAGTGGAACCATTGTCTGAAATTATTTCGTTTGGGACCCCGTAGCGACAAATGATGTTGTTTTTGATAAATTTTGCAACATGCGAAGCCTTCAACACCGCATAAGATTGGGCCTCAACCCATTTTGTGAAATAATCTATCGCTACCAAGATGAACTCGTGCCCATTCGACCCCTTCGGCGTGACAGTTCCGATTACATCAATTCCCCAAACTGAAAATGGCCATGGCAAAGTCATGTTGTACAGCTTCGACGGCGGAATGTTCATGCGATTTGCATGAATCTGACATTTGTGGCATCGCCGGACAAAACCGATACAATCCTCCTCCGTGGTGGACCAGTAATAACCCTGTCTGAGGATTTTCCATGCCAACATTACCCCATTCATGTGCGCACCACATTCTCCTCCGTGGATGGCTTCTATCAGACGCTTTGACTCTTCGGCATCAACGCACAGTTTATGCATTCCCAGATGACCCCTTTTATACAGTTTACCCCCGCAGATGATGAACTGAACGGCCATTCTCCTGATTGCCCTTTTGTCTTTGGCATTTACCCCTGGCGGGTATGCTTCTTTCTCCAAGAAGTTCCAGACGTCATAATACCTGGGGTTTTCGTCCTGAACTTCATCTATAGCGGCAATCGACTCGTGGCGGTCTTGAATTTACAGTCGATGATATTTGGACACATTCGGACTCCACACGGGATGTCTATCATAGAAGATAGAGTTGTTAAAGAATCTGCGAACCTGTTGTTCTCTCTTAGTAGATGAATAAAACTTAGCTTCTCAAACCAAGGAATCAGCAAGTCCAAGGTCTGGTGATAGATCATCATCTTTTCCTCTTTTACTTTCCAGTCTTCTTTAGCTTGAGACATAACAAGGTTCGAGTCCCCAATGACGTCCAATCGTCTTGCCCCTAGTTCCAAGGCTACTTCTAGACCAGCAATGCACGCCTTGTATTCTGCTTCATTGTTCGAGACTTTGAATCGGAGTTTGAAGGCTAGAGGGATACGGGAATTGTTGGGTGCTATCAGCAACACCCCTATCCCATACCCGTATTGATTTGACACTCCGTCAAAGTACATCGTCCAAGTTTCGTCATCGATATGTAAAATGGCTTCATCTGGGAATAAGTACTCGACTACTTCACCCCCTTCCACTGGATGGTCGGCTAAAAATTCTGCCACTGCTCTGCCTTTGACCGACTTGCGTGTTACATACTTTAGATCAAATTCGGAGAGCAACAGTAACTAACGAGCTAGCCTACCTGTAAGTGCTGGTTTCTCGAAAAGATATTTGATGGGATCAAGTCGTGAAACCAACATTACAGAGTGAGCTAACAGGTAGTGCCGCAACTTCCTGGTAGCCCATACCAAAGCTAAGCAAGCCTTTTCCAGTGGAGTGTAGCGGGTTTCGTACTCCAGCATCTTCTTGCTGAGATAGTAGATGGCTCTCTCTATCTTGTCTTCTGATTCTTGTGCAAGCATACAACCCATTGTAGTTTCAGTTACTGACAAATACAAAATCAACGGTTTCCCTGGTTCTGGCGGTGACAACACGGGCGGGTTCTGTAAATATTCTTTAATCTGTTCAAATGCAGCTTGACATCGGCCGTCCCATTGGAACTTCTTCCCTTTCTTGAGGAGGCCAAAAAGTGGTTCACAAGTCAAGGTTAATTTTGAGATAAACCGTCTTATGAATTGCACTTTACCCAGAAAGCCTCGCACCTCCTTTTCAGTCCTTGGTGGTGGCATTTCTAAGATGGCCTTGATTTTGGAAGAATTAGACCTCGATGCCTTTGTGTCGAAACCCTAGCATTTTTCCGCTTATAACACCAAATGTACACTTACGAGGTTTAAGCATGGCGAATTCCCTGATCCTTTGAAAAAACTTGTGCAAGACGATGTAGTGGCCCTCTCTTTCTTTGGATTTGACAATCATGTCGTCCACGTACACCTCAACCTCTTTGTGGATCATGTCGTGTAATATTGTGGTCGCGGCCCGTTGATAAGTAGCTCCAGCGTTCTTCAACCTAAATGGCATAACTCTATAGCAGTATGTCCCCCACGGGGTGGTGAATCTGATCTTCTCCGGTCTTCGCCATCACTATCTGGTTGTGGCAGAAGCCATCCATGAATGAGAGCAAAGCATGCCCCGCTGTGAAATCCACCAACTCATCGATGTGCGGTAGGAGAAAGTCGTCCTTCGGACTAACTCTGTTCAAATCCCTGAAATCCACACATACCCAAATCCTGCCATCCTTCTTCGGCACCGGAACAATGTTGGCCAACCAATTCGGATATTCTGATACCAGCAGGAAGCCTGCGTCGATTTGTTTGGTGACCTCTTCCTTAATCTTGAGAGCCCAGTCCGAGCGGATCCTTCTGAGTTTCTACTTGACAGGTCGGGCCTCGGGGTCAAGGGGGATCTGATGTTGTACAATCTCAGGATCGATTCCAGGCATGTCTTCGCAGGACCACGCGAAAACATCTTTGAAATCTTTTAATAAAGCGACTAAGCGCTCGCGTTCCTCCGAAGACAACGTGGACCCGATCTGGACCAGTCGCGGGTCCTCCTCAGTACCAATGTTCATGGTAGTGATTTCATCCATTAAAGGTTTGACAAATCTCTCTTGCTCTTGCTCAATTAAACGTTGCAAAACCGAAGGAACTTCGTCCTCGTCGTTTTCATCAAAGTTTTGAAAGTCTGAATTAATGCAATAAATCAAGGGCACAGAAAAGTACTCAGAAACCACAGTTACTTGATTCTCATTAAGTTCATCCAAATCGTCCGATTCATTTACAACAGACTCAAATAAAAAGGAAAAAGACGACCTAGACAGGACTGTGGTATCTGGGTTATCATCCCAGATTACGATTCAGACTTCGATCTGGAACCCGATTCGACTCACAAGACTTCGTGGAATCAGATTCGCTCCTACTGACTTCTTCTTTGGACAAAAATCCCTCATCGTATTGCCAAGTGAGAGAGGGTGCGATAGATGCATCCAAGATAGCCGCTGGTAGGCCCGCAGCCGTTTCATCCCCAATCATAGAAACCGCGAAGTTATCCCCCAAGCACTTATGGTCGATCAGAGGATTAGAAAGTAGACATGCCAGTGCTACCCCCATTTCAAATTCTGTGCCCTTAGGATCCTTTGCTTTACCGCTTCAACCTCGGTGACCGATGGGTCTGTCGCTCTGGGCAACGCTATCCTGGATAGTTGCGGTCGAAGAAGATCTCGAAACTTGCACGCGCTTCTTCTCCGTTTAGCCATGGCTCTGGAAACCGCAAATGGAAAGTCCTCCTCCGACGAAACGTCTGCTCAGTGGTACTGAATGGGCCTATGCATTAACTCAAAAGGCTTCACCTGCTTTGTTCTAGCTCTTCCGCCATTTCTTTTCCTTCCTCACCAGTCCTCTTTGGTGGGCGATAACCCAAGCCAAAGGTATGAGGGTTGTGGCACTGCCAATCTGCAACGCCTTTTCACCGCTCCTTCCTAATCCCATCGAGGATATGTTGTTGCTTGTTCATAAGGTAGACAGACTGAGCACTGACGTACACTCCCTCATTCACAGCCATAATATTCTGCATCGTCCGGGCCTCAGCCAAAGTGAACCCTGATAAGAAGACATCCTCTGTGCCATGCTCGATTTCCAAGACAGGTGTGGACACTTCTGGCGGCGGATGGATTGATGAATTTTCGAAGACGATAGCCACCCCCTTCCCGTGAGGGTACTTCAACATCTGATGTAGAGTGGAAGAGACTGCCTTTACTTGGTGCAACCACGGCCGCCCCATGAGTAGATTGAAGGTTGCGGGAACGTCCAAGACATGGAATTCAATGTTGTGTTGTCCCAAACCAACCTGAGTCTGAATTTTGACAGTCCCCATCACTTCCCTGCTGGTATTACCATACACCCTGATCACCTGAGTAGTCGACGCGAAGTCCACGGGCTTCAACCCGATTGCATACGCTGTTCTGGCTGGGCAGACATTGATGGCGGACCCGGTATCAACGAGTACCACCGGTATCCACTTGTCTCTACATTCCACGGAAACATAGAGAGGTTTGTTATGATTTGTGCTCTCAGGCGGTAGTTCTTTATCCGAAAAGGTTAATGCCGGGGAACCTCCTCCCGGAAGGACCAACCCAACCAGCTGTTCTGGTGTAGTATCTATAGAGAGTTTGGCCTTGTCCATAGCAGATAGGACAACTTGTCTGTGTACTCGCGACGCCATAAGCAGTCCCCAGATGGAGATGTCTGCTTGTATCTTCTTTAATTGCTTAAGCACAGCTTCTTCTTCAATCTATTTCTCTCTCTGTTTCTCAGCTTCCTTGTCCTTCCCGGACGCCTCAGGTTGGTCTAAGTGCTGGGGCTTGAAATACCGCCCACTTCTTGTCATATAAGCGACCTCGTCAATATACCAGGTATCATCTGGTTGATTACTTCCCCAATCCTCATCTGTGTAGGCAAGACATAAATCATCGTCTTCCCATCACATTCCGGTGAAGCCGGACATTTGTCGACTCGGTATGCTCTCGTACCAAGCGACACCTTGATCCTCATGCCCGAAAGATTTTCATTCCTGCACACAAAGACTCTCGATCCCCACATGGGTCTTAGCTTTTCTGATTCTCTCGGAATCCTCAAATCTTTGTTGTTCATTGCACAAGATCCGGTGGTTCAATACTCCTGCATTTACAATCCCCAAGTTTTGAGCGAAATTCTTAGTGCCGGCGCTCTCCAGCGGTGGATTCTGACTCTCGGCCCTTCCGGCCACCACTGATACCCTCGCCCCTGCCGGGCCCTGTTCCGGTCGATATTCCACGATGTCTAGTTAATCATCTAACCATCCGGTAACTTCTGTCGACTCCTCATATTTGAACTAGTTGATTGCTGCATCCCCTGATTCTTGGTCACTAAAGAACTGGAGGTTGGAAAGGTCCTCTCCCACAGCTGTTAGATCATCCGTTCCCCGTTCAAAACTGTCCCCTCAGACACACATAATTCGCTCTTCGCGGCCCCACACTTTTCGCACCGCCCACTAACTGGATGTATTCACTTGGATCATAGACTCCTTTAGCGAGATTTCCAAACTGTTCAATCTCAGACTCAGCAACCCCACTTTTCTCTGAAATCTGCCTTGTTCCATCTTCGGTGGTCACCACCACGGGCTTAGATCGGGTTGTGAAGATGTCCACCATGCACAAGTCAGTGCAGACAGGAAGGATCACCTCCGGCTTAGGTAGGTGGGATGGGGTGATATAGATATTGGGATCGTAAGACACGACCCCAGTTTGGATGAAGTTGATTCTGTTGGGAGGAGGGGCTTGGTTATGTGGTGGGAGAGGATTTGTCGTGACATTAGGTTTTTCGGGAGGCGCGATCACCTGCTTGTCAATAAGATCCTGGATCTCATGATGCAATCTGAAACAACGGTCGGTGTCATGACCGTCTTTGTTGATCTGTGATACGCCAGATTTTGCTTCGTGAGAGGGAAGGAGTGGATTTGGTAGTGGCCTCAGCTCTAGGGGCATCAAATGCTTCTTCCTGATTAATACCCCCAGAGCTTTGGACAGGGGCATATATAGGGGTGTGAAGGTTCTTTGGCCTCTGGGTTGATATTTGGTGTTTTGGGTATTGCTTCCAGATGCGCCAGAGAAAGGCGTAGCTGTTGTGGGTCTTGGAGGAGGGGGAGTGGTGGTGACCATGCTCACCTCTGAAGCTCGTGTAGTTGCAGCGCCACTCGGGCCTGTGTTATTGTTACAGTTGAAAGTCCTTCTGGATTGCTCTTTATCCTGGTCGATCAGACCTTGTTTTATGGCATCCTTGATCTGTACCCCCATCTCGTGTAAATCTGAGAAGGTGGGAAAGGAGAGTACGATCATCTTCTGCATCAATTTCGGTTAGAGATTGCGCACAATCATCCTGATTTGATCTTTGTCTGTAAGCCTCAAAGTCATCATCGATGCCTTTGCCCTCCAACGAGTTACGAAGTCTGAGAAAGTCTCCTTGGGTTCTTGCCTCATCGTTTCAAGATCACGAGTTGTAATCTCGATCTGTGTATTGTACGAGTACTGTGCAACAAAGGCCTCAGCCATCTTATCCCAGCTTCTTTTTACCTCATCTTCTAACTTCGCGTACCAGATGGCAGCCACACCCGACAAAGTTCGGCCGAACAGAGAAAGCTTTTGTGGTCGGGTTAGGCCCATTGGCCGCAGAATGTCTGAGAATAGCCGAAGATGGACCATGGGGTCCCCGGACCCGTCGAAGCGGTCAATTTGTGGCATCTTGAACTTATCGGGCAATGTCACGGCCACGTCGGTGTATCCGTCCTCGATGTCCGGAATGGCCTTCACCCCTTGTGATTTCTTGAAAAGCTTCTCAAGCTTACTCAGTTTTAGAGCTGTATGGTCCATTTCGAACTCAAAGGGAGAGTCCGGGTGGTTGTGTGTATGGGTCTTGGACAGTTGAGACGGAAGCGGGGGCGGAGCTAGCCCCGTTAGAAGATTCGTGTCCTCTTGGATATTCTGGACATTTGACACGGTGTTCTGGGTGTTTGTGAGCATTACGAGCGATAGAACTGCTTTCGGGTAATGGGGGCCCTGGTAGAGGAGGAACCTGATGTGAAGCAGATGTCGTATTCTGCTGTTGCAGTCTAGTGATTAGCTCGGCCTGCTGGGCCATGATTGCAGCTTGTTGCTTGGAGAATTCCACTTGACGAGCAGCATCCTCTTGCATCTGTCTCATGTTCTCTTGCATTTGGCGCATTAGTGCTTCCACCCCTGACGTATTTTGTTGATCCATCTGACTGACCGGTAGATCTATTTCTATAGCAACAATTGGGATCTCAGTCCTACTGTCCTCTGATGGAGTAGCCCACTGTTCTGGCAACCTCTGTTCCGACACACTGCGCTTCCTTGGCTTTCTCCTGATAACGGAGGGTGAAGAATAGAACACTAGATGTCCGTCAACCAGATCCTCAGATCGATTGAGTCGGCGACCTCGTGTCCAAAGTGCTTGGGGAATATCTACTGGGTCGGAAGCAATGGTGCTACAACTGCCCTAGCAAAAGATAAATAAAGCGAAAAGGAAATAAATAACCAGATAATTGAAGAGCATGACAGCTTAAAATAAATACACAACACACAGTCGGGCATACAACACACGGTTGATAAAATTGAAAATAAAGCGCCCCAAATCGATCAACGTCTCTGAATCATTTGTTTCAAAGACTGAACCTGATACTCGCAGATAACCGATTCTCAAATACTGATTGATACCCGCAGGCCTGATGCCCAAACTCATACACTGATACATGCATTCCTGTAGAGACGCACTCTAAAGCACATAACAGATAAGTGAGAGCCAAAATACCCCTATGTGGGGGTAGGGTTTCCCTGTCTTATTTTGTCAGGAACTAGAGTTTCACTACGCACGCAGCGGTTTCAAACAACCTATATCGGGTAAGCAACCTGTCCTAGTTTGGAATGGTCACTATAGATCCGAATATGCACTAAGTCGAATGGTCAAAAAGGGTGCCCCGGTAAAACCGGGGTTTGTGTTCCCATCTTGTGAGCCGTAACGGTCACTTTATGGTCATGCCTTGACAAGACAAGCCTCGACAAACCGTTAGAATAGCAGATGGTAAACACGGTGTCCTAGGCGCACCAATGCAAATGCAATGCAAAAAAACACACAAGTGTAGTCAAAACCAGATATCATGGGTTCGAGTCAAGTTCTCTAAATCCCAGTAGTCGCGAAGCGTAACAAGCTCATGGGGACCTCGCTTCTGACTCGGACTCGATTTGTTGTCACGGTTCTTAATCTTGAACCAAAGAGTCCAAATCCGGCAAATCATTTTGAGAAAACAGATTTTTAGAAAAGAAGTGCCAAACATGGACTGCTTTTCCAGATACAGAGTCGCCACCTAAATATTTTATTTTTGAAAAATTTAGGAAATCCTGACTCGTTGCCTAAGGCCACGTGTCTGTCATCACCAAAGTTGCCTCGGGTCGAGAACTTGGGTACGATTGGGGAAGGTCACTTCGTGAGCACCCCCGCTCGCCCGATCAAAGATCGGCCTCTACTAACCATGATATCTATTTTTGAAAACATTGTATGTTCTTATTCTGGTTATTAGCCTAGGTTACTATGTGATGCGCACAGCATACAAGTATAGACTGAGTCGTCTGAATTGGAACAAAACATTCCATGTTTGTTTGTTTGAAAATGGTTTGCTACCCGCAGGTAGGCTTAAAATACAGATTTTGCCACCCTCAGGTGGGCTTAGAAAACATGGTTTTGCCACTATCTAGTGGGCTTAAAACTCACAGTCAATTAGAAATCCATGGTTTTGCCAAAAAAAGAAACTAATTAGAAATCCATGCATGATCCTAGATACACAGAATTGCCTAATGCAACACATGCAAAAATGCAACTATAGCAGGCTCGGTTATTCTAAACATGGCATATGGAATGCTATAGCTAACATGTATTCAACTTGGAATTGAAATACAAATCTGATTAGTATGATGCTTGAGCAGTGCGTGCAAGACAGATGAATGAATGCAAACATGCTATCATATTGTATGCTAATTGAAATATGCCCTAATCTAACCATCATAAGCAGGTAAATAAAAAGGGAAGGAAGACGTGGGGTTGGAAGACATACATCACACTCACCCACACTTATTACAATTATGCCCTCGCGCAGAGGTTGAATAAATATCTGATCAAGAATAAAAGAATATTACAATCCAAATAATACAGTCCAAAATGTGTACAAATTCCTAATTAATTTACAAATTAACTAAGAAAATAATAAACTGGCATGTAAGCCAGGGACTGCCTTAATTCTGATGAATGGTGTATGTTTAGGCTGCCTTGCGCGGAAATCCACTGGGATGCCCCAATTAGCCTCTATTTTGCAATTGTTCTTGGAAAGCGCGCCAAGCCTCGGAAGGCTGCTGATTCTTGATTTTGCTACAACAGAGAGCAGGAAAGGGGCATAGCAATGTATTTTCACAAATGTATGCATGCCTCGATCCTCGTGCCACCAATCACGCATCTCGATGCATGATGCCCGAGGAGTCGAATTGCACAACTCGATATGGAATGAATGCACATGAAAACTCAACTAAAACCTAACTCCATCATGGATAATCCGGAGTGTCGGTGACTGGGGAATTGAGACACGTTCCGTCACTCGGAGTACGAAACGTACCTCGTTTCCCGTGCCCGGGCTAACTCCTATCCCGAACACAATACAATATGCATGACATGCATGAAATGCAACTAAGATATAACCTAAAATGCACAATGCTATGAAATGGCATACACAATGCACGAGATAACATGGCATACACAATGCACTAACACACAACCTAGCATGCGCAATGCTATGAAATAGGATGGCATACACAATGCATAATGGACTTACACTAACATGAGTGGACCTCAGCCACACTCACGTAAGAGGCCATTAGATGAAAATGAGACAACTCAAGATGCGTGCACGCAAACCGAAGACCGACCCTAAGGCACGGAATGCCACTCTAACAAGGCATAGAAAAACATGAAAAATGGCATACTAGCATGCAAATTTCAGAGGCAAAATGAGATGTAAGACAGCCCCGAAACATGGTAAATGGTACCCAATGCATGGAACGAGTCCCGAGACATGAAATTTGGCACATGAAATGGCCTATAGCTATGCAATGCATGCATAATTTGAAAATGAAGTTTAAAGACAGAAGCAAGGCAGCCCCAAAAAAAAAATTTTTACAGTTTAAAGCAAGGTCAAATAGTGAGCATAGATGGGGCTAAGCTAGCATTCAAAAATGGCCCCGAAAGCAAGATATTGAAGCAACTCACAGATGCTGGCCCCGAACAGAGAAGGGGACTTCTATAATATTAAATAGGGGACAAAAATATGATGTTTTACAGTTTATAAAAAACCCCAAAAACAGATACAAGTATGCTCAAAATGCTATGCAAAATAAGGGCCAAAATGGAGATAAAGAAGCAACTGATACATTCTGGTCCCAAAAAGGTAAGGTCCCTTCAACAATGTTGAAGAAGGGCCCAAAATATGACTTTTTTCAGTTAATGGCCGAGCCCAAAACAGTGTACAACTATGCCCAAAATGCAATGCAAGATATGGCCTAAAAGAGAGGCCACAACACAAAGTATACAAATGATGCTCCAAACAGTAATAGACCCTTAATGAAACATGTAGAGGGGGTCAAAAAAATGCTATTTTCAGTTCGGACCAAAGTCCAAAAACAGAAGCACAGAGGGCTAATGAATCATGCAAAAATGGGGCCAAAAGATGGATACAATGGCAAGTGATATATGGAGGTCCCAAAAAGTGATGAGCCCTTCAACAATGTTGAAGAAGGTCTCAAAATAAGCTACTTCACAGTTTACAATATTCCTCAAAACAGTTTACATATAGGCCAAAAACAACATGCAAGGAAATGGCATATAAGAGGGATAATGAAGTAAGTGCCAAATGGGGGCCTCAAACAGTGAGAGGCCCTTAATGAAAGATGAAATAGAGCTCAAAAAAATGTCACTTTCAGTTATAGCCGGAGCTCAAAAGTATAAGCAAGAAGGGCTAAGAAATAATGCAAAAATGAGCTCAAAAGAGGGAGAAAGCAACTCACCCTTGTAGACCAACTCTTTGACAACCTTTGGACCAAGAAATGCTGCCTCCTAAGCTCTGAGAAGACCTTCCTAGCTGCTGGAATGGAGTGGTGGTGTAATGCTAGGTGATGGTGTAGAAATGAGGTAGGACTTAGGAGGTTTGGAAGGTTGAAATGAGAAAGATAGGAGAGGGGTGTAATGCAAGCTTGAAGCCAATTTTTTCAACCCTAAAACCAGACCTAGGGTGCTGGTTATATAGGCCAAAGAGAGGGAGAAAGATGGGGGAAAATGGGAGGGAAATCACTCCAAGTTTCCCTCCAAAAATTGCCCCCCCGGATACAGAATCTGGGGGGGAATAAAGTGCATATCTGTGATGTGCCAGGTGTAAGAAAGCTGGCCGGCCAGTTGTTGAGGTTGCAGGTGGCCGGCTGGCCCTCCCCATGGCCGGCAGGCCAAGGGTCAAAAAGGCCAAGTCAAATTAATGGCCGGCCACCACAGATTGGTGGCCTCCCATGTGTCATCAACACAACCCTGTGGTTGAAAATTGGCAACTGTGAACTAGGAGAGAGAACAACCCACTTTTCAAAGGGGTTCAAAAGGGTCAAATGGAATTACTGGCCGGCCACCAGATATTGGTGGCCTCCCAGATGTGTACATCACAAATATGGGGGTTAGGGTTGAGGACAGTGGCCCTAGGGTGGTCAACATTGGCTTTGAAGTGAGAAAAACGGGCGTCGGAGGGTGATGATGGAATATAACTGGTTGCTAGAACAATTACTGGCCTCCCACCCTTCTATGACCTTCCTGGTGATGAAACAGAGGTCCCTGCCAAAAATGAACGAAAACCGATGCAAAATAAAGGTTCGGGGGCCGAAACGCGCAGTCCGAGGCCCTGAAAACCGACTGTTAAGCACCGGGAATGGTTTTCAACCACGAAGTTGGTCTCTCGGACCACAGTGTCCCTTAAAAGGGAGGAAATAAGATGTATGCCAAGAACCGGGGCAAACGGAGGTGGTTAGGCGGTCCCGAACCGAGGCATACGGCCTGATGGCTCCGAAAACTGGGAACCGGGCTCCGAAATGGCCAAAATGGCCTACGACCATGAAATGTAGCATGACCCGAGAGATGGTCTCTGAGACCTCTCTCCCTTTGGGAAAAAAGCGAAGTCTGGTTTGCAAGCAGGAAAAACCTGAAAAGGGTTGAAGTCCGGAGGCAAGGCTCACGGCCGAGACTCTGAGACTTCTGAACGAGCACAATATGCAACATCACTGAGCGCTCAATCAGTGACGTCTGAGTCTTAAGGTCGGTCAAAAATGGGGTGTCTACACCAGGCTGCAGGACGTTTAGTCAGAATAACCAAACATTTTATTCTAGGTTGGTTGGAAAAACTAACTTAGAGATTGGCTGGACTAAATCGACACCCCTCCTAAGCCCAGGATAAGGATCCAAGCTGCAGGACGTTTGGTCGGAATAACCAAAATATTTTATTCTAGGTTGGTTGGAAAAACTAATTTAGAAGTTGGCTGGATTAAACCAACTCCTATTACTCTTCAACCGAAGAAAGGGTTTGGGCTGAAGAGTGGTTGGTTGGATTAAGCCAACTCTTGGTACTCTTCAGCCGAAGTAAGTATATTGGCTAAAGAGTGGTTGGCTAGTAAGCCCAGTCAGATTGCTCAACTAAGACCGAAGTAAAGTATCTCGGCCGAAAAACTGTGTTTCGTTCAAATTGCAGTTAGAAAGCAAGCACAAACAGGAAAGTAAACCGAGATAACAGTTGGAGCAAAAGAATTCATTAAAAACTCATTACAAGTGCAAACATACAGATCAGGTCGGAATAAGTGTTGAATACAAAAGAAGATTTTCATTGATCAAGGAAAAAGCAAAATACAAATGAGAGGCCCCCAGCCCGATTACAAGTCCAAAAAAGAAAAAGAAAATTACAAAATTAGTTGAACAGGTCATCAAGATCAGCATCTATATCAACCCTAAGACCGATTTCAGACGGTAGTACGGTCTCGATTGGGAGCTCGGTGTCTACTGGAAACACGGTATCAGTCGGCAGCTTATCAGTCAGGTCTTCAACCGTTGGCTCCAACCGAGCTGATTGATTAGCTGGATCATTGACAACCGAGGTATCAGTTGGCTCGTTTTCTTCATCATCATCAGACTCTTCAAGGAATTGTTTCTGAAAGGTCGCAGCATACTCAGCTAGTGAGCTCGGAATAAAGTATGGAGGAGGATTGAAGACCTCGGTCTCAGGATCGTGACCAAGCTGCGTCACGGCCCCCCTCCAACCGCACTTAAAGAATAGGTCCTTCGCTGCCTCACACTGCTAGATGTAAGCTGCTTCGTCTTCCTTAAAACCTTTCAACTCGGCGTCATCAGCCTTCTTTTTCAGCTCGGCAATCTCAGAGTTCTTCTTGTCTTCAAGTTTGGCAAGCTCACGCAAGTATTTGTCTTTCATCACGGTCAGGGCTCTCTGTTTATTAGCATCAGCCGAGGTAACTAGTTCGGTTAGACGAGTTACCTCGGCCTCTAGCTCGGCCGTCTTCTGATGAGAGCGTTTCAACTCGGTGGTTTTTTCTTCAACTTCGGCCAGGGCTTGCCTTGTAGTCTTGCGCAGTTTAAGCACACACTTATGAGTAATGTGACTCTTCTGCATGGCCTGTAAAAGAATGGAAAGACTTATGAACAAACCGAAATAAGAGTTGTGCAAATTAAAAAAATTAAACAAAGGAAACTACTTACAAGCACCATGGACTTTGTGGCCGAGCGGATGGCCTTTAGCTTGGTCAGATTCTTGTGGTGCTCCATATCAGCTGGGAGGCACACACTCTTGGCAAGGTTGAAAGCCATTATGTGATCTTTTTCAGCGATAACTGAGTCAGTGTCCTGAATATCTCGGTTTTGGAAAGTGAGTTTGGGTGCCCATTTGGAAGAGCTAGCCCGGTCGAAGCGCTCCGGCTGAGGGCTCGGTAGAGGGCTTGGTGGCAGAATTGTTTCATCTTCATCGACAAGACGCTGCTCGGTTGGGGTAGTCTGGGCGCACTTGCTTGGGCGTGATGAAGAGGGTTGTTGAGTTGGAAGGGCCACCACTGTTTCTTGGGTTTGGTTCGGTAGTGGTACCTCGGCTTGGTTCGTCTCGGTTAAGAGGGCTCTTAGTCTGTTCCTTTTCACCATCTCTTGTTCGGTAGTAAATGGGACCAAATTGATTTCAGGCAAGGTTGGATCCGGTTCAGGAGAAGCCTCTAGCAAAAAGTCTGTTACTCTGGCTTTGCGTCAGCTGCTATATCTATATGTCGGCTCAAAATTTAGAAGCTTGGCCCAACTTCTTTCAGGGTATCGTAGTGCAGCGCAAAGTATGTTTAGGTTGGGATAGCTGTATAATGACTTAAGGTGGGCAGAATTTGCATAAAGAAGCCAACTGTTAGTTCGGTTCAGAAAGAGAAAGCCGAAATAAAGAAAAGCATACAAAGAGATCGAAGTAATTATACCAGGGGTTCCTTTATTCCAATTTATACTACGGCCAGGGATCTAGGCTTGGTAATCTTCAAAATTCCCAGATACCTAAAAGAAGTCGTCATCATTCAAGTCTTTGTCCGGTGTATCTTTTATTATTTTCTCTCGGCGGCGGCGTATTCTTAGGTAATAGACCCAGCCATCTTCTTTTGAGCCTATGGAGTATTGATGGAAGATCTCGACTAGGCCGAGGTTAATGCCAGCTCAGCTGTTTAGCTCGGCTATGCCGTTAATTATACGGTATGAGATAGTGGAAAGCTGGGTTGGGCATATTCTGGTTTGCCTAAGGAATTCACAGAGCAAGGGTTGAACGGGGAATCTTAGTCCGATTTCTATTATGGACAGGAGGGTAAAGGGTACAAAGCCTTTGTTTCCCCATGGTGTGATATCTTGCTTGGCTAAGGTGAGGTAGACATCGTCAGGGATATTATACTCCCTTCGGAATTCGGCCAAACCACTAGGAGTTTCTACTAAGAATCTATACTTCCCCATTTATGTTTTAAGTTAAATAAATTAAAGCCAATTATTAGATCGGTCAAAGAATGTTGCTGAGTAGCTCAGTTGAGCGCTCAAAGGAGTGTCTGGGCAACCTAAGTCTGCAAAGTGGAAAACAAAAGTGTTAAGCACAGCTCGTTGGACCGTGCTACAAAGTAAAAGCAAGATAAAAGAAGTCCTATTTCGGATATGTGAGATGTTACAGGTCCTATCTCGGTTTCAACAAAATATTTCATAGCCCGGTTCGAGCAAGGGGTTTGTTAGCTCGGTCTGGACAAGAGGTACTATATGTCGGTTAGAAGGAAGGTTTTGGTTGACCAGTTGAGCTTCTAGGGGCAGCTCTCTTAGTTCAGTCTAAACTAAGAATGTTGGTTTAGCTCCGAGACATAGCTCGGTCAGAACTGAGGCTTCCAAGTACACTAATTACAGACTTAGTTCGGTTTGTTATCTCGGTTGAGATAAATCAAAGGTGGTTTGACTTCTAGAAGTTACAAGTGGTGCAAGTTTTAATTTGGTTGTGAGGTATGCCTAGGCTTACGAGCAAGGCAAACAACTTCTTAGTTCGGTTGCGTGGTTATTTTGAATTAAAACCAGTGTTCTACAGGTTTAGTGAATTCAAGTGTTCTATTGCTAAAGTTTTTTCCAGAAAAATACAAGACTAGCGGAAAATGGAAGCAAAATGGTGTTTTGCAAAAACAAACACAAAATGCTATGGATTGTAAAGCATAAAAGTACAAAAACAAGGCAGATTTGAGTAAACTTACCAGGCTAAAAGGAACGAAATGGAAGAAGAATACAGCTACGAGCACAAGCTTCACAGTGCTGAGAATGAGAGTTTCAGAGGCTTGCAAGAGAGAGGAAGGAGATGAGTAGTGTGAGAGTGATTCAAAGATAAAAGGTTTTGGTTTTGGTAAAGGGATCAAAGACAGGAACTGTTCAAAAAATGCGAGGTACGAGGGCGGCGGGACAACTGTCTTCAGCCAATTAGTGCATGCCACGTGTCATGGGAAGGAGAAGCGATTCAATTGCTGTGATTGAAGAGACGTTTTGATCGGACAAGTACAGCTCGGCTTAAGTTAGCTCGGCTGGAAAGACTAACAGAGTTTTTAGCTCGGCTGGAAAGGCTAAAAGAGTTTTTAGTTCGGCTGTAAAGGCTTAAAAGTTTTAGCTTGGATGTTAGCTTGGCTGATAGACAAGTAATCCCTATCATGCTATGAAGATGGAATTAAGGGACAATTGAGAGGGTAATTTATATGGTTAAATTGGGCCAAGCTGGGCAATGGGCCGTTAATGGGCCAAAATAAGAAAGACAGAGTGAAGAGGCCTTTGGAGTTAGTCCAATCCCAAAGCCCGAAAGTTAGACCGGTTCGAGCGAGGCTTAATGATTAGTCCGATCACAGAAGGCCTTATTTTTAGTCCGGTCTAGAAGAGTACTGCAGATGTTTCGATCGCCAGAGTTAGCCCGGTCATGACATATAGAACCGAGGTATGCTGAGCCCTCTTCAGGACTTGGTTTTGGGTTAGTTCGGTTTAACTCTTCTATGTATAGCTCGGTCTTGGCATGTGAAGCCGAGGTAGGAGAAAGGCGAGGAAGAGCCGAATTAACAGTTAGATCGGTCATTCCAGCTAGTCTAGCATGGCAGTGTTATTTCGGTCGTATGGTAATCCGGCCATGGTAAAAATATCTCACTTGGTTTAAGCAGTGAGGGGGGTGTTGAAAGATAAGCATTATCTTTCAGGAGTATGACTCCTAGGAGGACTCTTCGTGGAGAAGTAAGAGTCCTACTAGGATTGTACCACACGGAACCTATAAAAGTTCACAAACATCACCTATGGAGGGGTAACACAACTTTGATTTTCGAATACACAGAGCTTTTTTCTATTTGTCTAGTTTGCTGACTTAGGCATCGGAGAGATTTCCGGCACACACCCGCCGACTAGCTCACGTTTGTATTTTCAGGGAATAAAGCGACGACGTACGGAGGAGCGCAAACTTGATCAACAAGATTATACGAGAATGTTTATTTCTTTCACGTACAGTGATGCTACCTTATTTAACGTTCTATATTGCTGAAGGAGTTTTTTTTTGGACATATAAAATAATGAAAGCTTAAATAAAAATTATTGAGGATATATATAAAAATCATAATATTTAAAATTATTGCAAATATACTCTAATTTAATATTAAATAGGGCTAAATTTTTTATTTATTTATTTATTTTTTAGGTAATAAATAATGGAACCTCCACACTCAAAAAGGGGCAAACCCTTTTCTCATTCGATCAATCAAAACAAAAGTCTAGCAGTACAATATCTAATGTTGTTGAAACCTCATTTTCTGATGTGCAACCACCTTCCATGCCTCAAGCAAATAAACCAAACGAATTTGATTCAACTGTTATTAAACGAGATCCTAGTTTACGCTTGCAAATTTGTGAATATCCGATTAATCAACGGGATGAGGATAAACGAGCTTATGTGAACTTCGGATCTTATCAACCTAAACTTGAGTATTCTAGGTCCTCATTTGGAGAGCATAAAAGCCAATTTTAACATATTTGGTTTAAACAATTTTCTTGGTTAGAGTATTCTCCTTCAAAAGATAAAACATATTGTTTTTCATGCTTTTTGAAAATTGATCTAGATTCTGTAATCGATGAATTCGAATCTTTAAAAACTCGTCGAGCACAATTTAGGCCAAGTTTGGGGTATTTAAAAAAAGCCTAAAAATCAAAAAGTTACTCAAAAAGTTACAAAGTTAACACTATTCACCAAAAGTTAACAATTACGGCTGCACAACTCCTAATTCTAATTTTCCTCTACAAACTAATTTTTACAATTTTTTATTACACATTTTTTCATGAAAAGCCAAAAAATTAACCCAAACATCCATATTTTTTCTCTCAACTTTGTAGTCCAAAAAGACAAAAAGTACACTTATTTAGGACACCCTAAACAATCCCTTAGTTAAATTGTTTCTAATTAATAAATTTATATATTAATCTAAATTATATTATTAAATTCTCTTTTTTCTTATGTAGTTATACTTTAATTGTATAATTTTACTTTCAT
Organism: Camellia lanceoleosa; assembly: GCA_025200525.1. Lineage (NCBI taxonomy): Eukaryota > Viridiplantae > Streptophyta > Magnoliopsida > Ericales > Theaceae > Camellia > Camellia lanceoleosa. The sequence goes on along the minus strand of CM045763.1, from coordinate 8,830,706 downwards.
ATCAACTCATTTCATGGACGAATCCTGAATCTGCCCTTGCGAAGGAGACGTCAGGAATCGGACTCTCGACTTGATGAATTCCCGACAACACACCTCCACTGATAGATCTTTAAATTTTTTTTATATTTTTCAAGTGTCCAATTCTGTATTTTTAGATCTTATTATTATTCAATAGTAATCTCCAAATAAAGAACTTGACACCCGCTGCATTATTGTGGTGTTGTTTTTGAGATCTAGAAATACACAAATAATTGCCATTTAAAAAATAAAAAATAAAAAATATTGAGCCAATGTTCCACGCCACGAGTTCCACGTTCATTGAGCTTTATTTTTTAATTTTTAATTTATTTTTTGTGGTTGAATATCATGAAGAAAACTCTTTGTTAATGTGAACCAAGCACAAAAAATAAATTCTATGGAGCCAAAATTGTAACCATGATTTACATACAGACTACTTAGAGAAGAATAATATTATAGAAATAGACAGAATAACTATAAAAAATAATTATAATTATATATATATATCAGATGGTAAGATATATCATCAAAAAATTGTTTCATTCATATTGTGCTAACTTTATAAATTCAGAAAAATTTATTTTATATTATATTCATTGTAAATATGACTTTGATTTTATTAATTTTAAATATAAACTACACATTTACTTTTAAAAATTAAAAATAAAAATAAACTTTCATAATATTTAACATTTTTTTTATATTTCGTACATTAAAGAAAGAGGATATTTCACACTCATTCACTCAATACACCGTCTCGTTTAAGAAGTTGATTATTTTAATAGATTATTTTAATTTTTAATTATTTTAATAAGTTAAAATTTTAATATTAGAGAAAATGATTAAATTTTTTTTGTAATTGAATATGATATTTGTAAAAGAAAAATATAAAATGATTATAAATTTGATGTGATATTTTATCATATTAAATATTTAATTTATTTTATTTTTTTATAGATTTTAGTCACACAAAAAAAATAAAAACAAAAACAAATCAAAACAAAAAACAAAATCCAACTTGCCAAACAGAACAATGTCTAGTGATATTTTACAATCACTCACTCACCGACTCACACTCTCTCTCTCTTCTCTCTTTCTCCCTCTCTAAAACATGGAGAATAGTAAACAGCCACTTCTCTTCTCTAAAGAATCAAACACTACTTCTCTCTCTTCTTCCTCCGTCAACGGCAAGAAAGGCGACATCGAGCCGATTAGCAACGCCAAAGATTTTTTCAGAGAATTCTGTGCGGAGTCGAAGAAACAGTTGTATGTGGCCGGTCCGGCCATCTTCATCTCCATTTGCCAGTACTCTCTCAACGCCGTTACTCAACTCTTCGCCGGCCATCTCGGAACCATTGAACTCGCCGCCGTCTCTGTCGAACTTTCCGTCATCGGCGGATTCTCTTACGGCATCTTGGTACCATTTTTCATCCAATAATTTATGAAAGTGCCACGTAAATTTAAAACCACACTGGTAGAGAGTCTTAAAAAACGCGGCTCAAATGGTTTAAATTGATCAAAATTGTGTCGTTTTGGGCACAAAATAACACAAAAAGACGTCGTTTTGCTTAATTTGAGCCATTTGAACCGCGTTTTTTAAACCCAAACATTATTAAAATCAGTAATGTTAGGTATCATGAAAAGTCTTTCATGAAAATGATCATGAAAGATTTATGACCTTTTGATTACACTTACAATAAAGCACCACACACTAATTAAGGTAATCTAAGAGTCACAAATATTTCATGATCATTTTCATAAAATTTTTTTCATAATTCCTAACATTTCTCATTTAAAATTAATATATGAATCGTATATAGACAATTAATTTTTACCCACACATTTGAGTTCTGGATAAAATTCAATATTTAAAAAAATAATAATATGTAATAGTATGTTATTATTATTTTCATATTGTAAAATTGTTAATTAAAGTCATTAGATAAGATAGTATTTCTTTATTGTTGCTATTACATAAATAGTGAGTTTTTTTTTTATTTTTTGCTCTCTAATTTATTTATTTATTTTGCAAATATTTAGACGTTCATTTTGATAAATAATATTTTTTTTTTTTTAGACTAGATTATTTTAAGAACTTGATAAAATTAGGAAATAAATAAAATTCCTAGGCCATTTTAAATTAGAAAATACTATCCACTTCAACTAAGTTGTCAATTTTCCATTAAACCTTTTGCATGTATATAAATCTTGCACAAATTAATTTATGTAAAGTCTCGTACCCATGTAAAAGACTGAATCCCTAACCTAACTCTTCTAAAGTTTTAGAGACATACCTCTTAAACTTTCACATAGACTGGCAGGAGTAATTATTGAATGCTCTGGAACAATGTTTTATGAGATACCAGTTGGGCTCAAATGACCATCTATCACCTCAATGATCTAAATTATATATTTTTTATGATTAATAAAGAGATAAATTATACTTCCATGTTTTGAGATTTAAAAAATTACATTAATTCTGTTGTCATTACAATTATTTAGATAAAATGAAAACATTGAACTCATACACTCTCTCTTTTCTTATTTTGTTTTACTTCTTCTATTTTTTTTTTTTTCCTTTCCTTTGCTTTATTTTTTTTAATGTAATTTTTTTTTCTATTAGGAATTGTTGCCTTTTATATAAGCAGAGAGTTTGTGAAATGAGATTATTAATCACAGGAGTAAAAATATAATTTTCAAAACGTCAAGAAGAGATATAATTGGATCAAATCTCAATAAATATCAGTATAATTTACCCTTAATAAATTCTAGCAATTCAGTTTATCAAAACTAACCCAAAAATAACCCAATAGACCTAAATTGTTATCTCAAGTTGATAGCCTTACTACGAATGGTAACGGGGTCGGGAATTACACTCCTCGTCCCCGATCCCCAAATGTTAAAAACTCTCGTCCCCGCCCCTGATTCTCGACGGGGAACACATTACTCCTCCCCCCGCTCCCGCTCCCGCTCCCGCCCCTACTCCTGCCCCTGCCCCTTAACGGAAATCGGGTTTCCCCGACCTCGAAAAATTCCCAAGCCTTTTTTTTTTTTTTGAGGCAGAGGGAAGACAAAGAAAAGTCATTATCACAACTAACACATACAAATCAATTATATCTTAGAAACAACTATAGATCCGAAAGCAGAACAACTGTGCAAATCAATTATATCTTAGAAACAACCAAAATGCGCATAACCCCAAAACAAAATCAAGCAAATAGCAACATATATACCGTAAAAATCAAATGGTATCTACAAAAAGAGATGAAGAAGAGTGAGACCACAAAGAGAGAGAGAGAGAGAGAGAGAAGCACAATGATGGAGACACCTTGTTCACTAGTGGCGACACCTTGTTATGGCCTCGATTATTGCAGATCTGAGTTCACTTTCGCCGAGATCGGAGGAGGAGGGAGATCGGCGATGATGAGAGGAGGGAGATGAGAACAGTAGAGGAGGAAGGAGAAGAGGACAGCGAAGGAGGTAGATCGGCGGTAATGGGATGAGGGAGGGAGATCGATGGTGATGGGAGGGTTTTAGAGAGAGAGAGAGAGATGAGAAGGTCAGTCAGCTTGTGTGTGAGTGTGAGGTTGTGTAACTGTGTTTTAGGGTTTGGTTTATATATATATAAGGATATAATCGTAATTTCACATCGGGAGAAACAGGGCTGGGGTTGGGGAACGTATCACCGTTCCCGGCCCAAAATTTGTCGGGAATTTATTTTTGAATACCATCCTCGGCCTGTTAGAGATATTTTTTTGGAAAAAAACCATTCTAATCGGGGTTAGGGGGTTGGGTCCCCGTCAGGTTGAGTTCAAATTGCCATCCCTAAGCCTTACCTGTATCTGTCTAAAATTTGCAAAAATCACATTAATCTGAAATGATTTAAATAAATGTACTATTTCATTTTTTATGAAAGATGTGCAGAAAAATAAAGAGTTGATATGACCCAAATAAATATATTTATTTAGGAGATGCCAAACAAACTCTTAGTTTGATGAGTATCTTTTAAGAGAAATTAGCCTTTTAATCTCTCAAATTTTATATAAATATCACTTTAGCCTCTCAAAATTTTACTTTGACCCCTTTTATTTGTACAATTTTCCTAGTCCTCCATTGCATTGTACCATTGAATAACTAAATTGCAACAGTTTGGGATGGGGAGTGCACTCGAGACACTATGTGGGCAAGCCTTTGGAGTAGGCCAACTAGACATGCTTGGAATCTACCTCCAAAGATCATGGATCATCCTCAACTCCATGTCTCTACTAATGCTTTTTCTCTACATTTTTGCAACTCCAATTCTAAATCTCATTGGCCAAACCCCTGAAATATCCGCGGCAGCTGGAGCTTTCTCACTGTGGATGATACCGCAACCTTTCGCTCTGGCGATGAATTTTCCGCTCGTTAAATTTCTGCAATCGCAGAGTAAGTTGGTGCCGATGGCGATGATAGTTGGGGTGACACTAGTTTTGCACACTTTCTTTAGCTGGCTGTTGATGTTAAAGCTGGAGATGGGGCTGGTGGGTGCAGCCATTGTGTTGAATTTGTCATGGTGGTTCTTGGTGGTGGCTCAGCTCTTGTATATTCTTAGTGGGGCATGTGGTCAAGCATGGACTGGATTTTCTTGGAAAGCATTCCAAAATCTTTGGGGGTACTTCAAGTTATCTCTTCAATCAGCTGTAATGCCTTGGTAAGATTACCCATCTTCTTCCTAATTTGTCTCGTGTCAATTTAATCCTGTAATTTAATGATCAATTTTACACTCTAAAATTTTCAAATTATGTCAAGCGTAAATTACAACTTTGACCCTTCTAGTTTAAGTAAAGTTTTACTTTGGTCTTTTTCAGATCAATTTCAATTATATCAATTTTAGTCTCTAAATTTATGATTTTGTTCATGATCAGTCTCATTGAGCACGTGTAATATGATTTTACGAGCAAAATGATAAATTTTCAATTAGTGTTTTTAAGTTTTAATATATTGCCTTTTTTTTTTTTTTTTTTGGTGCAAGATTTGTGCAGCTTACAAAGCTGGTATGTTCTGGCGTTGGTTATGTTCGCTGGTTACTTGAAGAATGCAGAAGTTTCAGTGGATGCAATGTCGGTAAGGTGCAGTTTCTTCTATCTCCTTCCAACGATTTTTTTGGCATAATTTTCGTTGGTATAAAACAATTCAGAGCATGTTTGGTATCATTTTCAATTTTTTCGTTTTCAATTTTTGTATCTTTTTTGTTTTTTCGAAGACAAAAACAACTGAGGCGATATCAATTGTGCTAATTAACACTTCCTCTCGTACTGAATTACTATTGTCCGTCGACATGGTTGCATTTTTAACACTTCCTCGTGCTAATTAGTCTACAGGAACTATTAATCACAACTTTAATTTTTTCTTTCCGTAATCAAGAATAATGAGATGATAATAACTTTTTGAGGTAATATTAAGCATAAAAGCTTAAATATTTATTACAAAAGTTTTTAGTGTAAATTTTTAAGATTAATCCTAATGATTTCTCTACTTTCAAAAATAAAAATGCCTTAACAAAATTTTTAATTTTAGCACAAATCAGTGCAAATCACTATTTCAAATTTTAAATTCCTAATTTTAGTAAATCAAAACATAGCATTTTTTACAGAATTAAATTATTAAATACCAAATTAAAAAAAAATACAGAGTGAATTTTGTTCATAAAGTTCCCAAACGCTTGCAATTTTCATTATTGTCCAAATAGAACTTAGTCATAGTTTTCACTGTTGCTAATTGCTAATTGCTGGTTTATGGGTTCTGCAGCACAAACATATATGGTGTGACTTCCATGGTAGCTGTGGGATTCAGTACAGCCATAAGGTTTTTAGCCCTATATGAATTTCACTTCCACAAAATGTATTTATTTATTTATTTTTGAATCATGAAAATTTATTTTCTCACGTAATTTAAACACCCTGCTGCAGCGTAAGGGTGTCAAATGAACTGGGGGCAAAACATCCCGGAACAGCCAACTTCTCGGTGGTGGTGGGTACAATATATTCATCTTTGTTTGGGCTGGTCATCGCTCTCATTCTGATGATCGACCGAGACCAATACCCAGACTTGTTCACAGACAGCGAACAAGTGAAACAGCTTGTATATGAGCTCACTCCATTGCTTGGATTAAGCATTGCCATTGGCAGTGTCCAATCTAGTTTCTCTGGTAATTTTTTTTTATCAATTTTTAGTTTATCTTTCGGTTCAAATCTTATTTTTATTATATTTGTAAGGATGATTTTTGAATTAATTGAGGACAATGTTGCAGGGGTGGCAATTGGAGCAGGATGGCAAGCATGTGTTGCATATGTGAACTTGGGGTGCTACTACTTGTTTGGTATTCCATTGGGACTTGTTTTGGCTTTCACCTTTGACTTGGGTGTCACAGTATGCATCTATTCTCTCCCACTTCCTTTCAATATGACTATAAAGTGATTTGGCCAATTTTACATAGTGTCTAGTTTACTGAAATAAAGATAAAATAAAATGATGAGTTTATCAATAGGTTCGTTCTCATGCTCAATCATTAATACTGTGTTTGGTTGGGAAATTTGAGGAGGAATTTGGAAAGAGAAAAGGAAAAGGTATGTGAAACTATGTGAAATGTAGGTATGTTTTATTCACATTTCACCTTACTTTTCCATTTCTCTTTCCAAATCCCTGTTCAAATCTCCCAACTAAACACAGCGTAAGTGAACGAGCATTCCACAAAGGCAGTTAAAGAATGATAATTTTATTTTATTTCACTGAACCAAATTCTACCGTGTTTGACTTTGGATTTGTTAAAAAATAAAAAATAAAAAAATAAGAGGAAAAATATTTTTTTACAAATACTTTTCTTTTTTTCATTTTGTAATAACTTCATTTTCTCTTCTAAAACCCTTTTCATTTTCTTTTTCTTCTACAAATTCAAGATCTAAACACAATCTACATGAATTCAAACATAGGTTTTGCCGTGCATTACTTAGTGAAAATGTTTGTTGTTCTCATAAAAAAAAATTTCAAATCAAATTAAAATTTTCAGGAATATGGTATGGAATGATATCAGGACTATGCTTACAAACATGCATCCTGCTCTGTATGGTTTACAGAACCAACTGGAATAAAGAGGTAAACAAAAACAACAGTATATATATATACATAGATCAAGTTAAATGCACTTACTGAACACGATAACATTTTAATTGTGTCAATTTGATTCCAAAATACGGAATGAGTCTTTTATTTTTAGTCCCCAAACCTAACGCAGTTCAAAATTAATGTACCCTTAGTATCTAAACTATCCCTCATCCCGTTACTAATTTGGATGGCATAAGGGTTAGGGATCAAATAAAAGCATAATTTGGTGTTTTTGAGATTAAATTGACACAAGTAAAGAATTATGGTCCAGAATGACATAGAATGCATACTTCATGGACTACTAGTAGCTTCGGTTAGAAAGATAAGTCCCATTTTTAGTGAAAATATTTACTAATGAAAGACTTTTATACTGGTGCTTATGAATGCAGGCAACAATTGCTGGAGACAGGATAAAAGAATGGGGAGGAAAAATTGGTGCAAAAGAGAATGATGAAGAGAGCATCAAGTAAGATCAAGATGTTCACAAACACAAGTCTACAATTTTTTGGCGAAAAAATTCAAATTCATAAAGATATTCATATATTTTCGCTCTAATTCTAAGCGTTGGAACATTTTAATATTATTAATAAATTATTTATTTATTTATTTTGAGGCCTTTCACATAATCCATGAATGGGGAGTTATTGAGAGGTTATGAGTATTAGTAAGTAGTAATTGCTTGGGATTATCTAGAATTCCACATTGACTAAATGAGTAGACAAAGAGGTGTATAACTTGCAAGAATTGGGTCCAATCCACCCAACGGGCGCAAGAAAACCCAAGCAAATGGGTACAAAATGTTACGAAACCCTAACTGAACCCTTAATACCACATTCTCTTGTTTGGAAAGACTGAATAAAGGGGGGTTGGAATTTACCGGTGTAATAATTCAAATTTTTAATTATTCTGTAAAATTTATACTAATATTATTTAATCACGTTAGGAAAATTTATAATTTATTATATATTATTATGTGTAATTTTGTAAAATAATATAATTATTAAAAATTTAGGAGTCAAAGTATAAATAAATAATAAAATTAAGTTTGAATAAATTTGAATTAATGAAGAATTAATAGGAGGGCGACACGTGGCAGCCCGTGGCTTGGTGTCCACGGCTGCCATTGTGAAAACCCACATTTTATTATTCTTAAAAGAAAATAAATAAATTAATTAATTAATTTTATCTAGAGTCTATCTCAAAAATGTATTAGTGTAAAAGTTAGTTTTAAATTAACCCAATTTAATCACTAACAAGGAAATAAATAAATAAATAATAATTTTGTGGGTGTTTAATATTTGTTATTTATAAATTATTTTATTAAGGATTTATTTTAGAATTAGAAATTTAACGTCCAAATAGTCTAAGGATGGGGAATTGATAAGTTAAATCAGTTTAATTTTAAGTATTGAACCCTATGAAAGTGTAATTAAATATTCGATCCAGTTTAATAAAACTAAGGTTTGATCAATTGGGTCCGAATTGGAGTTAATCGAGTTGTGAGGATTGAGAATTTAGATTATTATGAACTAAATTTATTTATGAGGTGCTCAATTAATATGTAATTTATTGATGGAAATTTGAGCAAATTGAAGGCCTAGATGGTTTGAAAAATCAAAATTGATAATGATAATAAATTTAATTTAATATTTAGAGCCTTTTGGGAGTCTGACTAAACATCTGATTCGGTTTAATAAAATTAAATATAATTAATTAGGCTATAATGGAAATCAATTAGATTAATTAAATTATGAGATATTCATGATTTGTTATAATTAATTTACTGAAGTGCTAATTAAAATTTATTAAGACTAAGTGTTGCTTAATTAAATAAATCCTAAACATAAATTGAATCTAGGATTAAAAATGTATGTGGGTGTGGGTGTGCAAAGAAACTATTGTGGGTGTGTACATGTGTGAGTGATGTGCTGGAATCAAAAGAAAAGAAAGAGGGTGCACGTGTGCTGTGTTGGTGAAGAGAGAGGTGCAAGTGTGCATTATGTGTCAACATGATAGGAGTGTTTGTGTGTGTATAACTAAGAAAGCAAAGGAGAAATAAAGAAAAGAAAGGAAATTCAAGAACTTGTAAAGAGTTTCAATCATCCAATAATTCTAGGTAAGATTTTTAACTCTAATCTTGTAGTAAATCCTTCCTTACATCTCAAATCATAATAATGTTGTGGAATTTGGACTTGCATGTGTAGTTTATGCCATTAAAAAGATTTTTGAAAAGGTTATTTGGCCATTTTAAATCTGCCATAAAGTTGTACGAATTTTTAGATAATTTTATACTCACAATTTGAAGATGACTTCTTCTACAAAGTTGTTGATAATGATGTCTAGTTCATTCACAAAATTTTTCAACAATTATTGAGTTTTTTTACGAATTTATACAGATTTTAAACCAAATCTGGAGCTATAGACAGATTTTATTATGTGTTTAAAAAATCATTAAAAATTTTATATTAAACCAAATCTGATAATTTTTAAGCAAAAAATGAAATTTGAGAAGTCTAGTTTCATAATAAATTTTTAGATCATAGAATTGATTTATAAATTTAAGTATGGAATTAATTTAAGAAAATGTGATAAATCTGTGTCATAAACACTCTTGAAATTTTTAAGAATTATTTATAACTTATTTTTGGAAAATGCTTTCTGAAAAATGACAATAACATGTTTATTGAGTATTCTGTAGAGTTATATGAATTTTAGAGTTTTATAAGTAATTTATTTATAATTTCATTTGCAAGATATACATTCTGAAAATTTTGATAAATTAAGAAGGAATCAAAAACTATCTCTTCAATTGTTATTTATAACTTATTTTTGGGAAATTCTTTCTGAAAAATGACCTAAACATATTTATTGAATATTCTGTACATTTTCACGAATTTTAGAAATGTATAAATAATTTATTTATAATTTTTATTACCTAAGGTATAATCTGAAAATTTCTGGACAGATTTAAGATCATCACTTCAATTATTTATTTGGATAAAAATCAGTTATTATGTTGGTCTAATTCATCAAATATTGTAAATTAGTAATCCATATATGGGTGTATTATAGTTTATTTAATATTGTGCTAGTATAATCTTGTAGATTAAAAGTCCATGCATGTGTATAATTATAAATTATTTCTATTCTTTGGGTATCTAAATTATTATTTCATACTATGGTTTAAATAAATTGTTTGTTTAAATTTTGTACAATTGTTTATTATTGTGTGACATGCATAATGTTTTATGTTGGGAGTTTTTCTTTAATTGGTATAATGTTATTAGTGATTGAGATTTGAATAATTTGTATTTAATATATATATTAACTGAAATGATTAACGGCATACACAAAGTTAACAATTGACGATTAATACCAGTTGTTCAGAGTGAGTCTTGGTTTTAAAGAGTGTACGAAATTAATGGTTGACGGTCAATACCGGTTGTTCAGGGTGAGCCCTGGTTTTGAGAATTCTCACGTAAATTGTGTTGTGAAACTCTAAGATGGCACGGGACTTATTTGAACCCTTTTCGTTATTCGGTTTTGGAATAAGGGTGGATGTGCAGGTGGCACACAGGGAGGTTACGTATCCCTGGCAGACCGTTTCCTTGGGGCAGACCACGGATGCCACTGCTTGGGTATATAACTCCGGATGTGGGCATCCCCGGTGGTTACGGTTGGTAACACTTAAATATTTGACCAATGGAGGGTTTCAAATTAATCGTTGCCATGCTTAGTGGTTGGTAAGTTAAATCTCTTTGGTGAGATTTCGAGTGTCACCTAATTTATTAAAATTATTGAAATTATTTTAATGGTTGTAATTTATGTTTACAATTATATTGTTATCTCATGTTTATAATCTCATTATTTTTCTCTTAAAAAGAATGGTAGGTTGGTTATGTTTTCTTACTGTGTTGCAAAACTCATGGCATATATTTCTATTGCCCTGGCGTTTTATGCCAGGTTTTGGCGAGGAAATAATTGAAGCTGAAATGGAGTTGACGTTAACGTAGAGCCTTGGCTGACTTGAAATCATGGCTAAAGTCGAATAACTTTATTATCTTATATATTAGCTATTAAGGACCTTACAATTTCATATAATGTTGTGTTTGGATAATTTTAAGTTTTTATTTAATATTATTTGAACCTTTGATTATGTACGGGAGTTGGAATGCTCTATTAAGATGTCAACTTTTTAGTTTATTAAGTCATTTTGTTTATTTAATTTCCCTTGATGTTTCAAAAATTTGGGGCGTCACAGCCATTGTATATAAGGGGAGAATGTGCACAGAAAGGAAAACAACGAAAAGAAAGAAAAGAGAAAGAAAGAAAGGAAGAAAAGGAAAGGAAAAATAATGGAAGCTAAGAAGATCTTTGATAGTGGAAAGAAATAGTGAGATATTAAAGTTAATTATATTTTACGTATGTTTTAACTTACCATATTTATTTTATACAAGTTATGTTTTTTAAACTATTATAAATTATATAAATATTTCAATTACGTGGTTTAATTTCTGAACCCTATTTGTGAAAATGAAATCCATGGATATGTTTGTTTATATTTTAAAGAATATTTGACTATAACCTTATATACAATTATGTTTTGTAAGTACCATCACGGAAGTCCCACGCCTTGGGGGACTTAAATAACCATTGGCCCTCTATTGTTATGGATCTATTGACCTCTGTTCTGTGCGGAATAAAGTGTTGTGTAGAGATAAGTGCTACACTATTGTGGGAGCCACCTCTATAATCCGTACGAGTCACCTCTTGAATTTGTACCTCTGTATTGTTATGAATCCATTGACCCTCTGATTTCTGGTATGGAGCAAAGTGCTGTACGGAGCTAAGTGCTACACTATGGTGGGAGCCACCTCTAGAGTTCGTATGAGCCACCTTTTGAGTCCATACATTTGTTTTGTTCTGTACTGTGGTTATGATTTCTGGTGTGGAGCTAAGTGCTGTACGGAACTAAATACTACACTATGGTGGGAGTCACCTCTAGAGTTCGTACGAGCCACCTCTTGAGTCCATATATCTGTTCTGTTCCGTTCTGTACCGTGGTTATGATTATTCTGTTTATATGATTTATGTATTATATGTCAAATGATTTCCATAGTATATATTCCGTATGTTTAATATCAAACTCTGTTTAGTCCAATAATTATCCATGGTGATTTTATACCATCATGCTCTTAGTATAACATTTCTCACTTTGCCATCTGTTTATAGTTATTTACCACTTTCAAGTGACATATCAGGGCCAGCGCGTGGGGTAAGCACGAAGCACTTTGTAGAGATAGTTTAGTTCTGATAATTTAATTAAATAGAAACTCCAATGATTATTTTGGTATCCCTACTTAAATATTATTTCCGCTCGCGTTTAATTATTTGTTCAAGAATTGGCCGGAGGTAACTTCAGTTACTGGCCATCACGATGCTTAACCCTTGGGTACGGGGAGCGGGTCGTGACAACCAGACTGTTAGTGTTAGGATACATTATTCCTAGACTATTTAGTTGGACTGAATTTGTATCTTATGTTTGTTTAGTAATGGGATGAGATGTCAAGAAAAGACTATTTGGTGGGATAAAATATGAATTTTTTGTTTGTTTTGAATAGTATGGAGAAGAATAAATACTCAAATGACTATTTTATCATTTTTAATTATTTACTAAGTAATAACAATATTAAACATATTTTTAATATTTTAATTATTTCTAGCTAGATTAAATAAAAATTTATTTTATTTTAGTTTTTTACACAACTAAATAAGTTTATTTTTAAAAAATTAAATAAATTAAATATCAATAAAAATATATGTTATTTTTTAATTAAAATTTTAAATAAATTTATTTCAAAATAATAATAATAATTAAATAATGAAATTAAATAAAATATAAACAAAATTTTAAAATAAAATATCTATAAAATATCTATAAAAAATTATTTTAAAAAATTAAATAAATAAAACCTCAATAAAAATTAAATAAAATTATTTTATTTTTAAATTGAGACATTTAAATTTTATTGAATTTTACTAAAAATAATGCATAATAAAATAGTAGAGGGTCAAAATAGCCATTTCACCACCTAATCACATATCCACCTTATCCCCCATTTGTTCCACCCCTTCATGAGACACAATAGTTCAACAAATTTGGAACTTATAGTCAGGATGGACTATTAGTGAAAAAATATTTAACCAAACAACGGACTATTAGTTCAGATGAACTATTAGTCCAATCCCATGGCTCAATCCCTCAAAACAAACACAACCTTAGATCTAATGTTTTGAAAATCAGATTGGTGAGCGAACCAGAAAAGTAACCAAGTGGATGGGTTACTGGTTTAACCGCAGGTGAATCGAAATTGAACCGTGATGTCATAATTATGCCATAAATATATTAAAATTTATAAGTATAAAAAATATAGATATTAGCCTTCGTTTGTTATAGAAGGTTTTGGACTTTTTGGCTAAAATAGCCACACAAAAAAACAAAATAGACTTTTTAGTCTAATAAGATAAAATGTTACATCTAAATCATAATCATTTTATTTTTTCTCTCACAAAAGTTAAAAAAGTCAAAAAGTTTATCCCAAACGAGGCTTTTTAGTTCTAGGCTAAAATAGTAAAAAAGTCAACCCACATCCTAAACAAACCCTAATTTTTGGCTATTTTAGTAGGCTAAATTTTTTGTACTTGAGAAGATGATTAGATTTTTTTGTAGTTGGATGTAATATTTGTGAAAGAAAAAGTAAAATGATTACAGATTTGATATGACATTTTATTTTATTAGCTATTTTAGCTTATTTTTGTCTTTTTGTGGATTTTAGCCTAAAAGAAGCTAAAATTCTTCTTCCCAAATAGCCCCCTAAAATTACAAAAATTAATAAATAATAAACATTTACAAAAAAAAATATTTTTTAAAATTTATTTTACGTTTTTTTTACATTGATTTTTAGTGAAAATAATTAAGATAATATTGAATATATAATATATATATTTATTACATAGTCAATAACTGCGTTGATAACCAACATGGGGTTGGTTCAGTAGATAAGACCTTCGAATTCCTCGCTCAAGGGTTGGGTTTGAGTCTTCATAGCCTCTTGTTGGGGTTAAGCATACTCCTTAGCGCCTGGAGCACGTAGAAGACCTAAGCTTCGGCCCCGACGTAGGTGCGGTGGAGTTTTCTACAGATGTGTTGTAGGTGCTAAGAGACAATACTCCTTAACAGATATGTTGGAGTAGCCTATCTGCATATCCATTTATGAATCAAAATAAATAAATAAATAATTGTGTTGATAGCTTAATGATCTGCGTGCTTACTTTTTATGCACTTGGTTCCTTATTCAAACCCTCTCCACGGCATATTTTTGGAAGAAATTTCGGTAGCATTTGGTAGAGTTTTATAAATATGATTTGAGAATAGAGTATATTTTGAATTTGTGAGTTTTGAAATTATGATTGATTGTAGAAAATTTGTTTGGTTATAAATTTTGAAAAGAGTTTTGATTTGAATTTGGAAAAGCTCATAAAAAAATTTTAAAATATTTTTTATTTAAAATATTTATAAAAAAAAAAAAACATTGTTCTAGTTAACTGACCGAACGTCCAAGTAGGTTAAATTTTAAAATTCAAATCACACTTGAAAAGTGTTTTCAAAAGTGGTGTGAAAATGTATTTTGAAAGCTCTATCCAAACACATAGCTCAAATATGGTGTGGAATCATAATTAAAACTCCACACCAAACACAGCATTCAATTCTTCAAGCCCGACCGGTTCTTATGTTGACCCGTGACTAGTTCATTGGTTGAACTGACAGTTCTTTCGATTTTTAAATTTTAAGTCGGTTTTGAGCATAATTCAGGTTTGGAGGGTCATCTGAACTGAAACTAGGTCCGGTCACCAGTCCGCCCAGTCAGTCTGGTCTAGATTTGAAAACATTACTTAAATCCTACTTCATAGTTTAGAATGCATACTATAATTTTTATCAAAATATCATTTTAGTCTCTTTATTTTTAATTATAACAGTTAACATTTCACATATTTTATCAACGATAGATGGACATAAAATATCATTTTAGTCTCTTTATTTTTAATTGTAATAGTCAACACCTTTTATGCTTTATTAACGATAAATAGATAGAAGGATGAGATCAAAATTTAATTTAAAGTATAAGGAATTAATTGTGAGATTGAAATTTAATCTAAAGTGTAAGAGATTTACTGTTATAATTAAAACTGAATAATATCAAAATAAGATTTTGATAACAGTAAGTAGGGCTGCAAATTAACCAAACTGTTTATGAACAAGCTCGGCTCGGCTCGGCTCGTTTAATAAACGAGTCAAGCTCGAACTCGAATATTAGGTTCGTTTAGTAAACGAGTCGAACTCGAACTCGCATAAGCTTGACTCGTCAAGCTCAGCTAATTTATCATTATTTAAATTATATAATAAATATATTATTTATATATTAAAATATATATTACACAATATTTTTAATTTAAATAATATAAATAATATTTTTAAAAAATTTATCTAATCGAGCCAAATTGAACTTAAGTTTCATTAATATTAATAAGTCGAGTCGAACTGAGCTCGAGTCTAATTTTTTATTGAGCCGAACTCCAACTTAATAAATAAACGAGCCAAATTTAAATTTAACAAAAGAAAAATGATCAAGACCCCCATTTCTTCCATCCCCTTTGACCCCCTCTCTTTCTTGATTGGCTATTTTTTTTTTTTTTTCTTCTCTTTTAATCACCACCCATCATGTATATACGGCAGATGATGATTAAGGGGATGTCAATCACAGCCGTTAACAAAATTCGATTCACTTCGATTGGATTTGTTTACAGTCCAAACAGTAAGTATAATTTACCCAAAGTTAGATCAAGCTAATCCCAAGGGCAAGAAGGCTGGCGCAGCAAGCAGAGAGGCACGAGTGCCACGCTTTTTGAGTCATTTGTCGGTTAGTTGAATGTCATCGATAAATCTTTAATTGGTTTTTATTTTTATTTTTTCAATTATTAATTAATTATAACATGTCCATGCCAACTGCCAAAAATAAGAGAAAAGGCCACCCAAAAAAATGTCATAATCTAGAAATTATTTTTGAAAGTTGCTCTTCTATCAAATGTTTTTTCAGATTTATTTTATTTGTAATTTTTTTTTTCTTCTTGTTTTTAATGAACTTTTTCCTTAAAAAAATTAATTTTTTTAAACGAGATGGACCTAAAAAAAAAAGTAAAAATAGAGGGAAAAAATTGATAATTTTTTTTTAAAAATTTAAATATATTTTTCTTTTTATAAAAAAAAAATGTAAATTATAAGCAAGTGTCCAAAAAAAAAAATTTGTGATGTTTTGATGTGCAGTTCACTCTTTGATGTGCTGAAAAATAAATCTATTCCAATGAGCAATATTAAATTTTGTAACCACCAAAATAATTGAACTCAAAGGAAGAGATGACGAAATCCTATAGCATCCAAGATCTTTTTTTAAAATGATTTTTGTATTTGATTTTTAAAATGATTTAATAGAAACAATAATGCTTTAGATTCAAAATAGAATTTCAAGATCTCTTGAAAAAGATTTAATTATAGAATAAAAAGGATTGAGGCCGCTTTTTCTAGTTTACTAATACGACTTAAGGGTCAGTTGACGGTTTTGTGAGCTTACTTTGAATTTATTTTGACAATGTTATCATTTAATTATTTACTAGTCTCGTGAATAGATCATTTATATATATATATATATAATAAATTGATTAGATATAAGTAATTTCTTGTTTGATCACATTTGACTAAACAAAATAGATAAATTTTTTTTTTTTTTTTTTGAAAGACAAATGTGATCAAAACATCTAACTACTAATATTTGATCAATCTAATTTTTTACATAAATAATCTAATTAAAAAGCTCTGAGACTAACGTTTGAATGATGAGAATTTTAAAAGAAATTGGGAATGTTATTACCGATAATAAAATTTATATGTCATTGTTATTCAAACGTTTGATCTCACTAAGAATTCTCAATAAAAAAAAATGATAAAATTCTAGATATTGTAGGCCCAATTATTAATTTTTACTCTTAACAAAACAATGTGAGATTCTCATGGTAAAGTGAGAGAATCATATTCTCACAAATATACAATAAGAAATCACTTCTCTATTCCAATTTACTCCAAACCCTGTAATTAATGGGATCCAAAAACACATTCTCAATCTCTTCAAGATTTTTGTTATTTAAACATAACTATTAAATGGTTCAAATAATCGAAGCAGGCTCACAAGATGCTCAATTAGACCATAATCAAGGGAGTAACCCCCTCCACACACACAAAATAATAATAATAATAATAAATAAAAATTTGAAAAATAATCAGAATATTAAGTGACAGGATCATGTGAGTTCATTCTTTGATAACTTTTCATACTATTTTTTTCTTACACCCTTGTTCCCTAACTTTACTGGAAGGGAAGGTTGTCCCCCTCCTCAATGTAGCTGGAGTTTGTTGAGCTAACAGATCATGGACCAAACAGATGTATAAACAGAAAGCTCATGGACCAAATAGATCATCACTCTCTCCCTAACAACTAACATGGTGGAGAGTAATAAACAGCCACTGCTCTCTCCCAAACACTCAAACACTTCTTTCTCTTCTTCTTCTTCTTTTTCTTCTCCTCCTTCCTCCTCCATCAATGGCGATGAAGAAGGCGACATTAACCCAATTGGCAATATCAAGGATTTCTTCAGAGAATTCTTAGCTGAGTCGAAAAAGCAGTTGTACTTGGCAGGCCCGGCCACCTTCATTGCCTTGTGCAATTGCACTCTCTTGACTATTACTGAAGTCTTCGCAGGCCATATTGGAACAACTGAACTTGCTGCTATGTCTGTTCAAATTTCTGTCATAAGCGGATTCACTTCTGGCATCTTGGTAAGGGTATTACGATCACATTTGGTGTCAGCAATGCTAGAAACACTAACTAATATACTGATAAATAGACACAAGATATGCATGTGGCTCCATCACTTTGGTGTGAACATTGTCTTGTGCCTAGTTAGTATATTTATTGATATATTAGTTAGATCGATGACTTATTAGACACAAAATATGTACATGGCTTCATCACTTGATGTAGATATTGTGTCTAGTTAGGACTCGTTTGGCAATTACATATTTTAGTTAAAAAGTCAAAAAATTATTATAAGTTGTTATATCATTCTCTCTACTTTATTGTATATCTTTTCATAAAAAGTCAAAATGTTACTAAAATACTCTGTTCCCAAACAAGACCTTAGTATGTTCATCGATCTAACTAATATACCAATAAACATGCTAATTAAGCAAAAGATATGCATTTGATCATCACTTAATGTTGAAATTGTGTCTAGTTAATATATTTATAGATCTGTATATTAGTTAGTGTTTCTAGATAATTTATTTCTGTTTGTTTAGCTGATTGTTTCTCCTCATTATAGGACTCTTTGTTTAGTTTATAGAGTTGGACTTATGATTGGTTGTTTCTCCCAATTGACAAAATAATAATAATAATAATAATAATGAATGATAAGTTTCATAATATCCCATTGTCATTTATTATGAAAAAACAAAATTTCAATGCTATGATTATTAATATGGGCTCCTCGACGTTAAATTTTTGACTCCGTTATTGCCCATATTTACATCATACCATTGACAAAGTGATTTGAAACAGTTGGGCATGGGGAGTGCACTAGAGACCCTTTGTGGGCAAGCATTTGGAGCTGGGCAACTAAACATGCTTGGGATCTATGTCCAGAGATCATGGATCATCCTCATCACCACAACCCTAATCCTCATGTTTCTCTACATTTTTGCCACTCCGATTCTAATCTTCATAGGCCAAACTCCTGAGATATCAAAGGCGGTTGGGGAATTCACGGTGTGGATGATTCCCCAGCCATTTGGCCAAGCGATCAACTGCCCGCTCACCAAATTTATGCAAATGCAGAGTAAGATGATGGAAATGGCCGTCATAATTGGGGCGACAACGGTTTTTCATGCTTCCTTTTGCTGGCTCTTGATGCTGAAGCTGGAGATGGGATTGATTGGTGCAGCCATTGTCGTAAATTGTTCGTCGTGGTTTCTAACTATAGCTCAGTTGATGTATGTTTTCAGAGGATCTTGTGGTCGAGCTTGGTCTGGATTTTCATGGAAGGCTTTCCATCATCTATGTGGATATATTAGGTTAACCCTACAATCAGCTGCAATGCCTTGGTGAGATATCCCAACTTGTTTTTTGGCACATTTAATTATATATTGTTTTTAATAACATATTGTTTTTGCAAGATTTGTGCAGCTTACAAAGCTGGTATGCTACTGTGGTTGTATTGTTTGCTGGATATATGAAAAATGCTGAACTTTCAGTGGATGCTATGTCCATAAGGTGTATTCTACCTTCCTAATTTGTTTTTTGGGTAATTTTTTTTTTTTTTTTTGGATGCAACTCCTTACAAATTGAAAGTTAATAATCAAAAAATAAAAGCAAAACACATATTCCTCTACTTCATAAATTACACCAAATAGGGCAGCAAATTTTTTTTGAGCAAATTACACAGACCTTCCCTGACCAAACTAAATTTAATGCTTTGTTTGTTTTTAGCGAAAAACATTTTCTATATTTGTGGTGTTGGAGATGATGAAAACGAATGTCAACAGATAATCAGCAAAAAATAAATTTATTTAGGTGCAAATATTTTCCACATTTAAAAGGTAGAAAACATTTTTTTTTAAAACTAAAATCTTACCAATACCACCACACTACTACTACGACAACCACCACAATCATCATCCATACCACCTCCACTAATACAACTATTAGCACAACCACTAATACATTAATTTCAAAATAGCAACCAAAGACAAGAAGATATGTTCCCTATAAAACCATTTTTCACAATAAAATAAAATAAAATAAAACAATCATAGAAAAGCTTTTCATTAGAAAATGTTTGTTGCCGAGACGAACAAACGAAGCATAAATAAAAGTTTAGAGGGTGAAAAGTAGGGGTGCAATTCGGGCGGGCTCAACCCGAGCAACCCGTGCCCAGCCCAAATTTTTTTATAGCTTGGGCAACAATATTTTGTAATCTGGACGGGCCTGAGTAGATTTTTGATATCCAAATTATAATTCGGGCCGGGCCTGAGCAGAGTCAGTAGCTAACCTGAGTAACCCGAACCCGAATTGCATTTAATATATTATGTAAATTATATAATATATGTATAAAATAAATTAAATAGCTGGCTCTTAATTTTTATTTTTATTTTTTGGATGGTCTTTGGCCCTTGGATTAGTATCTTTTATCTGGACCATTAGATTAAAACTAAAAACAAAGTCCTACCTTATTTATTCTTTCTTTCCTCTCTTTGAGACTCGTGGTTGGGATGATGTTAAAGTTTGTTGTATGGACTAATGGACTTATGTATATAATGAAGCATTGTTTGTTATATGAAAAAATTCAAAAACTGTTTCTTGCCTCGTGAAATTCGGACAATTCGGACTAACCCAAGTTCAAATTATGAAGCTTGGTCCGGGCCTGAGCAGCCATATTCGGATTGATGGTCAAGCTTGGGCACTGCCAAATACAATTCAGGCGGGGCTTGGGTAAACCTTCAATCTGACCGAACCCGTCCGAGTTACACCCCTAGTGAAAAGTACAATTTATCCTAATTTCATTGTTCCTATTGCTAATTGTTGCTCTATTATCCAATGGGTTTTGCAGCATGAACGTATGTAATATGACATCCGTGGTAGCTGTGGGATTCTGTACCTCCATAAGGTTTTATACCAGAAATTATCCTACATGAATTTTGGCTACAACTAAAAACAAAAATAAATAAATAAATAAAAGAAAATTTATGGTCTCCACATAATTTAAATAAATGTGCAGCATAAGGGTGTCGAATGAACTGGGGGCAGCACACGGTCGCAAGGCAAACTTCTCGGTGGTGGTGGGTGCAATATATTCATCTCTGCTCGGTCTCACTATGGCTCTCATTCTGATGATCACCCGGAATCAATACCCAGACTTGTTCTCAGACAGTGTACAAGTTAAACAGCTTGTATCTAAGCTCACTCCGCTGATTGGAGTGAACATTGTCATAAGCAGTGTCCAAGCTAGTCTCTCTGGTACTTTTATTTTATGTTTTGTAATTTGTTTTCGATCTCAGACCATTTTTTCTGTTTTGTGAAACAACAATGATTGAGACTCCCATTTTTTGGAGATCTTCACAACCCCCTTTGGATCTCCACCATTGATGGTGTGGGCCCCACACATACATCAATGGTGAAGATCCAAAGAGAATTGTGGAGGTCTCCAAAAAATGGGGGTCTCAAGCATTTTTCTTTGTGAAATAGGGGCACAAAAGACTGAATGAAAACATTGTTGTAGGGGCAGCCATTGGAGCAGGATGGCAAGCATGTGTTGCATATGTGAACTTAGGGTGCTACTACTTGTTTGGTGTTCCATTGGGACTTGTTTTGGCTTACACCTTTAACATGGATGTCATAGTAAGCAACTCTTCTCTCCCATATTGGTTAACAATAGGTTTAGTATCCTTCAATACCCACTGTTTAAAAGCCAAACTTTAAAGGTGAAGCACTCATACTTCTAAAAGGGAATCATATCCATATGTTAAGGTGAATTCTATCATATGAAGCATGAAGACTTTAGTATTGTGTACGGATATAATACTACCGTGCTCAATGCAAATAAATTGCACTTAAAGAACATTATAAGTGAGTGAAACTAGCAAGTAAGCAACATGCTAATAAGTTGCACCAAGCACCATCCTTTGCAAGTCAGTTTAAAGAATGAATTATCACCCCATGAATTTGGAGATGTGAATATAAACTCCTAGGCACTATCCCTTGCAAGCTACTTTTCAAGTGTGTAAAGAAGCTAAGATGCCTTAAATGAGGAGGAGCAGAGAGGTCATGAGAAACCAAGTGACAGGGTTTTGCTATATAAGGAATATGCATTGCCCAGTGAACATATGTTATCTATCAAATTTACTAGTGCTAAAGATCAAATTCCAAGATGCTAAAAGCTAATAAGAATCAAAATGTTTTAAGGTTGTTTTGTTGTTCTCATAAATTTTTTCCCATTGAAAAATTTTCAGGGAATATGGTACGGAATGGTATCAGGATTATGCCTGCAAACATGCTTCCTACTCTGGATGATTTACAGAACCAACTGGAATAAAGAGGTAAGCGACAATAGTCTGTATACAGCGATTTTTTTTCTAAGACATAGCTACATATATGAACTTCCTTTAGAAGGTTAAAATGATTATCTTATCAGCCACCTAGTAATTTATATTGAGAGAGATTTACTAACGAAAGACTTTCATACTGGTGCTAACGAATACAGGCATTCATTGTGGGAGAAAGGATAAAAGAATGGCGACGGAAAATTGGTACCAAAGAGAATGATGAAGAAAGCAAGAAGTAAGATCAGGAGGTGCACGGAAACAAGTCTACAATTTTGAGAAAATTTAACTACATCAGTTCTCCATATATTGTCGCTCTAATTCTAAGAAAGAACATCACAATGCCTATCAACCACCTAGCTCAATAGGTAGAAATGACTCTGTGTGTGTTTGCATACACACCTGTCTCTGTTCCTTTTTCTTTCTATTTGCACCAAAAATTAAATTCTTCATCAAGACTCCACCAACATTAGCATGGCATAGGAGTCAAAGGAGTCACAGGCACAATAGAAATCACTGCAAAATAAACCTCTGAAGAGAATTTCAAATAAAGCATGATAGAAATTGTGTCAGTTCACGTGAATACAATTTTTTTTTTTTTTGCTTGTAAGAAAAAAAACATTTCACATGGAATAGTTTTCTGAATAAAAGAGTTCACTATAAATTTAGTGCAAACAGCAGACAGAAAATGAGTGCACTACCTCCTAACAAGAAATTTCAGGACTCCCAATGTGCAAGTATTCATTAAGATTTACTAGAATTTTCACTTTCAAAAGCATAAGAAAACAAATGACAAGGAGACATATTGGTTTGAACACTTACCACCAACCAATATATTATGCATCATTTTACTTGCAGGAAAAATAAATAAAAAAAAAACAGTTCACAAACAATATCTTCAGTCTAACCCATTGGTAATGCAACACCATTTGAAGTTGCGTATGTTGTGCATATGAAAGACAATGAACAACACAAATAAAAGTTCAATGATTAATCACTCCGTAAATTAGATCCTAATACAACATGGAAAACAATGGATCGAAAGATTGCCACTTTCCACAAGTAAATAAGCCTTGATGACATCATGGAATAGTTGTTAGCTGAAAGATCCGAACAAACCCACATTGAGTTAGCACACAAACCCCAACTCTAGTGCCAGCATTTCAAACTTCAACACTCACACTGGATTTCGACATAAAATTGTTACAATTCAACCATTTCCTCAGATTTTTCTTTCTTTCTTTGTTGTGCACACAGTATTACTGGTTCATTATCTTAATCAAATCAATTGACCCATTTCAAATAAAGACCCTTACAACTAAGAGCATCTCCAATCCTCAACAAAATTTTCATCAAATTTGAACTTGATGAAAACATGGCTAAAGGTGTGCTCAACCATTTCATCAAATCTGTATCAAATTATTGGATGAGCAATTTTGTCACGAAATCAATGATGAACCAAATGATTCACAAAATTTCCAAGAGTCATATTTTTACTCAAATTAATGAAATTTTAAAAAGAGTAAGGATTGGAGACCATTTTCTTTCATTAAAAAAAATAGTTAAAACAGATTTTTAGGATAAGTTTAGAATTTTTAAGAAGATTTGATGGAAAAAAAAAAAAACAAGTGAGCATCTCCAATCCTTCACCTTTTCTTTCATCAAAATTTGATGAGAAGGTGTTCAAAAATCATCTCCAATCCTTTCATCAAATGTCCATCAAATCAAAGGAAAGTATTTTTTTCATCAAATTGAGAACTTATCAAGGCCTTCAACAAATAAAATTTAGAAAAATGAAGCATTGGAGATGATTTTTTTCATCAAAATTGATGAAACCACTTGGGATAAAAGGGGGATTTTTAAAAAGATTTTGATGAACAGATAGGAGTAGTTCATATCAAATCAAAATTTTTACTCAAATTTGGAATCAAATTAGATGAAAAAATTGGGGAAGGGTCGGAAATGCTCTAAGGATTGTAGCGTTCTATATCAGATCAGAAATTTAACCGAATTTTCACCCAAATTTCAATGAAAAAGACTAGGGATTGGAGATGCTCTAACAGATTAAGACTTTGCTTTCGCAAATTGAAACCCAGCAATTCATCATCCAATTACGCTATAGTAAATTCAACTCATAAAAAACCACAATCAACATCACCAAAACAAAAAAAAAAAAAAAAAAAAAAAAATTGAAACCATATCCATATTGCATTGCATAATCAAAATCGCATCAAATCCGAATAGATCCAACATAAATCACAGTTATTTCAAAAACAAAATACTTCAAATTCAAAAGCAAAACCAAACCTAAGCAGTAAGCAGAACAGCACCACCAGCCTCCTTGATCTTCTTCTCAGCAGTCTTCGAGACAAGCTTGGCCTTAACAACAATCGGCTGAGAAGCAGGCAAAAAGCCCTTGCCGAGGACCTTGAAGTAGCCGAATTGCGAAACATCGATGACCGGAGCGTTGTTGGGGGAAGCCTTGTCCTTGATTTCGTTGGGGACGAGAGACCAGAGCTTGTCGATGTTGACGATGGGGCAATGGAACTTGTTGCGGAGCCTGTGGAAGTACCTCATGCCGACCTTGCCGAAGTAACCTGGATGGTACTTGTCGAACAGGATTCGGTGGTGGTGCATACCTCCGGCGTTTCCTCGGCCTCCGGGATGCTTGCGGTGTTTTCCGATTCGCCCATGGCCGGCGCTGACGTGGCCTCTCTTCTTCCTGTGCTTCTTCAACCTCGTCGTCATTGTTGCTCTCTCTCTCTCTCTCTCTCTTTCTCTTCTGTCTCGCGCGCTCTCACACAGAGAGACTGCGTTTGCTAACTGAAGAAGAAAGCTAGGGTTTTGGGGGTTGATATTTTTGTTTTGTTTACTGTTTTGCCCTCCGGGTTTCTTGTGAATTACGGGCTGATTGCCGGGGTAAAGGGGGAAATGTATTAAGTGCGTTGTTTTAAATGGGCTAGGAATTTAACATTTCAATTGAGGGTTTTCTGAGCCTGTCCAAAGTCCACTAATTGGAAAAGTCTTAGCCCACTTCGATGACATTTTTGTTTGGTTTTATTTTTAGATTTTATGTTTTAATTTAAAATAAATTTAGTGAAAATAAATTTTCAAAAGATGTTTTAAAATTTTTTTACAAATATTTTTTCCAAAAAAAAAGGATTATTTTTTTAAAATTTTTAGTTTTTTTTTTTTTTTTTCATACACAGATTCTTTTTTGTGTATTGAATTTTTTTATGTTGGGTAAATTACACTTTGTCCCTTTTGATTTAAATTTTTTTTTTCAATTTGACCCTTCATATTTCAAAATTTTCTCAATTTACTCCTAAAATTAATTTTTGTTCAAAATTAAAAAGAAAATGCCATGTTAGACCATCTCCAACGATTCAGCAAACCTGGCATCAGATTTGAAATTTGGTGAAAAAGGTACTTTTTGGAGCTCCAACGGTTTCACCAAATTAGTATCAAAATGAGAATTGAACAAAAAAATCATCAAACTGAGAACATGATACAGATTTAACTTCTTTACTGTGCGTGACCGTTGGAGGAGGAGACCAACCGGTCAACCAGCCGGTTGACCAATCGATCGACCGGGTCATCAAATCTGCTTTGTTTTGTTCTCGACAGGTGCGAACTGGTCAAACCGGTTTATTTTGAGATAGGTTATTCTGTGGACTATGACTAATTTGAAAGGTGATATAAATTTAAATTTTCATGAAAATATAATTGAAAATGTTACATCTCATATACATATTTCAAAACTAGCCGTTCCAATAATTTACCATTGGATGGACAGAGTATTTTGAAAATTTACCGTTGCTGATGTGCTCTATAAAATATATCTGTTTCGTAATATCAAGCTGTGCATTTCAATTAGGTTGACAGAGTATTTCATTTTCAGAATAGCATTACATTATATGTTGTGAATTTTGTTTGTTCTGTGTCATTATAAAATTTTTTCTCATCAGTGCACTTCATTTATATTATCTGATTATATTATCTAATTCTGATATTAAGTGTATATCATTCTAATATTTTTCAGTAAGTTAGATATTGTATCTATTGAATTTGTTTCAAACTATGGAAGATTTTGAAATGTTTGAGGAATCACAAATGTTGGAACACAACACTGATATTAGTTTTATGTCGGAAACTTCACGAGAGCAAAATACGCAGAATACTGATAATCATTTTATTTCAGAAACTTCTCATGTTTCTCGTGATAAAGCGTTCACAATTATAGAAGATGAAACTTTATGTAGATCTTGGTTAGCAGTCTCTCAAGATCCCATTACTACTTGTTTATTTTAATTCATAATTGAGCGGTGAATCAAATCGAAACCGTATTTCTTTGTCTCACCGTTGGTCTAGCATGCAAAAGGCAATTAATAAATTCTGTAGTTTTCTTGAACAAATTCAACTGAGACAACAAAGTGGAACAACTAAGGCAGACATGATAAAATTTATTTGTGTTATTAAATATCAAATTTCTTTTCTAAATGTATACTTGTTATTGAAATTTTTGTAATTTTTTTTGTAGGTTGCTGAAGCGAAGCGGATGTATCATGCAATACAGAAAAAACACTTCACATTTGATACATGTTGGGATATTTTGCGCCGAAATTGTAAATGGGATGAATTTCGAACACAACCCAAAAGAAGCACGCAACATGCTTATCCATGTTCGAATCCACCAACTGAAGAATCTGAGGCATTTCAATCCAACCAAAATAATGCGGTGCACGAACAACTATCTAATACATCAACATGACCAATTGGTACTAAGGCAGCGAAAGAGAAGTTGAAGAATCAAACAACGCACGATAGTAAATTTGATGAAATGACTGCCAACCAATCCAAAATTGTTAAAATGTTATCAACTATCTCCGCTAGAACTATTGAGCGAGATGAACAAAAAGAGATCGACTGTGAGTAGAAAGCTGCAGAGCGTCGAAAAAGGGCCGAAGATAGGGAGGAGCAACTAAAACTCCTATCTATAATGAATGAAAGAGAACAACGAAATGAAAATCATAAAATAATGTCAATGGACATGACAATTTTAAATCCTATGCAAAGGGCGTACTACGAAAATCTTCAATGATAGATTTTATTTTGAACAACTAATAGATTGCCTTGAAAGGTTCTGTATTACTGGGTTTCATCTATTGGTTTCATTATTTAAAAATATTACATCTAACTTGTATTGGTTAAAAATATTACATTTAACTTGTATTAGTTGTATTGGAATTATTAATGTGATAAGTGATGGTATAGTTATGATATAACAGGTTCTAGATGGAATGGGTCGGACTGGTCCACGCTTCTCCAACTGGTATCTGAATGGTCAAGCCCACCAATAAACCTGCATAAGAGTTTAACGGGGAACGGGAAGTCCCCCAGTGAACCCTTCGACGAGCAAGTTAGAAGAAGAGGAAGTGGGATGTAGGGATATGAATTAGAGATAGAAAAGCTTAACCTTCTTCTTGTCTTCAATGTCTGCCTATATCCTTTGGTAATCATTTCGTTGTCCCTTCCGACCTATCACCTTGGCCAAAAGTCTATGCTGTAGCTTAAGGCGTGCCGTCCCAACGGAGAGATGTTGTCGTAATAAATGTTGTGATACACCCTTGCGACATTTTTTGAATTTCCTTGCGCCCACATCTGAAGCTATTCGTAGACACACCACAGAAATGGCCCAAGAAGAAACTGCAAATGCTAGGATTGATCCACTGGGGGACGATGACGCGGTGGATTTGGCAGAGCAATATAGGACGGAGAGGTGAGTGGGGAGTGGGAAGGAGCCGTCGGGACGACCTCGTTCGTCCACAATAATGGCAGCGCCGACGCCAATCAGCCAGGTGGAGCCAGATCACTGGCATACAAAGGCTGATAAGTCGATTATCACCGCGAGAGAGTTGGTGAGTATACGCGAGAGGTACCAAATTCCCGCCGAAATAGAGTTGAAGCTGCCGTCCACGAAGGAGAGGCCATCCGACGCCCGACCGAGGGAGTTTGCCCTTTACGAGGAGGCGTTGAAAAGAGGGTTGAGGTTGCCGATTCCGGAGGTAGTAGTTGGTGTCCTAAACCGGTTGGAAGTGGAGTCGGGTCAATTGATGCCCAACGCGTGGAAGATTGTACTAGCTTGCGCGAGCGCATGGCCAAAGGCGAACGAGGAGGCGGCCATGACAGTGGACGAGTTTTTTGCGTACTACAAGGCGTCGGGGTAACAAGAGACTTGGGTCACTTTGCAGGCGGCGGTAGGGAAGGGGTTGGTAGCGGGGTTGCTGTAACAACCCTCCTCACTGATCACCGATTAATTACCAATTACTGCTAAACTGAGACTGATTATGATAAGTAATTGAGTCAACCGAAATACTGAACTGACTAACTGAAAACTGAAACTGATGGATTGGGTATATCTGTCGAATTGCATTTTCTATATGTTGCCTGTTTAATTATCTGTTCATGACTTTGCGTTTAAATTGCGAATTGAAGGCCTTATCGACGGCCGAATCTGAAATTGATTGATATTTTATGATTATCATAATTTACATGATTTTTATAGCATATTTAATTAAAAAAGTGATTTGGTATGATTAAACTAGATTAAATAAGAGCCAATTAAAGAGTTAGGTTTATTTACCTAAATGCCATTGTTAGTGGGCTATGTAGCCAACATATTTGAGCCTTATTGCACTCATTTGCAAACATTTCATCAGCCACATTTAAGAGCTCTAACCGAATTTAGAGAGAGAGAGAGAGACTTAGGAGATTAGTTTTCAACTTGTAATTGCTTGGAAATTGAAGGAATTGGAAGAAGTTCTTGCTAGCTTGAACCTCAAGACTTGTAATTAATGAGCCTAGGTATGAGCTTCATCCTCTCATTTATGTATTTGAGATGTATCTTGCATAGTTCATAGTTGATGAGTGGTCTAAGTCATGAATTTGCTTTAAAATGTTGTATTATAGCTCATCTCATGCATGCATGGTTCTATTGTTGACTTTTGAGTTGATTTCATGGCAAATTGTCACATGCATGTGTATATTGGAGGTTAAGTCCGTGTTTTCATCTTACTTTTGGAACAATTGGCTCTTTAGAGCATCAAATTGAAGCTTTGAAATGGTTTGAAATCATGTATGTCATGTTTGAATTGTGTTCTTGAAATTTGGTTTGAAAATGAGTTTAATTGAACAACCCTTGGGCATCAATTTTACAAATTGATCTTTGAAACATATTATATCATGTGTTTACAAGTGTTTTCCAGGTTTTTGGGCCCAAGAGGATCGATTTTAGTGCATCAAAACTTGGTTTTAAGCTTGAAGGTACAATCTGGGTTTTCCAGATTTTGCACTCCTTTCGGCGAAATTCGAGCATCCATGCTTTGTTATGTCTTCGAAGACGCTCGGCGGGTATTGGGCCTTCGGCGGGACTCGTGTCTTCTGCTCGCCGAGCGGCCATCGAGCGTGATTTCCACCTATCCAGTACTTTTTGGTCCGCTCGAGTGGATAAGTTGACGCTCGAGCGTGGACCTTTGTTTGCATGTCCGCTCGAGCGAAGAAGTTAACGCTCGAGCGGGACTCTGTTTCACTGAAAATTTTGAAAATGTTTTCTAAGTGCATCTTTGCATCCTCTTTCCATCCTAGGCATTCCTAGGGCATAATTAAGGCATCTTAAAGAGGATATGGATGTAAAACACACCAAGGCAAATTTAGGGATTAAGTTATTATCTTTCCCAATTGTGAAACTTAGTGTGTGTTCAATCTGTTAACTGTATAGGGTTGGCATCCCGAGGAGACGCTCTAGTCCACTGTAGCCCAGAACTCTGTGAGTAACAATTGTGTAAAGATATATTCGAAATGATTATCTTACGAATCTTGGCCAGGCATTTCTTGGTGATATTGTTTCTTGAATGAATGTATGTCCTATATTCCGCTGTCTTTGTGGCATCCTTAGCACCCTCATTTCTTTATTCTTTTATAGAGATCTCTGTCAGTTCCCTCGTGGAACCACTACTATTTACTGATTGATGGCCATCATTACTGTTCGGTCTTTAAGACCTACCGCTTACTGTACTGTTATGCTAATGAATGTACCACATATGACTGATTGACTGAAAGACTGAAATACTTATTTAATGAACTGTTTTCGGTCTTTAAGACTGAAATGCTAATAGATGTACCACATAGGACATTCATTCTAAACCCCTTTACGCATTATGTTATTCATTGGGTTTTAGCTCACTGCTCATATATATATGTAGGTGTACAGGCACCGGATCAAAGCTAGAGGCGTCGGGGTAAACTCCAGTTTTGTCAAGCCAACCAATGTGCCTCACTACGAGGTTTCGAACCTGCCAAACTATGGCTTAGGGGTGTTTTTATTTCACCGTCTGTCTCTATACCGTTTTGTAACCTTTGTATAGATGAGCGTTTTACCTTTATCTTGGTATCGAGGATTAAGTCCACATTACATTGTTTGTATATGATATGCATACTGTTTTGTATTGTTCCGTATAAATGTATGAAAAATCTTTTGGCATACAGACTGCCACAGCTCATTGGGCATTGTTTATTTACTGCATTGGCTTCCGCCTTGCCCCTGCACTCTGTTATCTTGTCTTCTTATTAGCGGGTCTTGATAATCTCGGATTCTTGGTGATTCTGATGCTAAACCCATAGGGGCGGGTTTGGGTTGTGACAGTTGCCATCGTCGATAAAAGGGTGGAGGCCGCGGTGGTTCTATATGTCCGCCAACAGAGGGATTGGAGTGCACACGGTTTGGAAAGTGCCCACCAAGTCTGTGGAGCCAAAACTAGGGGCAGCAGCAGAAGCGAGAGTGAAAAGGGTGAAAGAATGGAGGGAGAAGAAGGGCGCCCGATGGGATGAGCTTGTTCAGGCATCAGCCTTGTTTGCAGCTAGGTTGGGCCCTCAGCCGATCGGTAGAGACCTGGGACTAGCGGAGTTAGAGGCGAGAAGGAAAGCGCAAGAGGCTAAAGATATGACCATCCTCGCCAAAGCTAGTAAGTTCAAAGAGTCTCGGCAGACCGACCGCCGAAGCCGATCGCGAGGGAGAGGATCCGACCGCACCCCAAACCCTTGAGGGAAAAGGACTTAGGTAGATTTGAGCCACGACCACCCCCAGTTGATCTGTTAAAGGAGAGAGCATACGAGGAGATGGGGGGTGTGGTAAAAAAGAAGAAGAGATTGAGGAGGAGTGAGGGGAAGCCTACCTTGAAGAGGAGGAATAAGGTGACAACGGAGCAGACTCCCTTGGCGGGGGAGACAGAGGGGACCCCTGAAATGGGGTTGGAAGGGGAGGCCAAAGAGGGAGAAGGTGGGGCAACTGGCCTTGGTGAGCAAATGTAGAGTAATGGGGTCAGCGCTGAGCCAATGGTGGAACCAAGGGAAGAGCCTCAACCGCAAGAGAGTCTGGCACCCCAAGGAGAGGGAGAGAGGCATGTGTTGAAGACCGCCTTCTACCACGTCCCTGCGGTGTCTAAACGAGTGGAAGGAGAAGGGAAAGAGGCTAGGATGGCTGCAGACCGCCTCTTGGGAGTGGTGGAAGACGCAGTCGTCTGCTCGGTGGCTGGTTATACTGAGGCTGAGCTGATGAAGGGGTTGTGCTCAGCCCAGATGGAGGCGGCTGCTTTAGCAGGGGCCCTGTTGAATAAGGCAGCGGCGGCGAAGGGCGAATGGAGGAGGGAGAGGGAGAAGTTAGGGCAGGTGGAGGCCCAACTTGAAATTTTAAGAGGGAGAGCGTGGGTTGGAGAAGGGTTGCGCGGAGTGTGTGTGCCAGGGGGTTGGAGGAAGCGAAGAAAGCGAAGAAGATGGAAGTATTGGCGATCGTACAGGGCAATGTTGCCAACTGTGCCCATGCTGAGCTACTTGCGGTCAAGTTAGAGCTAGACAACGAACGCCGCAAGGTAGTGTCGCTCAAGTTCCAGCTGGCTAGTGAGCAGAAGAAGATGGGGGATGCTCAAAATGCCTGCACGGTCACCACCGAGCGGTTTAAAGAAGCTATGATCAACAATGAAGAACTGCGCGCCCAGCAAATCAAAAAGAAGAATGAAGCAGATGTGAAGATTGCTGGGCTGCAGAAGGAGCTGGAGGATGAGCATGCTAGGGCAATGGAGGAGAAGGCAAGATTACAGAAGGAGTTGGAGGAAGAAAAAACCAAGGCAGCCTCTACAAGGGCAGCATACCCTGATCTGTGCGTTGCAGCAGTAGAGCAATTCAAGGAGTCTGCTGACTTCTAGATGGCGATCGATGTCGCGGTCACCAACAACTTGGCGAGAGAGGGGGCTGAGGGGGCTAGCCCGTCGGGAGCGACCGCTGGGGGCAGGAGTGAAGCAGAAGTAATCGAAAGCTTCCAGCGGTCAGACTTCTACAAACACAAAATAGCTGAGTTCTGAGACAGCGGGTGGAAAATGTTCAAGCATAAAGCAGAAGGCTGTTCCTAGGCATAAACTTCAACAGTGTTAGAATTGACGAAGACGACGTGGCCCAGACCCCCCTAGATGAGGGTATTGAAAATGAGGATCTCGCCTCAAGTGAAGAAGATGAGTGAGTGGAGCGGAGAAAATATGTACTTAAAGTTTTTTTTTTTTTTTTGAATTGCTGTAATGAACTTATGTACAAGTTTGTGAATAAATAAAATTTGAGTTGTGTTTTCATTCCATTGTTTTTGCTTGTGCATCTGGAATGAATGAGAACGGTGACTTGTGTATGAGGCTTGTGTGAGGAAAACTCAACGCAAAGCCAAGGTTGAAATGTAAGAAAAACTGAATACAGAGTAAAGTTAAGAAAAACTCAATGCAAAGTGAAGTTGAACTTGTAATAAAAACTCCATGCAGAGTGAAGTTGAAAATGTAATAAAATTATAAGTTTGTGTTCGCCACACTGCTGTCTTTATTTTGGTGAGTCTGAAGTGAATGAGGGTGGTTTATTCAAGTTAGGCTTGATTTGTAAGGAAAGAGTAAGAAAATAATCTGACTTGTAAAGGAAACATGTAAGAATGTCAAAGATGTGGAAGTTCAAATTATGCCAAAAAATGGAGTTGTAAATCATGTTGCAAGAGTGTTGGTAAATAAAAGATGAGTTTGGAATTTGACTAAGTGAAGAGTGGTGTAAAAGCATAGACCTGGAATTTTGGCCAAGTGTGACTATTAATGCCACAAGCATGAAGTTTGCATGAATGGCCTTGGCCGAGCACTGCATGTGTGCTCAATTGGGGTTAAGCTATGATTAATTGACTCTGCAAGTAATTCAATAGCTTGAAGTAACTTCGATCTGGTGAGGCTATGTCGATCTGGTTGAAGCTTGTCATCGGCTTGTCATCTCAATTTGAGGTTGGGCATGCTTTCGGTCTGGTGAGGCTTGTCATGCTCGGTCTTGCTGAGGCTTTGTATGCTTGGTCAGGCCAAGGCTTTGATGCTCGGTTTGGCCGAGGCTTTTATCTTCGATCTGGTGAGGCTTTGTATCTTTCGGTCTGGCCGAGGCATTTATCTTCGATCTGGTGAGGCTTATCATGCTTGATGCAGCCGAGGCTTTTATGCTCGATCTGGTGAGGCTTTGTATGCTTTCGATCTGGTGAGGTTGCAATCAAAGTGTTATTTGAAAGATCACACATATATTTGGAATATAAGCTTGTCGTCATTAAAGTGTAGCCCATTTGATCAAAAATTTACATCACATGAGAGAAAAATAAGAGCAATGAAGTGTGCAAATTATCAAAAGGAAATACAACAAAAGATTGATACAAGAATTAAATTTTTATTGAAAATAGCGCTTCAAATGCTCAGCGTTCCATGGGTGGGGGAGATCGCGGCCTTCCATGTTCTGAAGCCGGTTAGTGCTTGGACGAGGTCTGGCATTAATAATGTAAGGTCCTTCGCATTTGGTCATGACTTCCCTCAATGGGTTTTTAGTGGCGAGGTTGCCAGGCAAAAACAAGGTCCCCCACGGCGAACTCCCTTGGTCGGACTCTGCGGTTGTAATGTGTTCTCATTTTCTGTTGGTATGAGGCCTGTCTGACTACAGTTGTTTCTCGGAGCTCTTCAATCAGGTCTAGGTCTGCCCGACGTAGCTCTTCAATTAGTTCTGGATTCGGATGTAGAACCCTTGGGGTAGGAAAACCGATCTCCACTGGGTTGACTGCCTCAGCGCCGTATGTTAAGCGAAAAAGGGTCTCCCCAGTGGGAGTTTGAGCGGTAGTGCAATAAGCCCAGAGTACATTCGGCAATTCCTCAGCCCCGAGTCCCTTAGCAGCTTCCAGCTTAGTTTTGATAATCTTGAGAAGAGAACGGTTGGTGACCTCAACTTGGCCATTGGCTTGGGGATGGCCTGGGGAGGAGAAACATGGCTGGATTTGGAGCTCTGCACAGAATTTCCTAAATTTGGCATTGTCGAATTGTTTGCCATTGTCGGAGACGATGGCTTGAGGGATGCCAAATCTACAAACGATCGACTGCCAGATGAATCTGGTTATGTTCCACTCGGTAATGGTGGCAAGGGGTTCTGCTTTAACCCATTTGGTGAAGTAATCGATGGCCACAATGGCGAATTTGGTTTGGCCTCGGCCAGTGGGCAGTGGGCCAACCAGGTCGATCCCCTATTTGGCGAAGGGGTAGGGACTGTAGAGTGTAATCAATTCTGTAGGAGGGGCGTGGGGGATGTTGGCAAAACGTTGGCACTTGTCACATTTGAGCACAAAATCTGTTGCATCTTGATTGAGAGTAGGCCAGAAATAACCAGTGCGAAATATTTTGTGGGCTAGGGACCTGCCGCCCGAATGATTGCCACATATACCCTCATAAACTTATCTCATTACGTAGGTCGTCTGAGCGGGATTGAGGCATCTCAGGTATGGGCGTGAGAAGCCCCTTTTGCACAAGAGTCCGCTGACAATAGTGTAATTAGCTGACCGGGCCCTGACTTTGGCGGCCTGCTGTTTGTCGTCTAGAAGTCCCCCTGTCGTTAGATACAAGAAGATGTCTGCCGCCCAAGGGATGGGTTCATTTTGGAGGAACTGGACTTCTTGCTGGTTGGGGGAAATGGCAGGGTGGGCTAGGTAGTCGAGGCGAACACCATGGCTGAGGTCGGGCTGGTCTGCAGAAGCCAACTGAGCCATCTCATCCGCCTTAGAGTTTTCCGCCCGAGAGACGTGCTTGATGTGGAAGGTATTGAAGAGGCGAACAAGGAGGAGTGCTATATCCTTGTAAGCCCACATTGTGTCCTCCTTGGCATCGAATTCCCCGTGATTTGTCCGACAATAAGCTGGGAGTCGCTAAACACCTGAATGTGGCTGACACCAATATCCTGGGCTAGGCGGAGACCTGCTATCAATGCCTCATATTCGGCCTCATTGTTACTGGCCTCGAACAAAAAACGGAGAGCACATTTGAAATAACCACCCTTAGGGGCGGTGAGGATGAGACCAGCCCCACTGCCTTCCCTGCGAGATGATCCGTCGACGTTGAGAGTCCAAGAGTGAGGGTCTTCTAGGTCGGTAGGGGTTGGTGGGGGTTGAGGAGCCGTGGTTGGGGTAGGATTAGTGAATTCTAAGATGAAATCGGCGACAACTTGCCCCTTAATCGCTATTCGAGGCTGATAGGAGATGTCAAATTGGTTGAGTTTCACTGACCATTGCATGAGTCTGCCAGAGAGTTCTGGTTGCTGCATTACCTTCTTCAAGGGTTGGTCAGTGAGGACCACTATGGAATGGGCTTGGAAGTAAGGACGGAGTCGCCTGGAGACGGTGACCAAGGCCAAGGACAATTTTTCTAACAGTGGGTAATTCTGCTTCTCTCCCCTAAGAGCCCGACTGATGTAGTAGACCGGCCGTTGGACAGGGCCGTCTTCCCTGATAAGAGCTGCACTGACTGCGGTGCTGGACACGGCTAAATAGAGAAAGAGGGGTTCACCCGTGATTGCCTGTGAAAGAAGGGGGGGTTGGCCATGCACTGTTTTAACTACTGAAAAGCCTCTTCGGATTCGGTCATCTATTCAAAAGTTTACCGAAGAACTTTGAAGAAGGGGAGGCACTTATCCGTTGCACGAGAAATGAAGCAGTTGAGGGCGGTAACTTGGCTAGTGAGTCTTTGAACCTCCTTAACCGTTCTGGGTGACTACATTTCAATCAAGGCCTTGATCTTTTCAGGATTGGCTTCAATGCTCTGCTGACTGACTATGAAACCCAAAAACTTCCCAGATCCTACGCCGAAGGCGCACTTCTCCGGGTTAAGCTTCATTTGGTACTTTCGTAGGGTGGCGAAGGTCTCTCGCAGGTCGGTCAGATGATCAGCAGAGAGTTTGCTCTTGACTAGCATATCATCAACATATACTTCCATATTCCGACCTATCTGATGATGGAAGATAGCATTAACCAACCGTTGGTAGGTGGCTGACATTTTCAATCCAAAGCGACATCACGGTAATGGTAGGTACCTCGGCCCGTAATGAAGGAGGTGTGTTCACGATTAGATGGGTACATCAGAATTTGGTTGTACCTAGAGAAGGTATCCATGAAACTGAGCATTTGATGACCGGCCGTGGCGTCAACCAGCAGATCTATGCGGGAGAGAGGATAGCTGTCTTTGGGGCAAGCTCGGTTGAGATCAGAGTAGTCGACACAGAGTCGTCATTTACCATTGTTCTTACGGACCAGGACGACGTTTGACAACCATCTAGGGTAGTCCACGTTTTTTATGAATTGTGCCTCAAGGAGCTTGTCGACCTCTACAGCAATGAGAGTGTTGCGCTCCGGATGGAAAATCTTGGCTTCGGCGGTAAGGTCGGAAATGGGGTTCAATGCTGAGGCGGTGGGTTATAAATGAGGGGCCAATACCCAACATGTCTGAGTGGGTCCAGTCAAATACATCGTTGTGCTTGATCAGGAGGGCAGTAAGGTCGGCCTTTGCTTGGGAGGATAGTTGGCTGCTGATTTTGGCAGTTTTCGTCGGGATAGCGGGTTGATGGAAACCTCAATAAGCTCCTCCACAGGCTCTCCTCTAACCAGCTCGTCCTCATCTCGAACATCAAGCCCTTCAATGATCATTGCCTCCTTCAGCTTGACTTCTTTGAGTGAGGCGACATAACACTCCCTGGAAACTATCTGCTCTCTCCTCACGGTCCCGACCCCCAGATCGGTGGGGAACTTAATGGTAAGGTGGTAAGTTGATGTGATAGCATGAAAAGCATTTAGGGCGGTGCGATTAAGGATGATGTTGTAGGCGAAGGGGCAGTCGACAACAAGGAAGGAGAGCAACTTTATGGTCTACCGCGGATACTCGTCGATTGTGATAAGAAGATCGATGGAGCCGATGGAGGTCACCTGGTCACCAGTGAAACCGACTAAAGGGGTTTGGAGAGGAGACAAACTTTCCTCCCCAATCTTGAGCTGGCGAAAGCAGTTAAGGAAGATGATGTTTGAAGAACTGCCGTTATCGATGAGAACTCGTCTGACCTTGTAGTTGGAGAAGAGGGCAGAAATGACAAGAGGGTCATCATGAGGGTAACGAGTGCCTGCGCAGTCGGCGTCCGTGAAGGTGATAGGCTTGGTCCACTGCTTGGGTTGTTTGGAAGGTCGGTCTACCGTGGAAACTGCTTTGTCTGAGCCCTGCCTTATCTTTCTGAGTTCTGCTTTCTGAGTCGAGCGAGATGGTCCCCCACAGGTAAGGCCGCTCGAAATAACTCTGATTTCTCCAACAGGTGGGGGGGGGATTACCTTACGGCCGAGGCTGCTGTAGAGGGCGATCATGGCCTTGGTTGGGTTAAATTTTGGGCTAGGAGGAGAAGTCTTGTGGTTTGTTTGAGGGCTCGATCCTTTGCCTCTGCTGAGGGCGGGTGTCCGTGAACCGGCTAAGACGTCCATGACGTATTAAGGTCTCGACCTGATCTTTAAGGTTGACGCACTCGTTGGTATTATGGCCGTGGTCCTGGTAGAAGCGGCAATATTTGGACTGGTCTTTCCGATTGGAAGGGGTTCGTGATGGTTGGGGCCATTTGAGGGGGTAGTCTCGCTGGATCTGATTGAGGACTTGTTCCATTGGGGAATTGAGGGGGGTGTATCATTCGAACCGACTAGGTGGTCGGTCATTGTCTTGATCGTCGACTTTGGTCGTCGGTATAGTGGGGTGTTTGGTTATTGTCTTGGGTGTTTGGTTTTGAGTCTTTTTTGCTTTTCTCGAGGGTTGGGTTTTTGCTTTAGGGTCTTGGCGAGTGGCTAGGAATTTTCGCGTTCATGTATTTTGGGCTTTGGAAGTAGAGTGCCATGGAGGTGTGGGGGTTTTTAGAGAGGGAGAAGTGGAAATCAACCTACCGTAGTCGGCTATAAGCTATGAGATGACCTTATCATCGTTTTCCGCCACCTGCAAGGTTTCGGTGTTGAAGCAGGTAACGAAACTGCACAGGGACTCCCCCTCGGTCTGGCGGATGTTGAGGAGTTGGGTTACCGGACGGCGTTGGCACTGGGCTCTAATAAAATGACTGAGGAAGGAGTCACTGAGATACTGGAAAGTGGAGACGGAGTCTACTGGTAGCTGGCTAAACCATAGCCGAGCTGATCCTTTTAGTGCCAGCGTGGAGAATCATGAGGGTTCTATAGGTCTCCAGATGGTTGACTAGGTCCGTCGTAGAGTCAAAAGAGTCGATGGTGGGCATTTTGAACTTGAGGGGTAGAGGTTTGTCCCGGATGGAGACAACAAATGGTGAATTTGCTGTGGTAGAGGGTTTTTGCTGGATGTTCTGCATGACCCCTTGGAGTTTGAGCTTCATGGCTCGGAGTTCTGCATCCCAGAGAGGGATGTTATCACCACCAGAAGGCAGCAGGGATTGGACGCTACTGGCTTCCTCTTCAGGGGTTGGTGCCAGGATCGATGGATGCGGGGGTTGGGATGGTGGATTTATATTAGGAGGAGGAGGTTGCAAGCCTTCCAAGTTGGGTGGATAGGGCTGCGGGATAGTATGGCTCGGGGTTCATTCTTGGTTGGGCGGAATATCGGGAGGTGGTGGAGGAGGCATAGGAAGGTTTCTTTGGAGTAGAACATTTGTCAGGGCTTAGTTTTGCTCGGCCATGCGGTTAATGCTGTTGGTAAGCTCGATGAAATACTGTGGTGGGTTGTTTGGATTGGGGGGGTCGGCTTGGTGATCGGCAGCATTTTGGTGAGAAGCCATGGATCTAGTCGTGACTATACACTTTGATGGGTAGCAGGAAAGGGTTATTGGAATAGGGTCTCCGGCGACAATGAGCACAACTGGCGCGCGGAGCAAAGCTTTTCCACAGACGGCGCCAACTGATGGTACAATTATGATATAACGGGTTCCATATGGAATGGGTCGAACTGGTCCACGCTTCTCCAACTGGTATCTGAATGGTCAAGCCCACCAATGAACCTGCATACGAGTTCAACGAGGAACGGGGAGTCCCCCAGTGAACCCTCCGACGAGCAAGTTAGAAGAAGAGGAAGTGGGATGTAGGGATATGAATTAGAGATAGAAAAGCTTAACCTTCTTCTTGTCTTCAATGTCTGCTTATATCCTTTGGTAATCATTTCGTTGTCCCTTCCGACCTGTCACCTTGGCCAAAAGTCTATGTTATAGCTTACCTTGTTTAGGATGAGGGCGTGTCGTCCCGACGAAAAAGTGTAGTCGTAATAAATGCTGTGAGGGGCTGCATTAATGACGATGTGCAGTGGCAATAACTTTGCAAATCTTTGTCTGCTGATGTGGCTTGCCCTTTACCTGCCACGTGTCTGAATATCATTGGTCCTTCAAGTCCTGTTGACTTCCAGCTGTGCTAGGCCTTATTAGTTGGGTTATGTATTGGGCCCTAAGTGGTAGGCTTG
The DNA here is from genome assembly GCA_025200525.1 of Camellia lanceoleosa. Classification (NCBI taxonomy): domain Eukaryota; kingdom Viridiplantae; phylum Streptophyta; class Magnoliopsida; order Ericales; family Theaceae; genus Camellia; species Camellia lanceoleosa. The sequence continues at coordinate 8,790,443 of CM045763.1, read as the reverse complement.
GGTTGTTCATAGTGGGTTATGGCCTTTATGGGCCTATCCACGTCAATAAGTAATCACGTAATCACAATTTTATTAAGGAACATAATCATGTAATTGTATTAATTAATAAAAATAAATTTAATTTATTAATGTATTATTTTTTTTTTTTTTAGAAAAACACCGTAAACATTCCTCGGAAATCAAATTTTTTTATGTTATAATGCCAGACAAATTTTGAAGTTATTGTTGCCAGTAATGACCATTACTTTTCTTATGTTAGAAATCATTCCTCGGAAACGAATTTCATGACAGAATAGAAATAATAGTGCTTGATGAAACAAGACAGCAATGATTTATCTGAAGACTATTTTCATGTCATTGATAGGAATTTCCAAAGCATATCTGAGCTGGGTTGAACAGAATATAATCAAAGAACCATACAAATGAATCCTCTATGCTCTTGTTTGTTGTCAATATCTCCTCATCACTATGACAAAATAAAGCCAAATGATACAATTACAATCAAGTTATAAATGAAAACAACTTCATACATAATACATAATATATCCTTTCTTCTTTTCTTTGGTTACCATTAGACCTTTCAGAAATTTTCGTAAAATTTGAAGTAATCAGAAACATTAATAAAATTTAACTAACATGGCATCACTGAAGCTCCAAAAGTTGGTGCACATGTATTACCAACCCAACAAAAGGTTGTTAAAATAACAAAATACAAAACAATGCAAATACATAATGTGACACACATCAACAGTCATTATCTGGTGGTGGTGGAGGAGGGAAGTAGTGATGGTATATGTCATTTACGCGATATTCAATCCTATCTATGTGATTGTTTGCCATATCATGACGTCTTTCAATGTCCAAATGGAACTCACCAAATTGTTGACTTAATGAGTTCTACGCAGTGGCAAATGTATCAAACTGAGTACCCAACGAATTGACCTGATTAGCCATTTGATGTTCCCATTGAACGCGTTGATTATAACGTTGTTCTTCCATAGCCAAAAACTCAGTCCAATATTGAGGTTGTTCAGTTGATGGCATCACATTGCCAGGAGGATCTTCTGGAGCATCATCTGGTGGGACTTCATCTTCTGAATCTTCTGGAGCATTAATACTTCCTATTAAATTAGAGGTTTGCACCAAAGACGTCATCAGATATATCTTGATTAATGGGTGACAGATTTTGATCTCCATTTCATTTACAAGGTGAACCCTAAAATGTTTGAAATTTTTTGTCAAGAGTGCCCCAAATAGTAATGACTAGCCCGTGAATTGAGCTTGATTTGCGAACATCATTTCTTTCATAATTATGTAACACAAATCTAACTTATGGCCAACTTCAAAACAGTATAACAAATAGGCATTAAAATATGGGACTACATCATGATGTCCTTTTTTCGGAGTGACATTTTCTACAATCCACCGGTGGAGACTTCGAAGATAAGGTTTTAAATGTCTTACTTGTAGACTAGTCCCAGTAAATCTGTTCTCACATATAGTAGTATATACATCAGTAGCATTATCAACAATATTAACTAACTCAGCCTCACTCTGAGAATGGATATTTTCATCACCTACCTCAACTCCAATAATGCTTGCCAAAGTAGGAATATCAAACTGTATACCCTTTCCTTTCACATATGACAAAAGAGTAAAATTTCCATCTTTTTCCTGAGTACCTCTTAGGTGAACATAAAATAGAGATACCAGCCGTGGATATACCTTTTGGGGTAAATTAATTAAATTTAGCCATCCCATTGCTTCAAGTTTACTAACTAATATTGCATTATATTGAGGTGGCAGATTTACCCTCCTCCCTGTTACAATAGGTCGGCTGGAGAAGTTTGGAAAGGTTAGTTCATGACTTTTACTGAGAAAATCATCAGTAGGATATGATTGATTTTGAGGCTGCTGTTCTTGGCGTTGTGGAGGGTTAGAACTTTCACCAACTTGTGGTCTCGCTCTTTTAGTTCTAGGTATGATGTCAATATCTGTTGAATTGTAATGAAAATGTGTTACATATGAAAGCTGAATTAGAGTTGGCTTGTTGTTGTTACGGTGTTATCTTTGAATATAAATCTGTGATGTTTCTATTATCTTTGCATTTTAATAAACACTGCATTTTAATATGCTTAATGAAAACATGAACTTAGAATTCAAATGAATGTAGTTTTAATATTAGAATGCATATTAAAATGGAAAAACATGAGAGCATTCAGTATGCTTAATGGCACATTAATTAAAATGCATACTAATTGGTTTTGCATAGTAATGAAAAATGCATACTAATAAAGTGCATACTAAAATGGAAAGCATTTTTATGCAGTGTTTTTACTTCATGTTATGCAGTAATTGGTGTATGCTTAGAATGGCACATTAATTTTTATATTAAAGTGTTTTAATATTAGAATGCATATTAAAGTGTTTTTACTTCATGTCATTTTTATACTGAAGTGCATACTAATTGTTGTATGCTTAATGGCACATTAATTTTTACTTCATATTATGCAGTGTTTGTTGTTCAGAAGTGCATATTGAAATGGAAAAATAACATCAAGTAAAAATCATCATATGCTAGTGAATGTGTTCTGTATGACAGAAGTTAATTTTTAAAATATTGAACATGAATGTAGTTTGATTAAAACATGAATTTTATGCTCTTGAGAAGGTTAAAGTTGAACAAATAAAGCATGCACACTGAAAGGCAAAAAAAAAAAAAGAAAGGGTCGATTGACCAATCGGTTGACCCGTGCGATGCAGCCTACTCTGTTTTGATGCTGCCTTGTTGTTCCTGCTGATGTTGGCTTTGTTGATTCAGATGGTTTGCCTTGCTGATTCTGTGGATTCACACTTACAATATAGTGAATATGCAGAGTTTGGGAATAGAATTTGGTTAAGCCGAATTTGAAGGTGGTGGTGGAGGGAATACAGTGAATGTGTTCTTATAGAGGCAATCTGTGGGTAGAGGTCTTCAGTGAATAGAGTGAATTTGGTGATGCCAGGTTTGTATACAATCTTGAGCTGATATAGAGGGTAAATTATTGAGGTAGGTGGTGGAGGGAATTAATACTCAACTAAATTGGTTGAATAAATTCAATGAACCGTGGTGTGCGTAAAATGAGGCATGTAGATGGAATGAATTCAATGAATGGTAGGTGGTGTGTGTAAAATAAATGATAGGTGGTTGAAACGTATGCCACCTCTGTAGTATGCCATGAATGTAAGTGGAACGCATTTATCCACTGACTAAATGAATGGCAACATTATTAAGTATTTTTTAACTCTGTAAGTTGAATGCATTTCAACTAAGGCAATAAATGAATGGCAACATCAACATCAATAAATGAATGGCACATCAATAAATTTATATAAATTTGTATATGCACAAATAATGCATGGCATCAATAAATGAATGGCACAAATAATGCATACTAATACTGAATAAAATCACGTGAAACATCAATAAATATGAATTGTGAAGAAATTTATGTGGTATTATCATTTGTAACTGATTAAGACATGTTCATATAAATATGTGGTATTATCATTTGTGGTATTATCATTACTGAATTGAACACAGAATACTGAATTGAATAAATTTAAGACATGATTATTAAATTATCATTTAAGACATGATTATTAAATGTGCATAAATGGATGTGGTATTATCATTTGTGGCACATCAATACTAAATTGAACACATAATTTAAGATATGATTATTAAATTTATGTGGTATTAATATTTGTAACTGATTAAGACATGATTATTATCATTTGTAATTCTCATAAATTGAACATAGAACAATTCTGAATATTTAAGATTGGATCATCAGAACAGCACATCATCACATAACTTCTGAACTACTTGGTTAATATAATGCATCATAATGAAGATTACAAACAAGACAACATTTCATTCCAAAACTATAAACAAAATTACATGTATTGATGTGGTGAATTTAGTTTTCACCATGAAGATGCCACATATGTTCTACTAAATCATTGCGGAGGACATGATATGCCTCCTTATCTCTAATACCTAAATGACGAGACAAAAATGATTGGAAGCCATTGGTAGGAGTAGAGGAAAGTTGCACTGGTGTGTTGGTTGATGAAATTTCATAATCGAAATCAAGGTGCTCCTCCCTCTCATCTTCGACAATCATATTATGTAATATAATGCAACTCTTCATTATGTTAGCAAGCATTTTCGGATTCCAAAAACGTACAGCACCACCTATAATTGCGAATCGAGATTGAAGGACTCCGAATGCCCGCTCTACATCTTTCTTGGCAGACTCTTGCATCATTGCAAAATGTTGTCTCTTTGCTCCTTGGGGAGAAGAAATTGTTTGAACCAGTATTGCCCATTGAGGGTATATACCATCAGCAAGGTAATAACCCATATCGTAACTATGTCCATTAATAGTGTAATGGACAGGGGGAGCTTTACCTTGCGCAAGATCAAAAAACAAAGGCGATCGGTCTAATACATTCAAGTCATTGTGTGAGACAGGCATTCCAAAAAATGCATGCCAAATCTATAAGTCATAAGATGCTACTGCTTCAAGAATAATGGTTGGCATTTCTTGATGGCCTACGTATTGACCTTGCCATGCCTTTGGACAATTTTTTCACTCCCAATGCATGCAATCTAAACTTTCTAACATACCCAGAAACCCCCGAACCTCCCTAATAGCAAGTAATCTAGCAATGTCAGTTGGTGTCAAAGATCTCAGATATTCTAGTCCAAAGATTTCAATTACTGAATTACAAAATTGTTGCAAACTTTGAATTGTAGTGCTTTCCCCAATACGTTTGTAATTATCAACTGCATCTGCTGCGACACCATATGACAATATTCTCATCGCTAAAGTCATTTTTTGTAGGAGAGATAATCCAACTACATGAGCTGCATCTTGTTTTTGAACAAAATATGAATTGTGTGCTTGGATTGTATTCAAAATTCGCAGATACAAAGGACGACGCATTCGAAATCGCCTCCGAAATATTGTAGGTAAATACACTGGATTTACAGCAAAATATTCTGCAAACAATCTATCATGACCCTGCCTTCTATCTCTGCGTATATACTTATGCCTACAACAGAACCACCTATTTTCTTTGAGCTATCACTTGACTTAAGAATCTGAAGCATACTAGCATTATTTTTCTCATAAGCCCCTAAAAGTGTGACCATATATTTATCATCAGACTCATGTGTTTATATGAGATTTTAGAAGCAAATCATTGTTAGAGGTAAACCAAAACGAAATATATGTAATGGAGGAAAAAAGAAATAGGAAAAGAATTGGGAACAAAAATGGAGGGAAACCAAAAAAATAAAAATAATGGCCTTACCGGTCGACCAACTGGTCGCCCCTCTCCCTTTTGATGCTCACCGTTGGAGCCAGTGGTATCAAATTGAGAAAATTGACTTTTTTTAACTCAAATTTGATGAAAAATTTGGTTAACCGTTGGAGATACTCTTAGCTACCATATGATATATAAATATATATATATATATATATTATTTTGACATTTGGATTTATGTTAAAAGTGTGAATTATATATAATAAAATATTTTTTGTGCCACGTGCTATCCATGTGTTATTTTCTGACTAAGTTTGAACATAAGTTAATTTTGAAGTAAATTAAGAAAAACTTAAAACATGAATGGTCAAAGTAAGAGAAAAAACGTTTTAAGGGTCCAACATAAAAAGAGCAAAGTATAATTTACCCTATTATGTTTGGTTATGTTTTCAATTTTTATTGAATTGTTTTAGTATTTTAATTAAAAAATTATATGAAAATAAGATCATTGATAAGTAGGGGTGAACATGGTTCGGATTAGGATAAAATCAGGACCAATCCGTTATTTACGATTTTTGAAAAATTAGAACCAATCCAATTCGTTTAAATCGTGGAACCAATCCGAACCAATTCGTTTAAACACAGATTGTATCAATTTAAAACCACGGATTCACATAATTAAATAACAAAAAAAATATAGAATATTTTAATTTCATAAAAACATAAATATAGCATCAAACAAAAGCAATAAACAAAAGTAACAAACAAAAGCAATAAAATTGGATACACATTACACAAAGTAGAGTTCTCCTTTGTATTAAAACTAACCATAGCATCAAACAAAAACAATAAGAAAACTGGTTAAACTTTTATATAGAATAAGAAACGATATTACATGGGAAGGTCTATAATATAAATATAGACTATTTGTATACGGTCTAGATCGGTTCTAATCCGGAACCGTGGGGTTCAATCTGGAACTAATCCATAGCCTATAGATTTTTAAATTTTCAATCCGAAATCGAACCACGGATTCAAAAAACTAATCCAAACCTATCAGATTAGACTAGACCCGATTAAATTACGGATTATACAGATTTCTTAGTCAGCCCTATTGATAAGATGAAAATACAAAGATCTTAAGTGTTTTTGAACTTATCAATGATATTGTTTTCTTAATAAATAAATAAATTGAGAACACAACATAACAAAGGATTTCAGAAATAAACGAAGAATAGCATATTCAAGAAATAATCATTTATTTTTCTGTTTCTAACATTTAACATATTATGATCCGTTTGTAAAGATAGGACTACAATAGTGGTGAAGATGATCCTGTCCTTCTCATTGACCCAATTGCATCAGAAGAAGACCATATTTTGGTCACCCCATCCTCCCACCCAATCAACGCTATTATTATAAGATATCATGCTTCAAACATGTGAGATATCCTACTGAGTAACTAAAGCAGTAAATAGCATTAGTCAATAAAGAATGAAACCGAGCTTAGAATATTTTGGGATATCTTGAGCTTAGGCGCTTGCAAGATGTAGCGAAGCTCTGCTGCTTGGCGTTGGATGTTGATGTTGGAATAATCTTCAATGTAAAATAAATAAATTGAAATTAAATTAAATAAATAAAATAAATTACTTAAAGAATTTATTTATCAAACTGAATAAATATTTAAAAGATCAAGTCAAGTGTGTGACACTCTGTCTTTAAGACAGATTTGCCCCGCTTTGGTGCTTACGGATAAAAAGCGTCTATCTTTCAAGATACAATGATCTACATAGATTGTAGTAGCACTCCAAACAATCTCTACGAAAAACAAAACCTGTGTTCTTTACTCTCTGAATTTTTTTCTAAAATAATATGAAGAATATATCTATGCAAAAAAGCAAAAAGAATACAAGAAGATGATTTTCGAAACAAACAATTGTTGGAATAGATCTGGAATTTATAGACCTGAATAGGCTTGAATTTCAAACCGAACAAATGTAGTTTGAAATGAACAAGTGCAGTTCAAATTTTGAACAGATAACTGCAGCAGTTTCATATCTGTTCATAATTGTTGAACAACTTTATAACTGTTAAACAATTAGTTTGATCTTGCTAGAATTGGACTAAACAAGAGCACTGTTTGGACAGAAAAAATTGACGCAAAAAATTAAATTAATTTCGTTTAGAAATTCAAATAATTTTTCCACAAGAATTTGAAAAAATTCAAAATAAATTTTGTCCAAAAAATTAATGTTAGAACTGACCCAACCCACACTTGCGTTCGGTACGAACCCACATTTTACTCTTTAATAGTCCATTACACAAACCCGAAAACAATGTCATCTTCTCATTCACTCATAAATGGTTTTGACGTACCGTCTTCACCGTGTAACCTGCCATACAGTAAAGAACACATCACTTCTTTGGATCCACTCCAAAAGACATATGGATCCCACTCAAATTTGGGCTCAAAGTTGGCCCAAAATAAGCCTATAAAAATCATAAATCCAATAATCCCCCACATGAATGGAATTTGACGGAGAGAAAATGCAATAACATGATCTAATTACAGAGAGTACAGAAATTGGAAATATTCTGCAAATGATAGATAGCTTTTGGTTTTGAACCTTTCCTTATGAGACACTATCATATTTACTAGCTAACCAATGAATATGATATCTTGAACTGTTTTGCCATTTGTGTAAACCAAGACAATAAAACTCACACAGTATATTACCAGACATAGTTTAGTTTTCACTATTATATTCATTTTGGCCCTGAACAACCTGGTCTTTCATGAGTGCTCTAGAGAATTGTAGTCCTTTACAAATCTCATAGAACCGGCCCAGTTTACACTCATATAAGTAATTCTTATGAAAAGTATCCTGCCATACTCCCCTAGGTATTCCTAGATATAAGAATTATTAAAAGTGTTACTTAGCTTAAAACGCTGCAGACAACACTATTTCATTATAGAAATGGGTAGGAGTTTGACTCCCTAGTGATCCTTGTGAATCATACACAACTCGATTGTCCCTGTAAACCTAGATCTTGGGATCTCCAGCCAACTAGGTTGGGTTTCCGCTGTGGTAACTCTTGTTTAATAGGCTTAAGTCTCATTCCCCTTGATGAATTCTCAACGAACTCTCTTACTAACCCTTTGGTTAGTGGATCCGCTGTGTTGTCTTTAGACTTCACATATTCAATGGAAATAATTCCATTAGAGAGTAGTTGTCACACGATATTATGCCGACGACAAGTGTGTCGTGACTTACCGTTATACATATGACTCTGTGCTCTATCTATTGCTGATTGACTATTACACTCTGTGGCGAAGCCATTCTGCTTCTTCTCCAGCTTTATCTAAAGCTATGAATTCTGATTCCATAGTAAACCTAGCAATACACGTCTGTTTGGAAGATTTCCAAGATACAACTGCCCCACCAAGAGTAAAGACATATCCACTAGTAGATTTTGAGTCTCTAGTATCCGATATCTAGTTTGCATTATAGTATCCTTCAAGTACTGCTGGATATCTAGTATAATGTAGCTCAATGTTACGAGTAAATCTGAGGTATCTTAAAACCCTTATAATAGTTTTCCAGTGTTCTACTCCTGGACTACTCGTATATTTACTTAATTTACTTACTGCATAAGTTATATCTGGGCGAGTGCAGTTCATCAAGTACATTAAGCTTATAATAATTTAGACATACTCTAATTGAGAAATACTTTCCTGTACATTCTTGGAAAGAAACAAATTGACATCCACAGGTGTTCTAGCAAGATGATCATCATCTTTGCTGAATTTGTCAAGTATTTTCTCAATGTAATGAGATTGTGACAAAGTATATCCTTCTGATGTTTTGGTAATTTCCATATCAAGAATTACATCAGCAATCCCCATGTCTTTTATGTAAAAATGTTTATTTAACATTTTTTTGGTAGTTTTAATTATGTGATTATTACTACTTATGATAAGCATATTATCCACATAAAGACATACAATTACATAACTTTTGTTTGTGTTTTTAATATAAACACATTTGTCATATTTATTAATTTTGAATCCATTTGACGTCATTGCCTTGTTAAATTTCTTATGCCATTGTTTTGGCACTTATTTTAAACCATTTAATGATTTAACTAATTTACATACTTTCTTTTCTTTTCTTGGAATATAAAATCCTTCTGGTTATTCCATGTAAATTTTTTCATCTAACTCACCATTTAAGAAAGCTGTTTTAACATCCATTTGATGAATTTCTAGATTGTACAAAGATGCAATGGCAATTAGCATTCTAATGGAAGTTATTCTAGTAACTGGTGAGTATGTGTCAAAGTAATCAAGACTTTCTTTTTGTTTATATCCTTTGACCACAAGTCTTTCCTTGTCTTTGTTAATTGATCCATCTGCTTTTATTTTTCTCTTGAAAATCTACTTGTACCCAAGAGGTTTACAACCTAGTGACAAATCCATCAATTCCCAAGTGTAATTTTGCAAGATGGATTCAACTTCACTATTTACAACTTCTTTCCATAAAAGAGCCTTAGGACTGGACATAACTTCTTTAAAAGTTAAGGACATTCTAACAAAAATGTTAGAAAATATGGACCAAAAGATTTTGAGGTTCTAGCACATTTATTACGCCTACGTTCCTCTTCCTCATTTTGATCTAACTTTTACTCTTGTTCTTGATCATGACTAGTAATAGCATCATAAGTTCTTTTATTTGAACTAGTCTCTTATCCAATTTTATTTGGAAATATATGTTCAAAGAAAAATACATTCTGAGATTCAATAATAGTATTTACATGCATTTCGGAATGTTCTGAAAAACCGATATGCACTACTATTCTTGGCATAACCAATGAAAAATGCAATCAACGGTTTTAAGACCTATCTTAGTCTTTTTATGACTAGGAATAACCACTTTAGCTAAACACCCTCACACTTTTAAGTATTTGTAGGATGGTACTCTCTCATGCCATATTTCATAAGGTGTTTGATTTACTTTCTTCCGGGGTATTTTATTTAGAATATAATTAGCAGAAAGTATTGCTTCCCTCCACAAGTTCTGAGGTAATCCAGAACTTATTAACATGGCATTCATCATTTCTTTTAAAGTCTTATTTTTCCTTTCAGCAATTCTATTTTGCTGAGGTAAGTAAGAAGCGGTGGTTTAACGAATTATTCTATGTTCTTTATAAAATTTACCAAAAGGTGATTCATATTCACCACCTCTATCACTTCTTAGTTTCCCCTTCTTTAGAGCCTTGTGCGAAACTTTCTCCAAAAAATTTTGGTTTCTTTACTTTTGGAGCATGTTCCACCACCTTTGCCTTAGACTCCAAACTCCATTGGATACTTATCAGCCTGCTTCTCTGAATTGCAGTTGTCCTCCTCAATCTTCAAATGCACAATCAATTCTTCCAAAGTCATTTATTTGCGCTTGTGTTTGAGGTAATTCTTGAATTCCTTCCAGCCTTGTGGTAATTTTTCAATTAAGGCAACAACTTGGAATGATTCACTCAAAGACATACCTTCTGCATAAATGTCATGCAGAATGAGTTAGAGATCTTAAACTTGACTGATCATAGTCTTAGAATCAACCATCACAAAATTCAGGAATTTATCAACCACAAATTTCTTTGAGCTAACATCTTCTGTTTTGTATTTTTTCTTCAAAGACTCTCAAAGTTCCTTTCCCATCTTGATAGGACTGTAGACATTGTATAAAGTGTTGTCAATTCCGTTCAAGATATAGTTCTGGCAAAAGAAATTAGTATGTTTCCAAGTATCGACCGCAGCAACCACTTGCCAGTCGGTTTCATCATCTTTCAAAGTAGGAGCATCCTTACGAAGAAACCATACTAGGTTGAGAGTAGTAAGATAGAACGACATTTTTCTGTTGCCATCTTTTAAAATCAGTTCCTAAGAACCTTTCTGGCTTTTCACCATGATTGATTGGTACAGTCACAATAGGAGGAGGGGGAGGGGTTGGTGCAATTGCAGCTACCATACCAGTACTTGTTTGAGCATTAGTTTTAGTAGCCATGAATTCTAAATTATAAAACAAAATTATAATTAGAATTTTATACTACACAGAAAATTAAATCATGAACACATAATTTAAATTCTGTAAAAATAAAATAAACATGAATTGTAACTTTTATTTCTAATTAATTTGAAAATAAAATAAAATTTTATTTAAACAAATTAATTCCACACAGAAAATTAAATTTCTGTAACACTTCAAAAATTAAAATACTAAAAACAGAATTTTAATTGATGAAAACTCATAAATTATTTCTGAAAATCAAAATTAATTTCTGACCAACTTTACAAATAAATATTCTGAATTGTTAATGATTATCAATATATTACTACTATTTTTCAAACAGTATATTACTACTATTTGTTGTTTCAACCAGAATGTTATTTTGTAAAACCATAGAAAATAATATCTGTAAAAAGAAGAAAGGAAGAAAATGAAACAAACAAAAAATTCTATATAAACAGAATAATTCGAATATATTTTAAGATTGTTGGAACAATCTTTTGTGTAAAATAAATAAGTTAAAACCAAATCAAACAAATAAAATAAATTACTTATAGAATTTATTTACCGAACCAAATAAATATTTAAAAGATCAAGTCGAGTGTGTGACACTCTATCTTTAAGACAGATTCGCCCCGCTTCGATGCTTACGGATAAAAGATATCTATCTCCCAGGATACAATGATGTACACGAATTGTAGTAGCACTCCAAACAGTCTGTACAGCGAACAAAATATGTGTTCTTTACTCTCTAAATTTTTTCCTAAAATAATATAAAGAATATATCTATGCAAGAGAGCAAAAGGAAGGCAAGAAGATGATTTTCGAAATAAAACAATTGCTGGAATAGATCCAGTATTTATAGACCTGAACAAGTCTGAATTTCAAAATGAATAGATGCAATTTGAAATGAACAGGTGCAAAGTTCAAAATTTGAACAAATAACTGCAGCAATTTCATATCTGTTTATAACTGCTGGGTAATTTTATAACTGTTAAACAAACAATTTGATTACTTAATTGAATTTGGACAAGAACCTTTGTTTGGATGAGAAAATTTGATGCAAAAAATTAAATTAATTTCGTTTAGAAATTCAAATAATTTTCCTGCAAGGATTTGAAAAAATTCAAATAAATTTTGTGTTAGAACTGACCCAACCCATAACCCACGCCCGGTTCGACTGGCTGGACGGCGGCGGCGGCAGCGACAGCTCGCGTGTGGTGGTTTGAGCCAAAGCTTATTTTGTCCATAACTCCTCCTTTTTACAAAGCTCACTTAAAGTTTCAATGTGAGATAACCCACTTCAAGGAAACTCACTTTTTACTCTTTAATAGTCCATTCCACGAATCCAAAAACGACGTCATATTCCCATTTCACTTATAAATGGTTTTGATGTACGTCTTCACTATATGACTTGCCATGCAGTAAGGAACACGTCACTTCTTTGGACCCACCCCAAAAGACATGTGAATCCCACTCAAATTTGGACTCAAAGTTGGCCTAAAATAAGACTATAAAAATCATAAATCCAACAGTTGACGCTGGGATACTTCTCTAATTGCTTATATAAAGCAATGCAATCAACATGGCGATTGTTGGCCTCATCAGCCATTGCTAGCCATATTTGTATCTGAAAACCGAAACCATTGTTTTACATTAGTCCACGATCAAAACATATGCAGGTTAGTTATTAAAAAGACATCATTTTATAGATATCAACCAACCTCACCACCAAACAGAGTTGGCCTGGGAATTATTATGAGAGCGCCTTCGAGAAACTCAATGGCACGTCCATACATACCTTTCCCGTAAGCCATCTGACCCAATTTGAACATCAACTGAGCCGTCTTTCTCCGCTCTGCTTGTTCCTTAGCCACCTACTTGCCTGTACCAAAACAAGCCATCTAAAACATAATTAGTTTAAACTAAAACTACAAGTTTATGCCAATGAAACATTCATAAAAGACAACCAATTAACCAATTTGGCCACTGACTTCTAAACTTCTTCTTAGAACAATTGAATTCCAAAGTTGACTCAACAAGTCTATATACATTTTCACTTTACAAGAAGAAAATAACTAGCCTCTATTTAATTCTTGCATCACATAATAAAAGAAAGAAATGTTTAAAGCTTCTAATTCCTCTGTTTGACACTGAGAAAAAATGATAAAAGAAATAGGCAAAGTTAAGTCAAATAATCCAAGTTTTCCTTGAGTTGATTGTCTGTCTTTACTGACAGTAAATAATCGATTAATCAAATATCTTTTCACGCATTATCTTACAAACCAAACACAAGATAACAAAGAAAGCTACTTCTAATTCAACGATACTAAAGCATTTCCTTTCCTTTTCATGAGTTTGAATTTAGAGATTAAAGAAAGAAACTCAAACTCGAACGTCTAATTCTTGCCTAAAATGAATAAATAAAGAAATGCTAAAAGCTTCTCATTCCTTTGTTAAAAATAGGCACAGTGTGGGGATATATTTTCTGAGTACCAACACGTGGCAAGGTGATGCCGACGTGTCAGCCGAGGTGCTACGTGTCTTGGTCATTGTGCCAAGGTCATCTTAGCTAGGCCGAGGTTGCCTTCGAAGATATTGGAATTCGAGATAAGCGGATAAGGGACAAGAATTCTAGAATGAAGAGGGAACTCAACCTGGATATGGACAAGAGTCCTAGATTGGGAAAAGACTTTAGTTTGGGTAAAGATAAAACTCTTAGAGAGTTTATCCTGATCCCACTGGGAGTCCCAGATTAGTAGTAATCCTAAGTCCATTAGGGCCAGGCTCCTATTGGGACTAGGATTGTATTGGCTATAAAAGAGAGGCACCCCTATGGGTCTAAGGTATGCTTTTTGATACTCAAGCTTGTGAGTTGAATAGTTGATTTATCTTTGAGAGATATTGAGCACTGACTTGATCGTCGGAGTACCCCCGGGTGGCGAACCACCGCGGGATTCTTCTCTTTCTGTTGCAGGTTATCTAGAAGCCATCTATTCTGCTGGTGCTCACCAATTGATCACTAAGCGGGCAGTGTGATCAGAAAATCACTCACACAATTTGACGCCGTCTGTGGGAACGAAAGGAGAATAGATGGCCACCACCGTACAAGATCAACGTGTCGGAAAACGACTAGTTTAGCAAGGATGGAGAATATGTCGACATAAACGGAATGAAGACCCTTCCAGAAGGGATACAAAGACAGGAGGCATGAGCGCTCCCAAGAAGATAACATTCAAAGTGCTCAACCTGAATGAGCAGATCCAAGATTCCAGAAGACAAAAGCTCGGCACTTAAACCCGAGAAGAGAAGAGCTCAGTGAGCAAATCTCAGATTCCAGAAGATAAAAAAGAAACACACAAGATCAGACTGAAGTTAGCCAAGATGAAGACCTGTTGTAAAGTCCACAAAGGAGTATGTGGAAGCTATGCAGGGGGTAGATCCCTTGCCTACAGAACCATATCAAAGGGATTCTGGTGACCCTACGGACAAAAGGATGCAGAGGCTTATAAGAAACATGAGAAAAGAAACGGCTCGCCGAAGCGAAGCCGAGATAACAATGGATCCAGCAAGCAAGAAACAGAGAGAGAGAAGACAAAGACGCTTAACACTTGTTGAAATTTGTAGCAATTTACAAGTTAAAGTTAAGCCGAGATTATTCCTTATCTTCACTTGTTGAAATTTGTAGCAATTTACAAGTTGAAGTTAAGTTGAGATGGTTCCTTATCTTCACTTGTTGAAATTTGTAGCAATTTACAAGTTGAAGTTAAGCCGAGATTATTCCTTATCTTTACTTGTTAAAATTTGTAGCAATTTACAAGTTGAAGTTAAGCTGAGATGGTTCCTTATCTTCACTTGTTGAAATTTGTAGCAATTTACAAGTTGAAGTTAAGCCGAGATTCTTCCTTATCTTCACTTGTTGAAATTTATAGCAATTTATAAGTTGAAGTTAAGCTGAGATGGTTCCTTATCTTCACTTGTTGAAATTTGTAGCAATTTACATGTCACGACCCAAACCCGCCCCTAAAAGTTTGGCATCGTAACCGGCCAGTAATTCTAGATTACCACAGGCCTTCCTGTACAAAACATAAATAATCGGGGCTCGCGGATGCGAAAACTAAATACAAATAGTCCAAAGAGCTGTGCATTTATATGAACAAATATTTACATGCTAAAAACGTTAATTTACCCACTACATTACATAACATATATCAAAAGATCATATACATCACATGGGCAAAAGCCACAGATCTGACCAAACATGACTTCATAAAGCGGCCTTCGAGGCCTAGCCAACTTCGGAGGCACCAAAACACCGGGTAGGCTTCAAAACGGCGGCTCGATAAAAACTCCGCCTAGGCTTGACTCTCCGAATGCTCACCTATAAATACATATATACAATAGTGAGCTAAAGCCCAGCAAGTAACATTAAAGTAAAGGGTTAGTGAACGAATTCCGTATAACATGTATCCGCAAATTAAATCATTCATAACATACTCATCTCATATCAGAACATACATAATGGCATACTCCATAGAACATAACATGTGTCGTCCAACGACTAGAGTATCCGGTCCCGGACACCGATTAAACACATACCGAGATCTCGTAAACTGGTCCACTTAGGACTATCTATGGATGCCATACTAGATTTCCAAACTGGACATTTGTTCACAGAAAACATTTATCATTTCAAAACCATAGCATAATGTAACACTTTTAAACATAGATCATACTAACATATCTTTACAGAAATGTTACTCACAATGGGTTTCCACAACCGGTTGCACGATCTTCGAGGTTTGACCTGCAAATATAAACATTACAGCATAATCTTTTAACACATAAGGCACACACACTTACATGTAATCTCCTTATCATAACTTAATTAAGCCTTAGGAATGCCAAAAATGTAATGAGAATGCCCAAAACATGCATTAAAATATTTTATGAAATTTCTGAAAAATAGGTCCCCGCTCGAGCGGCAAAACCCCCGCTCGAGCGGACTGTGAACGAAAACAGAGATACTAGATGCATGAAATCCCCGCTCGAGCGACCAAACCCCCGCTCGAGCGGACTGTGAAAATCTGGGTGGAAAAACCTGTCCAAAAATCTGCTAAACCGTGGCCTCTACTTGCAAAATCAACTTCCAAAATCAAGAAAATCAAGGCCAAAATCATTTGAAAACAACTTGAATTAAACACTACAACTTCAATTCAAAACTTACATGGATCATAAACAAGATCAAACCCATGAACTAAGATGAAAAGCCATGAACATACACATTAAAGCTTCATTTCTTTACATCCATGGAGGTTTTCTCTCAAATGTGGAAATCATGCAAGAAAACCATGTTTTAAAACATAAATTCATGATATGATGCCATGTAAGCTCATGGATGCTCCTTAGATCAAAAACACAACATAATACCTTCCCATTATCCATGATTTCCTTTTCATACCATTTCCTTACCGTGAGATCATGCATGAATCAACCTTATTTCAAGAAATTAGAGAGAAATTCTTACCTTAATCACTTATTTGGAGAGGTTTGCTTGATTCCCCTTTTTCTCCTCTTCTTTCCCTTGTTTTCCCCTCTTTCCCGAATTCTCTCTCCCTCTCTCTTTTCCAGAGTTTTCTTTTTTTTGTTTGAGTCAAACATAGTCAACAATCCGTATCTATATATATCACAATTAAACCATTGTGCCAAACCTTACAAACCAAACGGGGCTTAGCGAATCAGACGAAATTCAGTCCCCAATTTAATTTCTCAACTGGTTCTAAAAATTCTCAGTATCACATAGACGTGCTCAATTTCATTTTCCGAACCCATCATGGTCGTCAATTTCAGTCCCGAAGTTGTAATTCCAACAGATATTTTTCTAATTCAAACAGATATTTTTCAATTAAATCATATAAACACATAATTGATTACGGATAATTACGTCATACGTTTTGGGGTCATTACATTACAAGTTGAAGTTAAGCTGAGATGGTTCCTTATCTTCACTTGTTGAAATTTGTAACAATTTACAAGTTGAAGTTAAGCTGGGATGGTTCTTTATCTTCACTTGTTGAAATTTGTAGCAATTTACAAGTTGAAGTTAAGCCAAGATTACTGTTTCTCTTTGCTTGTTGAAATTTGTAACAATTTACAAGTCGAAGTAAAGCCGAGGTTATTGCTTAAACACTTGTAGCAATCTACAGGTTGGTTAAACCAAAGAAGATGCTTAAATACTTGTTGAAATTTGTAACAATTTACAAGATAACATTAAGTCGACATATGATCATCTATTGAAATTTGCAGCAATTTACAGGTTGAAGTAAAAGCTAAGTATATTGTTTAAACACTTGTTGAAATTTGTAGCAATTTACAAGCAGATCATTATTTAGCACTTGTTATAACTTGAGGAAAGTTTATAGGTTGAAAATAAAACAGTATACGTTTTAAACTTGTTGAAATTTATGAAAAGTTTGCAGGTCAATATCTTGTCGAAGTAAAGTTGCCGGATTTTATACCCGAAGTATGTCACCCCGAGAAGATTGCACAAAAGAATATATAGGAGGCAAGCAAAATATTCTAAAGAATCATGCAAATGCAATCAAAGAAAAGACAAAGGCACAAGCATTCAGAGAAGGAAAGTTGAATTAGACATTCAAGAACAAGGAGGCACATCGGCCATATGCAGAGCTTACATTATCTAAAAAACAAAAAGGTACAAGAGTACAAGCGACAAAAAAGGAAAAACTTCAAAAACTGAGATGATGCTTAACCGAAGTTAAACTAAGGTGATGCTTAACTGAAGTTAAACTGAGGTGATGTTTAGCCGAAGTTAAACTGAGATGATGCTTAACTGAAGTTAAGCCGAGATGATGTTTAACCGAAGTTAAACTGAGATGATACTTAACCAAAATTAAACCGAAATTATGTTTAATACTTGTTGAAATTCTGAGAGAATTTACAAGTTAAAGAGTGCACAAAGTTAAATGTCGGCAAAAGATTCGCCGGAGTCAAACGTCGTTTTGATTAGAACCACTAAGTGCACACCAAAAGTGGTGACCAAAATTGTGAAAGGAATAAATGCTTCAAGAAACAACAATGATAGTTTGCAAAGGCCAAGAGAAAGAGGGTCTAAAGGGGGTGAATTAAATACCAGGAGTTTTAATATATCGGCGAAAGAAGAACACATCAGGTCTGTGACTACGGCACGAAGCCAACTTCCTTAATGTGATCCTAAGTATAACTTATGTTCACATTAGGGGGTAGGGAGAAGGTGTAGGGGAAAGGAATGATAATTAAGGAGCAAGGAATGTTAACACTTGTTGAAATTTTTGAGCAAATTACAAGATGAGTTAACCGAAGATTATGAAGTCTACCACTTGTTGAAATTTGTAGCAATTTACAAGTTTGGTATAGCCGAGATAACACTGAAAGACGTTTCCGAGATATGATCAACCGAGATGACCAACTAGCTTGTTAAGAGCTGAGAAGGTTGGCAAGTACAAAAATGAAGACCTTAAAGAATTAGGGACTGAAAGCAAGAACGTCGGACTAATCTGCTTCGACGGATGACAATGGTTCAGCCTCGGCAATCAGTTGGAGGAGCTTCTCTACCGCTACCTCGGCATCAATTTCAAAAAGGAAGCAAACTACTCGGCATCAGTGGTAGGTTGTGTCTCACCCCTAGAAGACAGTTGGAAAGAACTTCTCAGCAGCCTTCTCAGCCACGAGCTCAGCATCAACCTCCTGAAGAGTTTGATCAAAGCTCTTCTCGGCGATTGACACCTCAGAGTTTTGAAAGCAAGGATTAAAAGCAAAAATCTGGGAAAAGACACAGAAAACAAAAACAAGAATGTAATTTGTAAATAAAAAATGGTGATAAAGCTATCAGGAAATTAAGACAAAAAGATTGCACAGGTGTGTCAAGCCAAGAACAGTGGCAGAAATCAACAGATATGTGAATAGTGTGTATTCAAGAAGATGATTTGGAAACAACGGGTAAAACAGTAATGGTGATTAACAATGAAGCAGAGCTTCTTGGAAAGCAATAAGAAATAAAACCAGGAGGAAAAGTGGCTTACCAGAAAGAGAGAAGCTTGAATGAGAATTGTTGAAGTCTGACGACGGATGCGAAAATAACAGAATGACATAAGCTTCACCGGAGGAGAGGAACAAAGACAGTTGCAGAGCTTGAAAGCTTGGAACAATGGCGGATTTGGGGAAAAGAGCTAGAAAGAGAAAATTCAGAGTCAAGAAGACAACAAAGTTTATGAATAAAGCCAAGTGCACAGGCACTAAGTAGGTATGTGAAGAACAAGAAAAGTAATGACCCAGGCACTATGCTAGCAACAGAAAGTAGATATAGCAAGAACAGTGCCAGACATTCAAACAACTCAAAACTTGAAAACAGACGAAAATAGAAGACAACAGAGGGCAAGTAAACAGATTCAGAGGAGTTATGAAAGATTGAGCTTAATAAAAGAGTTTATGAACCTACCAAGAGAAATGAACGCCTATATGAAGATCGCCGGAGTCAAATAGATGACTGGAAGTCAGGAACCCACCGGAGAATGTGAGTAAAGCAGTTGCAAAGCTCTTGGAGTTTACGAATTGATGGAACCATAAACCTCGGCTAGGAGGTGCGATCTCAAGTAGCCTGGAAGGCATGAATCTTGATACTTGACACAAGTGGACAGTAAGGTCCAGAGAACTTTGAGGTTGGCGAGTTTGATCTCGGATAGAGGGGCACAGATGAACGAACAGTGTAGGTTCCATCACCTCAGAATGCCGAGGTAATAGAACCTAGGGGGCAATTGTGGGGATATATTTTCTGAGTACCAACACGTGGCAAGGTGACGCCGACGTGTCAGCCGAGGTGCCACGTGTCTTGGTCATTGTGCCGAGGTCATCTCGGCTAGGCTGAGGTTGCCTTCGAAGATATCGGAATTCGAGATAAGCGGATAAGGGACAAGAGTTCTAGGATGAAGAGGGAACTCAACCTGGATATGGACAAGAGTCCTAGATTGGGAAAAGACTTCAGTTTGGGTAAAGATAAAACTCTTAGAGAGTTTATCCTGATCCCACTGGAAGTCCCGGATTAGTAGTAATCCTAAGTCCATTAGGGCTAGGCTCCTATTAGGACTAGGATTGTATTGGCTATAAAAGAGAGGCACCCCCATGGGTCTAAGGTATGCTTTTTGATACTTAAGCTTGTGAGTTGAATAGTTGATTTATCTTTGAGAGATATTGAGCACTGACTTGATCATCGGAGTACCCCCGGGTGGCGAACCACTACGGGATTCCTTTCTTTCTGTTGCAGGTTATCTAGAAGCCATCTATTCTGCTGGTGCTCACCAACTGATCACTAAGCGGGCAGTGTGATCAGAAAATCACTCACACACACAGTTATGTCAAACAATCCTAGTGTTCTTTGACTTGGTCACCTCTAGTGAGTGTGAATAATCGGATTAATCAAACATCTTTCAAAGCATTTTCTCAGAAAGAAAACACAACATAATAGAGGAAGCAACTTTTAATTGAACAAATATAAAAAAGGAAGCTACTTTGAAAGTAGAGATTAAACCTTTTCGAGCTCTTTTCTGACTCTCTTCCTCGGTATCTTCCTTGCCATCGCCTTCATCATCCGACTCTGCAACTCTCTCCAACTCTCTCATCTCCTGAATCCCTTTCACTCTCTTCCTTATTTGCTTCTCCAATCTAACCGCTTTCTTTTCCCATTCTCATTGCTATCATCGTCAGCGAAATCCACCGTATTAACCTTTGAATTCGCCTTCCTTCACTTGCCGACTCTCTTTATTGGATTCAAAGCTATTCATGCCGGTGATGTAGTGGCGAGTGTCTTTCTTGAAGAGGCTCAAAACGACGTCGGTCGGCACCGAACAAGGCTTTCGATTGAGAACTACAGCTCGCGGTAAGGATACGTCTAGTAATAGACCTAGGTTTCCGAGCACCACAACCATGTCGACGGAGGTCTATAAAGAGAGATACGGGAATACTACTACTAGCACACACAGAGAGAGAGAGAGAGATTTTTTGCCTATTGGTTGGTGATATGAAAAGACTAAAAGGGCCATTAATTTTGGGTTTTGATGGGTTGAGTGAGTTTGGATTAAGATGTTTTAATGAGGGTAAAGTTGTCCAGGAAGAATTGGGATTGTTTTGAGCAGTAGGTTAAAAGTTAGAATAATATTAAGAATCATGAAAAAAAAATCATAAAATGCATCATGAAGATTTTTTATCATTTGATTAGTGTGTGGTATTTTATTATATGTTTAATCCAAAGATAGAATATTTCATGATCATCTTCATGATATTTTTTTCATAATCCCTAACATTACTCAAATAAATTAAAAACCAAACAATAAAGAGGTTTGTTTAATACTACAAATTTATCTTTATCTACTTAGAAATTATTTAAAAATTAATATTCACTACATTTGACATGAACTTACCTAAATTAATCTCTATCATAAAATTGTCCATTTAAAAAATTCTATACGATTAATACTTTTTTGAAAGATGGTTAAAAGTTGACTTTTAATTTTATTTTTTTTGACTTTTTAGCTTTTTCTTTCTTTTTTTTTTTTTTTTTGTGAGAGAGGAAGCAGCTTTTAACATACTTCTCAAAATACCCCATAAATACGTAAATGAACATTTTAGATATGTCTGTGACATTATTATATGGGAGGTGAAATAATTTTTGGGCAAGAAGGATTGGGGTGGTGCATGGTTAGGTGGGCACATTTTTTATTTACTTATTCGTCAAAAAATTTTATTTTATAAAATTTAGTAAGTCAATCTCTAATGGTTCATCAAATAGATCATTAAATTTAAATTTGATGAAAAAACTTACTTTTTGCTGCTCTAACCGTTCATCAAATAAATCATCAAATTTAGAATTTCTCAAATCTTTCATCAAATTGAGGACAGATATGCATTTCATCAAATTACTATTCATTGTCATTGGATTTTCACTCCTGAATGTCTCCCGAATGACCAGCTCAAAGTAAAAATTTGTGAAAATGTCATACCACTCGATCGACCGATGCTTTGATGAAACTTCATTGAAACACTTTGACATCAAAAGAAACTTTTACTCAAATTTAGTGAGGAAAAAAAAAAAAGATAAGCCATTGGAGATGCCTTAAGATATTCATAAAATTAAAATAAATTAATATAATTATTAACCAAATAATCAATTCATATTTTGTCTTTAAAATATTTTAATGATAAAAGATTTTTTTTTTCTCAAACAAATGTAATATAATCATATTAATATTGATCTTTAATTAATTTATATTTTAAATAAGTAATATTACAACATGAACATTCTAATCTAGGGATGGAAATTTGAACTCGGCCTGATGGGGACCGAGCCCCCCAACCCCGATTAAAATGTTTTTTCTCCAAAAAATACCCCCGATGGGCCGAGGATGGTATTCGAAAATGAATCTTCGAAAAATTATAGACCAGGGACGGTGATAAGTTCCCTAGACCTGTCTCTGGCCCCGGCCACCGCCCCAGCCCCAGCCCCAGCCGGTCTTTGTCCCCGTTTCCTCTATGTGAAATTACTATTATACCCCCATGTATATATATAAAAACCAAATCCTAAAACACATACACAACCTCACACCGCCTCTCAGCTCTCTCGGTTTCTCTTTCTCTCTTTTTTCGCAGCTCCTTTCCTCTCCCTCTCTTACCCGTTGCTCCACTACCGCTTCCGTCATTCGACGACAAGAGTCGATCGTAGCTGCTCTCCCCTTCCTCTCTCACTACTGCTTCACCATCGCCTCTACGATTTGACCATCGACTCCGCCATTTGATGATGAGAGTCGAGCTAAGATCTGGAAGATCTGGCTGCGACAACCGGAGATCGGGAATGTCACGACCCAAACTCACCCCTACAGGTTTAATGTCGTAATCGGCCAGTAATCCTTGGATTACCAAAGGCCTTTGTACAGAATAATATAGAATTAAGGGGTTAACGAAAGCAAATATACAAAATACAATGTCCAATGAGCTGTGTAAACATACATGGAATAGAAATTTTCAAACTTTATATATACATACGTGTGACGTCATAATTACTGTAGTCTTACGTCATAATCATTACAGATATAATCAGAAGCGGACTTAGCCCAATGTACTAATAAATAGAAAACTTGTTCATATTCAAAAAGAAAACAAAGTCTTAACATTCACAAAATATGACTACTCGACTCTTTTCGGAACCTCCTTGGGAGGCACAAAGGGTGGCCAACAAAACAGAAGTCCAGGCAATCAACTAAGAGCCTGGTCACATTCTTGGTCACCTACATACATAAATAATAGAGTGAGCGGAGGCCCAGTGAATAATAACAGAGTAAAGAATTTTATGAATGATGTCCAGAATAGTTTTCAAATCTCATAGCAAATCGAAATCATTTTCATGCTCGTATTAGAAACAGAGTCATATTCTTATTCACATTCAAATCATATGTGGTATATCCATTAGTATTAACATATGTCTTTGGTCAAGCATATCAAGTTCTATAAAGGAACCTCCGGTACTGAATAACATATCTCATACGTGGACCACGGTACTGTTTCCTTCAAGCGAGGGCCTCATGACCATAAGTCACAGTATTATATCCCTTGGGCGATGGCCTCTGCTAAGGATACCACAAATACATTTCAGAAATATGGATCATCATTTATGGAATCACGAAATAGCCTTTTGTATCATTCAAAGATAGTTCATACCATATCATAATGTTTAAAAAGTAGTTCATATCAAACATAACTTTACTAAGTTATTACTCATAGATAATTGGCATAAATAGCTTGACAGCAACCAATGGATCAATAGCTACGGTGTGTGACCTACACCAATATAACAGATACACATACTGAAACACACATCCGGATCAAACTTAACTTATGCCATTTCGTTCTTTGTGTGTTTCTAGCCTTTATCCTCATTATTATATCTTAATTTTGGTCTAGGAATGCCTAGGATGCAATGAGGATGTTAAAACAAGTTGTTTAACACTTAGTCAAACTTGCTGAAAATAATGTCCTTGTTTGAGCGCAGCTTCTTTTACTCAAGTGGAGGTCCAAAATGTGAATGGTCACTCAAACGCAACTTCCTTCGCTCGAGCAGTCTGTAAACTCTGCAAAAGTACTGGTTATGTGATTTTTCCGCTCAATATATTCTCGACGGTCGCTCGAGCAGCCTACAAAACATGGAAACTTCTAGAAGCATGCAATTTACGCGCAGGTGCAAAAACAAGAATGGTTGCTCGAGAGCAAGATCTGTCGCTCGAGCGAAGAGACAGAATCTGGAATTTCCATATTATTTTTCCAT
The DNA here is from genome assembly GCA_025200525.1 of Camellia lanceoleosa. Classification (NCBI taxonomy): domain Eukaryota; kingdom Viridiplantae; phylum Streptophyta; class Magnoliopsida; order Ericales; family Theaceae; genus Camellia; species Camellia lanceoleosa. Next base: position 8,765,699 of record CM045763.1, on the reverse strand, counting down.
GCTCAAAACTCGAATTCAACATATCAAAACCCATTCTTTTAGGCCAAAAACTTAAGGAAACATGTGTAAACTTGGAAAACATTGGGAATTCAAAATCATTTCGTAAAATCAAGGCTCAAAAACTTGCCAATTGTGCAAAACGCAACTTAATTATTTGAAAACATAACATGCATGTATTCACGTGTGTTCAAAGCTTTTAAAACATGTACAAATGGAGTGTTAAAGTGCAAAACCATAATGAGCTCCTTGAATTGAACAAACATAGGTCCTTGCATGCGAGAATTAGTTGAAATCAACACTTGAAATCCATGGAGTATGCATGCATGTATGGTATGAATTACGCTCTCTCAATTCTAATGCTTATACACTTCACTCTCTAGAATTCTTGCACTAAAGTCTTGATTACAAAGCTTAAGGACAAAATTCTTACCTAGAATATTAAATTCACAAGTGTAGAAGCTTAGACCCCCAAATTCTCTTCAATTCTTCAACAATTCCTAGCAATTTTCCCTTCCTTTAGCTTTTGATCTCAATTTCTCCCTTCTCTATCTCTCCTACATTTTGAGCTTAAAGTGTATGAAATGAGGGTGTAAAATGAACTAATGGAGTCAAATTAGCCTTATATAGGCTTAGTTAAGAGGACTTATTTAAGCTTAATTAACCTTCGCTTAATCTACTCAAAAGAGCATTAATTAGTCTAATTAAATTTGTTCCGAAACGAATTTCAATTCAACATACCATAAGATTCTAAAAATTCCAAATAGCTCATAAACCAAGTCAATTTTGTGTTCGGATGCCGATAAGGCCTTCAATTCGCAAAACAAAACAGAAATACAAATAGATCTTTCTACGATAGACAGATAAAAACACAAATAGTACAATGCACATGTAATTACCTCGGAATTTCTTCTTAATTACATATTAAGCATACTTAATCATGGATTATCGGCTAATCATAGGTCGGGGTTGTTACAGGGGACGTTGTCATTTCGTCCTCACCCGCTTTCGTTCCTCACAACTCACCTTCACTTCTTTGTCCGAGTCCAAGAAAACAACGTTGACGGCAGTGAATCCAAGCCTATCATATCAAGAACACCCTGATTTTCATCGCAATTAGGTAAAAAATCACAGATCTATCTCTTTTTTTAGATAATTTTCATTTTTAGGGTTTGGGAACTGATGACACATTGCAAAATTGTTTGTTTTTCGTGCAATTTCAGGTTGAATGTGGGGATTTTATAGGAATTTCACAGATCAGAGCTTTTAGACTTATTTTTTGTTGATGATGATTCTTGATGATGATGAAACATGTTGAAACAAAATTTTTTTTTTCTTGTGTTGAACAAAATTCAAAAAAAAAAAAAAAGGTTGGAAATATTTCGGGAGTGATGGGTTCTCGATCCCCGTTACGGGCCAGGGGCAGCGGCAGGGGCGGGAGTGATGGGTTCTCTGCCGGGGATCGGGGCGGAGATGAGGATTTTTTTACCTTCAGTGATCGGAGACGAGGAGTTTAATCCTCGACCCCGCCTTGGCCCGTTGCCATTCTTATTCGGATAATCTAGATAACCTAAAATATATCTCATCAAGCAACACAACAAGCACCTCAAATCCCAATCTCAACAACAAAGGTTTCATGTAAATTCTTGTAATTTGATAGTTGATAATTAAAATGCAAAAATGAAAAGCACTATTCCTTTAACTTTGCAATGATTTTTATTTTTATTTAAATTATTTATATCTTAACAAGAAGTGGAAATTACACTAAGGCACTATTTGATATTCCCTATAAAAATGTATTTTATTTATTTATTTATTTTGGATCACATCATATCTGCCTCTACTACCAAAGTCCTCTCTCGTCGGAATTGTCGACACGTACGGCCGCCACGTCTTCCTCTGCTACCAAAGTCCCCATAACTGGCCTACCAGTGTCGAAGACCCTGAGTTCGATCCTATTCCCAGGCTTCTATCTTTAGCTCTCAAGTCTCGTAACAACCAATTCCATGGAAATGTTGTTTTTTCTATCTACATTTTAAATTTTTTTTTTTAATTTGTTGTTTAAAAGGCCTCATATAAGGGAGTTAATTTTAAATTTGTTGTTTAGATATGCTTTTTGGCTTTTTTGACTTTTGTGAGAGAAAAAATGAAATGATTATGAGTTGGATGTGATGTTTTGTCTTATTGAGCTAAAAAGCATATTTTGTCTTTTTGTATCTAAAATAGCCCCAAACCCAATCCAACTCTTTTTCCCAAACAAGTACTTTTTAGCCTCCGGTTAAAATAGCCAAAAAAATTAAAAAGCCAACCCACATCCAAAACGATGGCTAAAAGGCCATTAATTTTGGGTTTTTATGGGTTAAGAGAGTTTGTATCAAGGTGTTTTAATAAGGGTAAAGTTGTCCAGGAAGAATTGGTATTGTTTTGAGAAGTAGGTTAAAAGTTAGAATAATACTAGGGATCATGAAAAAAAATTATGAAATGTATCGTGAAGATTTTTCATCCTTTAATTAATGTGTGGTATTTTATTGTATGTATAATCCAAAGTTAGAGAATATTTCATGATCATTTTCATAATATTTTTTTCATGATCTTTAGCATTACTCTAACAGTTAACTTTTTTTACTTTTTTATGACTTTTTTTAAAAAAATATGTAAAAAAAATAAAGAGGTGATATAACTCAAAATAAATTAAAAACAAAAAAATAAAGAGGTTTGTTTAATACTACAAATTTATCTTTATCTACTTAGAAATTATTTAAAAATTAAGGCCTCGTTTGGAAACAGGCTTTTTTGGTAACTTTTTAGTTTTTTGGCTAAAATGTGATGTAAAAAAAATTAGTATATTTGTGATGACTTTTTACCTTTTTACGAAAAGATGTGCAAAAAGTAGAAAGAAAATGAAATCTTTGATTTTTTGGTATAGATTGTTGGTTTTTTGATTTTTTTAGTGACTTTTTGACTAAAAAAGTTATTTGCCAAACGAGACCTAACATTCACTACATTTGACATGAACTTACATAAATTAATCTCTATTATAAAATCATCCATTTAAAAAATTCTATACAAGTAATACTTTTTGAGAAGATAATTAAAAGTTGACTTTTTAATTTTTTTTGGCTTTTTATTTATTTATTTTTTTTTTGAGGGAGGAAGCATTTTTTAACACACTTCTAAAAATACCCCATAAATACATAAATGAACATTTTAGATATGTTTGTGACATTATTATATGGGAGGTGATATAATTTTTGGGCAAGGGGGATTGGGGTGGTGCATGGTTAGGTGGACACATTTTTTATTTACTTATTCATCAAAAAAATTTATTTTATAAAATTTAGTAAGTCAATCTCTAATGGTTCATTAGATAGATCATTAAATTTAATTTTGATGAAAAAGCTTACTTTTTGCTGCATTAACTGTTTATCAAATAGATCATCAAACCTAAAATTTCTCAAATCTTTCATCAAACTGAGGATGGATATGCATTTCATCAAATTATTGTTCATTGCTATTGGATTTTCACCCATGGATGTCTCCCGGATGACCAGCTCAAGACAAAAATTTGTGAAAACGTTATACCGCCTGGTCGACCAATGGTTTGATGAAACTTCATTGGAGCACTTTGATATCAAAAGAAATTTTTACTCAAATTTGGTGAGAAAAAAAAAAAAAAAGAAAGATAAACCGTTGGAGATGCCTTAAGGTATTCATAAAATTAAAATAAATTAATCAGAATTATTAACCAAATAATCAATTCATATTTTGTCTTTAAAATATTTTAATGATAAAAGATTTTTTTTTTTCTCAAACACATGTAATATAATCATATTCATGTTGATCTTTAATTAATTTAATATTACAACATGAACATTCGGATCATCTAGGTAACTCGAACAGAAATGATACAGACTTTCTTTTTTTTTTTGACCCCCACAACCCCCCATCATAGATACATGTCAGTCAGAGATAGGAAAAAAAAAAGTTGGCCAATCACAATGCATTATGGGTGGGAGAAATTATTTAATAATCTCGGAATACTACGTGACCATATTCTAAGTCAATCACCAATTACTTAGTTCCTATGTTATTCCTTCATCCCAACATAAATTGTGGGCTCCTATCCCTCTTTATGGAGCACCACGTATTCATATTTTAAAAATACTGAATAATAACCCTTAGAGATGGTGGGAGTTTCCAAAAAATAAAGAATTTCCAACCTTTTTCCTAACCCGAAATATATCTCATCAAGTAACAAAACAAGTACCTCAAATCCCAATCTTAACAACAAAGGTTTCGTGTAGATTCTTGTAATTTGATAGTTGATAATTAAAATGCAAAAACGAAAAGCACTATTCCTTTAACTTTGCAATGATTATTATTATTTTTTATTTAAATTATTTATATCTTAACAAGAAGCGAAAATTATACCAAGGCACTATTTGACATCCCATATAAGAGTGTATTTTATTTATTTTTTTAGGTTACATTACCTTTTTACTTATCTTTTAGTAAAAGTAAAAAAAGTATATTTATTTAAATTATTTCAAACACCCTCTAAATATAGGAGTTTTTTTTTTTAATATTCTAAAAAAATAAACTATTTAGAGAATTGACCAACTTTTCAAACTATTTGGAAAACTAACATGTTTTTGAAATCGCATTTTGAAAATGCGATTTTAAAATTGAAATTACATTTTCAACATATAATTTCACCTTAAAATCGCATGTTGAACATGCGATTTCACCATGTCATCATAAATAGCATTTTCAACCTACGATTTCAAGGTGAAATTACATGTTAAAAATACAATTTCAATTTCAAAAAAGTAAGTTAGTTTTCTAAATAATTTAAAAAGTGAGTCAATTCTCTACCTAGTTTATATTTTTAGAATATTTTAAAAAAAACTCCTAAATATAGACTATTCCAAAAATAAAAATAAAAAGTACAATAACTTTTCTTAAGATTTAAAAAAAATATAATAAATTTGTTAGTTTTTACATATTTGTGTTAATTTTTTTCTTTAAAAATTATAATATACATAGTATTTAATTTATTTTTATAAATAGTTTGCTAGTCATATGAAAAAGAAATAATATTGTAATCTATTTTATATTAAAATATATATTTATCGTTATACCTTCATATTATTTGTATTAATTTTAAATCTCAATCCTTTTCATCTTACTAAAATAGATAGCGATTAAACTACTTGTATTTTCTTTGAATTTTAAGGAAAGTTTTGTAATTTATCCCAAATAATTGATGGGAAATTCTATGATACATGCCCTTATGCACTTTAGTTATGATCTCTGTGTTCTTAATTATAACTTATTGTGCTATTAATTATGACATTAATTATAACATTATTTTACTTATGATCTAAAGAATTATTTAGTTATAATTAAAAAAAAAAATTAAGCTATTAGTGGCATAAATGTAACTTCATATGGTAGTATTTTCCAAAATTTGGTTTCTATGAGAGTGTTTGCGGAATTGGTTAGAGACTAAAATAATCAATAAACATAAAATATGTGAAAATAGTTAATAAGATAAAATATTACATTTAAATTATAATCATTTTATTTTTTCTTTTATAATCATCAATTCAATTATTAAAAAAAAACCAACCAACTATTTAAACGTAATTTTTTTAATTGAATTAAAATAATTAAAAAATTAAAAAATCAACTAAACTAATCAACGGAGCCTATAATTACCGACCTAATCTCACTCATGTCGTGTTGATCATAATTATTATTACGGCAATAAAACTTGGAGTCATGCAAATAAAACGCGTTTGGGCATGTAATGGGAGAGATTTTGAAAATTTTATTAAATGTCTCGTATAAATATCACATAAAATAAATTTTATGTTGATTCTATGAACATCTGATAAAAATTTTGATAGATTTTTATAGCATCGCATTTTTTTTATTTTGGGTACTTGAATAGCTTTTGAGTGCCTCCCATTCTGGACCATTTATCCAAAGCCGGGTTGCTTGGTGGTGGATACAGGCAGTACAGAGGAGAGAAGTTTGGTGTCTTGAGAATATTATGAACTCCTTGAATTCCCACATCAATGGCGCTTCGACAAATCAATCAAACACTGACGACGATCTCAAGTATGGTTTCCAGCGACAAGACATGTACAAGTCCTCTCTCGCCGGAACTGTCGACGCGTACGGCCGCCACGTCTTCCTCTGCTACAAAAGTCCCGATAACTGGCCTGCCAGTGTCGAAGACCCCGAGTTCGATCCTATTCCCAGGCTTCTATCTTCAGCTCTCAAGTCCCGCAACGACCAATTCCATGGAAAGGTCGCTTTTTCTATCCACATTTTCTTTTTCGTTTTTTTTTTTAATTTTAAATTTTAAATTTGTTGTTTAAAAGGCATCATATGAGGGAGTTAGTCCACGCACAATTTGATGAAGGATTGGAGATGCTTTAACCAACCAAACTCACTATAAACTTTTCGTTGCGTAGATTCGTTTAACGCTGTGTGAGGGAAGGGATGGTAGTACAGAGTCTTCGAATGGGGACATTTTAATTTTTCCAGACATGATTAGATATAGGTAATGTACCTGACCTAACAGTGATTACAGATTCCTGAATTTGCTTCATTTGGATTCAGTATGAGAGCTGTTTCCTTCCTGTGTTTTTCTCTGGTATAGGGGTTTGACACATCTTGATGTGGACACTTTCGTAGACAATGTGTTTGTGAGGGGTTCCCAATGGGCATCACGAGTGCCAGAGACGCTGACCGGCTCATATGTGTTTGTGTGTTGCCATCAGAATAGAGACAAGAGATGTGGTCTATGTGGCCCTGTTCTCGTTGAGAGGTTTAAAGAAGAGATTGAATCACGATCCATGAAACATCAAGTGTTTGTTAGTCCTTGCTCTCACCTTGGTGGGCACCAGTATGCTGGTAACTTGATCATTTTCAGCCTTCTTGAGGGAAAATGTGAAGGTCATTGGTAATTTCTTCATATATTTTGTTGGTTTTCTGTTCTTCTTTCTCAGCATATGTTCAAATGTTCCAAATGGAGATGGTTGGTATTTTAACTTTTATATTGTAGGTATGGTTATGTAACTCCAAATGATGTCCCTATTTTGCTTGATGAGCATATCGGGAAGGGAAAGATTGTTGAACGGTTCTGGAGGTTGTTCAATTCTAATTTTGTGCTTACTTTATAAAATGTTTTGCTTAATTGTTTCTAATTTGCTTTGCCAAGGACCTTATCAGTAGAACTGCCACGTAATCATTCTGACTAATGCTGTTCATATGGTTACATGCAATCTCGTAGGATCATCCCTAAGTTGGTGTGAATTGTGAAATGAACAAATTGCAAAATCTCATCGACAACAATTTAAAGAGTCTATAATTTGTATAACACGTCCTATACAATTTGTCTATGATTGCTCAGACTATTATGCAAGAAATGTGTTTGTCATTCTCACAATTTTGTGTAGTATAAAAACAAACATTTTGCAAAGACATGAGTGGATACCTGTTTTCTGGTATTTACATTGCACTTTCTTTTCTATCTATTGCTTCCAAACAATGAAGAAGTTTTTAAATTTGTTGTGATACAGTAGCTTCCATATCTGCACTGAGAAAGTTTGCTTCTACACAGGGGTCGAATGGGCTCATTGAACAGTGAAGGGAAGAAATTTGAAGAACCGAAGCTTCAACAAAATAGCTGTGGCTTGTTGAATGGAGCAAGCTGTTGCTCTGGTGCTGACAGAGTTTCTTGTTGTGCAAACAAAACGGTGGAAGAGAACACAGGTGTTGGAGAGAAGAATATAACAGATGGCACTAGAACTAAGGGACTTGGCAGACTATAGCCATAGAAACTGTGGCATCTAAGTGCATGGATCACAGCTTTGGCAGAAGGTCAAGCTCGTGAGCTCTATGCTCTTTGTTCATTTTTTGTTCTTTGAGTTTAAGAGTACATGTTGTATTATTGACTTTAATAACCATGTTTGAGTATGGTAAACAACTTTGAATCAACTGCTAAAAGTTCTGAGAGCTCGATGATTCTGTGTTGTGTGAATGCATTGCTTCGTGGCCTAAATTCCATTGTTCTTACTTGATCCATTGTTCTTATTTTAATTAATTATTTTTTCTTAATGCTTGTGGGCTATCTTGCAAATTCTTATTCTGTTGCAGTGTGGAAAAATAAATAAATAAATAAATTGTCCAATAAGCAAAGGAATGCCTACTTAAATTTGCCTACAGGGACAATGCACAGTGTGGGGGCAGGTGGTGAAGGTTGGACCATCTCAAATTTCCATCTAAACTATCTTGACCCTAGGTCTTATAAATCATTTGGATTTCAAATTTCAAAGTCACAAATATTGGAAGGAGAAGTTGGGATAATGTCGGAAATTTCTATATTGGGGCTCTGCATGGGTCATTGTATTCAAAAAATATTGTTTACCATTCGGATACCCGAGATCATTGAGCTTCAGGAAGGACAAGATCTGGGGATCCAGGATAGAGAAGAAAATTGTGGATTGTGTTAATGGTTTTAAATCACTAGATGGAACTAGAGATTTCTATGTGAAGGCAGAGCAGAATGGGCTTGATATATGCTCTTGGTAGAGCAGAATGGCAAAAAAGGATTCGTGTAGCACACTGTACTTGATTGGGACACAAGGCTTAGTTTGGTTTGGCTTATAGATAGATCTTGTTGCCTGCTATGTTACATGGACTCGGGTACGAGTGTCGGGTGCGGGTATGAATTTAGAGGTCGGATTCATTAAATCTTAAATTTAAGGGTACATAGACTCGGCAAAAAAATATCATATTTTTATATTTTTAATCTAATATGTGAGATAAAATGGTACTATATGTAACTTATAGTGTCAAAATGATATTTATAGCAATTATATAATAATATGCACATATAATAATTGTGTTATATACAATTATATATGAAGTATCCGTTGAAAAGTATCCGACACATATCCCATACCCTTATCCGAGTGTCGGGTATCCGACACGGGTATTTGATCTATTTTGAGGAGTCCGTGTAACATAGGTTGCCTGTAGTTTTCACCCAAGTTTTCATTTCACATGTTGATAGCCCTTAAACATTGTTGGGAAAGACCTTAGATATCTTAACTTCTGACTTTCATCTATATATTAATATTCAGTTTTACTCTCTCTCTCTCTCTCTCTGTGAACTTGAAAGATAAATGCTTTGCTAGGGCCCAACTATTTTAGACAATTCGATTGCTCCAAACATCAGTTTTAATGATTGCCACTTTGGAACAAAATGCTTTCAGAGGGTGACCAAAGTGAAGTCCAGAGTGGTTCTGCGGTACTGGAGCTGGGTTACAAATGTACATCTTACTGATGTTGATGTCTATTGGTTTAAAAATCCATTGCCATTTCTTTACTCTTTTAGGCCTGCATTTCTTGTGGCACAATCTGATGAATACAACAAAACAGGTGTTCATTCCAAGAATCCTAAATTTAAGAACTATTTTTTGTAATCGCTTTTTGTATAGCTATTGGATAGAAATCAAGGAAAAGGACTAGCATAACTGCTAGAGTGGATGAGTAGGACAGCATAATCAGGAATATTCTATATTTTTTTCTCTTCTTTCTAAAATAAGAAGAAAACAAAGTACTAAAAGTTCCAAAAGTAAAAAACCAAAATTTTAGAAATCCTCCATCTGGTTTTTTCTTGAAGTATTGAGCTTAACTATTCTTGTCTTCAGGTCCCCTCCACGCTTGGATTCTGGATTCTACTTTGTTTGATGGTTCAACGGGGGCTGCATTGGAGAAGGTAGTGAAGCATGCAGCTACTTCCAATCTTTCAGAGCAGCCAAGCTTCTATGGTACATTATGTGGGGAAGGTGGATCCAATCATTTGAGCTATAACCGATGCCATGCCAGGTGTTGTTTGGCCTATGGGAGTATGATATTAGCTCAAGGATTTGTATGCAGAGCTGGCACAAGATCAAATTAAACTTGGAAGATGCTTTGTTTTTTTTGGGTCAACTTGGCTAACTTGGGTTTTCACGTCAAGGAGAAGAGTACAAAGGACTATTATTGTTGCTCAGATGCCAATGCCATATATGTTCTGTTAAGCCTTGTATCTATCAGTGTTGTTATCTGACAACTGTTAAAATTGATAGAGCCGGCCATGAAAAACAAAAAGAAGTTTTCTACGTGGGCAATGCTTAGTCCAATTGAAATAGCTCGATCTAATTGACATCACAACTCCTCCTGACATTGGATTGTGATGCTAACAATTGGGGTGAGAGAGGAGGGCTTTCTGGTTGCAGACAATGCTGAAGATATGTGCTTGTTTGTTCGGGGTATGCAAGCACAGCGACGAAAAGTCCAGAAGGAAAAATGGATTTGGCGATGCTTCCATGTCGATGGACTTGAGTGTGCAATTGAAGGACATTACTGTTAGAATAATTCATGCAGGCGGGCGTGAAGAACTGTATCGAACAGAGATTTCTGCATCGAAGTTAATGGAAAAATATCCTGGGATGTGTGTGGCTAGACCAGGAGTCTTCAAATCCCCCCATGAATCTCTTTTATTGGCAGAAGAGAAGCTTTTTCCAGGACAAAAATATTATATAATCCCGTCTACAACTGTGCAGAAACTGAAGCGTAAGCATTCAGAGAAGGGTAAAGTAAAAGAATCTGATGAGAGGAAAGCTATGATGTTGGATGGACAGATTGTTGAAGATGTAGGTGACAATTGTTCGGAGGTTTCTCTTTGTTCAACAGACTTCCATGTCTCTGAAGAAAAGCCGACTGGACGTTTGCTGAGAAAACATCGAAAAGAGAAGAAACCATTTGTACCCCCAATCCAAAATTCAAAAATGCTGAAGGGAATGGTATGGGAACCCAGCCTAAATTCCATTCAAGAGGTCTCTCCGTGACTTTTCTTCACAATATTTGATGGTTAGTTCTTTCCATGTAATCTGGTATGTAGATCCTTCCATGCAGTTGTGCTGCTTATGTTTTGTACTTTCGTTGCAAAAGAAAGAAATTTGCTCTAATAAGTCTTTTGCTGTACTCATTTAATCGATATGGTACTTACGGCATTTTTTTGGATCAGAGACCCTTCTAAGATATATGGATTTTGCTTGACTAAAGTTTCTTGTTGGATTGAAATGACCCCCTGAATTATTTTCGTTGTGTGACGCATTAAACTTTAACTTTAATTTAATTTAAAGTTTCCTGATATGCTTAGTAGTACTTTTAAATTTTGACATAAAGTAATATCAATTCACGATTTTAGGGGTAGCAACTAGCAAACAAAAATGATATCAGGTTTTGGAAACAGTTTGCCAACAAGTTTTCTGGCAAACAAAAACGATGTCTCATTCTTTTTGTGAAAGTTGATATGAGAACTGCCAGACTTTCATAGATGTTCTTCAAGGCTTTTGTGGCATTTTTGGTCAAAAATTATTCTCCGGATATGCAAACAATATGTCTCTTCCAACATTCCTAGAAACAAAGCTTTGATTCTCACTTTAGATGCGGTACAGGGTTGACCAATGATCCCTTCTCCACTCTAGAGTCACAAAAAACAATTTCACATATTGAAAAATCCAAAATAGATTAGCTGGTTGGAAAACCAATCTCTCATCCCTTGCTGGGATAACTACTTTGAGCTAATCAGTGAATACTCCCATTCCAAATCATTTAATGCAAACTGTGACCCTCCTTTTCTCCGTGTTGACAATATTGATGGACTTAATAGAAACTTTCTGTGGGTAGGGAAAAATCCACCTTGTGAACGGGAACAATGTGTGCAGAAGTAAACTTGATGGTGGTGTCTGAGGAGAGATGAAGATAATAGTCTCTCTCTTTTATTTTATCCGAACTTGGATGGAGGATTATCAAAGGTGACAACCTCCTTTGGACCTAAGTCCTTGAGAGATTAGTACTTAGTTAATCATACTATCAAGGACTAGCTCAAGAAGAAAAAAAGGTTCATATTTGGAGAAGCATATAACCAAAACTTCTGAAATTGTGGATGAAAGCTAAACACAAATGGTAGTGCAGAAGGTAACCAATTCCAAAACGCAAAAACCAATTTCATTTTCTCAATTCCAAATGTAGTGGTTTCAAGCTAGAGAAAGTCATATTAAACGTTAGATATATAGTAATTTGACAAGTCACTTCAAAAAATATTGGTGATTGTTAACTAATTATATACATCAAACCGTTTCCATCCTAGTCTTTCGAATATACACTCACAGTATATATGCCAAGAACTTAGTCAAGATCCATGTGTAGAAAACAGCCAAGCCAGCACCAACCGGTATTGTCACAGCCCAAGAAGCCACTATCTCTCTCACGGTTTCTACTCGGACCCTGTTAAGTCCCCTAGCAAATCCTACCCCCATGACTGCACCAACCAGAGTATGGGTTGCTGAGATGGGTAGTCCAAGCTTTGATGCAAACAAAACCACAGATGCTGCTGAAAACTCGGCTGCAAATCCTCTAGTCGGTGTTAATTCTGTTATCTTCTTCCCAATTGTTGCAATCACTCTATACCCCCACATCATTAGACCTGCAACGATTCCAAATCCTCCCCATGCTAGAACATCATTGGGAATAACTACCTCGGCTCCGCTCGTCCCACCTTGTAGTATCGACAACGCTGAAGCCAAAGGGCCAATTGCATTGGCGACATCATTACCACCATGCGCAAATGACATGAAACAGGCTGACAGGACTTGCATGTCGCCAAACACCCCATAAACTATTTCAAGCTGGGTACCTTTAGGGCCTGCAATATCAGTCAAAAGCCCGATGCTTTTGTTGGGAATGATGGGATTGTCTTTTGGCTGTGATTGTGTTGAGTTGAACTTAATAAGTAGGTGACCAAGCTGTCTCTGGATGATTCTGTTGACTAGGATTGCCCCACAAGTACCACAGGCTAAAGCCTGGGCTAGAGCCAAAGAAGGGCTCTTGCTGAGAGGGAAGGCTGCAAATGAGATTGCAGTAACCCCCACAAAAACAGCAATTGGTGCAGCTGTAGCGGCTGCTTGTCCTGGGTTTGGAGCACTGTATACAAACTAAGAAAAGGTAAACGAGTTTAGAATTACTGATAACTTTCCAAGTTTACCAAATTTTAGGTTCGGATTGATGCTGAAATTTTCTTAGGCTATATTTGGTAATGGATTGGGTAGGGACTGGATAGTGATTTGGAAAGAGAAAGAAAAAACGAGATGCATGGAGGAAAATTTTAATTTATATTTCGTTCACATTTTTTTCACCTTCTCCTTTCTCTTTCCAAATTTCTACCAAAATCTATGATCCAAACACAACCTTAAGTTCCATCCTTGCAGTTTATATGCTTAGGGTTTAGGGTATTTAGGGTTTGGTTCAAGTTTTACATGGCAAGTACATACCCTTCGGATGCATTTGTAGACAAGAAATGACACCATTGCGCCCATTACAGGCGAGACCACCCACGAAAAAGTCACCCTTGCTAGTGTGCTCCAGAAGACAGCTCCGGTTCCTCCATAGACAAGACCGAATCCAACCATGGATCCTACAATACAGTGAGTAGTGGAGACAGGCCAACCATAATATGATGCGACCTGAATACACATGATAAATCATTAGAGGTTACGAAAAAAAACCTAGAACATACATAGTATTTGCAGACATATTATGTTAGCAAACACATCATGTGTCAAAACATATGCACCAAAGAGTTCTGGTTTCTATTACTTGAAGAAAATTTATCATTGGTACTCCCAACCATGGTTTTAAAAACCGGACTAGACCGGCCGGTTCAACCGGTGACCGGATGGGGTTCCGGTCCGGTCAGCCCCCTTAAACCGGCCAGTTGTAAAAACCGGCCTATTTATTGAAAACCGGTGAACCCATCGGTTAAACCGGTGAACCGGTCGACCCGGACACGGGTTGATTGAACTGGTCCGGAGTTTTTATTTTTTTTATTTTCTTTCTTTCTTTCTTATTATATATATATATATATTATATATAATAAAAATTTAATTGGAAACTCTCTTTTAAGGGTCTTCTCTTGTGAGGAATCCCATTGAGAGCTTGAAATTATTGTGAAAGAGCTTCTATCTATTTATAAGAAAAAAATTCTTCCAAAAAAAATGCAAGAAATCTATGTGGGATTCAATCAAATTCATTGGAGGGAAACTTGAAATTTTGATATCCCTCTAAAAATTTTGCTCTTCTTTCAATCAAAGTATTTGAATTAAAATCATATGGAGGGAAGGGAATATTGAATATTTGATTTCTTCTTCCAAAATTAAAATTAATAATATTTCTAAATATATTTTTATATTTTTTAATAAAAAAAGTATTAAGAGAAATATTTAAGATTATTAAAATTTTTAATTTATAATTTTATTACTTATATTTTTATATTTTTTAATAAAAAAAAGTATTAAGAGAAATATTTAAGATTATTAAAATTTTTAATTTATAATTGTATTACTTATATTTTTATTTAAATATAATTTTAATATATTTATGACGTCACGGTTCGATCCTGGTTCAACTCGACGGTTGAACCGGTGACCCGTCCATCCGATCATTTTTCCGGTTCATTCACCGGTCCGGTTTTTAAAACATTGCTCCCAACTTCCATAAGACATTACAGTCAACAGATTTCTTCTTACTAACTCTCTTTGTGTTTCGTCCAATGCGAGTAGTCAATAAATAGAACAGGACTATCAAACTGAGAGTTTGATTTAGACCAATCAAAAACTCGTAAAAATATATCAATAGGACACTCCCCTATTATAACAAGATATGAAAATAAAAAAGGCATCATTACTAGAATTTCAAATGATAATTCAATGAAATTTTCTTTGAAATACAAAATGACAGATGAACTGAAGCAGAGCAGAGCAGAGCAAGTGAAGACTCATCTCACTTTTGTGCAAATTTTCACAAGAAAAAATTCTAAATTAGAACTAAAATTAGCTATCGGATTACAGTGAATGTTACAATTCCTAACCTTTTTAAAAAAAAAAAAATAGTGATTTGCTCCTAGTGTTGGGTGAGAACACCAAATAACTTCTCCCCTTGATGGAGAGGATCACATAATAGTCATGGCATTGATTATTTAATCAAGGTCATCGCTAATGTAGTGTTTGGTTCGATTGAGTGATTTTTGAATAGGAATGAAATCACTATTATGTGGCTAGAATAACCATTCTCCTAAACTAGTGAATGGTGATTTCATTTGGAATGTACATTTCCTTTCTTTTCATAGAAGCCAAACACAGAAAAGAGTTTCCCACAGAATGACCAGTCTATTCCAGCCTTCATTCTAGTAAACCAAACAATGCCTAATAGCTTCAAATATATATGAAGAATTAGATTTGAAGATTATATGTGAAAAACATGAGTGTTGAAAAACAGAGGGACTTGGAAAATGCACCTGCAACCAAGTACCAGCAGCTGCCAAAGAAGAAAGCAAACCAGCAAAAAGCAGAGTATCCTTCCCATTGAAAACATTGGCAACTAGTATTCCCTTCTGCATTGTACTGGTCACATGGGTACCCAACAACAATGCCCCCGAGAACTCCAACACCGCTGCCATCATTACCGCCTGCCGGAGCGATAACGCCCCCGACCCAACGGAGGTCCCCATGGCATTGGCAACATCATTGGCTCCAATATTCCAAGCCATGTAAAACCCAAACAAAAGTGTTGCATAGGACAACAACTTAGTCTTCAATCCCAATCCCTGAACCAGAGACTTCATGAAGAATGGAAGTGTAAGAGCAGCAAATGCAATGCAAACCAATACAGCGGAGGCCGTTCTAGAGGATATGTGGAAGGCCTGTGCCATCCCGGGCACGTTTTCATCTTCAGTTTTCGCATCTCTTTGATGTTCTTTGGCTTTGATTTCTTGTCTGTCTTCACCTTCAGCCTCAGCAAAAGATGATAAGGCTGCAAAAGGGTGTGTGAGTTTATTGGTTTTGAGTCTTAGGAGTAAAAGAGATGAGTTGGGTAGTGGTGGGTGTGGCTTGAAAATGAATGTCTCTCTCTTTGCGAGGTGGGTTTGGTATTCATGGGCTAATGAAGGAGAGAGATATCTTGGGAAATAGAGGATGGTGTTTCTGGTAGAAGATAGGCAACAAGGAGGCATGAGGCAGTGAGAGAAAGAAGGTAGAGAGAGAAAGAAGAGAGAGGAGAGAATATGGGATTATTCAGGTAGAATCTTGGCCATGGAATGTAGAGGAAGAAGAGTAGAGGAGTCTGCATTGTGTTGATTTTGAATTATTAGATTTTTATTTTTTATTTTTGGGTGGAAAAGGGAAGATGAGGGTGGATTTTGTTGCTTGCATTTGTTAATTGAAATGAGTGGTGGTTGTGCTGTTTCAAGGCTTTTCCATCACGCACACCCACTGGTTTTTATTCAAAATTTTGGATAAACAAGAACTTAGATACCATATTATCCACTACAGAAAATTTTGTCCAATTGTGGGACAGATTTGCCCAAAGAAAAGTCTTCACCAATTTTAAGAGATTCCAAAGCCAAACCAAATTGAGACTTGTATATGGTATCCTAAGTGGCGTTGATAATCAAGTGGGGATGATAATAAGATGAATCTTCTTTGTCATTCTGCTTAATCAGAGCTATATGCTCCCAAATAAAAGGATACGGGATTAATTCTTGCCTAAGGCAAGGATTGATTATTTTTGAAAGAGCGATTTGGTCTAACAAAAAGACTTCTTGTTATTATCTCTGATGGTGCGGGTTTGGGTTTGGGTGAGGAAACAATATCTCCGGTAATTGGATTAAAGATTGTATATTTTTTGTCCTATGGGGAATTGGAGTAATTTCTGTGCTTGTTGTGACCCATGGTGGGCCTTCCGCCAGCCTATTTTCATTATTTAAACTACTCACTTTTAAGAATTTGCTAAGCAGATTATGCTTATAAAAATTTAGATTGATCAAATATCGATGGTTATATGATCAAGTCACATTTAAATTAAAAGAATATGTTTAATATGATTTTGAAAATAATTGTCTATTTTTTAAAAACAAATGTGATTCAATCATGAAGTCATTGATCAATTTAATTTTTTTTTTTATGTATAAATTACTCAATAAATCTTATAAAAGTATTTAGTTTGGATCATAGGAATAGGATCATGGTGGGCCTCTCATCAGGGCACAACAAAGGCTGTTGCGCTAATGAGCTTCCAGATAGTTGAAGCCCTTTCTTTAGTACCCAACTTGAAGGCCCTGTAAATGCAAGATTAGTAATCATAATAATACCCAAAGAATTAGAATAAAAAAAAAGTAATTTAAATATGATATTTTGGTCAATCAATTTCAAGTCATCGTTTATTTTTCCAAATTTTTATGACAGTTGTACAAAAAGACAAAGTACATTGACCCACCAAAATAATTTGTCAATTTTGTAATAATGGGACATTATACGAAAAAAAAAAAAAAAAAAAAAAAAAAACCCAATACGCGGCAGCTTATTGTGAACTCCAACCATGAAAAGTGAATCAATTCCCATCCCAGGTTTGAGGGAGGACTTCCCACTTCCATTGTATTTTGCACACTTTTAATTGTGAGAACATTGAACCGAATCTCAAAGAAGAGACACCAGCATTTAGCATGTTCAATTCGTTAGGAATCTGACCGATTCTCATTGAACGATTGAAGAGTATACAGGACAAGTCTTGACATTCCTAGGCATGTTTTGATCAAACCATTCTATCTAAATTTGAAGAGAAATTTTTGGATACAAATAGGGTAGGTGTCATGTGATACCTTTCTCTTCTCTCATTGATTGAGAGAGTGGGGACTACATTAATGTGTTGGGTGATAGAGAGACAACAAGAGAGGTCATGGTATTTGTGATTGATAGAAAATATCATGTAACATGTCACATGGTATCCTATCTACACCAAATTTTTTTTCCTAAATCTGAGTTCATCACAAATGACAACCTCCTCAATTTTTAAAAAGAGGAATGTTCTTTGAAACATATGGAGCAAGGTAATGGTGGGTGCCTTGTCGGTTCAAATTCAATCCATAGTTTTTGGACCATATGAAAATAAACCTAATTTTATGGTATACATTAAAAAAAATTAAAAATAAATAAATAACTATTGTATTTAACGATGATATTACATGGCGGTATCACTATCCAAGAACTAATTACAATACTTATCATTTTCACCATACTGCGAAAACTAAAGTGAAATCTTGCCTAAACCACAAGGACCAATGACATAATTTATCATTTTAAAAAAAAAATTTAATGATATTCTCATATACTGTTAGGAGTTTTTAATGTTGGTTCTCTTTTCTGTAGAAATTATCATATGAGTTCGGAATACCACGTGATTGTATGCTTGTTCAATAGTATTTTGTAATTTGTTCACTGTATATATATATATATATATATTTTCAAACCATGTAAGTGTTTAACTTTTTCTTATAAGACGAGTACATAACCAACATGATGTCCAACGTACTAAATACCTTCCCTCCTTGACATATGCATGGCTTGATTTGACATGAGCTAACTCCATCACTATTTTAAGTCATATAAGACTATCTCCGATTGTCTATCAAATTTAAATTTGATAAAAAATTAATGAAAACAATACTCCAACCGTTTCATCAGTTTGGTATCTAATGAAGAAAATGATACTTTTTTTATCAAATGAATGGAGCGCTTATCCTTTCATCAAATTTGTAAGTGACTGTTGGACCGAATGTCCTCCCAGACATCCTCTCTGATAACCAATTTTGGAATGAATTTGATGAATATTTACTCTATACAAATGACAGACCGGACAATTGGCCAGTCAACCGGTCAGATTTGATGAAAGGGTTAGAGTATATCTTATCAGATTAAAATTTTATTCAAATTTTTACTTAATTTAATAAAATATCTGATGAACAATTAAAGAAGTTTTAACTAACCCTACTTTAAGACCACTTTTAAATGGACATACACTACAAACTTCAGTGGCCTTCCCCAAAAAAGCATCCTCAAAATGCCAAATTGTTAGGCATTCAAATCATGTGTTCAACATATCCACCACACATGGTTTCCACTGCCCCTGCAAGTTGCAACTTTACCTTAACCAAAAATGGTGAAGAAAACACAAATGATGTGATCTGGAAGGTGAAAGCATTGCTTTACTTACTCTCTTGTATCTGTGACTAGGTCTAGACTCTAGTGAAGTTTGGTGATCCAGAATGAGTGGTGAACCCTATTGCTATCGAGTCTGATTTTTCTACTTTTTATCACGTCAATTTGATATATAATCCAACAGTTTGAGTTAAAATTAAAGTAACCATACTCTAAAACAATACAGTTTTATTTTAACGTATTACTACAAGAAGAGTATTGTAGAGAATCTTGATCCAACCTAACCTGTAAGGATGTGAACTGATCAATATTCTCCCAACTATACACATATAGACACAAATGATAGTGAACCCTTATCCTAACATGACAAGGAAAATAATTAATAAGAATATTTATGGAGAAGATACCCAACCAGACCCAACAGAAACAGTCTATTTCCTACCTCCCAAACAAGAAAAACAGTAGTCCATTTCAATCCCTTCATATTGATGTATTCATCCGTAACTATGAGTGCTCTTTTTCTCTTTTTTCCCATTGTTATTATAAAGGGTAAAGGATCGTTCATAAGTAGAGTATATATCAAATAGGGTAAAGGATTGTTCATAAATTAAGTACATATCAAATTAAAAAATAGACTTGGTGCATCCCCAACTTGCCTAAAGAATTGACAGCATAGTTTTAAATAAACCATATCAAGCTTTAAATTCTATCAAATAGGATTGGCTACATGGATCATTCTTCTCTATTTGACACTATCAAGGGCTATTTAGTTAATTAAATTAAAGAGATTCATATCTCTATTTATTATACTATCTCACATCAATTTAGGTCTATCCCCTTCCCTAACATTTTCATCTACTGTAATTGTATCGTATTTTCTTACTATTGCCTCTGTTGGTCTCCATCGTATATAACCAAACTATCTCAATTATTCTGTGATAACCCTGCTCCGTTTTATGTTAATTGGTCCTTATTATAAATATGATTATGCGATTGATATGATTTTGAGTGCCATTATGTGAAAATATGTGGTTTTGAATTTCTATCTGTTCACCATAGAAATATCTGTTTAATTATCTACTTTGGAAATTAAATTTAAGGCCTTATCGGCTACGGAACCCGAAATTGACTGCGTCTTTATGATTGGCGTAATTTTTAGAGCCTACGGTGAAATTTAATTGGAAATTGATTCGGATCAGATTAAATTGATTTAATTAGTGAATTAGTGCTTTATTATTATATATTAAAATAATATAACAAGAGGGGCTTTTATATGAGCACTACACACTCAATTTCTCTTCTTTAGCTTGACTTGGCTGATTATAAACTCTAAGGAAAAGGAGAGGGTTGGCTAGAGAGAGAGAGAGAGTGAAGGAAATTGGAGTTTTGGCCTCAAAGTTTGGTGATCTTGAAGGCACACTCAAGAATTTACCATAAATTGTAAAGATTAAGCTCCTAGGTGAGTAATCACCCATTGGTTCATAAGTTTGAACTTGTGATTTTGTGTATTCAAGCTAGTTGGGTGATCAAGAGTAAGAGTTAACATGATTTGAGTTGGTTTTGTTGATTTGGTAGTCTATATGTACATGCATGTAAAGAATTGTTTTAAGTTTGCATGTTTGAGCACAAAATGTATAATCCATGGGAGATTTTGATTAAAGCTCTTATTTTGACCTTCTCTTCATCATCTAAGTTGAGAATGAGAGTAATTTGCCACATGCATGTACAATTCACAAGGGTGTAAGTGTTGAATGCATGAAATTATTATGTTGGTAATGATTTGGTGTAAATTGGGACATGCATGTGATTAATTTGTGAAATTGAGCTTCATTATGTTGTAATTTGATGTTTATACCATGTTAGAATATGTATATGTGAAGTTTGAGCCAAAATCATGCATTTGGAGCCTTTGAACATCAAATTGAAGCTCAAGAACATTGTTCTCGATTTTCCAGAATTTTGATGTCCACTCGAGCGGGGAAACCGCCGCTCGAGCGTGAAATTCATACTCCCAGTATTTTTGCAGACTTGGATGTCCGCTCGAGCGGGGAAGTTCACGCTTGAGCGTAATTTTGATGCATCTAGTACTTTTCCAGACCTCATGGGTCCGCTCAAGTAGGGAAGTCCACGCTCGAGTGGGGACCCTGTTTTCTGAAATTTTAAAAATGCATTATGTGTTTCGTTTTCGGTTCTCTTTCACTTCTAAGTACTCTTAGGCATACATTGAGCATTGTAATTGAGTTAAAGAGATAAAATTGAAGCCTAAAGAGGAATATGTGAATTAAAGAACGGATTGAATTATTTGTGACCCATATGTGTTATATGATGTGTAGGGTCAAGCTCCAGGGCAAACTAACCAACCGATCACTGTGAGTAATATCTTAACAAAGATATCTAAAATATGTTGTTGTCCAAATTACTTACTTCTATGTAAGTTCTATAAGTTCGTTGATTCGATTGGTGGACAATGTTGCTATGCCAAATGAATAGACCAGAGGCCAGTTTGATCTGAATGACAGAGTGAATGGACCAGAGGCCGTTTTGACAAGAATGACTAAATGGGCCAGAGGCCGTTTTGACATGAATGAATGGGCCAGAAGCCGTTTTGACATGAATGAATGGGCCAAAGGCCAGTTTGATATAAATGAAAATATGAATTGGGCCCAAGGCCATTTGAAGCATGTTGTTCAACATACTGTTTGTATAACTCCTTATTTGATATTATTCACTAGGCTTTCACTCACGCTCATTCATGTGTTTGTAGGTGAGCCAAGAGAAGTCCAAACCCAGCTCCAGTGAAGTCTGTGAGGAACAACAAAGGTTTTGAAGAGTCAACCCCTGCGTCTCACGCACGAGACCCGTCTTCACCTTTTTGTCATTCTGTTTTATTTTGTCATGTGGGCGAAGTCTTGGAATATGTTGTACATAGTTTTCTTGGGTTGACTTAGACTTATATGATCCTGTATGTACAGAACCTTGTGTAGTACATAATTTGTTGTGAGTTATTAATATGCATATGTATGGTTTGTCATGATGTGCCATGTAAGCACAGCTCTGTGGACAAAGTTTTTGAATTGCTTCCGTTTGGCCCCCATTAACTCTGTTAAAATACGTTTGGTTTGGTTTGAGGCCGTAGGTAATCTCATGATTACTGGCCAGTTATATCCTTAAGCTACGGGGGCGGGTTCGGGTCATGACAAAGTGGTATCAGAGCACGAGTTAATAACTCACACACTTGTCCAAAAGAGCAGTAAGCGTTTAGGAAAGATTTAGGATGCATTCATGTGATAAATATGAACTCGGAAGCATCGATAATGTGCTTAAATGTTTTGATATGAACAGTTATGTGCTATAAGTTTGTGATTTGCTTGCATTACAAATTGTTTGAATATGTATACTCCTTAGTATATGCATATTCGTGTATCTTTTGTATAAAGTATAATGTAAGTTTAATCAGATGGTGAAAATAAGAGGTGATGCGATAGAGGAATCCTCTACCCGAATAATAGACGAATGGAAAGATCGACAAGAAATGGCGTAAACTTTGAGACAAAGCAGAGAAAGAATAAAGGGCAAGAACCACATCCGCCATCCCCATCTTTGGCATTACCTGTGCCAGATAATCAGAATGATGATCGGATAATAGCTCTCACCAAAGAATTCAAGAAAATGAAACCACCATAGTTCCATGGTGGATTAGACCCGTTAAAAGCCGAAGCATGGGTTCTCGGCATTGAGAAACTATTTGAAGTGTTCCCTTGCCCGAAGACACAGAAAGTACTTCTAGCCACTTTTATGCTAGAAGACGAGGCAAGAAGATGGTGGATGTTAATGCGAGAAAATCATAAAGATGTTGATTGGGTGAAATTTCTGGAGATTTTCTACGATAAGTACTTCCCGCAGTGTGTTTGAGATAGGAAAGTAGCAGAGTTCATGGAACTTAGGCAAGACAGCATGACTATAGCCGAGTATGAGGCCAAATTCACTGAATTGGCCAGGTTTGCACCACATGTGATTGATACGGATTACAAGAAAGCAAGGCATTTTGAAGGTGGGCTTTGCAGCGACATTTTAGAAAGAGTGAATGTCTTGAAGCTAGAAACCTACATTGAGGTACTAGATAGGGCCATAATATCAGAGACTAACATAGCTAGACAGGCTAAGCCAACAACTGACTGGAAAGGCAACAAAAGACAAGGCTTCTTCTAAAAGAAGAAATTTTCCAAAAAACAAAACACAGACTCCTCAAATACTTCAAATTCTTCTTGAGACACAGCTCCCATGTGCAATATTTGTAGTAAAAGGCACCGTGGGGTTTGTTATCGTGTGTCAGGGGCCTGTTTCAAGTGTGGTAAACAAGGGCACATGGCCCGAGATTGTAATCAGAACAGTGGGAAGCTAGCTGCTAGCTCAACTGCATCGATCCCGAAGCCGGGAAATACTTTGAGATCTGCTACCACTGGGGATACTGTGAGACAAGGGAGAGTTTTTGCGCTTGTTCCGGGCGATACACGGAATGCCAACGCAGTTGTCTCAGGTACTATTTCTATATGTAATCAGGATGCTTTTGTATTGATTGACTCCGGATCCACACACTCTTTTGTGACATGTGCATTTGTATCTAGACTGAGTAGACCTTTAGAATTACTGCCATATTTGCTATGTGTGTCTGCTCCATCTGGGAAATCTGTATTGTGTGAATCCATATACCAGTTTTGTGACATGCGTATTGAGGATGCTATCTTATATGTAGATTTGTTGCCTTTGAACTTTAGGCATTTTGATGTAATTTTGGGCATGGATTGGTTGACCAAATATTGTGCCACCATTGATTGTGTGACAAAACAGGTTGTGTTTAAACCACCAGAACATAAGGAAATTGTGTTTGTGGATAATGGGGTAGTGCCTCCACTTTATTTGATATCTGCAATGAAAGCATGTAAATTGATTAGGAAAATGTGTCAGGGTTATTTGTGCTATGTGTTGTTTGAACAATCTGTGAATGTTGAACCAAATGATATCCCTATTGTTAGAGAATTTCCAGATGTGTTCCCAAATGAATTACCAGGGGAATTAATAGATAGGGAAATAGAGTTTACTATTGAAACTGTGCCAGGCACCCAGCCCATTTCTAAAACTCCTTACAGAATGGCTATTGCCGAAATGAAAGAATTGAAAGAACAGTTGCAAGACCTGCTTGACAAGGGGTTTATTCGACTTAGCACTTCGCCTTGGGGTGCACCAATATTGTTTATGAAAAAGAAGGACGGAACTTTGCGTTTGTGCATCGATTATCGGGAATTGAACAAGGTAACAATAAAGAACAAATATCCCCTACCCCGTATTGATGACTTATTTGACCAATTGCAGGGATCACAGGTGTTTTCTAAGATTGATTTGAGATCCGAGTATCATCAGCTGAAAATTAAGGTAGAGGATGTTGAGAAAACCGCATTCAGAACGAGGTATGGACATTTTGAGTTTCTTGTTATGCCATTTGGAGTGACTAATGCTTCGGCAGCATTTATGGACTTAATGAACCGAATTTTTAAAACCTACCTTGACGAATTCGTTGTGGTTTTTATCGATGACATTTTGATATATTCTAAAGATAGACTTGAACATGAACATCATTTGAGAACTGTCCTACAAATACTTCAGGAAAGGAAATTATTTGCTAAACTAAAGAAATGTGAGTTTTGGTTGGATGAAGTTGTTTTCTTAGGGCATTTTATCAACAAGGAAGGGATTTCAGTGGACCCGCAGAAAATAAAGGCAATTGTGAATTGGCCTACATCGACTAATCTGACAGAAGTCTGCAGTTTCATGGGCTTAGCTGGTTATTACAGAAGATTTGTGAAAGACTTTTCCAAGATAGCTGTACCTCTTACCCAGTTGGCACGCAAGGGGCAATCATTTGAATGGAATGACGAAAGAGAATCTGTCTTTCATAAGCTGAAAACAAGATTGATCACTGCACCAGTTTTGACACTACCGTTAGGTACAGAAAATTTTGTAATTTTTAGTGATGCGTCTTATAAGGGTTTGGGTTATGTGTTAATGCAGAATGGAAAGGTTATTGCTTACGCCTCCTAACAGTTGAGGCCACACGAGAAGAATTATCCAACACATGACCTAGAATTGGCCGCAGTTGTTTTTGTTTTGAAAATCTGGCGGCATTGTTTGTATGGGGCAAAGTGTGAAGTCTACATAGATCATAAAAGTCTGAAATACTTCTTTACACAGAAGGAGTTAAATATGCGACAGAGGAGATGGCTCGAACTGATAAAAGACTATGATCTTGAGATTCAATATCACTCTGGGAAAACTAATACAGTTGCTGATGCCTTGAGCAGAAAATCAACGGGGAGTATAGCTTGTTTGCTTACTGAATAGAAAAAGATCTTGCAAGATTTTGAAAAATCTGAAATTGAAGTGGTAATGTGTGAACAGGACGGACTGATAGCCACTATTATAGCCGAACCGGCAATCATTGACGAAATCAAGCAGAAGCAGAAAGAGGATGAATTCCTCAAGAAAGTAATTGATGAATTTGAGACCAGTCCGAAAGCAGAGTTTGGCATTGAGAATGAAGTGTTGAGATTTCAGAACAGAATGTGTGTCCCAGATATTCCGGAACTAAAGAAGAGGGTTTTAGATAAAGGCCACAGATCCGTATTTGCTATGCATCCGGGTAATAATAAAATGTATCAGGATTTGAAACAAACCTATTGGTGGCCTAAAATGAAGAAAGAGATTGCAGAATATGTGTCCAAGTGTCTTCAATGTTAGCAAGTCAAAGCTGAACATCAGAAACCAGGCGGTCTACTTCAACCTCTCCCTATTCCTGAATGGAAGTGGGAGCATGTAACTATGGATTTCCTTGTTGGCCTACCTCGAACTTCTCGAGGTATGGATTCTATTTGGGTTGTAGTTGATAGACTGACTAAATCTGCACATTTTCTACCAGTTAGAACCACGTTCAATGCTTATAGACTGGCTACCATTTATGTTGATGAGATTATCCGTTTACACGGAGTTCCGGTATCCATTGTGTCGAATAGAGATCTGAAATTTGTATCTAGATTGTGGAAGAGTTTGCAGGAAGCTATGGAGACAGAACTAAGATTCAGTACTGCATTCCACCCACAGACTGATGGGCAATCAGAACGAACAATACAGACTTTGGAAGATATGTTTTGGATGTGTGCTTTGGATTTTCAGGGGAGTTGGGAAGACTATTTGCTACTTGCGGAATTTGCTTATAATAACAGCTTCCACTCCAGCATTGGTATGGCACCATACGAGGCTTTGTATGGTAGAAGGTGTAGATCACCAAATTGTTGGACAGAAGTCGGGGATAGAGCTTTACTTGGGCTTGAAATTGTGCAAGACACTTCTGAGAAAATCAAAACTATTCGACAAAGGCTCAAAACAGCTCAGGACTGACAAAAGAATTATGCAGACGTTTGAAGAAGACCTCTTGAGTATGAGGTCGGTGACCACGTGTTTATCCGTGTGTCCTCAATGAAAGGCCAAGTCAGGTTTGGAAAGAAGGGCAAGTTGTCGCCCCGTTACATTGGGCCGTTTCAGATTCTGGAAAGGCTTGGTCCAGTCGTGTCACGATCCAAACCCGGCCCTATGGGTTTAGCATCAGAATCGCCAAGAATCCGAGATTATCAAGGCTGTTTAACAAGAATACAAGAAAAGCAGTCTGAGTGGCCTAGGAAGCCAATACAAGAATAAGTAATGTCCAATGAGTCATACAGTATGCCAAAAAGATTTTTCATACATTTATGCAAATAAACAAGATCTATACCAATATTTACAAATACCAAATAAGGGACCTAATCCCTTGATAACAAAGCAAAGCGATAATATCTATACAAACAAAGGCGACAAGACAGAAGGGGAATGCTAAAACACCCCTAAGCCTTAGCATGGTAGGCTTGGAGCCTCACAGTGAGGCACGTAGGCTGGTTTGACAAAACTGGAGTAACCCCGACGCGTTTAGCTTTGGTCCGGTGCCTGTACACCTACATATATATATGAGCAGTGAGTTAAGGCCCAGTGAATAACATAATGCGTAAAGAGGTTTAGAATGAATGTCCTTACAGTAATGAAAACAGTTCAATTCAATCAATATATATATCAGTTGTTCAGTGCAGTAAGCAGTCATATGTGGTACATCCATTAGCATAACAGTAACAGTAGGTCTTAAAAGACCGAGCAGTAATGATGGCCATCAGTCAAGAATGAGTGGTTCCACGAGGAACCGACAGAGATCTCTAGACAAAGGACAGTAAACAGTAGGTGCTAAGGATGCCACAATACAGTTCAGAATAAAGGACATATATTCATTCGGTAAACAGTAAACAGTTCAGAAAACAGTACAGTTCAGTTGTCCAGAAAATAGTCATTTTGAACATATCTTTACACAATTGTTACTCACAGTGTTCTGGGCTATCAGTAGCTAGAGCGTCTCCTCAAAATGCTAACCCTAAACAGTTAACAGATTGAACACACTCTAAGTTACACAGTTGGGAAAGGTAATCATTAACTCCCTATTATGCCTCGGTGTGTTCTACATCTATATCCTCATTAAGATGTCTTAAACTAGGCCTAAGGATGCCTAGGATGGGATGAGGATGCAAAGATGTGCCGTAAAACAGCTTGTAAATTTTGAGAAATAGAGTCCCGCCGAGCGAGTTTCGCCGAGCGGACAAGCAAACAAAGGTACCCGCCGAAAATTTCCCACTCGAAGTGTCACCAATACTCCGCCGAGTGTACATTCCTCCGCCGAAGATCGATGAACGACAAAGTATCGATGCTCGATTTCTCCGCTCGAGCGTGCATCTATCCGCTTGAGCGGACTGCAACTCAGATCAAAAAAATACTGGGAGCTTGATTTCCCTGCTCGAGCGGCACTTCCCCCGCTCGAGCGGACGACCAAAATCTGGAAATTCCAGATTCGGGTCCCAAGCTCAAAATCAAGTTTAGATGCTCCAATTTCGATCCTCTTGGGCCCATTTCTGGAAAAACACTTGTAAACACATAGAATAACATGATTCAAAGCTCAATTCGAGAAATCGAGGCCCAAGGGTGCTCCAATTAAACTCATTTTCAAACCTAATTTACAAGAGCATGCATGAACATCATTCAACCATGACATGCATGTATTCAAACCAATTTAAAGCTCCAATGTGGTGCTCTAATGAGCTCAATACTTTGAAAACACGATGGTTTCATGAACCTTAACTAGAACTTGTACATGCATGCAACAATTAGCTATGAATTCCACTTTAAACTCAACAAAGAACACATGCATGCAAATATTAAGCTTCAATTCAACACTTTTGGACCAAATCATGTTTTAGTTCTACAATGAAGCATGAATCATGCAAGAACAAGCTTGATGGCAACAATAAGAGGATGAATTCTCTTACCTAAGTCTTGAATTCAAGTGTAGAAGTCCAAAGATGCAAGAATCCCTTCAATTCTCTCAACCTCCAAGCTAAATCTCAAGAACTCAAGCTCTCTCTCCTATCTCTCTCTCTAGTCAGCTAAAGCATGGAGAATGGCTGAGCAAATGTTGTGTTTGATCAAGTGAAGGCTCAATGTGTGTGAGATAGTGGGCCACTAGTGTGGTCTAATTGTAAATAACTCAAACTCATGTAATTTAGCCTATTTTAATCTAATTAAATCATGCCTAATCACATTTTGGATAATTATACCATAAAATCAGATAAATTCTACTGATCATGAAACACTAAACGGTTTCTAATTCGGTAGCCGATAAGGCCTTCAATTAGCAGTTTAAACATAAAACATGAAGAGATATATAATCAATCAAACAGATAGAATATGCAATACAACAATTATACTCAATCAATTCAGGTTCAACTTCACTACCGATCAAAGATTTTATTCACCTAGTTATTAGTCTCGATTAACGAATCGTAAATCAGCGGTCATTAATCGGTAAACGGTATGGGGGTTGTTACAGTCTCCCCTCCTTATAAGGAGTTTAGTTTTCTAAACTCGAGTTACCTTCATTCTGGAAGAAAACAGGATTCAGTGGGAATAAATCAGGATATCGCTTAGCCATGTCATCTTTCCTTTCCTAAGTGGCATACACACCACCATGGTTTTGCCAGTCAACTTTCACCAACGGGATCTCTTTGTTCCTCAGTTTCTTGATTCATCTATTTACAATCTGTATAGGCCGTTCCTCGTAAGTGTAGTCATCACTCAACACGATACGAGTAGGCTCAATTACGTGGAAGGGATCCCGGAGGTAATCTCTTAACATCGAAATGTGGAAAACATTATGCATATGCTCCATTTCAGGAGGAAGCGCAACTTGATACGCCACCGGATTGATTTTCTCAACAATCTCATACGGTCCGACATATCTCGGCGCTAACTTGCCTTTGACTCCAAAACGAGTCTGGCCTTTCATCGGTGTCACCTTCACAAATATGTGATCACCCACTTCATATTCTCTATCTCGTCTTCTAACATTTGTATAACTTTTCTGTCTACTCTGTGCAGTTTTCAGTCTTTGCTGTATCAGTTTTGTCTTTTCAGTCGTCTCATATACGATCTCGGGCCCAAGCAAAGACCCATCTCCAACTTCTGCCCAGCAAATCGGAGATCTACATTTTCTGCCATACAATGCCTCGAAAGGCGCCATGCCAATACTCGAATGATAACTATTGTTGTAGGCGAATTCGACTAATGGCAGATGACTTTCCCAATCTCCCTGAAAATCAAGGACACACATTCTCAGTAAATCCTCCAAAGTCTGGATGGTCCTTTCTGACTGGCCATCTGTCTGAGGATGGTATGCACTACTCAGCCTCAATTTAGTACCCAATGCAGTCTGTAGGCTTTGCCAAAACCTCGACGTAAACTTCGAATCCCTGTCAAAAACAATAGACACAGGCACTCCATGCAGTCTAACGATTTCATCAATATAAAGTACAGCCAATCTGTCCGCATTGTAAATTGTCTTGACATGTAAGAAGTGTGCAGATTTAGTTAGTCTATCAACAATAACCCAAATAGAGTCCATACCTTTTCTGGAGCGAGGCAATCCAACGATAAAATCCATCGTGATATGCTCCCATTTCCATTCCGGTATGGGTAAGGGTTGCAGTAAGCCTGCGGGTTGCTGGTGTTCCGCTTTGACTTGTTGGCAATGAAGACATTTTGACACAAAGTCGGCAATTTCTTTCTTCATTCCCGGCCACCAAAAATTCTGTTTCAGATCTTGGTACATTTTCGTATTCCCCGGATGAATAGAAAATTTTGAGTTGTGGCCCTCTTGCAGAACTCTTCTTTTCACTTCAGAGTCATTCGGTACACACAGTCTTTCCTGAAATTTTAGTACATTGTTCTCAAATTTAAACCCCGGTCTCGGCTTAGACTCTCTTTCTTCGATGATCTTCTTAAAGAAGTCATCATGTTGCTGTTTCTCCTTAATCTCTTCAATCAATGCCGGTTGAGCAGTAATAGCAGTTATCATTCCCCCTTGTTCCCTCAAAACAACTTCAATTCCAGATTTTTCAAGGTCACGAAGCAACTTTTTTTGTCCAGTGAGCAACCAAGCTAAGTTTGCAATCGATTTCCGGCTCAGTGTATCGGCAACGGTATTGGCTTTTCCCGGGTGGTACAGAATCTGTAAGTCATAATCTTTAATCAATTCCAGCCATCTCCGCTGTCTCATATTCAGTTCTTTCTGAGTGAAGAAGTATTTCAGACTCTTGTGGTCGGTATAGACTTCACATGTTGCCCCATACAGGTAGTGACGCCAGATTTTCAGTGCAAACACTACTACGGCAAGTTTTAGATCATGGGTTGGGTAGTTCTTTTCATGCGGTCTCAATTGTCGGGAAGCATAAGCAATAACTCTCCCATTCTGCATTAAAACACACCCCAAACCCTTATGAGAAGCATCACTAAACACAGTATAACCATCCGTACCTGAAGGTAAAGTCGAACCGTGCAAATACTAAATGAAGTTTTCAATTCTTGAAATGCTGATTCCCTTTGGTCAGTCCAGTCAAATGATGTCCCCTTCTGTGTCAGTTGAGTTAATGGTAGGGCTATTTTGGAGAAATCTTTGACAAACCTTCTGTAATACCCAGCCAATCCCAAAAAGCTTCGGACTTCCGTTACATTTGTCGGTCTAGGCCAGTTCACTACGGCTTTAATTTTCTGCGGATCAACAGAGATTCCATCTTTGCTAACAACACGCCCCAAAAACATAACATGATCAAGCCAGAATTCACATTTAGACAGTTTAGCATATAGTTTCTGTTCTCTTAAGGTCTGCAGGGCAAGTCTCAGATGTTGTTCATGTTCTTCTCTAGTCTTAGAATAAATCAGGATGTCATCAATGAATACAACAATGAAATCATCAAGATATGGTTTAAAAATTCTGTTCATGAGGTCCATAAATGTAGCAGGGGCATTCGTGACTCCGAATGGCATAACTAAAAATTCATAATGGCCATACCTCGTTCTAAAAGCAATTTTATCAATGTCTTCTGGTTTTACTTTCAGTTGATGATACCCCGATCTGAGGTCAATCTTGGAAAACACTTGTGCACCCCGTAACTGATCAAAAAGGTCATCAATGTGCGGTAAAGGATAATTATTCTTTACAGTTACCTTGTTCAGTTCGCGGTAATCAATACACAATCTCAGTGAACCATCTTTCTTCTTTACAAACAAAACAGGAGCGCCCCATGGTGAAGTACTGGGCCTGATAAACTTTTTGTCTAACAGTTCTTGCAGTTGTACTTTCAATTCCTTTAGTTCAGTTGGGGCCATTCTGTAGGGAGCTTTGATATCACCGTGGTAAATGCGGAACCACGCCCACAAATTCAATCTCCTGTCAATCAAATCCTGGCGGTTCATCCGAAAACATCCGAATTCTCTGACTATAGGAATACAGTTCACATCAGTTTTAACATCATCATCAATAGGTACAGTCAATATGGAACACAGATATCCTTTACACCCCTTTCTAATCAATTTAACAACTTTCACAGATGAAATCAAATATGGAGGAGGTATTACTCCAACTCTATTGAATACAAATTCAGGCAAACCAGGTGGACGGAAAATAACTTGCTTTGTCACACAGTCAATGGTAGCATGATATTTTTGTAACCAGTCCATCCCCAATATTACATCGAAATGATCAATATTCAATGGCAGTAAATCAATAAACATATGTGTATCCCCAACAATAATTTCACAAGCAGGATACATATATGCGCATGTCATGGATCCCCCTATAGGTGATGATACAGCTAGCAGGTAATTCATAGGTTCTAAGGGTCTATTCAATTTACGCGAAAAAACATGCGACACATAAGAATGTGTAGACCCCGAATCAATCAGTACATATGCATTTTGAGCACAAATAGAGAGGATATCTGACACAACGGTTTTAGTATTTTGTACGTCTCCCGGTACTAGGGCAAACACTCGGCCCTGCCTCATAGGCTCTTTCCCGGTAGCTTTGGGGTTAGGCTTTGGTGCAACGGTTGATGCTGCTGCGCTTGGTGCAGCTTTACTATTGCCCGGAGCAGTGGAAGGGCAATCTTTCACCATGTGGCCCACTTTGCCACACCTGAAACAAGCACCTGAAAGTTTATAACAAACTCCTTTATGGTTGTTACCACATTCGGAACAGGGCGGAAAGGAACGGTTCCCTGGACTAGAAGTAGTCGTTGACCCTGTATTTTGCTTTTTGTTCAGTTGATTATGCTTGCCTTTCTTGAATTTGAAACCCTGCCTTTTGCCATGCCATTCAGTTGTTGGTGTTTCAGATTGTTTCATCGCTTGATGTTCGACTCGGCCATCAATGCTCTACGAGAACACCTACATAGGTCGGTAGTTTTAACACACTTATTCTATCCAAGATGCAAAGATTCAAAGCCGCCTCAAACCTTCGGGCCTTCTTGTATTCGGTGTCCACCATATGTGGTGCATATTTGGCAAGCCCGGTGAACTTTGTTTCATATTCGGCAACGGGCATGGTGCCCTGCTTCAGTTGTTCAAACTCAGTCACCTTCCTATCCCTGATACACTGGGGGAAATATTTTTCAAAGAAGGACTCCTTAAACTGAGCCCAAGTCACTACAGCGTTAGTATCACGGACCAGCATCCACCACCTTTTGGCATCTTCTTGCAAGGTGAAGGTAGCTAACAATACTTTATTTGCTTCCGAGTACGGAAACACTTCAAATAACTTTTCAGTCTCAAGTACCCAAGCTTCAGCTTTCAACGGTTCTAAGCCTCCCTGAAAGGATGGCGGTTTCAGTTTGCTGAACTTCTGGCTGAGAGCAATTATGTCCCCATCATTCAAATTCACATTCGGTTCCGGCTGTACCGGAGGAGGAGGAGATGGGGGCTGTTGGTTCTGTTGTTGCTCAAGTCTAGCAGTTATCAGTTCCATCATTCTTTCTATTCTTGCCTCGGTAGATGAGGATTCAGGTTCATTTGCATTGTCCATTTCACTATAAGCAGTTATAACAGTTATAGCAATTATAACATAAACAGTTGCGTGTTTAGACAGTTATCACATTAACATATATTCAGTCATAATATAGCTACACATTTTTCAAGTTCATGAAATGCCCTAATCGCTTTTTAGGACACCCTATAGCTCATTTGGACACGTGTGTGGGGTATAACTCGTGGTTAAGTATTGCTCTGATACCACTCTGTCACGACCCAAACCCTACTATGGGTTTAGCATCAGAATCGCCAAGAATCGAGATTATCAAGGCCTGCTAACAAGAATACAAGAAACAGAAAGTAGTATTCTGGAAGCCAATACAGTAAATAAGTAATGTCCAATGAGCTGTGACAGTCTGTATGCCAAAACAATTTTTTATACATTTATGCAATCAAACAGTACAGTCTATACCAATATTTACAGTCACTCAGTGCGAGGACCTAATCCCTTGATAATAGTGCAGTAAAGCAAATAACAGTCTATACAAACAGTGCGACAGTACAGAAAGGGGAATGCTAAAACACCCCTAAGCCTTAGCATGGTAGGCTTGGAGCCTCACAGTGAGGCACGTAGGCTGGTTTGACAAAACTGGAGTAACCCCGACGCGTTTAGCTTTGGTCCGGTGCCTGTACACCTACATATATATATGAAGCGGGAGTTAAGGCCCATGAATAACATAATGCGTAAAGAGGTTTAGAATGAATGTCCTTACAAGAATGAAAAGCTCAATTCAATCAATATATATATCGCTTGTTCAAGCAAGATGCGGTCATATGTGGTACATTCAGTAGCATAACAAGAGTGAGGGTCTTAAAAGACCGAGCAAAGAATGATGGCTATCAACAAGAATGAGTGGTTCCACGAGGAACCGACAGAGATCTCAGACAAAGGAAATGAAGAGGGTGCTAAGGATGCCACAATGCGATTCGTAATAAAGGACATATATTCATTCGAAATAGTAAATAGTAAAAACAGATGGGGCGATTGTCCAGAAAATAGTCATTTTGAACATATCTTTACACAATTGTTACTCATAGTGTTCTGGGCTATCAGTAGCTAGAGCGTCTCCTCGAAATGCCAACCCTAAACAGTTAACAGATTGAACACACTCTGAGTTACACAGTTAGGAAAGGTAATCATTGACTCCCTATTATGCCTCAGTGTGCTCTACATCTATATCCTCATTAAGATGTCTTAAACTAGGCCTAAGGATGCCTAGGATGGGATGAGGATGCAAAGATGTGCACAGAAAACAGTTTCAGAAATTTTCAGAAAATAGAGTCCCGCTCGAGCGCAGGTTTCCCCGCTCGAGCGGACAAGCAAACAAAGGTACCCGCTCGAGCGTGTCACTCAATACTCCGCTCGAGTGTACATTCCTCTGCCGTGATGAGCAGAATCGATGAACAAAGGTAGCATCGATGCTCGATTTCTCCGCTCAAGCGATCGCAACTCGATCATCAAAAAATCTGGAGTTTGATTTCCGCCGAGCGGCACTTCCCGCCGAAGGACGACCAAAATCTGGAAATTCCAGATTCGGGTCCCAAGCTCAAAATCAAGTTTAGATGCTCCAATTTTGATCCTCTTGGGCCCATTTCTGGAAAAACACTTGTAAACACATAGAATAACATGATTCAAAGCTCAATTCGAGAAATCGAGGCCCAGGAGTGCTCCAATTAAACTCATTTTCAAACCTAATTTACAAGAGCATGCATGAACAACATTCAACCATGACATGCATGTATTCAAACCAATTTAAAGCTCCAATGTGGTGCTCTAATGAGCTCAATACTTTGAAAACACGATGGTTTCATGAACCTTAACTAGAACTTGTACATGCATGCAACAATTAGCTATGAATTCCACTTTAAACTCAACAAAGAACACATGCATGCAAAGATTAAGCTTCAATTCAACACTTTTGGACCAAATCATGTTTTAGTTCTACAATGAAGCATGAATCATGCAAGAACAAGCTTGATGGCAACAATAAGAGGATGAATTCTCTTACCTAAGTCTTGAATTCAAGTGTAGAAGTCCAAAGATGCAAGAATCCCTTCAATTCTCTCAACCTCTAAGCTAAATCTCAAGAACTTAAGCTCTCTCTCCTATCTCTCTCTCTAGTCGGCTAAAGCATGGAGTATGGCTGAGCAAATGTTGTGTTTGATCAAGTGAAGGCTCAATGTATGTGAGATAGTGGGCCACTAGTGTGGTCTAATTGTAAATAACTCAAACTCATGTAATTTAGCCTATTTTAATCTAATTAAATCATGCCTAATCACATTTTGGATAATTATACCATAAAATCAGATAAATTCTACTGATCATAAAACACTAAACGGTTTCTAATTCGGTAGCCGATAAGGCCTTCAATTAACAGTTTAAACATAAAACATGAAGAGATATATAATCAATCAAACAAATAGAATATGCAATACAACAATTATACTCAATCAATTCAGGTTCAACTTGATCGATCGATTCGATATTTTATTCATCCGATTATTAGTCTCGATTAACGATGTCGAAATCAAGCAGTCATTAATCGGTAAATGGTATGGGGGTTGTTACAAGTCGCTTATAGAGTTGCTTTACTGTAATGACCCCATCACGTATAATGACTAGTACTTGGGTAGTTAAGAGGGTTTGAAATTTAAGTGCCGATTATTATAATTTAATCTGGGATTCACGAAAAGTATGGAGATTGATTCATTTAAGGTTCTATTAAGTGCTTATTTTGGGAATTGGAAATTAAGGGTCCAAATGGTTTAAAGAAATAAAATTAAGAAGTTGAGTCAATTTAATCTTAATTATGGACCCATTTGGGAGCTTAATTAAATATTCGTTCCAGTTTAGTAAAATTAAGGTTCGATTAATTAGATCCAAATTGGAGTTAATTAAGCTAATTAAATTATGAAGATTGAGAATTGTGATTATTGTGAATTAATTTTATTTATGGGGTGTCCTATTTGAATATGTAATTTAATTGACGGAAACTTGTAGTCTGATCAGAAATTGAAGACCTAAATGATTCAAGAAACCAAAATTGAGGTTGGAAATAAGTTTAATTTAATAATTGGAGCCTTTTGGGATATGGATTAAAAATATGATTTGGACTGATAAATTTAAATATATTTAATTAGGCTCTAATGGAAGTCAAATGGATTAATTAAATTATGAGAGATTTATGATTTGTTATAATTAATTTAATTATGTGTTAATCAATATTTATTAAGATTAAGTGATGCTTAATTAAATTATTCCTAAACATAAATTAAATTATGGGTGGAGCTCAAAGAATTGTACTAGCGTGCACACGTGTTACATGGTGGAGAAGTGAGGTGTGTGTGAGTGTGTTTATTCTGATGGGTTCAAGAGTGTTATTCATTTGTTGTGCTGGAAGACTTTGAGAGTCTAGAGAGAGAGAATGAAAGACCCAAAGGATTGAAGAAGTAGAGAAATCAAAGGAAAACTCAAGAAATTGGAAGAGAAGGAGAAGACTCAAGGGAAATCAACCATAACTTTTGAAGTTAAAACCGAAGGTAAGAAAATTAGCACTCAATTTATGTAGAGTCTTTATTTTACATTTGAAATTAAGCAAGTTGTGAAACCAATTCCATGGGTTTGTAGGAAATTGGATTTTGAACAAGAAATTAAATTAGATTCATGATTATGGAAATTAATTTAGAAACTAATTACTTTGAGTTTGATTTTTATTATTCTTCATAAATTTGAGGTTCATCCTCACATGCATGTTAGAATTTCAAAGTTTTAGATTTAATTCATGTGTAAAAGACTTATGAGATTAAATTTGGGTTTGCATGTAAACTCAAGTTAGGACCAAGAGTATGAATTATGATTTCTTAAATTTGTTAAACTTGAGTTCAATTTCATATAAATAGATAAAGTTAGCAAGATGATGAATAAATGGAGTTATGTTCAATTTATGGAAATTAAATTAGAAATTAATTATTTTGACTTTAATTTTGTAATCTTGCATGAGATTAAGTTCCATTTGTTACATGTATAAATTCGACAAGTTTAAAACTCTAATGATGCATACATCATGGATTTTGAAGGATTTGGATTAATTCAATCTCATATTTTGAAGAGAAAAATGAAATGTTTTATGAACATCAAGTTTATGAAAAATTAGAATTAATCCTAATGCTAGATAAAGTTTTGATTTTATAATTAGATTTTTAATCCATGCATGTAATGTAATTTAAGATTTTATTTGAATTAAACATATTTTGATTACAAATTAAGTTGAGTTTAAGATTATGGAAATTAGTTGGAAAATTTATAAGAATATAAAATTAGTAATTTTGATGTCAATTTCATACATGTGAATAATTTTCTAAGGAAGTTATGACTTTAATTTCATGCTTTGAAGGAAAATAGAAAGAGCTTGAAGTCAATTTTATGTAACTAAAAAGAAAATGAGAGATTGGAGCCATGTTCAATTTATGGAGATTAATTTAGAGGTTAATCACTTTGGGTTTGGAATTTGGCTTGATATGGAGAAAATGAATTAAAACTAAATTTGGCATTTGGGGCATGATTTTGAATAAATGATTTCTAATTGAAAGTGTTTATTTAATTATACAATGGTTTTCCATTTTTGTGTACCAAAAGTACATGTTTTGAGGCTTTGAATACCAAATTTGAACTTCAATTGCAATTTTGGAATTTCATAATTTACGTTGTCCGCTCGAGCGAGGGAAGTCTCGCCGGCGTGAAAACTCGAGTCAAAGAGTTTTTCAAATTTTGCAGTTCGCTCGAGCGACCAAAGTGGCGCTCGAGCGGAGACCCATTTTCAGCATATTTTGAAAAATTACATTTAGTTCACATTTTTATTCTCATCTCTTTCTAAGGCATTCTAGACATGATTTATGACTCAATAAAGATTAATAAGCTACCAATCAACATAGATTAGTTAGTTGATGAATAAATCATTGACCTAGTGGTAATTGTTTAAGAAGCCAAGTAAAAGATCAATCTATTTGGAAAAGAAGGGCTTAGTAATGGAAGAATATGTGAAATAAAAATTCGGTTTATTTGAATGAGAAAGAATAAGCATAGTAGAATTTCAGACTGTTTAGACGGAAAAAGACTAGGAAAGTCAAGTTTGATCAATAGAGTAATATTGTATTTCAATGTGTATATGTTATATGCTTATGTAGGTTACGCGCCATTGTCTGCCTGATTTATCTGATATGTTCGGTCCGTCTGATTTGCTTCTGCGGCTATCTGTGAGTAATAACTTAATAAAGTTATGTTCAACTGTATCTATTTTCTGTGTGACAAAATGAGATCTGTTTCCTGAAATGATATATTCTGTACAATGAATGATTATCCAATTTCTGTTATGTATTCGTGACATCCTTAGCATCATGTGATATCTGTTGGTCATTATCAGATTGGAGGTTCCTTTATGGAACTTAAATCACAAGACTTTGTTACCGTCCGTAGGCCTATCATGGGGCTTAGCTTCGCTCATTACGGATCCGGAGGTTTCTTTATGGAACTGGTCATTCGTGACCCTCACGTATCTGCATCTGTTCTGTATCTGCTCTGTTAATGCTAATGGATGTATCATGTAAACTTAAGCATACCTTATGATTTTTGTATATGATCTAGACAAATTATGAATTTGATACAAATCTGAATTATGATTTCTAAATCTGTACGGACTCATTCATTGAAATACTTTACTCTGTTATTATTCACTGGGCTTTAGCTCACTGTATTATTTATGTATGTAGGTGATCAGGCGCATGACCAGGCTTAGAGGCATCTGCCTAAAATCTGTTTTGTCAGCCAACCTATGTGCCTCCCGTGGAGGTTCTGGATATGTCAAGTGATTATCGCTATGTGATTTAAAGTTCAAGTTCTGTTTTCTTGTTTGGTTAATCAAGTCTTGTGTATTTTGAAAAAGAGGCTAAGTCATTTTTGTCTAATCTGTATATATATTGTGACGTAGAGGTGATACGTATATATGTATATAAAAACTTTAAAATTTTTCTGTCTCATATAAGTCTGCACAGTTCAATGACGTTGTACATTATTATTTGCTTCCGCTAGCCCCTAATATTATGTTAATCTGTCTTAGATGCATTTAGTAATCCCAGGATTACTGGCTGGTTACAATGCTAAACCTATAGGGGCGGGTTTGGGTCGTGACATTTACCACCAGGATTCGAACAAATCCATAATCTGTTTCACGTGTCGATGTTG
The DNA here is from genome assembly GCA_025200525.1 of Camellia lanceoleosa. Lineage (NCBI taxonomy): Eukaryota > Viridiplantae > Streptophyta > Magnoliopsida > Ericales > Theaceae > Camellia > Camellia lanceoleosa. The sequence continues at coordinate 8,725,811 of CM045763.1, read as the reverse complement.
AGGGATTACTTCCGAGACTCGTTTCATGTGATTGATTATCACCGGGTAGCTATTGATGAAAATATGGAATATGCCGAATGACCGGAACGAATTGTTGATCGGCAAGTGAAACAATTGAGAAGCAAGTCCATCCCAATGGTGAAAGTGGAATGGAAAGAACACTATGGGATAGATGCTACATGGGAAAAAGAGAATGAAATGCGCCTGTGATATCCACATTTGTTTCCCGACAAAGGTAAAATAAGTTTGGAGGACCAAACTTCCTAAATGGGGGAAGACTGTGATAACACTGTTCCGTTTTATGTTAATTGGTCCTTATTATAAATGTGATTATGCGATTGATATGATTTTAAGTGCTATTATGTGAAAATATGTGGTTTTGAATTTCTATCTGTTCACCGTAGAAATATCTGTTTGATTATCTGCTTTGGAAATTAAATTGAAGGCCTTATCGACCACAGAACTCGAAATTGACTGCGCCTTTATGATTGGCGTAATTTTTAGAGCCTACGGTGAAATTTAATTGAAAATTGATTCGGATCAGATTAAATTGATTTAATTAGTGAATTAGTGCTTTATTATTATATATTAAAATAATATAACAAAAGGGGCTTTTATATGATCACTACACACTTAATTTCTCTTCTTTAGCTTGACTTGGCTGATTATGAACTCTAAGGAAAAGGAGAGGGTCGGCTAGAGAGAGAGAGAGTGAAGGAAATTGGAGTTTTGGCCTCAAAACTTGGTGATCTTGAAGGCACACTCAAGAATTTACCATAAATTGTAAAGATTAAGCTCCTAGGTGAGTAATCACCCCTTGGTTCATAAGTTTGAACTTGTGATTTTGTGTATTCAAGCTAGTTGGGTGATCAAGAGTAAGAGTTAACATGATATGAGTTGGTTTTGTTGATTTGGTAGTCTCTATGCACATGCATATGAAGAATTGTTTTGAGATTGCATGTTTAAGCACAAAATGTATAATCCATGGGAGATTTTGATTAAAGCTCTTATTTTAACCTTCTCTTCATCATCTAAGTTGAGAATGAGAGTAATTTGCCACATGCATGTACAATTCACAAGGGTGTAAGTGTTGAATGTATGAAATTATTATGTTGGTAATGATTTGGTGTAAATTGGGACATGCATGTGATTAATTTGTGAAATTGAGCTTCATTGTGTTGTAATTTGGTGTTTATACCATGTTAGAATATGTATATGTGAAGTTTGAGCCAAAATCATACATTTGGAGCCTTTGAACATCAAATTAAAGCTCAAGAACATACTCTAGATTTTCTAGAATTTTGATGTCCGCTCGAGCGGGGAAACCGTCGCTCAAGCGTGAAATTCGTGCTCCCAGTATTTTTGCAGACTTGGATGTTCGCTCGAGCGGGGAAGTTCACGCTCGAGCGGGGAGCTATGTAGACAGACCTTCAGCTCGAGCGCTAGACTTCACGCTCGAGTGTAATTTTGATGCATCTAGTACTTTTCCAGACCTTATGGATCCATTCGAGCGGGGAAGTCCATGCTCGAGTGGGGACCCTGTTTTTTGAAATTTTGAAAAGGCATTATGTGTTTCGTTTTCAGTTCTCTTTCACTTCTAAGTACTCTTAGGCATACATTGAGCATTGTAATTGAGTTAAAGAGATAGGAATGAAGCCTAAAGAGGAATATGTGAATTAAAGAACGGATTGAATTATTTGTGACCCATATGTGTTATATGATGTGTAGGGTTAAGCTCCAGGGCAAACCAACCAACCGATCACTGTGAGTAATATCTTAACAAAGATATCTGAAATATGTTGTTGTCCAAATTACTTATTTCTATGTAAGTTCTATAAGTTCGTTGATTCGATTGGTGGACAATGTTGCTATGCCAACTGAATGGACCAGAGGCCAGTTTGATCTGAATGACAGAGTGAATGGGCCAGAGGCCGTTTTGACAAGAATGACTGAATGGGCCAGAGGCCGTTTTGACATGAATGAATGGGCCACAGGCCGGTTTGACATAAATGAAAATATGAATTGGGCCCAAGGCCATGTTGTTCTACATACCGTTTGTATAACTCCTTCATTTGATATTATTCACTAGACTTTCGCTCACGCTCATTCATGTGTTTGTAGGTGAGCCAAAAAAAGTCCAAACCCAGCCTCAGTGAAGTTTGTAAGGAACAACAAAGGTTTTGAAGAGTCAGCTCTTACGTCTCACGCACGAGACCCGTCTTCGCCTTTTTGTCATTTTGTTTTATTTTGTCATGTGGGCGAAGTCTTGGAATATGTTATACATAGTTTTCTTGGGTTGACTTAGACTTATATGATCATGTATGTACAGAACCTTGTGTAGTACATAATTTGTTGTGAGTTATTAATATGCATATGTATGGTTTGTCATGATGTGCCATGTAAGTACAGCTCTATGGACAAAGTTTTTGAATTGCTTCTGTTTGGTTCCCATTAACTCTGTTAAAATACGTTTGGTTTGGTTTGAGGCCGAAGGTAATCTCATGATTATTGACCGGTTATGTCCTTAACCCACGGGGGCGGGTTCGGGTTCGGGTCATGACGTATTCTCTCTCAACTTATCTTCTATCGGTGTTACTTTTACCGATTCACGAATATATTCATTTTTAACTCTATCTTTTTTAGTTTTGCCACATATCTACTTTGTCATTCTCATCTTAGTAACACTCATCTTATTTATATGTTATTTCTTAATTGGCCAACATTTTGCTCCATATAGCATTGCTAATCTCTTTAGCTTGAAGTATGCAACAATCAACTTTCCATGAAAGATCGATCAAAATTTCCCATGAAAGAATAAGAAAATTGGAAAAAGTTCATCTCGTCTAGCTAAAAAGTCTTAAAAATTTTGAAGTCCACCTTCAAAGCACCATATATTATAGAAGTCATCTTGCACTGATGAACAAATTTTCATTGAAAGAGAGGACCAATATATATATATATATATAAAAGAAAAAGAAAAGAAAAGGAAAGAAGAAAGAGATAGTCATTGTGGTCCTCTCTACTCTAAAGACTTTTAGGAGTTATTTGTTTAGCTGGATTAGAGGGGATTGAGATGGGAGATATTTTGGTCTATATTGTTAGTTTTTGTCACTTAATTTGGTCCAGTCTAGTGCTTGTTTGATGAGATTGTTGATCCTATTTAAGAATAATTGTCATGTTTTCTAAAAACACCATAACATTTGGCCAATAAGGGGGTTATATATGCCTACATAATCTGAAAAATAAGAAAAATAATAAACAAATCATAAAACATTATTTCTTTAGAACATGACTAGGACAATGTGGTATTCTTAATCCGTATGATAATTTTTATTAAACTGGATTATTAATTCTCATATGAGGTATTTTGAATCTCTCTCCCTTTTTGGATTATCTTCCTTCCAATATCTACAAATCTTATCCCATTATTTGTCACACTCCAACCAAACAATCTCATTTGACATATATATATAAAAATGCTATTCATACAAATTTTTATACAGAATTTATCACAAAAATTATGTGATAGTGTCATTTTTTATAATTTAAAATCATCTAATTAAATTATAATTTTATGTACAAATTATATATATTATTTATTTATCACCACTGCATATATAATGTCCTCCAATAATAAGTGCATTCCATTTCTGCCACTGTGTGGAATTATATGTGGCATCCCAGGGTTTTTCCTTCGTAGAATATGTAAGATATTCCTTTAGTTTTAGGTGTAGTAAATACAACGAAATTCATGTAGAGAAAAGTTAGGGATCATGAAAAAACTTTTATGAAAATGATCATGAAATATTTATGACCCTTAGATTACCTTGATTAGTGTGTGGTGTTTTATTTTAAGCGTAATTCAAGAGTCATAAATCTTTCATGATCATTTTCATGGAAATTTTTTCATGATACCTAGCATTGTTGATTCATGTAATGTCATGTCAAGAGCTACTTTAGCACTAAATATTTTTGTTGTGTAAATTAAGGTTTTCAAAATTTAAAATTTGAGGATTTTTGTGTAAGGATAAAATTAAAATTAAAAATATATAAAATGATGAGGCTAAGGACACAATTTTATTGTATAAATAGAAGTTCCTGTGCGTTTGTTGCATATTATTTAATTGTTTTTTTTAATTTTTAACATCCATTTTAATAATTACTTAAATTGTCAAGTAAATATAAACTGCTATCAAACTAACTTAATTAATTTTTAATTAATATATTTAATTTCAAAAGTTGAATTGAATTACCAAACATCACCCAAAAATTTTGAAACCGAGGCCTATTTTGGCAATACATAATTTTTGCAAAAGAATTAAAAATTTATTTAAAAAAAATCAACTATCTTCTTTATTTTTGAACACATCTTTTTTTAAAATAAAAAAAATACTAAAAAAGACAAATTCCAAAACAATCCCTATGTTGTGTTTGGTTTATTCAGAAAAAGAAAAACATATATATAAATAAAATATAATTATATTTCACATATTTTTTACACATTTTGCTTAATTTTTACTCAAATTCATAAATCAAAAATACAATATTAATGTATCAAACTTTAAGTAGGAAATGCACAGTTATATTTCCGAGTTATGTTAGGGAGTCCAAATAAATTATTAAATTTTTTACCAAATCTCTTACATGGGTGTAGGACCTATACAAATGTAATTTGTATTAATCCTACACTCATGTAAAAAGTTTGATAAAAAAATTGATAATTTATTTAAGTCCATATCATTTCCCATATTTCCACCACCACACATTGACATGGTCTATCAAGGTCACAATCGATTCTTTTGTTTTTGGGTACAACGGAAAAAATCAAGGTCACAATCAATTCAAAATTCACCTTCCAAATCTCAAGTAGTATTTTAGTAGTCAAAATACAAATAGAGTGGCCTACACAATGACACGTGTGATCTCACACGCTTTAGAGCCCAAGTTGGAGGGTTTGCGCGTTAGATGGGTCGGCCCACCCACCTGTTCCCACTGCCACAATCCAACTGGGCCCCTCTCAATGCTACATGTAAAAGCATTGTGAGGCCCAGGATTTTAACTCGGTGTAAAAAGGCAATTCAAAGTAATATTTTCTCAAATAGGAATACTTAACCGACATACATGGGAAATTATCTAACTTTTTAGATTAGAGTATTTATTACCGATATGTTTGATAAGTCTATTTTGAAATTGATTTTAATTATTTATTTTTTTAAAATATATTAAAGAAAATATTTATGTAAAATTGATAAAAATTATGTCACATTTTTTATTTTTTTAATATTTTTAACTTTCTCTTATATTTCAAGAATATTTGTTATCAAGCTTTCGTCACGAAAGTAGATCAACATTAAAAGGGTTTTCATTGGTTTTACAAATTTTATCAAACACTTTTATAAATAAAAAATTATAATTAATTTAAATTTGTTACGAAATATGCTTAGTCATTTTTAAACAATTCATGCTAAAATTTAATTTCTGATATAATTATTGGTATCATCATCTAATCCGTTTTTTCCATTTACCCTATCATGTATATGTGGTAATATGGTTATTCATTAAATGTGGGATTCACTCGCCATATATAAATTTATTGTTAGTTGGTGATATCACACTACTAATATTACCATGATACTAAGGGTTGGTTTGGGGTGTCCTAAAAAAGTGCACTTTTTGTCTTTTTACGAAAAGATGTGCAGAAAAGTAGAGAGGTGATGTGATGGAAAAAAGATAAAAATATAAAAAGATGGATTATATAGGTTATGCCAAACAAGGCCTAAATTTTACTTCTCAAAAAGAAAAGGAAGGGTGTATATGTTCATCGGGTTGGGCTCCAAACTTGAGAGAGTATTTGGGCTTAGTGAACCTATTGTGAGTTCAATTTTGCATTTTGAAAAAGAAACATGGAGAAAATTAAGACGATTGGATTTCAGAAATTATATATTTAAATCACATTTGTTTTTAAAAAAATGAACGACAAATATAATTTTAAGAATAACAGTTCATTTTTTAAGACAAATGTGATTCAAACATACAACTATCAAAGTCCAAGCATTTTAATTTTTTACTTGTTTATTGTTCTCAACGAATCATAATAAAATGTGAACGGTTTAGATTATCAAAATTGAGTTCACAATGGGTTCACTAAATCCAAATGCTCTCTCAAGCGAAACCCGTGTTCATCTCTCTTGATTAAATAATAAAGTTAGAAATCAAGAATTGAGATAAAAAAAAATTATAAAAATAGTGATATTACAAACTCAGAGTTAACTATGTAAAAATTATTCATAATTATCATCTTATTATTCAGATTTATTCTACACATAGAACCTATAATACACAAATTTAATCTACCACACAACCACCCATCCAGAAAATTCTAGATAAATAAGTCTGTAACCATAGCATTTTTATTTAAAACAAAAAAAGTAATTTGTGGTCTGAGTTAACTCCAATTCAGTTTCATTGTACAAAAATTAAAATTTAAACCACACATTATTATTATTATTTATATTTTAATATATCTAATTATTGGAAAAACAAAAGAAAAGAAGAGATAAACAAAAATAAATAAAATATGTATGCAATATAATTATATTATATTAAATTTATATTTAAATTCATCAATCAAACCCAACTTAAAATCCACGGGAGAGTGGGGAGCCACATGAGCACATATCCCACATACCCATGTTCCAAGTGAGACCTACATTGCATACTTAGCAGTGTCACCTTTTTTTTTGGATTGTTGGGATAGCATGACCAATGAAAACGACAACAATTAGCCGAATATTTGCCTAAAACTCGCAATTTATTAAATGCATCCAACTTTAACAAGAAAATACCGACATAAAAAATTTTCTCACTAAAATCATCAAAATTTCTTTTAAATCTAAACATTTTTTTGTCCTATCAATATCAATAATTTTGATGAGTGAAAATAACTATCAATCATTTCGATCAGCGAAAATATCATAACAATGTCAAAAAAAAATAATTAAACTTATTGTTGTATTTTGACACAATAGTCCTTGTTGTGGACTCATGGTTAGTTTATTTTCATAACTTATATTATTCATCTTTTAAAATTATATAAAATAACCATTCTTATTATAAAAATGCGCATGTGATACTCCTCACATTAGGGCACAATTGAAGTTGCCCTGTACCCCATTCTCCTTTAAAAATGGAGTTAGAGTGAGAAGAAATCATCACCACAAAATATACATTGTTAACTATAGCCTTCAATTATGACTAGGCCAATTTTATAAGTATTTTATTCTCTAGTATACGGTGTTAATTATATCCTAAAGTAGTGGTCGGTCTACATATATTCAATTTAAAAGTGAGATTAATTTTGATTACGATTCAATCATGTCTCAAAATGACATTAGTTATAATTTAATAAAATAGTCTTAGACTGAGATCTAAAATAATTTTGAAAGTACACTACAAGAAAATGCATGTTTGGCGACTAAAATTGGCGACCAAACCAAACTTTAGTCACCAAAAACACCACATTGGGCGACTAAAACCTACTTTTGTCGGCATTGACTGAACCTTTTGTAGCTATTAAATTATTTTAGTCACCATATACTCTTATTGGCGACAAAATTTACCTATAGTCACTGTTTGTTACCAATTTGGCTCCTAATATTTGATTTTGTCGCCATATAATTTCAGTTTGCGACTAAAACATTTTTGTCGCCAAAAAATGGCATATTTCTGGTTAGATTTTTGACGACCAAAGCTGGGTTAGTTGTTGTATAATCAATATTGCCGACGAAATTTTGAATTTAGTAGCAAAAGTGGCATCTTTAGGCGACCAATTTTTTGTCGCCGTTAAGGTTTTTTGGCGACAAATAGTCGTTTTGTCGCTAAAGCTTTGAAATTTTTTTTAGAGGGAAAATAATTAATTTTCGCGCCTAGTATATACATTACACACACACACACTTTTTTGTTCTCTTTTGTGTCACACACCAACATCAACATACAGAGCAGTCCATACCAAACCCATCGCTCACCACCAAGATCATCACCATCACAGGCCAGTTCGCCACCGCCACCGACCATCGCAAATCGGCCCCCACCGCGATTCTGGTATGTGTCTGTCGTCTCTCTCCCTCTCTGTCGATCTGGGTCTGTCTGGTTCTATCTGTCTGCCGATGTCTCTCTCATCCCCTTCTCTCACGATGCAAGTAGGGTTTGACAAGTTTTTTTCCTTTCATTTTCCATTTATTTTGTAAACAAACTTTTAGGGCTTTTTCTGATTTCGTGAATGGGTGTGGTTCAAATTGCGGATTGTGGATTTGGATTCTCGATTTTGGGACATTTCGGATTTTGATTCTCATTTTCCATGTTCTTTAATCGTCATTATTCAGCTTATAATTAATAATCATATGCCTAAATTTGAGTTTCTGAAACATCTCGGAAATGTTTGTGTGCATGGAATTCCATATTGCATTTTTTTTCAGAAATGTAATTTTGTGTTTTGTGTTGTGGATTTGGGAATTCTAGGAATTAATTAGTTTTTGTGTTGAATTGTTGCTTTTTTGACTGTTTCATTGGAGTGCTTTTAAAATGATACAGAGGGAAAGTTCTGTTTCTGAAGGATTCTTCTCTTGAAATTAATGATGTAAATGTAAAAAATTTAAAACATGCCCTTTTTAATACTTTTAAATATAATTAATTATTTAACTAATTCAATTAAACAGAACTCGCACCTAACACTTTAGTACTAGATCTCAGCATAGAAATTTATTAATTTCTTCAACCACATTCAATGGGGGCATCTATCTTTACTAGTATATGGTGTTCAAGTTCACTAGATTGTAACTTGGGTCTATAGAATCCTCAGGGTCCTAGTCCTATTATTGAGTAAAATCAGGTTTGCAACTCAATGTGTTCTTCTAGTCGCCAAGTCGACACATGTACTGGGAATGCAGTTCATTAGTTTATGGGCATCTGTGTGCCTACATTGTAGCGTAAATGTACATTTCACATAAGTAGATATGGAAGGATAATGGTTTCAAATGTCTGGTGATTGGTGGAATAATGTGCTTTGTCATCAAGCATACATTGATTGCAGAGTAGTGATTGGTCTTAATCATCTTGGCTCCTTTTCACCAACTAGCACAAGGCCCTGGAATATACAATTTATGTTAGCTTGCTAATTATTGCCACACATTTTTATGTTTCACTAATCTGGTTGAGGTTCGATAATTTTTCTGATCTATTGACTCTTTCTTTACTCAGTGTGTAATGGGCAGATGGTTCCTTTTACAGTCCTTATATTTAGTTTGTTTAAAGTTGTGCACTGGAATTCTGCTATTAGTCAATCATACACACTACGAAAAACTTGAGGTTTACACTGTCGTTGTTTTTTATAGCTAAAAATAATTTCTTTAAAAGTCAGCCTTAGTTGAGAAATCTGTGGCCAACACATAAGAAATTAGGATTACAAAGTGTGATTAATCAATAGCTTAAATACTCTCACATCTTTCTACTGCAAACCTTTGGAACTCCATAGAAACAATAGAGGATAATCTGGTCAATATGGCGATTAAAGAACATGGTCGTCCTTTCACTCATATTTTTTTAAAAAACGATGAAAACTAATCTCTCTGATCTCCTGGGATACCTGTAGCCTTTCAACCATACTGTTGCTTTTGAAAGCACCTAACTTTACAATCTAAGTTGCACTATGTTAGTGTAGAATGAGGACAATAATAGAATGGCAATGGCCAATATAAGGCACCAAACCATATTCTAACTACATTTTTTTTTTGTCTAGGCCCTTAATAGGCTTCGGCCATCTCTGTTGTAGACCAAAATGCCCTTACTGGAAGAACACGAAAGCCATCAGAAAGTAGAGAAGTCATAAAGGGGTGCTAATCTATGTAAATATATCACATTCGAACATTCTAGCCCAAATATACAATGTAATTAGTAGTAGTTGTTGGGTTTGAATTTTGGATTTTAGTAATTGATTATTACATTTTGTTGACTTTTTAAACTATTTGCAGTTACTAGTCTACGTACATGACATTTACATGAGTGGTCTCATTACTTTTGTTTTTTGGTTAATAGTCTATTTTAAGTTAATATTATACAACAATTACTTTATTTTTTTTAAATGTTTCAAAACTTTAAAATTTCATTACTTTTGTTTTACCCATCTAATTTTCATAAAATTTAATTTTCGGAATGTATTTGTTGAGATCTATTCAAGGAAAGTTTATATTGAATATCAAATTTAATTTATCTTTAAATTTGGTTACAATTATTTGTCTTCCTCTAAGATGACTTCACATAAAATTGTGAATGTATGTCACATTTGCGTGTGAATACATGCCAAGTTAGTAGTGAAATTAGCCAATTATATGCAATTGACAATTAGGCAAAACATCACGATTTGTTTTTGTTCACTTCAGAAAGCAATGCTAATCGAACCCCTAAACTTATTTAAGCTCTCTTCCATTACAAAGTATTTTTCAAAGTTGCCGTCCATTCCCAGGTTCATCTTCGCTTGATGTGTAGTGTTCCAATAATGGACAAGAGTTGGATGATGATAACAGATAGGCTAAAAAGTAAAGAGTATGTACAAGGTGTTCAGTCATTTATTGAGTTCACTACGAAGAATTTAGGGCCGTAGGATGAAATTCGTTGTCCTTGTGTTGATTGCTTGAACGGTACGAAATTCCCTCGACATGTTGTACGGTTGCACTTGATTCGAAGAGGAATCGCATGTTCTTATCGAACTTGGGTCTACCACGGGGAACGTGTTCCCATGTTTCGTGCTCATCCTACTATGCCAAATGATGATACTCAAACCAACCGAGCTGGAATGACAACCAATCATGAAAATGTGGGTGAACTTCCAACCATGTTACAAGAGATTTACATGAGTGGTCTCATGGATGATCATATCGACGAAGAATGTACTAGTTCAGAGAGACACAATTTGTTGAAGTTCATGAAGTTGTTCGATGATGCTCAACGCAAAGTATATCCAGAGTGTGAAAAGTTCTCCATCTTGTCCTTCGTAATTAAGATGTTTCACGTGAAGGTGTACAATAAATAGAGCAACAAATCTTTCGATATGGTTATGCAAGTTTTCAAAGACATTCTACCAAAGTGTGATAAAAATGTTCCATGGACCCTTTATGAAGCGAAAAAGTTCTTACGTGATTTGGGTTTAGGATATGAGGCCATTTATGCATGCAAGAATGATTGTACTTTATTTTGGAAGGACAATGCCACATTGGAGAATTGCCCTACATGTACGGAGTCTAGATACAAGTTTAACGACAAGAAGGGTAAAAAAATTCCACACAAAATACTGAGGTACTTTCCTTTGACACCAAGGTTGAAGAGATTGTATATGTCGAAAAAAGCAGCTGCATATATGAGATGGCACAAAGATAAGCGTGTGGATGATGGAGTATTGCGACATCTAGCTGATGCTGATGCATGGAAGGACTTTGATAAGCTGCATCCTACATTTTCTGCGGATCCTCAGAATGTAAGGCTAGGGCTTGCCACGGATGGTTTCAATCCATTCGGACATATAAGTACATCGTACAGCATGTGGCTCGTAATCTTAATGCCTTACAATCTACTCCCATGAAAGTGTATGAAAGATCCATTTGTCATGATGTCATTGCTTATTCTCGGATGATCCTCACCTGGAAGGGACATCGATGTTTACTTGCAACCATTAGTAGAAGAGTTAACTAATCTGTGGGAGCATGGTGTGCAAACATATGATGCCTCAAACGGCCAAATATTTACAATGCATGTAGCAGTCATATAGACCATCAACGACTTCCCTGCATATGGTTCCTTGTCTGGTTGGAGCACAAAAGGTTACCTGGCCTGCCCTAATTGTAACATGGATGCATCATTTCACAAATTACGAAATAAGATAGGGTATATGGGTGCTTGGGGGTACTTACCTGAGAACCATAATTGGCGAAGAAGTAAGCTATTCAATGGTGAAATTGAGAATCGGTCCAAACCTGTGGAGTTATCAGGAGAAAAAATACTGGAGCAAATTAATTTGGGGACGTACAGGCTGTATGGAAAACATCCAACCAACCAAAAAAGACAACGGACTGAAAATCCAACTCTGAACTAGACAAAAAGAAGCATTTTGTTCGACCTATCCTATTGGAAAACACTTAAGCTTCGACATAACCTTGATGTCATGCACATAGAGAAGAATATATGTGACAATCTGCTTGGGACACTATTGAGCATAGATGGCAAGAACAAGGACACCGACAAAGCACGTTTGGATCTGAAGGACATGTGAATACGAAAGGAGTTACACTGGATAAGGTATGCGAATGGCTCTTTCCAGAAGCCTTCGATATTGTACACATTGTCCCCGGCAGAACGAATAGGGTTTTCTAATTTCTTGAAATCAATTAAGTACCCTGATAGCTATGCGGCAAATGTATCCAAATGTGTCACCGCGAATGGTGGTAAGTTAGTTGGCCTCAAGAGTCATGATTGTCATGTCTTTCTACAACGACTTCTTCCCATTGGGATGCGAGGATACCTTCCTACCGAGATTGGGACCACATTGTTTGAGTTGGGAACTTTTTTCAAACAGTTGTGCTCAAAGACATTGAGGGTGACTGATTTGGAGAAATTGCAAGAACAAATCGTACTTATACTTTGTAAGCTTGAAAAGATTTTTTCTCCTGCTTTTTTCGATGTGATGGTCCACTTGGCAATTCATTTCCCTTACGAGGCTAGGCTTGGAGGGCCTTTCTAATATCGATGGATGTATCCTATTGAGAGGTATAATAACGAATCAAAACTTTTTTCATGTACTTATAGTTCAATATGAACATACTGACGACCAGGCCGATGTTTACATGTAGGATGCTTGGACTTCTTAAAGGATTCGTGGGCAATAAAGCTCGTCTGGAAGGATCCATTTCGGAGGCCTACATATCGAAAGAGTGTACGACGTTTTGTTCAATGTATTTGCATGGAGTTGAAACGGTGTTTAACCGGGAAGAAAGGAACTACGATGGGGGTGACAATGGCCCGGGGTTGGCTATTTTCACTCAAAATCTTTGTCCTTTTGGTCAACTCCCAAGGGCAATTGATGTGTCTGTAGCTGACCGCGAATTGGCTCATTGGTTTGTCCTACACAATAGTTTGGAAGTGGACGAATATCTAGAGTATGCTTCTTCGTCATATATGCAACATATCTTTTCTACATGGTTTTTATTTTTTAAAGTCTTCATTATTCCAATTACTTATGACTTACATTGTATTAACTAGGGAACACAAGCTCGTGTTGCAACAAAAATATGGAAGTTCATGCAACATTACAACGCGACAATGCAAAGAATTCCCTAAATGGTTCAAAGATTGTGTAAGCTACAACTCATTACTCTATAGTTTACAGATAACGTTGAATTATTCTAAGTTTGAATTGACATGACATACTTTCTTGTGTAGATGAACCAATTGCGAAATCAAAAGTCACCCGAAGCAACCAATGAGATGTGGTCATTAGCCAATGGACCTAATGCCTTAGTGAACACATATTCCGATGCATTTGTAATAGCGTCCGATTCCATACCATCGATTGTGATAACCGTCGTAAATGTCAAAATAGTGGGTTGGTAGTGGAAGGCGACCACCAAGGCCAGTTGATAAAGTTCTACGGCTACCTTTGTAAAGTGTGGGAACTCACATATTTGTTTGGACATCGGGTTGTTTTGTTCCAATGTGAATGGTACAACACCGGTAGTAGTCGAACTTTGCGCATCGAACCACATGTGACAACTGTTGACGTAAGAAGTCGATGGTATAAAGATGACTTGTTTGTGTTCCCAAGCCAAGTTCAACAAGTTTTCTATGTTCCTGATACAAAGTTAGGGCCGAATTGGCGAGTCGTAGAAAAGATTCAACATCGACGAATTTGGGATGTGCCAGAGCTGGATGTGCCAGAATTTGATAAAGTGTTGTAAGATGATGAAACTAGTACTGTTGTACCAACTGAGCCTATTGATGATGATGTTGTTTTACGTTGGGATGACATTGAACCTGCAATTATTTCAATGGAAGTTTCTCAGTCCAATAAGCGTGTACAACCCGAGGGTGTTATGGATGATGCTTTCATCTGCGATGATGACGATGAAGTAACAATCTCGGGTGATGACGAAGAAGATGAGATGGAAAGTGATTTTGATACAGATACGAACTTAGAGTTTTAACTCAGTTTATTTCTTTGTAAGGCTTGTTTTGTTGATGTAATGGCGGCAATTAAGAATATTGATGAACCTTGCAATTTGAATTCCATGCCTACTCTTGGTTCTTCAATAAATTAGCTTCAAATGTGAGTAGACTAATTATGTCTTCATTCTTCTTCTTTTTCTTGATCGGACCCCAATTTAATACCATTGTAATTAATTTCCTCTACGATATCTATGAACTTTGGCAGAAAATTGAAAATCAAATTCATACACAGTTCAAATTTTCCATTCAGACAGCTATGCTGTTGGGCAGATTTTCCCACAATCTATGCCAGATTTGCACATCTGCTCTGTCTCTATCTGCTGACTGGGACAGTTCGTTGCTGTTTTTGTCCGCTTTGGCTGCTTGGATGCTTGACTGCTATGCTTAGATGCTAGCTAATGGTAGGATGGTTGGTTGGCTGAGTTGGGATGTTGTCTTCATTGCTTAAATGTATTCATGCTGCTCTTGTGAGGCCTTGTTTTGTTGTTTTGTGTGCTGCTGTTTGGTTGTTAATGGGTTTGGTTGTTATTCATGTTGTGTTGGTCACTAATGTTCAATTTTCTTATTGTCACTAATCATGAAATCTTTATGTGCCAGGTCTCCTATGTTTTAGATACGAAAGACTATTTCTTCCGCTTCAAAAGGAGAAGGAATTTGTCAGCTGGCAGATCGTCGTGCCATTATCAGACAAGAATAGAGCGTGTTCACTGCTGTTTTTAACATCCTTTTAATAATAATGCATTTTAATTGCTAAAGGTAGATATGAGCTTTCCTTTGTTTACTGATTTTAGTTGGTTGTTGATCATGATATTATAAACATACATGATGAGAATAACCTAACCCTTTCGCTGATGTTGAACAAACATTGAATAATCTGATGTTGCTAGTGTCCTTTCATACTCTGTCACCAATCACCATAGTACTGAGTTATAGATGCCACTGGTCAAACTTTAAGTCGTTTAGTAGTCCCATCCCATCAGGTTGGTTATTTATTATAAACCCACCAACCTTCTACAGATTGTTTGCTTGGAGTTATACATGTGAGTTCCCAAGTAAATTTGAGAGATGGAAGACTTTTCTACAGTAGGTAGAAGTACAGATAGGAAGGAGGTGGTGGTGCACCAGGCGGAAGGTTTAAAAGGGCTTGGTAAATTGCTTGCACTTCATTTTATGGTATTCAAGAATCAGGTCTTCAAGCTGTTAATGGCAATCAAAGCAAAAACAAGGCAAGAGAATGATGGACAGAGTGGGGGAATCAAAGCTAGATGTGGAAGGGAGTTAAAAAAATTTAGTTAGCACTATTAATTATGATGAAGAAAGAAGGGGTTGGAGTGGAGGGGCTTGATGGTGGCTGCCTGGACAGTTAGCTTTTTATGGTCTCTTCGACCTTTATGAGGTTTAAAGCCGATGTAGGGGTTTTTCATTTATTTGTATTTTTATTGTTGTTTTGCTTTGTACTTGGGTGGTGCCCCTTTTTACCTTTTTAATTACATTTCAATTAGTTATAAAAGAATTTTTTTTGGTCATCAATTTAGTTAAATTTGTTAGCATCAAATAACTTGATCAAAATTGACTGCTTCTTTTCTTGATCAAGTTTCTTCCATTATCATATGTGACTTTCATGTTGCTTCTACTTGACATTTGGATAAATTTTCCATGAGTCAATTTCTACTAATATGTTTGGTGCATACTATTGTGCCAGGTGAAAGTTGTTCATGTATGTGAAGCAACATTGACAAAACGATTGATTCACTTTGAGAATACAAATTCTGGGAGCTTAACAGTAAGTGCCGCATCAATTACAAAATAATCTACAAGCACATGTCTATAAAGAGCATTACGATTCCAACAGATTTAATAATTGAATGAAAAGTTTTCTATGCTTTTGTTGTTCATACCTGTATATAATATCCTACAAAACGAAATGTATTTGCATAACTGATGGCTATGTATGGGAAACTGTTCTCTAGCTTGTTCATCTTGGGATCATAAAATGACTATAACAGGCTTCTACAAAGTTATTGTTGATACCTGAAGATCAAAGAAAGAGAATTCCTTTGTCTACTGATCTTTTTTATCAAATTAGATTGGAATGTTGCAATGATATTTTATGTTTATTGTCACAGGCATGACCGAACAATATGTTTCTTGCATTCGCACTCACTCAAATAGCCAAACAGAGACTCAGACAAAGGGTATGGCTCTGAATCTACTATCTCATGCACTTATTTGGGGCTTTAATGTTCTGTAAATAGTTTGATTCATAATGTCATTGTACTGGTTTTTGGCCATTTTGGTTATCTTACTCATGTTTTTGTTGAGGAAAAATAAAGTGAGAAGTCAAAATCTGCCACACTTAGTTTAGCTAGTACTTACCTCAGAAGTAGTATCAATAAGTTATCATATTTATATGTTAATATTACTTGAGTATTTGTGTGAGTGTTTATTTTAACACCATTTGTTCCTTACACAACAAACTATGGGACTCACATAGCAGAGGATGAAAAGTCAATCTACTGTGACATAAATTTTAATTGATATGAACAGTTTTATAATCATGATGTGAATGCTATTGAAATAAAAATGATGGATGTAACTGAAGATAAAATTTCTGAAATTATTGGCAATTTGTAGAATATATGGAACTCAGGACAGTTTGTTGCCCAAGTTTTTTTGGGCTTCAATAAATAGATAAAAGAAAATTGTATCAGTAAAATTTATTAAGCTTGGTACATGAATCTAGGAGTAACAAGAGACTTTGAAAGTCACATAATAGAGGGATAAGAAAGTCATACAGAGACCTAATTTAGAGATGGAGAACAAGAAATTTAAAGAAAGGTGAAATTAAGAGAATTGGTTTAAGTTCAAAGCAGCAACAACAACTTTGAAGTTAGTTGACTTGAAGATTTTTGATGTTTTAAAATATTTACCATGTTGTACTAAAATGATATTGCTAGATTTTTAATTTTTTATTTTTTTAAAGGGAATTTTGGAGTCTTTAGGGATATTTTGTTGTTTTGGTTTCCTAATTCTAGAAGGTTGCATACTTAGCCTTTTGGTTCCTTTGTTGGTCTTTGGCGCAACCGTGCTTCTCATCTACTTAGTTGTTAAAGAGTTGTCACCAAATTGCCCTCTAAGAAGTTCTTTAGCTATCGACTATTTTTTTAATCTCCTAAAGTGAGCCTTCTGTGCTAGTATATAACTAGGGATGTGAGCTTCCAGTTTTGGAGTATGAATTGAAGTAGAATTTTCTAGTCTATTGTTTGTGGTGTGTTACCAACTTACTGTACACCTGTGTGATTCCAAAAGAAACTAGAGCAAGAAGAATGATTTTTCTTGCTTTAGAGAGGATGGACACCTCATCTCCTCTCTTTTTTCCACGTTTTATTTCATTTTATTGTACATTTGAGCACAATTATTGCTTATTTTTTCTTTCTTGCAATATACAAGGCCTGTCAATTGAGAATCCTTTATTTCCTTACTGTTGTCAAAAGAAAGCAACCACATTTCTTTGATTTGTGGAGGTTGATCCTGGTTTTGTTTAGTACGGATTGGGTTTTCCAAAGGGATGTGGCAGGGGTAATGTTTGAGACTTTGGGGTGGTGGTAGATAGGGAAGTAGAGACAAAAGGCATGGTTGCTGCTCAAAATGAACTGCTATGCTCATAATTCATTAATTTTCGGTGTCATTAGAAAATAGTCAATAAACTATTTCGGTGTCATAGCAAAAATACAATTAAAAGAGAAAGAAAGAGGGAAGGGAGATAAGATAAGCATGAATACCTTCTATACAATTGGAAACTCAACATGAATGCCTTCTGTTCTGATACTGATCTACTGGTGTTGATCTGTCTTGCTCTGATCTGTTCTAGGCCTGATCTGTCTTGCTCTGATCTGTTCTGTTTTGCTTTGTTCTGATCTGTTTTGCTCTGTCTTGGTGCTGCAATTCTAGACCTGATCTGATCTGTCTTGGTGCTACATTTCTGGGCCTGTTCTTTTCTTATTTGAAAGTGGGAAGAATGGTAGTCCTCATGGCCTCATGTCATTTCAAATGAAGCATGCAGAACTAGGGAGATACAATTATGAAGTGCCAGCCCCAAAAGCCTTTTGTCTACACTTCGTAGAAAATAAGAAAGCATCCTGACAGTGTAAATTTGAGCAGTAATTTACCAATTCAATGTAACCTATAATGTCATTTCTTAATGATGAGAAGACTAGTGGTAGTATGTGTAAAGTGCAACAATGTATGATTTCCTTGAAGCTTGACAATTTGTATGCGATGTTTATTACTCATGTACGTTTGTTACGTAATGTAGGTATAATGGTTCCTGGAATCAAGACGGGGTGACGGAAGAGAGCAACAAGTGGCAACGTACTATCAACCTCTGAAGCATGTGCACAGGAGATTGCCACCTTGATGACGTTCTCTGATGAGACGCAACCACCAGATGAGACACAAACAGTGGTGGAGGAGACACAGCCAGGTGGAGTGGGTAAGAGCATACTATTTAGTTGTTTAAAAAAATTCTGGTTAATTTTTTTTTGGGGGGCTGCATAAGTCATCAAGTAAGGCAATGTAAAACCCCATAAAGACAAATAAGAACAAAGGAAAAAAAACTAAACATTACTTTACACATAACAAGGGCATACACAACAAATAAAATATTAGGTACACAACCTTCAAATCAGCTGCAACAGTGATGTCACGGAATTTACCAACACTTTATGCATCATTTACCAAGACTTTATCCAAGTTGTAGCATAATTTACCAAGAATTTTATGCAGCCAAACAGTAGCTAGCAACGATAGTAGGTAGCAAAAAAAGTAACAGGACCAGGAAGCAGCACTTTTTTTTTTTGTAGTCCATGGCCAATGTTTGTAATTTTGACTACTTTCCCCTTTTGTACCAGGACAAACGAGGTCAACTCGTGTTCGAGGACCTACATTAGGCAAAGGCGTGCAGAAAAAAATTGCTAGGAAAAAAGGGGAGAAATTACACGTCTATGTCAATCGGGTGTTAAACGCAAGCACAAGAGGGAATGCCACCCCAACGACGAATGAGCTGGGCCTTCAAATTAGACGGTTGTGTCTCTTCAGAGCGTGAAGTCATGGAGAAAAATTGATCAAAGTACCAAAGATGCGGTCGTCCAAGCGGTGCTAGTATAAGATTCATCTTTCCATAATGTCTTTATTATATAATTTGTAATTGGTTAAATTAATTGTTGTACTAATTCCTTTACTATGTTTGTAGGACAAGTTTGTTATTGGCGATGATTTTGATAATGATGAACAAGCTCTACAGATCCTCGATAGGAAGACATATTTGCTATACAAGGATTGGAGGTACAATCTAAAGCAAGAGTCCCTCGAACTTGAGGAAAAAGGTGTTGATGACCCCTATAGTCATCCACCTAGTGGAGTGAGCTTGGAGGACTAGAAACATCTGATTGATGTTGCTTGGAAAGACGAATCTCACTTGGTAACAAATTAATTACAAACCCCATTATTGAAATGAATTTATGTGTTAATATGTAAAACTTCGTCACTAATATATGTAAAACTTCTTCACTAAAACTTACTGATGTTGGGAAAGAAATTTTTTTTTTCTATTATTGTAGAAACACTCTAAGGCTGGTAAAGCAAATAGGGGTATGCTCCTCTATAATCATACAAGTGGATTGCGTATAACAATGTCGCTTATGGTGAGAAGTTAATTTAATAATGTAATTATTTGGATTGATTCTTCTTGATTTTGAATATGTACTAATTCGTCAATGGAATTTTTCCAAACGTAACAAACAAATGAGGATGGAGATATAGATTTTCCCGAATTTTATAAGAAAGCACACAAGTCCAAGAAGACGGGAGATTGGATTGACCCCAAATGTGGTGAGCTACATGTGAGTATTGAATGTTGAAACCAAGTGTGTTGCATATTAATTAATAAAGTTGTTTTAAATTCCTTCTCCCATCTTGACTTTACTGTTTTTTTGCCATGACAAGATGATATGATGAATCTACAAGTGGTAGCCACCGATGTAGGGTTGCCATTAACCCACGAAGAACTATCAAGGCAAGTGCTCGGGGAAAAAAAAAATTACTTGCGTGGATGTGGGATAGGTCCACAACCCTCTTCCACAGCTTCTAGTGCGACACGAGCACGTGATAAACATATGGAGTCAATGAGAGCGGAACTGGAGGTTCTTCGTGAGCAGCATCAAAGTGATCATGAGGAGTTGCTAAACGAGAAAGAGGAGCGCCAAAGAGATCACGAGGAGCTATTGAAGGAGAAAGAGGAGCGCCAAAGAGATAGGAAGGAAATTATGAGGGAAAGATAGCAGCTGAGCGAACAAGTCGATGAAGAAAAAAAAGCACGGGAGGCACAACAAGTACAACTCAATCATCTGAACGACTTGGTGTCACAGCTCACAACCCTCTTACAGGTTGTAGATGGTCATCCTACTATTCGGTAAACAGAATTTTCTTGACAAGCTGCTGCAACTTGTACAAAAAATATGGCTTTCATAATGAAAAAGAATTGTTTTCTAAAGTTGGTATGCAAATTTTTTTTTTTTTTTTTTTTTTTTTTTTTGTGATGTGCTTCAAATAGGTTTTGAGGCATAATGTGGGATAACATTGCAGCAGCCGACCTAGTGTTTTGATACATTAGACAAAGGACCGTAATCTGATTTCCATAAGGTAACCACATGATTTCAATGAAATATCTGATTTCCAAAATTGGGTACGATGAGCCTATGAATATGAGGCAAGTTACTATATTAGCAACGATATCCAATTGAATGTCATTTCAGATTTAAGACTAATTGAATAAACCAAGTGAAATTGGAATGAATTTTGATTTAGTACAATATAAATAGTACAACTGGATTGGTCTAAAGTGCATGCAAGCCATTATTGGTTCATAGTAATGAGTTTGACAGAGAGAAGACTTGTGAAGATAGAATGAAAATTGAGAGCACTGTAAGGTACAAAAAGGAATTGGTGAAAAGGATGGTAATCTGTGAAATAAATTAATGAAAGCCTCATTGTGCGATAGGAGTTCTAATTATTTTAATCATGAAATTATTTGGGTTGTAATCAACATAATTTCGGTTCTATTTCCCCGTGTTTACCATATTAAATACGTTGGACAATTATGAGCTTCATTATTGTCATATTGAAAAAATTAAATTAGTTCAGTTAATATCCTATGTTAGTTGTCGTCTATGAAAAACGCGATATCATTAGCCGGAAAAAGGCCTTCGAGGGCCGAAAATTGAAAGCAGCCCCTGAACACTACGGGAATGGCACGGGTAGCTTCCTCGTGTCAAATAGGACTTGTGGGGACAGACGGGACGTAATTAGCATGTGTACGTTGGGAGTTGGCGTGAAAAACGCCTAAAACGTAGCTGAAAAAAGACACAAGACGGCCAAAAATTGAGAGCAGGCCCCGAACCACTGTATTGATGGCACGGGTAGCTTCTTCGTGTGAAATAGGACTTGTGGGGACAGACGGGACATAATTAGCACGTGTACGTTGGGAGTTGGCGTGAAAAACGCCATAAACTTAGTCGAAAAAAGGCCTTCGAGGGCCAGAGCCCCCGAACCACTGCGGGGATGGCATGGATAGCTTCCTCATGTCCAATAGCACCTGTGGGGACAAACGGGACGTAATTAGCATGTGTACGTTGGGAGTTGGTGTGAAAAAGGCAAAAAACTTAGCCGAAAAAAGGCCTTCGAGGGCCGAAAATTGAGAGCAGCCTCCGAACCACTACGGGGATGGCACGGGTAGCTTCCTCGTGTGAAATAGGACCTATGGGGGACAGACGGGACATAATTAGCACGTGTACGTTGGGAGTTGGCGTGAAAAACGCCATAAACTTAGTCGAAAAAAGGCCTTCGAGGGCCGAAAATTATAACGAGCCCCCGAACCACTACGGGGATGGCATGGGTAGCTTCCTCGTGTGAAATAGAACCTATGGGGACAGACGGGACGTAATTAGCACGTGTACGTTGGGAGTTGGCGTGAAAAAGGCCAAAAAGTTAGCCGAAAAAAGGCCTTCGAGGGCCGAAAATTGAGAGCAGCCCCCCAACCACTGCGGGGATGGCACGGGTAGCTTCCTCGTGTCAAATAGGACTTGTGGGGATAGACAGGACATAATTAGCATGTGTACGTTGGGAGTTGGCGTGAAAAACGCCATGAACTTAGCCGAAAAAAGGCCTTCAAAGGCTGAAAATTGAGAGCAGCTCCCGAACCACTGTAGGGATGGCACGGGTAGCTTCTTCATGTCAAATACAACCTCTGGGGACAGACGGGACATAATTAGCACGTGTACGTTGGGAGTTGGCGTGAAAAACACATAAAGCTTATAAAAATATATTAAATGGAAATCTTATTGTCAAATGGTTTAATGTTCTTTGGGTAGTTTACCACCATACGCTCGTCAAAAAATAGGCAGCCCAAACACCTTTGGTATAGCATCAGCATGATTCAACACGACTTCAAAAGGGGAGAGAGATATGAGAGTGTGGTTGGTACCTTTACACCACCAAGAGTCATGGTCTCATCAGCCTTCCTTGTACAACAAAATATCCTCCAGCAGTTCTCTTGATGATGTCTCCATGTCTCCTTAGTTGCTGTGAGTAGCAATAAGTTAGAATGAATATTATCAGAGCCACTTCTATGCACCAGATCATATAGCATTTGTACTCACCAGATATTTTGATAATTATCCACTACTTATTTACGAACAAGATTTCAAGGTTCAAAGTAATCCTAACAAACAATTACATCTTATAATTTTTATCCCCAGTAGTTTCTTACTGGATTTATGATTTATAAAGAGGTATGGTGAATAAGAAGACAAAAAGATTTATTCAAGTTAGCAATTGTTCATGCCAACAGGTTAGGTGACAACATTGGCCTAATTGCTTTAGTTGTAGAAGACTAAATTTCATTCTTAAATTTCATTCATAATGCAAATTTTGAGAACACATGCAATTCCAAATCATTCATGTTTAAACAAATCCTTTAGAATTTTTTGAAAGAATATTAAAACTTACAAATATATGTGTTCTATAAGCATCTGTATATATGTACATTTATAAACAAAATATATATATGTTTACATATTAGACTAAACTTGACTTGGGGTGGACTTGGAAATTTATTTGCACTTTAAATACAATTTAAAGTGTAAAAAAACTATTTTGAAATTCCTAAATTCAAATAATATTTACATACAATGTCAATTACAATTGACATCCTTGCAATTTGTATTTTGTAGCTGGCTATAACTTTTTGTTTACAATGGAACTAATGGGTGTAATTTTTGTTGTGTAGATGGCTTTTGGCATTGACATGTGGATCTTCTATCTTTTTGCCCGGAAGATAATTCAGACTTATGCAAAGTTGGGAATATTTTTGTCGTCCTATACTTTTTGTGTGGACTGTGGATGTATCGAACATATAATTGTTGGCGGGGTACATAGTATTTTGGGAGCTTGTATTAAATGCTCTGGTGTTATAAAATCAATGAACCGTGGAATTTGGATGCATCGTACATATAATTTCTGGTGGGGTACATAGTATTTTTGGAGCTTGTATTAATGGCTCTAGTATTAATTAATATAGATTACCTTTTGTCGTGGTACATATTACCATAGTAATTTGTACCTTGTCAAATGGTCATTACAATACATAGTATAGTAAAAATGTTATGTATAGAGGACATTGTTTTGGTAACGTATTTGGAATGTATGACGTTATTATTTGTAATTGGAATATATATAGTTGGTTCGTATATAAGTCTACATTATTATTTGTAGTTGGAATATATATAGCAGGTGTTGTTATTTGTTTCATGGTTGTAAGTAAAACATGCATTACGGAATAGGTGATAATATATATAGGTTGTATACGTATTACAGGTTGTGGCGGATACATATAGGTTCGGACGAAATTTAGTAAAATGAAACAAACAAAACAATAATATAAAATGATGTTTTTGGTGACAAAACAATTGGTAGCCAAAAAGAAATAAATCTTTTGGTGACTAAATATTTAGTAGCCAAAACAAATAAAAAAACAGCTATGGCGACTAAATGTTTAGTAGCTAAAACTCACAAAACTTTTGGCGATTAAATATTTGGTAGCCAAAATAACTCGGAAATAGTTATGGCGATTAAATGTTTAGTAGCTAACACTTGCAAGACTTTTGGCGACTAACGTTTTTTAGTCGCCAAAACATAACAAAAGAATCATGGCCGACTAAACCTGTAGCAGCTGAAGTTGCACTATTGGTGACTAATACTTTTGTCACCGTGGATATTTTAATTTTTGGCGACAAAAACTTTAGTAGGTAAATATGTGAATTAAATGAATTAATGTACCTATTGGGCGACTAATATGTTAGTCGCTAATGTCAGTTATCAGCGACTAACACTCTTTTCGTCGCTAATACCTGTTATTTTTGCCTACTAAAACGTTAGTTGGTATTTTGTACTACTTTTCGCGACTACATGTTTTTTAGTCGCTAATTCCTTCGGCAACTATGTATACCCGACAAATCCAGCGACGAAATTATTTAGTCGGCAAAGTGTTTCGGCGACTAAAATCAATACTTTTGGCGACTAATTTTTTAGTCGCCAAAGATGTATTTTCTGGTAGTGGTACTTCTCAAAATGATAGTTAATTATGTCTCAAAGTATTTTTACCAAGTGATTTAACTTTTCAAATACAACTTGTTACATATGAAATTTCAAATTCTAAGTTAAGTGAAGCAAATAAATGTTAAAAAAGGGGGGTTCGCAACAGGGAAGAGGATTATTAACTATTATTTATTTACCTGAAGTAATTATTTACAGTCGTGCTACATAACTCGAAACCAAGGCCCCCCTAATCCCCCGAAATCAAAACGACGCCGTTTCGGCGTTTTGGTTCAATCAGAAGAAGAAGCAGACGGGAAGAAGAAGGGAAGAAGGGAAGAAGAAGAAGCAGAAGTAGAGGCAGACGGCGGACCGACGATCGGCGGAGCTGCGACGAACGGCGGAGCTGCGACGATCCGACGCTCTGCCGGAATGCAGGGGCCATTTGTGTGTGTGTGTCTGCCTCTGCTTCTGCTTCTTCTTCTTCCCTTCTTCTTCTTCTTCTTCTTCTTCTTCTTCCCTTCTTCTTCCCTGCGTTTTGAGCTCGAAAATGGCAGAAAAAAAAGAAAAAAAAAAAAGAAAAAAACCTAATGCCCAAAACGACGTCGTTTTGGGCATTAGGGGGATTCGGGGAGACAAATTTTCGAGCTCTCAAGCTTTATTCAATTATTTAATATTTTTGTGTGTATTATATATGTGCTGTGTCTTTCTAGTAACTCAAAAAAAGGAAAATGAGTGAAACATCGATTTTCAACTTTGTTTAGTAAGAGAAGTTGAATAAGATGTTTTTTTTGGTTAGCTAAGGTCTCTCAATGAAATTTCTCTGTGATCATACCAAAAAAATTTTAAAATTTCTCTGTAAAAATTGAAATTTCTCCGAGTCAGGCAAAATTTCTCTGAATCGAATTTTCTTTGTAAAAAATCTTGAGGGACCTTAACTATTATGAAAATATTATATGTCATTTATCTTTTGAAATTTTAATATTAGGGAGCTTAAAAAAATTTCTCATCAAAAAATAAAAATTATTAATTGGCACAATCACAAACTCATTTAATGTTTTTGAAAAATAGTTTTTGATATTCAAATAAGAAATTATACAATATATATATATATATATATATATAAGTGAGGTGGTAAATTGTGTATACATTCATTTCACACCAAAGGAATTATTTTATTGATTTATAATTTTTTAAATATTACTATCATATTATTATTATGAAATTTTTTTGTATATAACTTCTCTTTTTTTTTTTTTCTTATTTAAATGGGAAAAAAAATTTGCAGTGACCCAATATATCCTGCCAAGTTGCAGTCCATGCAGGGCCCAGCCATTCCTTCCCTCTTCTCTTCCTGTAAATTTAAAATTAGAAGAATTATTCATCTGAATAAGTTGAGGTAGTTTATTGGAAAATAATTCATCCTCATAAAAAATTTTACAAAAATATCATTTTATAAAAAAGAATTTATTATTTTAAAATAAGTGAATAAACTCTTACACAAAATCTATAAAAAAAAATGTTGGGAGACTTATTTATAAGTCATTTTTCAGGCACTTATGGTAAGGCAAGTCCTGTGTAATTTATAGAGTCTCAAATTCTATTTAGATAGGAATGTATTCCACAAGATCCTATATAAACGTAATGTGACGTACACTTACATAAACGTAACGTAACATGACACCTATATAAACGTAACATAACGTGACATTTACATAAACGTAACGCAACGTGTCACGTTACGTTTCACAAACTTAATGAGTTTTATTTTTTAAAATTGAATGTGAAAATGTTGCTGGTTTATGTTGGTGTCACGTTACGTTTCATATAAATATGATATATGGCAACATTCAGTTTCCTGAAAATTGAATATTGCCATAGATCATAGATGTCACGTTACGTTTATGTAGGTGTCACATTACGTTATGTTTATGTAAATATGATCTATGACAACATTCAATTTCCTATATAGCAAAATTGAATGTTGCCGTAGATAATAGGTGTCACGTTACGTTTGTGTAAATATCATGTTACATTACGTTTATGTAGATATGATCTATGGTAACATGCATAGATCATAGGTGTCACATTACGTTTATGTAGGTGTCACGTTACGTATAGATGTCACGTTACGTTTATGTAGGTGTCACGTTACGATACGTTTATATAGATATGATCTATGGTAACATTCAATTTCTTATATATGTTTTTACTATTATTTATGATATTAATATATTATTTATGATATTAATAACTAATATTGAGGATAAATGTGTCAACAAACTTCTCAGAAGACTTATGAAAATATAAATTTTTTAGTAGGACTATATGTAGTATAAGTCTTCCTAATATGACTTATAAATAATTTTTTCAAAAATATTTTTATAAGAAATTTTTGTGGGAGTCTAGTACGTGTTTGGTTTGAGTTTTCTGGATTAAGTTTTTTGAAAACTAACTTTTTTGGTTTTTGTGTTTTTTTGTTTTTAGTGAATATTTTTAAAATTTTAAACATTTTTTTACTTTTTTAGATGCACCTTACTTAGATGTATCTAAAAAGTAAAAAATTTGTGAAAAAATATTTAAAAAAATTAATAAATACATAAAAATACAAAAAATGTACTGAATTCTTGTATTTTTTTTTTTTTTGTATTTTTGGTATTTAGTGAATTTTTAAAAGATTTTTTTTATAATTTTTTTACTTTTTAGGTGTATTTATGTTAGGTGTGTCTAAAAAGTAAAAAAATTCCTTAAAATATTAAAAAAATTCAGTAAAAACAAAAAAACACGGAAAATAAGAGAGTAGAATTTTCTGAAAAGTGTTTTGAAAAACTGGAAACCAAGCAAGGTTCATTTTTAATTTTTACACTAATTTAAAATATTCTCTTAAAAACAATAGTGGGGCCAGTTCATGCAGGGATATCACTGTAGGTGCAGCACATTGCACCCTATACAAAATTTGTGATCCATATCCAAGAAGGAAGTTGTTACACACAATCCAACGGTTACACGTGGTGACCGTTAGAACATGCAAGGTAGCTCTCGATTCATATTGATTCCCCCTCATGGGTTTTTTATGGTTTAGCCTATATGTTTATTCACCATCAGAAATATTTGTTTTAATTTGTTTAATAATATGATAAAAACAAATAAATTAATTAAATATAAGTTAATTTTTTTAATTTTTATTTAAATTTATAATCTAAATACAGTATTAACAAAAATGTTAAGCGGACCCAAATGATTTACATAAAAATATTGATTGGTCCCAATAGAATATAGGATATATAATATATATGTAAATCATTTGGTGTCTATAGAAAAATTTTGCCACTACCCCCAACTCTCCCTAACCTCTCTCAAGCCCTCACTCACCTCCGACACTACCCCTACCTCTCCCTACCTTCGTGTTAACCCCTCCTTCGGTTGCAATCTCCACTCTCTTTGCAATCTCCGCACTACCCCTACCTCTCACTTTGTTTCACGATCTCCTTTTTTTCTTCCCTAATCTTGTTGCCGACCTCCCTTCTTCATCTTCTTCTCTATAGCTCTTGCATGATGTCTATGAGGTTGTTTGGGGTGTATTAAAAAAGTATACTTATTTATATTTTTATCTTTTTTGTGTTACATCATTTTTTTAATTTTTTATATATTTTTTTCATACAAAATTAAAAAGTATATTTATTTTTATCATCTAAAAAAATCCCTATATATAGAGAAGAGACGGGAATATGTTGGAGAGGAGTGAAAGAAACAATGATGGGCAAGAAGTTGTAAGAGTGGGGAAAAAAAAAAGAGTCAAAATTAGGAATGAGTGAAGAAGAGTGATGGCCAGAGTTAATAGTTGTTGGAGTAGAGATAAGATTAATAGATAAAAAAAGATAACTCTAAAGGATTATCATTAGTCTTGATTAATAGATATAAAAAAAAGTATAATTCTAAAGGATTATCATTAGTCTGGATATATATATATATATATATATGTATGTTCGTACCTGAAGATATGGTGTGAATAAAAATAAGTGAACAAAAAAAGAAGATAAAAAAAATAAACAAATAGAGAGAAAAATTAAAATGGGAGAAAATAAAAAATAAAAAGAAAAGAGGGAGGAAGGTAGGATCATGGAAAGATGGATGAAAAATGGAAAAAATAAGAGAGAGAAGCGGGAAAGTAGAAAATATATATGTAGGACATTTTTTGAAAAATATATCTCAGTCATTATTTTATAATTTGAACAGATTTGAACCATCTAAATGTCCTAATAAGATAAAAATATATTAAAGATTAAAAAATCATCCTTTTTTTATTATATAGGTATATTAATATAAAAAGTTATAAATATTTTTTAATTGATTTATTTCTTATTGACAAAGAGTCTCATTAGAATTGGCCCTTATCTTTAGCCAATAAGGAGTAATGATAAGATATTCTATATAATTTTAATTTTTGATTGAAAAGAAATCTTGAAATGTTAACCACCGGGTCCACAGAGAGAGTATGCGAATCTGCTATAACTGGCGTAATTTTGGGGTCCCTTTCCAGTTTCCACCACACCCCCGGTCCCCTCTCCAACCCAGTTCCCACCCAGCCAACCCACTCCCTCCCCTCCATCTCTCTCTATAAATAAGCCTAACCCCATCTTCCATAGGCTTGAACACTCCACCTCCACACCCATTCCCCCCTCTCTTCCCTTCTCCCCTCCCTCCCTCCCTCCCTCCCTCCCTCCTTACCCCATGGTAGGACCTTCTCTCAACACCCCCACCACCACCGCTACCATCAAATTCCTCTGCAGCTACGGCGGCAAGATCCTCCCCCGCTATCCTGACGGCAAGCTTCGTTACCACGGTGGCGAAACCCGCGTCCTTGCCGTCCTCCGCTCCATCTCCTTCTCCGGTCAGTCCCTTTCTCCTCTCTCTCTCTCTCTCCTACTTCAAACTCCTTCCATATCTATATGTTTATCCGCATAGACTTAGATTCTCTCAAATTGATAATATCAACTTGAGAGTTTGGACTTGATTATTTTTTATTACTTGTCATCATCGTTGACTAAAATATTCATGTAAAAAGTTATATATATATAGATGTATATATATTTATGTTAGAGTTGAGGTTGTTTCTGACGTACGTGGTGTTAATTATTGATTGCAGAGCTGTTGATGAAGATGGGGGAGTTGTGCGGTGGGTCATCGGTGACTCTGAGGTGTCAGCTTCCTACCGAAGATTTGGATGCGTTGGTCTCGATCACCTCCGATGAAGATCTCGCTAATCTCATCGAGGAATACGATCGAGTTTCATCACCGCCGTCCACTCTCAAGATCAGAGCATTTCTCTCTCCGCCCAAATCGGCCAAAAAAATCTCTCCTCCTCCTTCCACCGCCGCATCCACCACCATTTTCGACGCGTCGTCGCCGAGATCGTTCTACTCCGCCGGTTCATCTTCCAGACTTTCACAGATCTCGAAGCCGATACTCTATCATCATCATCATCCTCATCCTCCCTCTGCTGCTGCAAAAGTTCCTCGTCACTATGCTTATCATGGAAACCCTAGCCATATCTACCTCACTCACAACGGAAACCATTGGCAATAATAGCAAGCTCTCTGGGACTTGATTGGACAAAAACTTAATTATAAGATTGAATACTACTTCAATTACCAAAATAGATCGAAGAAGAACAAAAATCGAGAAACTTCTATGATGATGATGATGTAAAATGGATGGACTGTAAATTTTGGCTAAGAAGGATTGGTTTGTTGTTTGATCCATGGCGTGAAATGAATGGAATTTGTCAGTCCAATTTTCGATTTGGATCCTGTTTGTGATGGTGAGTACTTTTAAGTTTCTTTTGGACGCCGTTGTTGCTGCAGAGCATTTTCTTTTCTTTTTTCCCTCTCTTTCTTCCCAATTTCCCGTTAGGGTTCCGTTAATTGCCGCCACAGAAGTTACTGGAATTATCTTGTGTTTCGTCGGATTCTGCGTAATGCGTGCCACGTTAACCGCGCCGTTATCTGATTGATGATATAACCCTAATTGCCTTACACGTGTCTTGTACTGTTTTGATTCTTTGTACGTGGCGCGTACACGCATCATCCATCCATTTCGTGTTCGTCACCTTTCTCTTTTGTCCCATAATTGCGGTTGCTCTGTCTGTTCTTTCTTTTATCTTTATTTATTTATTTTTATTGTTTTCCTTGTCATTCTTTTGTGATTTAATTGTGTTGTACATATCAAATCTAAAAATTAAAAAAAAAAAAAATTTGTGTTGTATATATATATAAATAAAATATGTTTATTATATTTATATTAACAATTTTCTAAATTTGTTTGTTTGTTTGCTGTTGCGATTTGCAGGTGGTGGAAGAGATTTTGAGATGACTCCAAGTAAAAGGAGGCCACGCATTTGGTGATGAAAACTTATACTTTGTAAGTAAATTTTCGACTAAATTTACTCTTTTTTTTTAATTGTTAAAAAAGGTATTTGAGACTTGGTCCAATTAATGTGGAGTCCATACAGTTTCTCGTTATATATATATATATATATATAAATAAAACTAATTACTAAATAAGAAATCTATGATGACTTGAGTACGTGATAAGCTTTGATCAACTAAGCAAGACTAATGTTTGAAACTTAGGGCCTCATTGCTTTGTTACTTGCTTTCTTTCTAATGGAGAAACTTATGCTAGCTATTGTGGGGAAACCATTTAATGAGTATTGTCAAGTTCCCGGTCATATATCATGTCAAGAGATTTTCACTGTATCAAAATATAATATTATAAAAAATTTAGGTATCTCTTAACAGATTATGACTAGAATATCGATCAAGAACATCTCTTCTTATTTTTTGCATTAATGAATCCCTCTCATGATATTCGTTCAAATATTATTGAACTCCTCTCCAACCATATATGATTCACAAAAACAACTATTGTTACCCTTCTTACCATTTTTAAAAATCCATGGATATAGTAGTGAATGTAAGTTATCTTGCTTCTATACATGGTTAGCTCATGAGGCTTTGTTTTGACCTCCTGGCGGTAATTGCTGAGGACCCATTTGATGATACTAAATAATTTTCCAAACTTAGAAGGAAAAATCATGATATTATAGGATCTTATTTTGTCTTACAAGTATTTAATGCTATGACGATATTTTTATTCTTTTGATTTTGATTTTGATTTTATGGGGTTTTTCTTGTTTTGACCAGATTCGATCAACTACTACAAGTTTGCAACTGCAAAAGAGATGTGCTGCCAGACAATGGTGATGGGGTGTTTCCATGCAAAAACAAAACAATGGTGAAAGCAATAAGATTGGAGGTATTGGTGGGGCCCATTTTGGGGTACAAATCAATGAAAGCTTTCATTTACCCGAACTTCTTGTACTATGGGGGAATGGTGTCCCATTGTCATGGGCTCCATGACAGTTGTACATGAAATTGGACTAATTAATTAAAAAATTATTTTAAGAAAATTAAATTACTATGACACTTCCCTAATTATATTTTGACTTCTAAATTATTAAAAAAACATATGAATACCCTATTTTGGAAAATAAGAATAAATTGATATTAATGATAATTGAGATGGTGTTTGTGTAATTAATTAAAATAACATAAAATATTTGCACAAGGATGGAAGAGAAAAGAGTAATGCTAGAGACTTCAAAAATTTTATCAAAGTTTTTATCAAATGTCTCACATGGATGTGAGATCCACACAATGTGGATCCATGTGAATTTCACACTATGTGAGACATTTGGTAAAATTTTTGAAATTTCTAATATTTTTATTGAGAAAAACTTAATGAAAGAGTGCTGCTATATAAACAGAGAAATTATGTATTAAAAAAAAAAAATAGAGAATGATGTGAGAAGTTTTAATTTTTATTACTTTAAAATATTTATCAAAATGATTTTATTTTTAAAAATGTCATCATTAAATATTTTGTAATGAATTTTTTATAATAAATTTTTTTTTTAAATATATACATAAGAAAAATTCCCAAAAATATATTTAAAATTTTTAGGAAAGGAATGGGAGGAGGGGTGTGAAGGAGGATAAAAGCCAAAGTTTGGGGGAGGAGAGGGAAGGGTATCCACTCACGTAGCATTCTGGGAGGAGATGAGATGATTTAAGTGCTGGACTCATTAAAACGACACAAAATCCATACTATATAATAATATGTATATATGAGAATGAGAAGGGAAAGGAAAAGAGGATAGATTTTGATGAAAGATGATAAAAATCTCAAATGTGTTATTAATATTTTTATTAAATGTCTTATATGGGTATAGAATTCATATGAAACTCACATAGTATAGGTCTCATATTTATGTATGACATTTGATAAAAATATTAATAAAATATTTGGGTTCCTACCAATTTTTCTCAAAAAAAAAAAAAAAAAAAAAAAATGGTTTTCAGATTATATAGGCCCACCAAGTGTTTGATCTTTTGCTTGAGTGATGGGGAAAAGTATAAACAGCAAGACCATGCGCATTGATTCCGAGTTTTTCTTTTCACAAAGAGGCGATGATGGTTGAGCTGATCCTATCATATATCTTTGTCAATGCTGGTTGTCATCATGGATCCCACACCCTTCTCTAATAAGTACCCCTTGCATTTAAAATTGCAGTTACTATAGATTTTGCTGTGAGTACATGATTAAAAAAGTGAAACCCACGAACTCATATGGTAAATGGCGGAGCCATACGATGATAAGGAGGTCACGTGTCCTTTTAGATTTTTTATTTTTATTTTTACATATAAATAATATTTTAAATAAAATGTCAAGGGAATTTTTAAATTTATGAAAATAATAGTGATTATTTTTATTGAAAATGAAGTGACTATAACAAATTATATTTTTATGTATGAAAATTTTGTGAAAAAATCTCAATATAAAGGTAATATCCATCATTATTGATATGCAAATATAATTAATCTCACTATTTATATGTAAAAATTACTAGAGTATAAATTATATTTGCATGTGGAGTTCACCCTTTATGTGTTGCTTTACTATTGGTTATTGATATCATATGTCAATAATGACGTGATATCACTATTATATGAAATTTGTACTCAAATTTTGTAAAAATTTAATTTATCTTACTATTATATAATTTATTTTACAACTTAAATATATGACTTTTTTACATTATCCATGATACACTAGTTAAACGCAATACTTTTTTTTCGATTTTACTCAAAATTAATTGTAAAATTTTATGTGAAATACTTTTGTAATAATTTATTTAAGTTTTTTGTACTTAATATTAATTCAAAAATTATTATTATTTTCTTATTGTTGGTTATAGAAAAAAAAAATATATTAAAATTGTAATTAATAAGTGTCCCTTCTAATTTAATTTCTTTCCTCTGTCACTGCACACGGTTATGGATCCGACAAAATTGTTAAAATAAAACCTTGCCCCTTAAACTTTCGATCTTCACTTTACTCGTTGAATTATTAATTTGATTTGAACAATTATTTGTTTATTTTATACACAATTATCAATGATTTTATATTTTTTAAAGAAATATCACAATTGCCAGAAGACAAAAATATTTGTGCACATTATTTACTTAATTTAGTTGCATTTGGAGACAACAGTTTGCTACAGTTAGTTGTATTTTGTGTTTTATTGTTTTCAAAACAATTGATTATGTTTTGTTGCATGGTATGGAAATACTTGTCTCCTTATTATAGATCTAAGTGTGTTTCATATTGATCTTGTTCATGGTTTGAGATAAAATAAATTAATATCAATAATTTAAGAAGATAATTGTTTAAATTGAAAAATAAAAAATAATAATGACACAAAGTGTGATAATTTGAGAACTTACATTCCCTGTAATACCTTCATTTGCAGTGACCTTAAAAAGGTTTCAATGACACATAAGTAGATGATCCGCAAATCCACATATTCTAAAGTTGTTTACCCATGGCTTTCTCCAAAAAGGCAGTGCACCATTTCAGTTCATAACCAAAGGTGCTGTGGTCCTAACACAAAATTTAAATTTGAATCACCATCTAGCAGTAGACGACAAAATGCAGGATTGAATTTGGAAAATAAAATTATTTAAATATGCAGAGATGGTAAGATCAAAAGCAAAGCTCTAAAGTATATAGCTCATCAAAATAAAAAAATAAATTATATATAAATTAATAGTAATGACATGTCAATTGAATTTGAGTTAACTATACAAGACCTCTCAACTATTAGTGAATATCAATTTACTTCTTCATCTATGAACCCGTTCTCATTAACCAATGAAAATGATACATTTTTAAAGTTTAAATGCTCAAATTGTATGGTATCATAGATGATGGAATAAGTTGATATTCAAAAGTAATTTAGAGATATAAAAATGATACATTTTTACACCCTTTTTTTTGTGTGTGTGTGTGTGTGTGTTCTCATACTTTTAAAACAATTATGCTATGAATATAATTACATAATAAGATGCATATGTGAGATAAAAATTTAGGATCCACTTAAAGTGAAGTCCACATATGAGAATTAACATTTTATCTATCTGTCTTATGTAAAAATATTCTAGGCATTTAGACTTTGGAAAATACTTCGTAGCTCGAATTATCGTGGCTCGAACGGCTCGACAGCCCAAAACGACGTCGTTTTGGGCTGTTTTATTTATTTATTTATTTTATTTATTTTTATTTTTTCGTCATCTTTGATGCGAAAGAGAGGAGAGAAGAGAGAGGCGGTCGTCCGTCATGACCCTTCGCCCGTCGCCTCTGCCCGATCGTCGCGACCTCCGCCTCCGCCTCCGCCTCCACCCGATATGTTGGCCCTCCTCCTCCTCCTCCGCCCCTCCTCCAGCCTCTCCCTCCTCCTCCTCCTTCTCTCTCACTTTTTCGAGCCAATTTCAAGTCAAAAATTTCGAGCTAACAATCGCGATTGTTAGACTTTCTCATGTTAAATGCCGTTTGAACCTAATGTGAATCGTTTTTCAATTAGATAAACACAGCTATAATTTAATACAAGAACCGTTTTCATCTGATCCGATGAGGTCAAGTTTTTAATGATCAATGAGTCCATATTTCATTCGTAGTATTGGACCAAAAAAACATGATATTAATATCATCACACAACAAACTAAAAAGAATAAAGGTTGTGTTTGATAGAGATTTAAAATTATGATTTGAAAATAAAATTGTAATTTAAGTTTGTGAGTTTTAAAATTATGATTTGAGTATGAAAAATTTGTTTGGTTATGAGTTTTGAAAAGAGTTTTGAATTAAGTGATGTGACATATGATATTTAATTCAAAAAAATTTATAGCCAAACATACAATCTAAAATTCTATTCAAAACTCATAAAAAAAATTTAAAAAAATCCGAAAATATTTTTTATTTATATAAAAAAACAAGTGCTAAAAAAAAATAAAAAAAAATAACATTATTCCAGTCAACTGACCGAACATCCAAAAATGTTCAGAAGAATGACCGAGTAAACTTGTTTTAAAAAAAATGTATGAAATCAACTTTTAAAAATTCTAACTAAGCATCACACTAAAATCAAGAGATAGAATTATGTTTGGAAGTCTTCACCAAACACATCCAAAGTATTTGATTGTCGTTGGTTTTTTTTGTTTTTTTGGTGGGAGATAGAGGTCTTGTTTGGTTTATTTTTTAGAAAAATTTTTGAAAAAAATTCTCTACAAAATAAATTTTCAAGAGTAATCAAACCAAACAAATTTTTCTAAAAAAAACTCAAAATTTTATTTAGTTACCTACTTTTCAAAATCACTCTATCTTTCATACACATTAAATCAATTACTTTTTTTTAAAACTCTCTCTTCAAAATAATTTTTCAAAACCGTTTTTAAAAAAAAATAAACTAAATAAATTTTCGTATTTTTTATCATAAAAACTACTTTATAAATACAAACCAAACACACCAGTTCACAGCGTCATTGAAATACAATTTTTTAATGTTTTCTATCAACAAAACTGACATCTAAAGGTATCCATGTGTAATCCACGCTTGGCACTGTCAGGTCCCCAACAATGAGAATCACTTGGGGGATGATGATGGTGATCGGCAGTATATGAACTGGTAGAAAATGATGGAAGTGGAAAAATGTTTGGAAAAGTCATTGATGGGGAGAGAAATAGGGTGTGTTTAGTTTGTTTTTGAGGGAATGATTTTTAAAAAAAATTTAAAGAAAAAGTTTAGAAATTTTTTTGATTTGTTTGGTTGTATATTTTGAAAATTGTTTTGAAGTTTGAAAGTTTGAGATGATTTGATATTTTGTTATAATTAAGTAGATGTGTATGAGAGAAAAAGTAATTGAGAATGAGAGAGAAGAGAGAAAAAATGATTGATTGATATTTAAAGAGAGAAAGTAATTTTAGAAATTTTTTGAGAAAAATTACAAACCAAACAAAATTTTGAATTTTTTTTTTCTTTCAAAAACAACTCTCCCAAGAGTAAACCAAACAAGCCCATAATGTTTACATTGGTGATTTTGGTGAGTGAAAAATTTAGTAATGGTGAGAGGGAGATTTACGATTTAATAGTAGGCCGAGCCATTTGGACCAAAGTCTGGGTCTTTACTCGGTCAGACATTGGGAACACATTGGACCGAAGACGTAGTCCGGTCGAGTGGGGACAACTTCAGGTTACTAGCCTGGTAGAGATGTGCGTTCTATTGAGTTGAACGGAGTTTGTCCTCAATAGATCGGACCGAGGGAGAGCTCGATTATAACTGTTTAGCTCGATTAAAGCCTTCGTTCGGGTTCAACCAAAAAGACCAGATAAGCATCATGGTCCTTATGTGAAGACGTGGCACCACGCTAAGCATAGCTCAGTGGGATGTGCTACACGGCGTGACAGGACCGCGGGAAGAAGATTCTGTCGTCCGTACACGTCAATATCGTCTGTCGGTTTCGTCATTTGGTGTTTGGCGGTATCTGCACCTACGCGTGGAAGAATGTGAGGGGGGAACATATCCACACGTCAGAAGGAAAACAGATAGAGGGGAGTGCACAGAAACTATATAAACGACGTTACGTATCCATGCAGAGGTCTAGAGCATCTGGTTATTAGAGCTACCTACCCCTTTGTCTCCTCTCTCTCTCTCACTCTCTAAGTGTGCAAACTTGAACGTCGGACGGTTTTTCCGGCAGCATACCGCCAGGTAGCTCATCGTCTTTGTATTCTCAGGTTAGTTAGGAAGAAGCAAAGCTTGGACACGAGGAGTATAGAGAGCATCGAATATTTCCTCCCCGTACAATTGGTGCTGCCTGTGAGAATCTTTGACAGACAAAACCTTGTCCTCCAAGCTTTTTCGATCACATTTTATGGCTCACAACGACGAAACGCCGCTGTCCATTGTCGACGGCATCACCCCAGAGTCAATCCAGAGGAGAGATGGCCCACCTACTGTCCTGGCCATGGCGGGCTTGGAGACTTCCTCCAAAGGGCTCTCCAGAGATGTACGAGATAAACACGCAAGGAGCACAGACCACTCCCACAGCCCAGACGATCATCGGCGGTGAAGGAAGTCACATTCTCAGCGCTTAGAGCATAAACTGAGAGACTAAGATGCCATCATTCGGAGGATAAC
This sequence comes from Camellia lanceoleosa, assembly GCA_025200525.1. Classification (NCBI taxonomy): domain Eukaryota; kingdom Viridiplantae; phylum Streptophyta; class Magnoliopsida; order Ericales; family Theaceae; genus Camellia; species Camellia lanceoleosa. The sequence goes on along the minus strand of CM045763.1, from coordinate 8,687,301 downwards.
GGCGGAGATGGAGGCGACGGAGATGGAGGCGCTAAAGCGGCAAGTCAAAGGGAAGGGTGTTGCTAGAGTGGGTAACCACAGTGAACGCACCCTATCCCGCTGCTTAGACAGCCAAGGCCAACGGAGGACGCCTTTCCTTTCCATCACCAGAAGCTATGGTGTGGGTGATTCTGACCTACTTGCAGAGAAGTCATGTGCACGAGATAGTGTAGACACCCCATTTTTGACCGACCTTAAGACTCAGACGTCACCAACTGAGCGCTCGATGATGTTGCATATTGTGCTCGTTCTGAAGTTGCGAAGTCTCGGTTGCGAGCTTTACCTCCGAACTTCCAGACTTTTTTGTGCCCTACCTCGGTTTGCGAATCAGGTCCCATTTTCTCTGTTTTCTCTTCCCAAAGGGAGGGAGAGGTCTCGTAGATCATCTCTCAGTGGCCATAGGCTACGTTTTGTGGTCGTAGGCCATTTTTCCCGTTTGGAGCTCGGTTCTCAGTTTTCAGAGCCGTCGGCCGTGTGCCTCGGTTCGAGATTGCTTAACTACCTTTGTTTGCTCCGGTTTTTGGTATACACCTTATTTCCTTCCTTTTGAGGGACACTGTGGCCCGAGAGACCAACTTCGTGGTCGAACGCCACCTCCGGTGCTTAACAGCTTGTCTTCGGGGCCCCTGCGTTTGGCCCCGAACCTTCGCTTTTGCATCTGCCTGAGCTCATTTTTGGTGGAGACCTTATTTTCATTGTTAGGAAGGTTGTAGAAGGGTGGGAGGCCAGCAATTGTTCCGAAGACCAGCTTTATTCCTTCATCGCTCTTCATTGCCCGTTTTTCTCACTAGAAAGCTAACTTTTTCCATTCCCGGGCCACTTTTTCTGACTTTTCTCCACACCATTGTGTTGTACACACCTGGGAGGCCACCAATATGGATAAGCCGGCCATCAACTCTTCCTGACCCTTTTGAACCCCTCTAAAAAGTTGATTTTTCTCTCTCTTGGGTTACATTTCCTGATTTTTCTCCACATAGCTGTGTTGTACACACATAGGAGGCCACCTTTTTGGGGTGGCCGGCCACTAATTATTGTTAACCCTTTTGACCCTGGCCAGCCGGCTAGGGGAGGTGGCCAGCCGGCCACCTAAACCTCCTGAACATGGCCGGCCAGATTTCTCTCTCCTGGTTCCTTACAGTTATGCCAGCTGTTTTGACCCAGACCCCTGCCCGGGGATCTGCCCTTTTAGGGAGGGAAATTTGAATTTGTTTTCCCCCCATTTCTTCACCCCTCTCCCTCTATATAACCAGCCTCTCCCCTCCATTGTTAAGGGTTAGAAAAATCCATTGGAGCTCTTGCATTAAAACCTCCATCTCTCTCAACTCCAAGCCTCAAAATACCCTTGCTCCTACATCATTTCTACACCAACTCATAGCTTATCAACCCACACTCCATTCCAGAAACTTAGAGGCTATTTTCAGAGGCTATTTTCAGAGGTTAGGAGCACACTTTTTTGGGCCAAAAGCTACTAAAGACTTGTGCTACAAGGGTGAGTCTCCTTTCCCTCTTTTTTTGCCCTATTTTGCATGCTATCTTAGCTTTTTTTGCTTACATTTTTGGGCTCCGACCTGAACTTTAAATAGTCATATTTTGAGCTCCCCTCCATGTTTGATCAAGGACCTCTTGTTGTTTGAGGTCTCCTACTACCTCTTGTCTCTCTATCCCTCTTTTAGGCCTATTTTTGCATGATATATTAGCTTTGTTTTTGAGCATTTATGGACTCCAAGCCAAACTTTAAAATGTCTTTTTTTGAGCCTCTCTTCAACTTTGTTGAAGGGCTCTCCTCTATTTGAGGCCATCTACTACCACTTGTCTCCTATATCTCTTTGTAGGCCCATTTTTGCATAATAGTTTAGCCCTACTTGTGCTTATTTTCGAGACTTGATATAAACTGTAAAGTGCCTTTTTTTTAGCCCCTCTTCAACTTTGTTGAATGGCTCTTTACTATTTTGGGCCAGCTACTGTCCCTTGTCTCTAATCTCTCTTTTAGGGCCATTTTTGCATGATAGATTAGACCTACTTGTGTTCATTTTTTAGAGTTATCATAAACTGAAAAATATCTTGTTTTAATCTCATCTTCAAGTTTATTTAAGGTCCCATTTTTTTTTGAGGTCATATGCCTCCTTGTATGCTTGATTGTCTCTTATTTTGAGCCCTACACCTAAGCTCTTGTTACATGCTTTGTTTGGCCATCTAGCCACTGAAATCCAGTGGATTTTAAGTTGCTAACACACTATTTTGAGCCTCCAAATCAGAGGGGGATGACCCCCTCTCACCTTGACTTGTTTGATGGTCATTTTGGCCTTCCAAAGGGACCCCTCTTTGCATGCTTCTTAGACACTTTTCAGGCCCAATTTGGTGAGTTTTGGAGCTATCATATTTGATTTTCAGAGTTTTTTGTGCCATGCTAAGTGTCCATCTTGTATGTGCTTAACAATCCCTTGCATAGCCCTCCAAAGGAGCCCTCAATTTGTGCATGTGTTAGCTGTCTTTCCATGTTTATTTGGGCATATTTTGGCATGTTTTGTTCACTGATTTTTGTTGGTTTGATGAGTTCTAACTTGCTTCATATATTTTCCATGTAAACCATGTTTGCTAGTCAAAATTGCATGCTATGTTAGGCCATCTTGCTAGCATCTTTTGGCCATGCTTTGAACTAGAAATGTTAATGTTTTAGGACTGCCTTGGTTCTGTCTTTATGCCTCATGATTGAATAATGTATGCTTTGTATAGCTATAGGTCAATGCATGTGCCTAGTTTTGTGTTTCGAGACCATTCCATGCATCATCGGGTGCCATGTTTCCATGTTTCGGGGCCATTTTGCATCACATTTCAGTGCTAGAACTTGCATGTTTGTATGCCATATTTCATGCCTTGCCATACCTTGTTAGAGTGGCATTCGTGCCTTAGGTTCGGTCCTCGGTTTGCGTGTATGTGTGCACGCATCTCGATAGTCTCATTTTCATCTTATGGCCACTGATGTGAGTGTGGCTGAGGTCCACTCATGTTGGCGTAAGTCCATCGTGCATTGTGTATGCCATTTCAATTCATAGCATTGCGTATGTTAGGTTGCATGTTAGAACACTATGTATGTCGTGTTACATCGACCATTGTGTATGCCATTTCATAGCATTGTGTATGCTAGGTTGTATATTAGTTGCATTCATGCATGTCATGCATATTGCATTGTATTTGGGATAGGAGTTAGCCCGAGCACGGAAAACGAGGGACATTTCGTACTTTGAGTGATGGGACGTGTCTCAATTCGAAGTCGCCAACACTCCGGATCATCCATGATGGAATTTAGGCCTTGTTGTGTTTATGTGTGCATTCATTCCATATTGAGTCGTGCAAATCGACTCATCGGCCATCATGCATTGAGATGCGCGATTGGTGGCACGAGGATCGAAGACTATGCTCCCTGAAGAGTAGTCAAGCATACATATGTGAAAATACATTGCCATGCCCTTTTCCTGTTCTCTATTGCAGCAAATCAAAAACCGACAATCCTTTGGGGCTTCGCGCAACATTCTGGGCTTAATTGTAAATAGAGGCTAATTGGGGCGTCGCAATGGATTTCTGCGCCAAGCAACCCGAGCATGCATCATTCATCATTTGGAACAAAGCCGAGGCGGTCCATGGATTTGCATGCCATTTATTGCTTTCCTAGATTAATTTGTTAATTAATTAGGATTTTGTACTTATTGGGACTGTATTATTTATTTGGGACTGTATATTATTATTCGGACCCTCCGAGTGAGGGCACAATTGTAATAAGTGTGCGTGCGTGTGATGTTTGTCTTCCAACCCCACGTCTTTCTCCTTTTTATTTACCAGCTTATGATGGTTAGATTAGGGCATGTTTCAATTAGCATACAGTATGATGGCATGTTTGCATTCATTCATCTGTTTTGCATGCACTGCTCGGCCAGATCATAACTCAACATTGTATTTCAAATCCAAGTTGAGTACTTGTTAGCTGTAGCATCCCGTATGCCATGTTTAGAATAGTCGAGCCTATCTTAGTTGCATTATTGCATGTGTTGCATTAGGCATTTTTGTATAGTTAGGATCATACATGATTTCTAATTAGCTTCTGTTTTGGCTTGGAGTACTCGGTAAGTTTTTATGCTTTAGCATCCTTGCATGTGTGTGAGTGACTGTCATGATAGCATGCTTACCATGAGGCTATTTGCTTATGTGATATAACTGTCTGAATGCCTGTAGGTGAAAGCTGGGTTATTTGGATTGGGACAAATCATCAACTGTGAGTTTTAAAGCCCACTAGATAGTGGCAAAACCATGTTTTCTAAGCCCACCCGAGGGTGGCAAAATCTACATTTAAGCCTACTTGCGAGTAGCAAATCATCTTTCAAAAACAGACATGAAATGTTTTGTTCCAATTCAGGCGATCTAGTCTATACTTGTATGCTGTGCGCATCACATAGTAAATCTAGGCTAATAATCGGAATAAGAATGCATAATGTTTTCAAAACTAGATATCATGGTTAGTAGAGGTCGATCTTTGATCGGGCGAGTGGGGGTGCTCACAAAGTGACCTTCCCCAATCATACCCAAGTTCCCGAGGCGAGGCAACTTTGGTGATAACGGACACGTGGCCTTAGGCAAACGAGTCAGGGTTTCCTAAATTTCCCAAAAAATAAAATATTTAGGTGGCGACTTTGTATCTGGCAAAGCAGTTCATGTTTGGCACTTCTTTTCTAAAAATTTGTTTTCTCAAAATGATTTGCTGGATTTGGACTCTTTGGTTCAGATTACGAACCGTGACAATTTGAGTTCGAACTGTAGTGAGCCCAAAATGAACAGAATGGGGGACTCATCCCTCCCGAGGCATTCGGGGACGTCTACAGATAGCAACTACCGTCCCTCACAACCATCAACGACGTCGAGATACTCTTACTCTAACCGTTCAAAGGATATGAGGGATGTCCTAGAAGAACAAGCGCACCGACAGGAGGCGCAACGAGTGCCGGCATTAGAGCAGCTGTCCTACGGCCAGTGAGGAAGTCGTAATGCTGCCACCACGACCAACTGTCTATGCGCCCTTAGATAGAGACTTGGCGAGGCTGAGCACCACCCCTTTCTCCCTTGAGATAGAAACCACGCCACTCCCTGCAGGCTTTCACCAGCCCAAGTTTACGCTCTATGACTGCAAAACCAATCCTTACATGCATGTGAGTCATTTCTGGCAGGTCATGGCTGGATATAGACGAAACGACGCACTTATGTGCCTTATTTTCTTGTCATGTTTGGGTGAGTTGGGCCTGAAGTGGTTCGAGAGGCTTCCGGAGGAGAGTATTGAAAAGTGGCAGCAGTTGGCAGAGGCGTTCATGACCCGATTCAAAACTAACACCCGAACGCCCAAAGAAGTCGATCACCTTTTGAGCATCAAGATAGAACCGAACGACTCACTCAAGGCATGCAACGCCAAATATTAAGAAACCTTCAACGAGATCCTTGATTGCCCAACCAACCTGGTAATCACCCAATACAAGCGCGGTCTCCCGGTTAGACATAAACTATAGGACTCGCTTACCATGAGTCAACTAACTACCATAGAGTTGCTAATGCAACATATCAACGAGCACGCGACTGCGGTTACTGCGAAAATGAATTCGGTAGTGGCAGACAAAAAGGTGGTCGGAAAGGTTTATGCGATCGAACATAAGGCAAACTGTTCGAATAACCACAACAGAGAATCAGATCATGGTGCTAACTGCAACAATCGAGGTAAAAGTCATCGCAATGACCGCGCTGATTACTCCTGTGATGCTATGAAAGATGCGAAGAGAAAGTTGAATGCCCGAACATGCGTCACCACGGTTTTCAAGATCTCCATTTACCGAATCCTTAACGAGATCCGCGACGAGGTATACGTCCGGTGGCCGGCTAAGTTGGGTGATGCTCAGAGGGGCTTCAACCCAAGATATAGATGCACCTACCATGATGAGCATGGGGCACCGCACATAATATTGTGTTCCGTTGAAGCAACACTTACATTATGTTTGGATTGAGTGATTTGGAGAGAAAAGAAAGGAAATGGAGTGATATGTATTTTTCTTATTTGTTTGAATAACCTAAGTAGAGAGAAATGGGAAGAAATTGAGAGAAACTCATTTCTCTTAGGAGCCTCATTTTCAATCTTCCCAAAAGTGAAGAGATTGGGAGAGAAAAGAAACCACTATTTTCATAATACCTATTTTGTCCCTATACAAATAAAAGAAATAAAATGATTGAAAATATAAAAAGGTTATTTTGGTAATATAACATAAAATAATTTCTTTTCTTTTTTCTTAATGAAATCTAACCAAACAAGAATGAGAGAAATCACAATCACAATCATTTCTTTTCTTTTATTTCTTCATTATCCAAACAAAAAGGAAAAAAAATCACAATCATTTCTTTTCTTTTCTTTTCTCTTATTACTTAAGTAATCATTTCTTTTCTTTTCTCTCCTAGGTTCCCAAACATAGTGTTAGAGGAGTTAGTGGCGGCTGGACTCTTGGACCATTACGTTGACGGAGGAGTCAAAGCCGCGCTCCACATTCGAGCTAAGCCAAGCAGTTTGGACGCCTTAGAAGCACACCCCCCTCCAAGGCATAATCAATGTGATCCACAGGATTATCGAGCCAACATTGGTATGCGAGCTCCGAGAGATGATAAAGAAAGCGGAACATATGTGCGAAGTGTTTTTTGTCCAACCTGCGGTCAAAAAAGGCAAAACTGAAACAAACAACGTACTCATATTTTCAAGCCAAGACCTTGACCGCATTCAGACACCACATAATGATGCACTGGTGGTCACATTTCGCATAAAGGATTTTAACATTAGGTGCATTTTGATCTACCAAGGCAGCTCGGTTGAAATAATGTATTATGATGCCTTCAAATAGCTCCGGTTAAATGACAGAGACTTGGACCTAGCGACCTCACCATTGGTCGACTTCAACTCGCAACCCAAGTGGCCAATAGGAAAGATCATCCTACTGGTCAAAGCGGGGTCAATCGTCAAGCAAGTAGAATTCTGGGTGCTAAAGGTGCCCTCAACATATAACTTAATCCTAAGCCGATGATGGCTTCGTGCCATGCAAGCGGTGGCGTCAACTTACCACCAAGTCATGAGGTTTCCTTCTGCTACTGGGGTGACAGAAGAAATTTGGGGCGACCAAGTTATGGCCAAGAAGTGTTTCGTGGCCGTAAATGGGATCCGAGTGGCCAAAGGCTTCATCCAATGATTGAAGGACCGGAAGACCAAGGTGTCTTGGACGATGTGGGTACCAGAGTCAACACTACAACAAAAAACACATTTTATAGCATTCAATGAATGCTATCAAAAGTAAACAATAGCATTCGTTGGAATGCTATGTTTGCCCATGTTATTAAAAGTGTATACTTTTTAATAACATTTATCGAATGTTATCATTGAATGCTATCGTAAATATATTATAACAATTTTTAAATGCTATGAAATAGTTGAAAGTTACTAAAAATACCAAAGGATAACAGTTTGTTAATGCTATGAAATTGCTTTTATAGCAATCTAGTAATGTTACAATTTACCATATTATAACTAACTAAGAATGTTATAATAAAGCATGCCAACAAACTTTTTGATAACATTTTTTTAATGCTATAAATACCTCATTATGATAGCAATTTTAAATACTATCATATAGTATTTATAAATATAATAAAAATCCATTCCAACACCAATATTGGAAACCTAAATCCTATAAATGCAACAAACACGTTTTCATCCATCACATACAAAACAATATCATCATTGAAAAATAACTCATCACTACAAATTTCAAGAAATAATAAAATTGTCATAATATTGTCTTAATAAAGTACCAAAACACAATCTCTCACTATGTTCAAAAAAATAAAAACAAAAACTTAAAGCCATAATGTCGGTATGTACAAGACATAATGACACATTTAAATTCCTTTTTCTGTACCCACAAACTTCCAAGTTGACTTCTATTGGTCCTATCTTCTTTCCAAAGCTAATAACTACAAAAATAATCAACACGTCACAGTAAGTTTAATCAGTTTAAAAATGGAGTCTATATCATTAAAAAGGAAAAATAAAAATAAAATTATATGAATAAATAAAGTAGTTCTACCTAATGCTTATATCTCTACTCTCTTTCCCTTTTAAAAGCATGTAAGGAAATGCATAGTGATATAGTGAATGCAAAGGAGAATTGCCATTAAGAATTTTTTGGAAAAAAAAAAAAATGAATGTTTTACCAGTACATGAGCTTTATGTTTGTGTGCGTGTGTATATATTTTTATATTTAGTTTTCTGCAAAAGGCTCAAACATCTGTAATAAAAATTGGAAAATTTCTTAAATATTCTAAAATGGTGGGGTGTCACAGATTCGTCCAAAAATTTTTAGGAGTTGGCAACATGGTGGCTTGTAATGGATATGATGATGTGATGAAATGTATTTGAAAATCTTTATTTTATGTAGGTTTTGTCAATTATTTGGTTCTTAAGAAATTACCCTGTTTTCAATTAGACATAGATGTGACTGTGGTGAACTTAAGGAGATGGTAAAAGTTTGAGCAACTTTTTGGTGAAGGCAACACAAGAGGGATTTTTTTTTTTTTTTTTTTTGCATTGATGATTGCTAGTCTTGAAATGTGTGAGTAGGAGGCACAAAAACTAGAAAGCTATTCAAGTTAGATTGGATCTTATAATGGCAATATTAATGTTTTCATGATGGGTAGTATGTTGTTTGACTAGAAGTTTTTTGTGGAGTTTTGTATTTGTTGTTATGTTGTTATCTTGCTAACTAATTCACATTTGTTGATTTGACTTCTTGAGGCATTTGGGCTTTAGCTTACTCTTCTTTTTGTAATATCCTATTGCTTAAAAAAGTGTTATTTCTTTCGTAATATCAAGCATTCCTTACTCTTCTCTTTGTACTGTCTTATCTCTTAATAAAGTGTACTTCTATTGCACTATAACAATTCCGGTTTAGATTCGACCCGTCTATTCATAAACAAAAAACAAAAAAAAAAACATTTCTAGATTCTCTACAAATACATTTCTGAAGGTGGAAAAAATAGAAATGAAAATAATAAGATGTAAATTGTTCATGAAAAGTAATTTTTTTAATCTTTTAAAAAATTACCAACTTGTAGAAGCGATCACTGCCCCATAACAACTTTGTCAGTTGGCCATGCAACTGTAGTACCCATAGCGTTTTTGATGTAAGTCACGTCAGCAGTAGGCCTCCATAAATTACCAACCTGTAGAAACGATCACTGCCCCATAACAACTTTGTCAACTGGCCATGCAACTGTAGTACCCACAACGTCTTCGATGTAAGTCATGTCAGCAGTAGGCCTCCATAAATATGCTCCAGCTTCTCTTGCAAGATTTACCCATACTCTCATGGCATTAGGTCCAATAGGAATGTGATGGACAAGCTGTTTCGGATCACTTGAAGACCAACACCCTTCAGCAACTACTTCCCCTAACCCAATCCAATCTAGCAACTTGCATTTCATGTTGGGGGTGTTAGTGTTCTGACTCTTTAGTAACAAGGCAATGACAAACAAGAGAAATTGTCACTCATATAGGGTTGTTAGCTCCCCCATTTCTCTCTCTCTCTATATATACACTATGTTAATATGTAAACCCTCTAATTTGGTGATTATTATTGAAACTTTCTTATGTTTTTCCTCTTGAATTCTTCAAATTTTTTACCTAGCAAATCAATCAGGAAAGCATTGTTGTACCACATATATTTTACTTAGCTTTGTCTCAAAAGCATCTGTTCTACTTTCAAAGTTACAATTCCCTGTATATGTCATTGCATTTGCATTTTTCTTTAATCCATTACTAGCAGTGTTAGATGGATACTTAAGTGGTAATCTAAAGTTGATCTCTAAATATAACTATACTAATAGAAAGGAAATGTATGTGTGCGTGCATGTGTGCACACTACTTTCATGTAAAATGGAATGTAAATAATGTTTTTTACCGAGGGAGAAACTATAGGTCTTGTTGGTCCTTCCTTGTTTGCTTGATTCTAACACCAAAAAATGAAAGACAATAATGTAATTATGTTAAAAAGTTAGAAATCTATATAAGTAAATTTAATAAATGCGTAAAACTACTTGTCTCATTTTTCATAAGATGACTAACTAAGCTCTCCAAATGTGCCACTCTTTCTTTCAATTGACTAGTTTTTTCTTTTTCCTGAGTTTTATAACTATCCCTTTGCGAGAGTACACATAATTTAGTAAGAGTAACTCCTTTACCAAGCCCTCTTATTCACCCACGATTCTCACAACCAAGTATTTTTGAAAAAGCATCTCATTTTACCTTAAGAACAAATGATGATACTAGATTATCAAGGTCAACTTGTTTCAATTTATCTTGAAAAAATAATATTATTATTATGTCTTAGTAGATAAGGATGACCAATATAAGTATCAAGATATATATATATATATATAATTATTGAATAGAGAAATGTTCTTACAATAGTTTCAGCAACAGTTGTGTTTATAGGTTCACTACTCTTTTTGGTATGTGCTTGAATTCAGACAGGAACTCTAGATAAAGATGAGGAGGTTGCACCTTTGTTTTTTTAGAAAAAGAAAAAAGAAAAAAGAATTCATAGTATAGAAAAAATACAAACAGAACTAAATAAAATTTATAATGAAATTTGATGTTACCATGTCCTTAGTCAACCGTGCATATCCCTTGCGATTGCATGTATGTGAGAGTTGTTTCCTTTTATTTTTTTTTGAATTTCTCACTTTTAGCCTAAAGCAATTAATAAACTTCAGTATTTTTATTTTATTTTATTTTTTTTGGGTCAGCAAAAATGTTCTATTTTATTGAAATTTATACAACATTATAATAAAATAGACAATCATATTTTAATGAAATAACAGCATGCTCCCTAACAAAGATCAAACAACAATGATGATTAGTGATCCCCTTGCAACAAAACAGAACAAAAACTACTTAAAACAGAGCACCCAAAAGGATGATACGCTGAAAATGAATAACAACTTTAGCCTTACATGTACAAAAACACAGATCCTTAGTTACTGGGGTCTCCCCAAAATAGGAAGTACCCAAACAATAAAATGAAAATCAAAACCCATAATGGAATTTTCTAACAGCCTGATGCATAATTTGAACAACTATAATATCTGTTTTTCAAATTTTCCCCATTTACCAAAGTGGTACTTTGTTAACTTTTTCATCTATGCAAGTGTCTACATTGTGATTATGCACAAGTACAGGAGTTCCATAATAGTATTGATAAGCATAGAATTTGCCTTTATAAAATAGTATTGATAACAATAGAATTTGTCTTTATTAGATGTTGACAACTACAGAAGTTTCTTACCTTAAACTTTTCACTTGTCTTTTCTTTCAAGAAATCCTTCCACTCATGAATTGATTTGATGTTATTAGGTTATAGTTTAAGCCTTTCTTCTTCGTTTGATGCTTTCCTTATTTTGGTAACTAATCTTGATTTGGAGGCCCTTTAAGGATCATCCATTGACATAAATATATGATCTTTCTGCCACTCTTCATCTTACCTGCAAGTTGTATTAGCATGAATGTTATGATTATTTTATGTTCAAAACAAAGATATTTAAGTTTGGTATACTACACCTAAATAGATTTCCACAAGACTTCTCTCATCCCTAAAGGAAGTTTCCTCCAATCAGGCAGTGTTACAGGTACGATCTCTCAAACAAGAGCTCCTAAGAAGGAGGATAATTTGACCAATCCATCACCAATTGGTTGACCTAAGTCATTGTACGCTATTTCAATTCGGCTTCCGCCATCCACTATAATTGTTTTCAATTTGGTTGGGCCCCTTTTTCGTTTAAGATTTTGTGAACCCTCTGTACGAACTACAGGAGTTTCTAGGGAATCTTAAGGCAAGAGGTTGGATGGTCCTTCAAAAGAGACTTCACTTGATGTATGCCTAGGACGTAACCTGCCCTTACAACTAGTAACCATGGTAGCCAACCTATTCAACAAAATAATAACATAGCATCAAATTCCAAACTTAGTTAGAGAAATGAATTGAAATAAAGGAAGTATCTTGAAACAAGAATTGAGTTGTATACCTTATAAATGCAAAAAGGCTACAAAAGTGATAGAAATGATCAAGCAAAAAAAAAAAACCTGTATATATACCATCATTTCCCAAAAAGCTTCAAATAAAAACTTGTAAAGTGTAATATTACACATTCATCATAAGTTAAAACTCTTTATCTTGTTTCAAACCACCATAAATAATTCTGAAACAAATTTAGAATGTAAACTAGTGCTTGAAAAATAACATTATAAACTCAAAAAACTCGAGATAAAAACTACAATATTTTCAAGAGTAGCACACAAATCACACCAATATGCCCTCGCAATCTTCTCTCACAAAACTGTCTTCATCGTTATCATCATCAATGTTCAAATCAAGTGACGAAACGTGTTGTGGCCAAGAAGACGTATCCGCATTCTCATCATACATTTCCAACTCATAAGAACCTTTTGGCAGTGCCTTTAGTAAAACATACCAATTAGATGAATCAGTTTTTCTTAAATAAAATACTTGTTTGCTTGTGAGGCCAGTATGAAAGGCTCCCTCTCATATTGGTTCTCACCTTGCGGTAGATTAACAAGTGTAAAACCATCTTCAAATCTAACACCATGTCCAATATTTGCCCAATCACACTTGAATATTGGAAGTTGAAATTTGTGGTAATCTAATAAAATTATATCTCTGATCACACCATAATATGTAACAACATCAATAACTTGGGAAGTGTCTTTTGCGCTTGCTCTGCACATGGTTGTAGCTTCAATGGAAATGCCACTATTTTGAGTTGACTTCTCTGCTTCCTTTGTATGGAATCGTTGCCCATTAATTATATATCCATTATAGGACATTGCATGCTTTCTAGGACCATATGCAAGCCATTTTAGTTTGTCCAACTAATTATTGTCTAATTCATTAGTTGATGGTGTATGAAATTGAATATGTTAAAAAATAAAGGAATAAATTCATATGTTATGTTATCATATTCTTCTAGATAAACTAATTTAAAATAACATGTAACATTTTCTTTTAACCGTGCTACGAAATTGTCAGCATGTCGCTTAAAAACTAAGTTTTTATTTTTTTGAAGACCAAGACTCCTGTTTGATTGCTTTAAGTCCTCTAAATGCATCCTGATTAGAAACCAAAATGGATAAGTGGTTTATAAGTGATATCAGGTACCAAGTAAATTATGCATTGGAAATTCTATCATACTTACTCCAAATAAGGTTCCACTATGGCTGTATTGAACAATACGCAACGATGTGCAGTTTCCAACAATTCATCACTCAATGTGATTGATGTTCAAACTAAAATTGGACGACCTTCACGAATCACATCATTATCAAAATCTTGATTGCGGCCTACTTGATAATCTACTTCAATAGTTGTCTTCATATTTTTATTGCAAAATAACATGCACTCATCTACAAGATAGCATTCTGCGATGTAGCCTTCAGGTCGTACAGGATTCCTAACATATCCTTTGAGTATCTTCATATATTTTTAAAAAAATGAACATCATATTAAAATCATACTTGTCACGCCCCAAATTTTTAATTACTCAGAAACATTACCAAAAACCTATAATTTAGGTCAATTTTTTATTATTTTATTTTATTTATTTATTTTACAAATATCTGTGGTGAATGTGGTTTGGAAATACTCTTCAGATCCTGGAAGACGCCAACGATCCTCTGCTAGTCACCTGCAAAAATACAAACTCCGGTCGGGGGTGCCGGAATTAGCACCACGGACAAGTCGATTCTCCTCGAGCTTGCTTACTAAGTTTATAGAAGTGTTTCTTACATACCTTTTCTGATCCACTACCATTGTATTTATACTCGTCTCTTCTGATCCTCGGGACCCGGGCCTACTTTTTCAATCATTACCTTTCCTTACACTCGGCTGCAGGGGTTCTATCCTATTCGGCCTAGTCATCGTATTCGGCCGATCCCCCCTTCGAGATTTTTGCCCGTTTGGCGCCTAGAGGCCGAGATATTACTCCTCTACCTTTACTGAATATTCGGCTACCACAATATCTATTACTCGTGAGTAATAGAAACATAATAACACTTGTTCTCTCTAATAATGAATACAACAATAGTAATAGTACATGCCAAGCTTTCGCTATGGAGTTACAAATAAATAAATACAAACATCCATGTTTAATGAGATTGCACATAACAGATACATGAACTTCTTAACTCTCCAACCAATCAATTCGAATTCTCTTCCTGTAAGAAAAATGAAACAACGAGGGGTGAACAAAATTGTCCAGTAGGAATCTCATAATTCTAAAACAATAATCATCCTATAGATAGAAGTGATCATGCATGCAGGGTGATACCATATAGTAGAGTGATATTTTGTAATTTCAAAATATCATACGTAGAGTATCTTTTTCTCGAAATTTATTTGAACATTTAAAGAAAACCTTCGACCGTCAAAAAGTATCTCTTTTTATCTGAAAATCACAAATCCTTTTTGAAAACAAACATGTTTAAGGAACCACATCATTTTATACTTATTAATCTATTCCAAAATATTCCTCATTTAATTTCCACCTTAACATTCCTCTTTTTATTTCCATTCTCCCATTTTACTAGTTACATTTATTATAACATCATAACCTCAAGTTCAAGTTCCCTTAATACTCCAAAACATCCCACATACATGTTATTCCCACCAATCTATTTATATTTGTTGTAACTCTTCAATATAGAAATCCAAATCTCCTTCAAATTCAATAATTGTTATCCTACACTCAACTCCTACTTATCTAACAACTGCATCACATCCACACTTGCATTATCAACTATAATTCAATATATCACAACTACATCATATCCACATGTGTGTTATCAATCATAATTCAACACATCACAAGGATAATAAACCTTTTTAATTCAATTTCTTTAGATAATTTCTATATGCATTCCCTTTACATGCCAAATTACACATCAATTGTAATTTCATAAGTTCATCTCAATTCACACATATTGGCAGTGTTTGGGAAAAGTTTTTTTTTTTTTAGTTTTTTACTAAAAGACAAAATAGGTTAAAAAGCCAAAAAAAAAAAAAAAAAAAAAAAAAAAACAAATCCAGACAAAATATCACATCAAACTCATAATCGTTTCACTTTTTCTCTCACAAACATCATATCCAACTACAAAAAAATCCAACTATCTTCCCAAATACAAAAAAAATTTCCTCCAAAAATAATCAAAAACTAAAAAAACCTACTAAAATAACAACTTCCCAAACACCCACATTATCATTGACTCAACACATTCCACCTTTTACCTACTTAATACGGCGGGACAGTGGGCACCCAATCCATAACACTTTCCACCTTTTGTCGACTATTATACGACGGGAAGTGAACTCCCAAAAACCATTTTCTCAAAAGTCATTTTCTTCCAAAAACCACATTTTTCCAAAAATCATTTTTCAATTTTTTTAAACCATCCCCCACATTTGCCAGCTATTATACAGCGGGACATAAGCACCCAAAACATTTTCGAAAATTATTCGTTTTTCCACTTTTGCCGACTATTGTACGGCAGGACTGTGTAGACACCCAAAAATCATTTTTCCACTTTTGCTGGCTATTATACGACAGGACTGTGTGGACACCCAAAAACATTTTTCCTATATTCTTCCAGCGATAAGCCTAGACAGGGCAATTGGGCACCTTGAATTCAAACCACCCCCACATTTACCGGCTATTATACAGATGACTGTGGGTATTGAAAAACTATTTTTCAATTTTAAAACCATCTCCCACATTTGCTAACTATTATACGACAGGACGTGGACCCCCAAAAAACCTTTTCGACTCCCCGCACGAGTACCAACCACAACACAACCCAACACAACTCTACTCCACACAACACAATTCAACCAAACTCAACACAACATAACCCATCTCAACTCAACATAATATAACCCAATACAATTCACATAACACACAACAAAATTCAACACAACCATTTCAACACAAAGCTCATATCATCTAGGGATGAATAGCGGATATACCGATCCGTAAAAATCGATCGAATCGAACCGATCCGCCGCATTTTGGACGGATGCATGATGACGAACAGACGATTGCGGATTGATTTTCTCTAATCTGCCAATTTGGCGAACGAATGACGGATTTGAGGTTCCTTTGGCCGTAACTGAACCACCAAATCGCGAGCACCCTTAGTAATTTATAAGATTTTGTGTTTTCAATTTGTTTAAATATTTTGTTTGTGTTTTCAATTGAAAAAGAGTTCAAATATTCTGTTGAAAAAAAAAAATTTCAACTTGAATATATTTTTTGAATTGAAAAAAATAAACGTGTTATTTATCTATATTTTTTGGTTTTTAAAACTAACTCTAAAAGTAATAAATAGAAAATATGATATATGCTGGTTGGTTTTTGTTTTCAAAAACATATATAAATGTAACAATACAGAGACATACAATATCTACTATTGCTCTGTTCATGGTTTTGGTGGTTTGAATTGTTTTTATATTTTAAGAACCACAGATTGTAATATTTTATGTGAATGAGGCATGCTGTGATTGTAATATGTGGATGAGACATGCAGTGATTGTGATATTCTAAAGTTTCAAACTTTCTTTCTTTGGATGAGACATGCAGTAATTGTAATACTTTTTTAAATCATTGACTGTAATACTTTCTTTTTTTCTTTTTTTTTTTTGTTTTGAGGAAGTGCACAAGTTGAACTATGTTGAAAATTTATAAAATTTCAAACTGCCAAACCGATTCGCATCCATTTGCCAAACCGTCAATCCGCTCAATCCACATCCTTCGAATTGGCGGACAGATGTGGAGTGATTTTTTCCAATCTGCCAATCTGGCGGACGGATGGCGAATTGAAGGTTCCGTGGCCGCAACCGACTCGCGCCCACCCCTACATACCATTAGTAATTTCTTTTCTCCCAAGTTTGGTTTCATATTATAACATAATTTAAAACATCAACATTAAGAGTTCAATCGCAATTTTTACCTAAAATTTTCAAACTCTTTAACATTTCAATTAAACTTGAACATGTGTAATTTAATACCTCAATTTCATGATTTTCTATCAATTGAAGCAAAACCATTAACGATCTTCATGAGCCAAACTAGGATTTTTAAGAAAAATTAAAACTTTTCACAAAAACACATTTTATTCCAACCTTTCTATTACTTTTACACCCAAACTCATGATCCAAGATCATAACCCAACAAGTAAACCCAACTCTCTTTAAACCCTAACCCCCAATCTCATGATTCATCACAATACGCATAAAAATATAAACTTTTGTATTTATATAAAGAAAAACCACAAATCTATCTATAAATGAGGGTATTGAAAGAGAACTAGAAACCCCTATCTCTTGAAGCAATGAGATGAGAACCCAAAATTCACTGACGACGAAACCACAAACTATTTGGATTAAAACAAAGCCCTTGATGAGATTTACACTCTTTTTCAAAGGACCAAGGTGAAAAGATCACTCTAGGTGAGTAGATCTAGAGATTTAAGTGAAAAAATTTGAGTTTTAGAAAGAGAAAAGAGAACTCACGGTTTAAGAGAGAGGAAAAAGGAGAAAAGTGAAATGAAAATATGTTTGGAGCCTATTTATAGTAGCAAGGTAATAATAGAATAATAGCCTCAAAGTCAAATGAAAAAAACAAGTCAAAAACTCCCAAAAAGTAGGGCCCAAACCAGCCCAAAAAACTGAAAATTACACACAGGTGTCGACCCTTCAAGAAGAAAAGCAATTTGTGCAACAGGCAAGGTGTCGACACCTTCCAAACTGGTGTCGACACTAAATTTTAGCAAGCAACTTCCAAATTCAGCAACATATAAGGGTCGGCCCTTCCTAGACTGGTGTCGACCCTTGTGGACAGCAACAAGAGGCAAGGGTCGACACCACAAAGGCTGGTGTCAACCCTAAATTCTAGCAACACTTCCAGAAACTTTACCAACAGGTAAGGGTTGACCCTTAGAAAGACTGGTGTCGACCTCAGAATAGAATTTCTAAGTTTCCAAAGAACTTTTTAACAAGAACAAGCGCAAACAAACAAACCCAATGAGTTTAAATCGGATTATACTCCTTCAAAATCAACATTCAACAACTCCAAAGACTCCCAAAAATGAAAATAAGAGAATTAAATACACACTCCAATGGATTAAAGGATGCAGGTGTTACAATACTTCTTGACACATAGTCATATTTAATAATCATAAAATAGGTGTTCACCTTTCAAAGGGATACATTCAACGATATTGGATTGGTCCACATAATCGTGTTTCTCATCCTATGTGAATCGTTAAATGAATCATGATGTCAAAGAATGAAGGTGGTAAGAACCTTTCAAACATGCAAAAGGTTTCAATGACTTCTTCTTTAAGGGCGGCTATTTGTTCTCTATTAAGGACTCGTTGACATATTCTATTGAAGAATGAACACAACCGAAATATGGCATTTCTTGGTCCCTTCGGCATTAATCCTTTCAAAGCTACAGGCAAAAATTATTGCATTAGAACATGACAATCGTGGGATTTGAGGCCTATAATCTTGCATTCCTCCATCGATATACAATTCCCAAGATTTGAGCTATACCCATCGAGTAACTTTAGGTCAAATAACCTCTTGCAAAATATTTTCTTTTCAATCCTTGATAGTGTATGTGCAGCTACAGGGAGGTATGTTCTAGTCCCACGGTCTTTTGGATGCAAGTCGTGTCGTATTTCCATTTCTTGTAAATCCTTACGAGCATTGAGACCATCTTTTGATTTTCCATTGATATCCAACAAGGTGCCAATGATACTTTCACAAACATTTTTCTCTATATGCATTACATATAAATTATGACGTAATGTAAGTTCCTGAGAAATCGTTATAAAAACGCTTATCAAATTGCTACTATCAAAAACTAAAAAAAAAATAAATTAAATAAGATATATCAAAATAGTCAATAACAATTACCTTCCAATAAGGTAATTCAAAAAAAAAATTGACCTCTTTTTCCACGTTTGAATAGGTTCATTATCTCATTTTTGCTTTTTTTTTTTTTTTTTTCCATTTTTCCGTAATCATTCTTCATGTCTTTAATAGAAGCCCAAATGCTATTGCCAGTCATGATTTTAGGATTTCGTCTCTTTTCTTCCTTACCATCAAACCAAGTATTTTTCTTTCGAAAAGGGTGAGATGGCGGAAGGAAGTACCTATGGCCCATGTATGCAAACTTTCTACTAAATGTTACCCACTATGAATA
This sequence comes from Camellia lanceoleosa, assembly GCA_025200525.1. NCBI lineage: Eukaryota > Viridiplantae > Streptophyta > Magnoliopsida > Ericales > Theaceae > Camellia > Camellia lanceoleosa. The sequence continues at coordinate 8,667,864 of CM045763.1, read as the reverse complement.
TGTATTATTGCCACATATAGGACATGCTATTCTATCCTTTGTAGTACACCCAGAGAGATTTCCATATGCTGGAAGTCATTTATTGTCCATAATAAAATTGCCCTCAAATTGAAAATTGTTTTTGTGAAAGCATCATAAATATTCACCCCATTATTCCACAACTCTTGCACGTCTTTTATAAGCGGTTGTAAATATACATCAATGTCATTACTTGGTTATTTTTTTTCCTAGAATCAATAATGTCAACATAACATTTTCTCTTTTCATACATAACCATGGTGGGAAGTTATATGCAACTAGCATCACGGGCCAACAACTGTACGTAGAACTCAAATTACGAAATGGATTGAAACCATCAGTTGCTAGACCTAGTCTAAAATTGCGAGGATCTAATGAAAAAAGTGGCCACTTATTATTAACCAAGTCCCATGAGCAAGAATCAACTGGGTGTCGCATCTTGTTATCACTTTTATGAGCGAAATGCCACCTTAAATCTTCAGCCATTTGTGATGACCTAAACATTCTCCTAAACCTTGGAATTATAGGAAAATATCTTAGCACTTTAGCAAGAACACCTTTTTTAATTTTATTGGTGCGTTGATCGACCTTCCATTGTGAAAAACCACATTTTGGACAACTCTCCATTTCAACATTCTCTTTTCTAAACAAACAACAATCATTCACACAAGCATGAATCTTCTCATATCCTAAATCAAATGCTTTGACAAATTTTTTCACAGAGTATACAAACTTTAGAATGACGTTTCCTATTGGTAACATATCATGTAATATCTCTAGAAGTTTATTAAAACTGTTATCAGGCCATTGATTTACAGCTTTGAGCTTGTAAAGAGCTACAATTGCTGACAACTTTGTGTATTTTTCACAACCTAAATATAATGGGGTTTTAACATCTTCTAGTGATTTGAAAAATTCCTCATCCCTATTTTCGTCAATAAATTTTTCATAATTGTCATCTCGCGCACATACAGCTTTAAATAAATTGTATGAGCCTAACATTTCCATATCAGGTTTATCACTCAAATTTGGTTGTTCTCCATGATGAAACCAATTTGTATATGTTTCATCCATTCCCTTTATGACCAAATGCTCATACACAACCTCAATATAATTGTGACTTAAGTTTCGACAATCTTTGCAAGGACATATAATCTTCTCTGGATACCCTGCATTCCTTTTAGCCATGTCCACAAAATTCCATGCTTCTTTCATGTATTCATCTATAGTTCTATTTTACCATTCAAAGTCCAAATTTATCAAGACATTTGAGAATGAATATTTTAAGCACAATAGGTTCCAAATATAATTTTCATTACCTATTAAGATGCACCCAATCTTTCTCCATCATTCATCGTGAAGAAACTCTTTTCTTAATATGGCCAAGTAATACACATAGTTGCTTAGATCAGAAAGGTGAAGAAATTTCACACAAATAGAAGTGCATCTAAATAGTGAAATAAGGGATTTCTTAATAAACTATGGTACTGTAGACACCCCATTTTTGACCGACCTTAAGACTCAGATGTCATCGATTGAGCGCTCGGTGATAGTGCATGTCGTGCTTGTTTCGAGGTTTCAGATTTTTGGTTGAGTGCCTTGTCTCCAAGCCTCTGAACTCTTTGTGTTTCGCCTCAATTTGCGGACCAAGTCTTGTTTCTCTTCCCTGGAGGGAGGGAGTGGTCTGTAGACCACCTCTTTGTGGTCGTAGACCACTTTCTCGTTTGGAGACCAGTTTTCGATTTTTGGAGCTTTCGGCTGCGCGCCTTGACTCGGGACCACTTAATGTTCTCCGTTTGGCGTGATTTTTGAACCACACCTTGTTGCCTCTACCTAGAGGGACACTGTGGTCCGGGAGACCACTTTTGTGATCGCAAACCACTTTTGATGCCCGTAGACTAGTTTTCGAGGCTTCCGGCCGCGCGCCTTGCCTCTCGAACTTTCGTCTTGCATCCTTTTTGGTTTGTTTTTGGTACAAACCTTGTTTTCCTTGTTTGGAAGGTGGTACAAGGGTGGGAGACCAGTTCTTCCCCTTGGAGACCACTTTTCTTCCCGCCAGCCAATTTTCTGGTCAGCCAACTAGTCTCCTTAGTCTTTGGACCACCTTTTCTGGTCGGCCACCACACCACTGCATTGTTTTCATACTGCTGACCTTCTCCCACCATGGCCGACCACTTTTTGTCTTGGGAGACCACTTGTGGTGGTCGGCCGACCACTTCAAGTAGCTGGCCGACAACTTCAAGTGGTCGGTTGCTTTTCATCACCTTTTTGGAGATATTTTCATCTAGCTGGCACAGCTGGAAGGCACTAAAGCCATCCTCCATACACGTGTATGGAGCGATGGCCTTGAACCCTAAGCTTGTCCAACAAGCGTGAGCATTGGTTCTCTATAAGAGAGAATCTCTCCCCTCCTCCTCCAAGTTCAAATTTTGGTGCCTTGAGCTATACATACACATTTGTCTCTATCTTCCCCTTTGCTCTTGTTTTGTGCCTTAAAGTGTAGTTTTATCATACTATAACACACAAACACACACTCAAACACCATCCTTTTGTTGCTGAGGCTTCTTGAGGTTGTTTTTGGTGCTTGTGGACTGGTTTTGATCCAAGAAAGTTGCTGGAGTGGTAGCCTTGAAGAGGTTCTACAAGGGTGAGTCAACTAACCCTTTAACCCTTTGTTTTGATTAAGCTTTTGAACCTATTTTATTGCTGATTTAAGCTTAACTTTCTACTAAAAAAAGTTCTATTTTTTGGTTCTTAAAATGTTTGTTTAAGGTCACTTTTTTGTTGGGGGTGGTTTACCATCTCTTAGGCCTTGTTAGGCCTTGTTTTGAGCCATCCCTTTTGGCTCTTGTTCTAGCCTTTGCATGACCTTTCTACCACCGAAATTCAGTGGATTTTTAGTGGTGGAAAGGTGGTTTTGGGGTCCCAAATAAGAGAGGGTCATCCCCTCTCCTTGTATTTTGAATACTTGCTTCATATGCCTCATGTTTGAGCATGTTTATTAAGCTTGTGTTGGCTTGTTCTTAGCATGTATTTGGGGTTATTTTGAGATGGCATGCCACTATTTTTGGTTGTCTTGATCACCTCATGCATGCTTAATACACTTGTAGTGTAAATTTCATAAACTAGTCTTGTATGCTTCATGAAGTAACATGTCTTTCTAGCTTATGTTGACTCCATTTTAGCAGGTTTTTGGTGTTTTTTTAACATGCCATAACTCTGTTAAGGTTGGGTTTGATAGCCCCATGCATGCTCCATGTACTTGTAGTGCAATTCCATGAACTAGCCTAATGTGTGCCATGCTTTAAACTATCTTTCTAGCATGATTTTGGCTTAACTTTGAGAAGATTTTGTCCATGTTTTAGCATGCTATAGCTCTGATTTATGTTGTTTTGGTCATGCATGCCATGCTTTGTATAGCCATAGTGCATTCTAGCTTGTTAGCTTTGTGTATCAAGTCTACTAACATGCATTGCTTGGCCTATTTGAATGATTTGGCATCATTCATCATGTGATTTTAGTCCATGTTTCATGGTCACGCACTTGCATCTTTCACTCATTCAACGCGTTGGGGGGTTTGCCCTTTATGCCTTAAACATGAATCATTGCATATGCCTTCATGCCTAAGCCTGCGAGCTATCATTTCAATGTGTTTTGGGGGTTATTTTGCCATGATATAATTCTGATTTTTGTTGGTTAAGTCATTTCATGCTTAGTCTTGATAGGTGTAGTGTAATCCACCTTATTTGCCTTGCATATTCCATGCCTTATGCCCTTCATGCTAGCATTTTTTGGCTTCCTTCCATACATGTTTTAGACTCATTTTGACATGTTCTAGGACTTTTTTGGTTTCCCTTGCCATATGCTTCATGTTTTGCATAGCTGTAATACAAATGCCTATGCTAGCTTCAAGCTTTGGGTACCATAGCATGCTTCATTTGTGTTGTGTACATGATTTGGCATCCTTTAAGATGACATTTTAGAGCATGTAGCATTGCCATGTTCCCACTTCATTCACTATTTAAGTGTCTTTGAATGTTGTGCATTGTTGCCTTGTTTGTGGCCTAACATGCATGCCATCTTGCCTAGGCCTTTGAGCCCTCATCTCAACACATTTTGGTCTTTGTTTTGACCTACTTGAGCTCTTTCCATGATTGGTTCATGCATTTATGCCATGTATTGCATGTCCTTTTTGTAGTCCTCTTTGCTAGCTCTAATGCTTTAGGACCTTTGCGTGCTATACTTGTATTGTTTGGGTGATTTGGCATCATTTCTTACTTAATTTCAGAGCTTATAATGTTGTTACACTTCCATGTTTATAACTTCTTGAGCACTCTTGAGAGTTGTGTTCTTAAGCCTAGTTGATGGGCCAATACATGTGCATGCTTTGTCTTGCCTTTTTGTGCCTTTGTTTTGTCATTACGGCCACTGATTTGGGCATGATTGAGGTCTGTCCATTTTGGTTTAAGTCCATTGAGCATGTTTGCTTTCATGTTATTTGCATGCTTACATTGTCATGTTGTTACATGCTTATATTGCTTTGCTTTATGTATGCATGCATTGGCTTTCTTTGCATGTCATTAGCTTTGTTAAGTTGATCATGTTACATTGCATTGAGTATGCCATGTTGTCCATTGCATTGTGTATGCCATGTTCTTCACCTTGTGCATGCTATCTTACATTGCTTGTTTGCAAGCTTGATATTGCATTGCATTGTGTTATGCGTGTTATTTGTTGCATTTTGTTTGGAGTAGGTGTTAGTCCAAACACGAGGAACGAGGGATGTTTCATACTTGAAGTGATGAAACATGCCTCAATTCTCGGTCGCCGACGCTCTTGATCATACATGATAGAGTTTTAGGTTTTATGTGATTATGTGTGCATTCATTTCATATTGAATTGTGCAACTTCGCATCTCGGCCCTCATGTATCGAGATGCGTGATTGGTGGCCCGAGGGTCGAGAACCACACTCCCTTGAGCTTATGAAATAATAGGGAGGGTGGTTGTGCACACATATCTTGCAAATACATTGTCATGCCCTTTCTTGCTCTCTGTTGCAGCAAACTAGAGAAGTGCAGCAAAAACTGGCCGGCTAGCCAGAAAAACTAGCTGGCCGACCACTTTTTCTGGTTTGCAGTAACAAAAAGTGATCGGCCAGTGGCTAGAAGCAACAACAACTGGTCGGCAGCCCTCCCACAAGTCCCCAAGGTGAGTTAGAAACTTTCTGGAGCTTGATGCAAGGTTCTAAGAACAATTGAAAACAAAGGCAAATAGGGGCATCGCGATGGATTTCCGAACGAAGCGACTGGGCATGCATACACTTCTCGCCTCGAAGCTCCTGTTTTACTGCTTTCCTTAGCTAGCTTATGCTTTGGTTATGTACTTAAGTAGTTAATGCGTTTAGCTGCTTATTTGATTTGTAATAATTAGTTAGCATGTTAGTTAATTAATTATGTTTTGTAATAATTAGTTTAATTAGCTTAGATTAGCTAGTTAGCTCATTATTCGGACCCTCCGTCAAGAGGGCCAATTGTTGTAATAAGCGTGCGTGTGTGTGATGCATGTCTTCCAACCCCCATTTTTCTCTCCCTTTTACTTAAGCGCTTACGATAGTTAGTTTTAGGGCATATTTCAATTAGCATACCTTATGCTCGCATATGTGCATCCATTCATCTGTATTGCATGCACCGGGCTCGGCGCATCATACTAACTGTATTGTTTTTCAATTCCAAGTTGAATACATGTATTAAGTTGCATTTCACATGCCATTCTAGAATAGCCGAGCCTATCTGAGTTGTACTTTTGCATGTGTTGCATTAGCCATCTTAACATGAACTAGGATCATACATGATTTCTAACTAGTTCTTTGTTTTGGCTTGGAGTACACTGTGAGTGTTTACGCTTTAGCATACTACATGAGATGTGTTAATGCTGCCATGTTAGCATGCTTGCCATGAGGTTAACTACTTAGTTGATTAACTGCTTGAATGCTTGTGAGTGAAGGTTGGATTACTTGAATTGGAACAATTCATTGAAATCCGCGATTTAGCCTACTTGCAAGTAGCACCTCTAAATCATTTTCACAAACGAACATGCAATGTTTTGTTCCAACTTAGGCGATCTAGTCTATACTTGTATGCTGTGCGCATCACATAGTAATTCTAGGTTAATAACCGGAATAAGAACACATGTGTTTTCAAAAACAACATATCATGCTTAGTAAATTCCGATCTTTGATCAGGCGAGCGGGGGAGCTCATTGCATGACCTTCCCCTCTCGTACCCAAGTTCCCGAGCCGAGGCAACTTTGGTGATGACGGACACATGGCCTTAGGCACGAGTCAGGGTTTCCTAAATTTTTCCAAAATAAAATATTTAGGTGGCGACTCTGTATCTGGCAAAACAGTCCATGTTTGGCACTTCTTTATTAAAATCAGTTTTCCAAAATGATTTGTCGGATTTGGACTCTTTGGTGATTTATCAGTCTTGCATTGCACTTTGCGAGATTAGATTCAGAACCATGACATTGAGTTCGAACTGTAGTAGCTAGAGAACAAACGGAATTCGCGCCCTTGCGGCGTGGAGTTCGAAGAGTTCTCCGGGGCAGTCTACAGGTACATAAATATATAGGTCTTCGAACATGACCTTTATGAATTTTAGTCTTAGGCAATGCTATACCAAAGCTATATTAAGGTTTGAGCCATTTTGTAATAACTGTAATGAATATTTTAAAAGGGTATTATAGGCATCAATTCCATTGCCTATAAATGGTCATATATAATGAGAAAATCATATTATTAGAATGAAAAAACAAGAATGCAATAAAGAAAGAGAATCATAATATACATGAATTTTCATAAAACAAATATAGTTCTACTAAACAGCAAAGCAATATTGAAATCAAATAAAAATACATATAATAAATAACTAAACTAATTCAGGAAATGATTCTGTTTTTTGGATGCCTTCCACTGATGGAAAATTTTCTATCAGCTCTACTTGGAATTTCCTGAGAAAACCTTTTGATAAAGCTATTTGGGCTAGGATTTTATGGGGGCCTCATAATATTCCTAAGGCTAGTTTTGTGATTTGGATAGCTATCTTAGGGAGACTAAACACAGAGGATAGACTCAAAGTTTTTGGTGTTACTCAATCCTCTGAGTATGTCTTCTGTAATGGTCCTTGTGAGGACCATAACCATATATTTTCTGATTGTCCTTTCTCTATTAGAGTTTGGGATTGTATTAAAGGCAAGCTTAATGTTGATTGGCCTAACCTTCTCTGGCCTGAAACTGTCCAACTGGCTTCCAAATCAGCTGGAGGTAAATCCGTTAGTGCAATTATAACTAGACTTGCCTTTACTTGTACTGTGTACCAGTTGTGGACTATCAGAAATAATAGAATATTTAGAAAAGAGCAAATTCCTGTAGAGGTTTTTATTAAATGCATTGTAGATATTGTTAGATTTCATATGATGTCTATTACTAATCTCAAAATGAATCCTAGTGATAACTAGTTCTTGAGCTTTTGGAGACTTCCCCACACCATTCTGAAAACTCCAGCATCTAGAATGAGAGATGGGAATTCACTAATATGTGGGTTAAGTGATGGTAGCACAAATTGAGTGTTTTTATCAAGTTTGCTCATTTTGTAGGTACATGAATAAGCAGGACATGCAGTCTATGAGTGAGGGAAACCAAAATCAGTGGGTTAAGTGTTTTGTGAGAAAGATTAAAATTCTTACCAAAATTTCACTAGCCATATTGAGTGTTGATTTATTTTCATCTATTGTTACTTACATTCTGTGCAGGTACTAGGAGATGAAGACCTTTGAGTGTTGTGAGATTCTAAATTGTGGTTTGAGAGAAATGAGCTCATATATTATGTGGTGCTATATTGAATTGTTTGTTCCTGTGATTAGCTATCCTAAGTACTCATACAACCATCTACAATGGACAGGATCTACTAACTTGAGGAAGCATGATCATAAGCATAATGGTTGTAGAAAAGTGTGGAAGTACTGTGTAGGAGCTTTACTACCCTTTGCTGGTTTCATTAAAGCTTGGAATTATGGTGATAGCCTGCATGGCTGCTGTTGTACTAGATCATGGGACCATGGTGATTTACACATAAGCTACTGGAAAGTATGGCAACAACATGTAAGCCAAAGTCTTCTCTTTGTTGGAGGCATTCTTCCTTGGAAGAAAGGGGACAGTGTTTGTGGCTTCTGTAAGCGCCTAAGGAGTGAAGAAATTTGTTGTTCTTTGAACTGTATATATCTGTTGAGTTCTTTTAGACATTTCTCTAGTTCCCTTTTGAACCTACCCTTGCAGGGTATGCAAGGGATTTTAATCTATATGGTCTGTTTTACTGATTATATGTTCATGGTCCACATATTCTTTTATGGGACCTAGGAACATTTTTATTTTATTTTTTTTGATTAACAACAAAGAACACTTTGTTGATGATGGAGAACCTTACACGTAAGGAAGAAAACATTAACAAAAAAGAGAGGGATGATACAAAAGCCATCATAACGAGACAACCCAATCCCAACTAGGCTGGCACTAAGCAGCTCGCACAATCACATGGCAAAACCAAACCAAGTGGCTATTGGTGAGAGACCAACAAATACCTACAACACACCACCAGAGCTTGCAATATAGCAACAAATACACAAAAGACGGTAGCAACAGATAGCAACAACAGATACCAAGACAGCAAAGAAACCTTATGCTAACATCAGCCCAGGTCACTTTTAATCCACCCAAAATACCAAACTAGCAACCACTACAGACTAGACCCCATCAAATACAAAGACAACAACAACATATAGCAACAAAAGATACCAAGATAGTAAAGAAACCTTATGCTAACAGTAGCCCAGGTCACTTTTAATCCACCCAAAATACCAAACCAACAACCACTACAAACCAAACCCCATCAGATACAAACCAAAAAACAGCCCTCAGATTCTAGCAAACCCAAAAGCAACCCTCAGATTATATCAGCCCTCAGATTCTAGTAAGCTTAGGAACATATTATCTTGTTCACAACATGCTGCCCTATATGTTAAGGTTTTGCATGGTATTTTGGGTATTGTTAGGGTGTTATCTTGGAGGCTTGCTTATAGGTTTCTTGATGTTTTTTTTATATCTTGGTTTTTTTGGCTCCTCTCCAAGTTTTCTCTTAGTCTGGACAGGTCTGCCATGTTGCTGCCTAGTTTTTGTTTTTGCTGATGTATAGTTCTTGGTATGGCCTGGGGAACGCCCTTATATATCGTGTTAGTTTTTGTCTTTTATTAATGACTTACCCAAAAAGAACTAAACTAATATAGTTTGATGAAATTCGAACCACAAAATTTGAATAAGCCAAACAATTCCTCCCCTCTCATCCCATAGAAAAAAAAAAAAAAAAAAAAAAACACCTTCTATAGTGCATGGAGTACATTAAATGCTTGACAAAAAACAATCTTATAGCCATTAACTTTTTAAAACCTTCACTACCACATTCTTCATCCACAAATTTTTTTTTTTCTGTATTTACTAAATTTATATATGAAATGATGTCATAACGTAACTTATATAATTTACCACTTAAATTTCTTGCTTTCCTCTTGATATTTAAATTAGAATTAGTATGTATCTTTATATGTTTATTTGGTTAACATGGTCAGTTATTAGTATAGGAATATAAAGATGGATAGCTAATCATTTTTGCAGACCTAACTATATTGGGGCTGGAAACTTTCTTAATCATAGGCTTTATTATAGGCAAAAATGTACAATAATATATGGAAGTTTTTTTTGGAGTGTATACCATATGTCCCAATTACGACTGTAGACACCCCATTTTTGACCGACCTTAAACTCAGACGTCATCGTTTGTGTACTCGATAATCATGCATGTTTGTGCTTGTTTTGAGTGCCCGAAGGTCTCGGCCGAGCGCCTTGTCTTTGAGCCTCTAAACTCATTGTGTTTTGGCCTTGTTTTTGGGCCAAACCTTGGTGCCCCTTGCCTGGCGGGAGGAAAGGCCTTGTCGGCCACTTTTGGCCTTTGTCAGCCACTTGTGCCTCTTGTCAGCCACCTTGGGTGGCCGGTCGGCCACCTAGAGTGGCCGACGGCCATTTTTCTCCTTTTTCAGATATTTTGTGTGCCAGCTGTACTAGCTGTTGGTCACTGAAGCCATCCCCCATACACGTGTATGGAGGGATAGAAACAGGTTTTCATCTTGTATTCCTATATAAGGAGAGGTCCCTCTCCCTTTCTTGGGGTTCAGATTTTTTAGAGCAAAAATTCCCTCCCTCTCTCCCTAGAATTCTCTCTCTATATATATTTTTGTGCTTGAAAGTGGGAATTCTCTACACCTTTACAAAGGGACTCTTGATCAAATACCTCTACCTTGTTGCTAAGGTCCTTGGAGGTCTTATTTAAAGTCAAAAGCTTGGTTTTAGCTCAAGAAAGTTTTTGTTTTGCTACTGTGCTTCAAGGGTAAGGATTCACCATTTTTAAGTTTATTTTTGCACATTGGATTGGCCACCTTTGCATGTTGTTTTTGGCCAAGTTGTCAACCGCAAAAACCTCTATTTTTTAGGCTTAAAAATGGTGGTTTAAAGTATTTTTGGAGTTAGGGGTGATCCACCCTCCTTTATAGCTTGTTTGCTAAGTTTTGTATCACATTTTAAAGCTTTTAAAAAAATCTTGTTTTGGCCTTTAAACCACTGAATTCTAGAGGAATTTCAGTGATAAAAAGTTTGTTTTGAGGTCCAAAATGGGAGGGGATGGCCTCCCCTCCTTGTCTCTCTATGCCATGCCTTGTTAGCACTACAAAGTAGCATCTTTTTATGGCTTATGTTAGCTTAGTTCAAGCATGTTTTTGACCATATTCTAACATGTTATAACTTTATTTTTAGCTGGTTGGAACATCTCTTGTTTTCTTCTTACACTTGTAGTGCAATCTTGTTCACTAGCCTAATGTGCTTGGTGATTTAACCTATCGTTCTAGCATGTGTTGGCTCACCCCACCAGCATGTTTTTGGCCTTGCTTTGACATGCTTTAACTTTATTTTAAGTGGTCTTGGTCACATGTGCTTTGCTTTGTATAGCTATAGTGTAAATGGCCTTTACTAGCTTTGTGTTTCAAGGCTCTTAGCATGCTTTGTTTGAGTTATTTGCGTGATATGACATCATTTAGCATGTGATTTCAGAGCATATTCCGCTGTCACACTCTCACATATATCACTCTTTAAATGCTTTTGAGAGTTGTGCCTTTTGCCTTGCTTGCGAGCCAACATGTGCACATGATTTTATAGCTTTTTGTGTTTCAACTCCAGGATGATTTGGCCACTGTTTTGGCACGTTTAAGCTCTGTCCGAAGCGGGTTTGATCATTTGAGCATTGTATTGCATGCCTCTAGTGTTGTGTCATTCACTAGTTTCAATGTTTTTGGCTCTTAACATATTGTACATGAGTTGTTTGCATGTTATAGTCTTATTTTGCATGCTATTTCAGCACTAAAATTCTACGACCTCCCTTCATTCTTCATTTTTCCTTTTGTTTTGAGGGTTGTTTGGCCTTAAGTTTGTGTTTGAACATGAGGTAGGGTTTGTGCTCAAATGGCTTTAACCCTCTTTTGAGGGTTCCTCCTAGTCAAAGGCATAATCCCTCTCATGTCGTAAACCACCCTTTTGGTTGACCCCTCTCATTAGAGGACTATCACATTGGATTTAACCAGTTAATGGATTAATCGGTAATGTAAAATGTGTAAATAAAATTGAATCAAGTAAAACATGACTAAGATAAGCATGTTGTTTGCATTGAATGTGTTTGGATTAGACGTTAATCCAAACACAAGAAATGCGAGACGTTTCATACTCAAAGTGATGAAACGTGTCACATTTCTTAGTCACCAACTCCCTTGATCATGCATGATAGGGTGGAGGCTCTTTGTGTATTGTTTGTGCATTCACTAAGCTTGTACAAGCTTGGTTTTTGGGCCATCATGCATCAAGATGCTTGGTTGGTGGCTTGAGAGCCGAGTGCCACTCTCCTTTGAGCTTGAGACATGATGAGGAGAGTGGCAGTACACACATTTCCTTGTAAATACATTGTCTTGACTCTGTTGTTCTCTGTTGCAGCAAAACCAGGAGTTTGGGAAAGGAGGTAGCCGACTGGCCACATGCACTAGCCGATCGGCCAGTTGAAGTGGCCGATCGGCCACCAGTCCATTTTGGTGCAAAAATGTTCATGTTTTGAGGCAAAAGCAGTTTGAAGTTGGCACAATGTTCAGAAAACAGAGGTGAGTGCAAACAGAAACAACCGACGGCAAAGCGATGGATTTCCGGGATGACACCAACCGTGTCACGACCCCATTCCGCCCCTAGTAGAATGGTGCCATGATGGCCAGTAATTCGGGATTACCAAAGGCCACTTACAAGAAATCACACACAAATCAGAGTAAACATATGGGGCTTACAAAATGCGGAAGCAATAAATTAACATACAAGTGGTCCATAAGAGCAGTGCTTAAGTTGAATGAAATGACATACATCTTATAGTAGCTTTAGTACAAAATAATGTAGTACAAAAATTACATCCTGACCAAAAGGCTTCTCAGCCGTCGATACAAAATACAATAAAATAACCAAGAAGCATGATCTTCAAGATGTTGTAAACATAAGTTCAAATACATCAGCAGCATGCATGTACAAAACACGTCGACAAATGCAACCAGCAAAACACATCGGCAAGTATAACTAGGCGTCGTCGCCGACCTGCTCATCACCTACATATATATAGAGAGGGTGAGCTTGGATACTCAGTGAATGGCATAAACAATAAAGGGTTTACATGAATGATATCCGAGGTCTTTTAATAAAAATAATACAAGGAGCAAGTCAAGTTCATCTTTCAAATCCTTCAAGCTTCAAGGGATGTTTACTAACATCATTATAATACAAGTGATGACATCTCGGACAAACAAGCCCACGCGGTAAAACCGTCAATGGCAAGGCAAGACAAGACAAGAGAGATCTCTAACAAGGGTGTCGTTGCATTATAGTCCCCGAACACTAAGGACTTGTGCTACAAGTGCTTATAGTCCCCTAGCACGTACGGACTAGTGCCACAAATGCTTAAAGTCCCCTGGCACGTACGGACTCCCAAACTTTGTGCTACAAATGCTTATAGTCCCCTAGCACGTACGGACTAGTGCCACAAATGCTTAAAGTCCCCTGGCACGTACGGACTCCCAAACTTTGTGCTACAAATGCTTATAGTCCCCTAGCACGTACGGACTAGTGCCACAAATGCTTAAAGTCCCCTGGCACGTACGGACTCCCAAGAATGTCATCAAAACAAGGTAGTACTTATTGCAAATAGGAATAATCATTCATGCTTACAAATACTTTATCAAACAAGGTAAAACAAGGCTTTTATCAAAACGCTGTAACATAGCTTTATTAAAATGCCACTCACATAGTTCTTCGAACGTCGGCGTCAAGGCAAGTCCAAGTCCTACAATCACATGGCAAGTCTATTGAACACACTTTTGAACAAGGTTTTTATGCATGCAAATGATCTCGGCTAATGCCCAAAACTTAGTCAAGTCGCATCAAACCTTTGTTTCTTACTTTGGAAATCATCTTTGGGCACCTAACGAGGTCTTGGCCGAGGTCCCACACTCCTCGCCGAGGTGTGGTCGAGGCCACATTCAAGAACAAATGAGGTCGGGAAAATTTGGGTTCCCCTCGCTCAAGAACATCAAGAACACAAGCGTGAAGATTATGAAGGAATGAATGCAAGGATTATTACTTACGTTTATAAAATCGAGATTACATGCCATGAGTTTTAAAACATGGACCTGGGTACCCATACTAGAAGATCTTACAAAATCAAACACAAATGCATGTAACTTGTTGCAAACTTTCGGATCAAACCAAGCTTCTCTTCAAGAACTCATGAACAATAGCTTTCTCTCTCCAAAACCAACTTCAAATTGATGCATGGCATGCAAAACATAATCAATCATGCAATGTGGCTATGTAATCAATAAGGACAACAAGAGGAGGTGAAGATTCTAACCTCAGATTACGAGTTCAACGGATCAAACACCAAGGATCAAGCTTGCAATCTACTTTCTCGCTCTAGAACTCTTCCTAGAGCTTCTCTCTCCTCAAGAACAAGGATGGAATACAAAATGAGACATTTCTAGGCTTGCCGGTTGATTTAACCTTACGCTCGGACACGTGGCAATGGTTGGTTGGTTCTATTCAAAAAGGTGACTGATTGAAAAGACAAGACTCTGACAAATCGTGCTCAACAAGCTAGGCGGCAAGGGACTCCGGCGAGTAAGGGATAATGACCTCGGCTAAGAGTAAAACTTCGGCCAGTTAAGTAACAATGATCTCGGCCAGGAAGGACAACACTTGACTAAGCTGTGCCACACCTTGGCCTAGATGTGCCACACCTCGGTCTAGGTCATACCATTCCCGGTCAAGATCACCTCGGTGCAACGATGACATCTCGGCCTAGACAATACACATCTCGGCCTCGGCGATACACACCTCGGCCCAGATGATAATCATCTCGGCCAATATGCCAGGACAAAGGTAGAGGTCAACAAGAGAAAACCCAAGGTAGTTCTAAGTGTAAGAGTGTTACAGGGACAACCTAGGCTTAAGGTAACCTCGGCTGAACACAAACACACACCAAAGGAACACGGCATTCAAGTAATACTTATGCAAGACGAGTCAAGAAATGTAATGCAACATATTGGGACAAAAATCAAGTAACACATATATATGCAAGCATGACTAGAGTGGAGTGGGGGTTGTTACATCCTTCCCCCCTTAAAGAAGTTTGGTCCCCAAACTTGAGTTACCTTGATCTGAGAACAACTCGGGGTATCGAACCTTCATCGCTTCTTCCATTTCCCATGTGGCATCCTTGCCGAAGTGTTCCTTCCACTCAATTTTCACCATCGCTATTGATTTGTTTCTTAGCTGTTTCACTTGTCTGTCAAGAATTTTCATCGGCTTCTCTTCGTAGCTCAAACCTTCATCAATTACAATCCCAAAATGACTTATCACATGCAAGGGATCTCGAATATACTTCCTCAACATCGAAATATGAAACACATTGTGCACTTGGCTTAATTCTGGTGGTAAAAGCAAGTGCATGGCGATCGTGTTAATTTTCTCAAGAATTTCAAACGGCCCGATGTAACGAGGTGCTAACTTACCCTTCTTTCCAAATCTAAAAACTCCTTTAGTTGGTGAAATCTTCAGGAACACATGGTCCCCAACTTCAAATTCCAATTCTCTTCTCCTCTGGTCGGCATAGCTCTTCTGCCGACTTTGGGCAGTTCTGATCCTTTGTCGAATAAGCTTAATCTTCTCGGTTGTCACTTGAATCAGTTCGGGGCCGATCAAAACTTTATCTCCTACTTCAGTCCAGCATATCGGCGATCTGCACTTCCTTCCATACAACGCCTCGTACGGTGCCATGCCAATGCTAGCTTGATAACTGTTGTTGTAAGCGAATTCTACTAATGGTAAATGTGCTTCCCAACTTCCCTTGAAGTCTAGTACACATAGCCTAAGCATATCTTCAAGTGTCTGAATGGTCCTTTCTGTTTGCCCATCGGTTTGGGGGTGAAAAGCTGTGCTAAACTTCAACTCGGTTCCCAAGGCTCTTTGTAAACTCTGCCAAAATCTACAAACAAACTTCGGATCTCGGTCTGAAACAATGGACATCGGCACTCCATGAAGTCTCACAATCTCATCCATATATAGTACAGCTAGTCGGTCAGCATTGAATGTAGTCTGAACAGGCAAGAAATGTGCTGACTTAGTTAATCTGTCAATTATGACCCAAATTGAATCCATTCCCTTCTGTGTCCTCGGCAAACCAATCACAAAATCCATGGAGATGTGTTCCCATTTCCATTCAGGAATTGACAAAGGTTGAAGAAGTCCTGCTGGTCTCTGATGTTCTGCTTTCACTTGTTGACATTGTAGGCATTGGGATACGAACTCGGCTATCTCTCTCTTCATGTTCGGCCACCAAAAGGTCTGCTTTACATCGTGATACATCTTAGTGTTTCCTGGATGAACAGCAATTCTGGAACCATGGGACTCTTGTAAGATCTTTCTTTTCAACTCAGGAACGTCGGCTACACATAACCTTCCTCCAAACTTAAGTACTCCATTATCAAAGGTGTAACCTAATCTCGGCCTTGTGTTAATCTCGTCGGCTATCTGCTTCAGGAATTTATCCTCCATTTGTTTTGCTTTTACTTCTTCAATGATGGTCGGCTCTGCTGAGATTATAGCTAAACACGCCAAACTTCCCAATGATTTCCTGCTTAATGCATCGGCTACTGAGTTGACTTTGCCTGGGTGGTACTGAATCTGCATGTCGTAGTCCTTCAACAATTCCAGCCATCTTCTCTGCCTCAAATTCAGTTCCTTCTGCGTAAATAAGTACTTCAAACTCTTGTGATCCGTGAAAACTTGGCAAGAAGCTCCATACAAGTAATGACGCCAAATCTTTAAAGCAAACACCACGGCTGCTAGCTCTAAATCATGGGTAGGGTAATTCTTCTCATGAGGTTTTAACTGGCGAGATGCATATGCTATGACCTTACCCCCTTGCATCAGTACACAACCCAAACCCTTGTGTGAAGCATCACTGTAAATCTGAAATTCTTCATTACCTGATGGGAGTACAAGAACTGGTGCTGTAACTAACCTCGTCTTCAACTCCTGGAAGGCTGATTCTCTATCTTCGGTCCATTCGTATGTCACTCCTTTCTGAGTTAACTGAGTCAATGGTACTGCAATCCTTGAAAAGTCCTTTACAAACTTTCTGTAATATCCTGCCAAACCCAGGAAACTACGAACCTCGGACACGTTGGTCGGCGTCGGCCAATTTACCACGGCTTCAATCTTGCTGGGATCAACAGTGATACCTTCTTCATTAATCACGTGCCCCAAAAATGAAATACTGGAAAGCCAAAACTCACACTTACTCAACTTAGCGTACAGCTTCCTGTCCCTCAAGGTCTGTAGAGCAAGTCTCAGATGACTCCCATGCTCGGCTGTACTCTTGGAGTAGATCAGTATGTCATCAATAAAAACAACCGCAAATTCATCTAGGTACGGCTTGAAGACTCTGTTCATTAGGTCCATGAATGCTGCAGGCGCATTAGTCACTCCAAATGGCATTACTAAAAACTCGTAGTGGCCATACCTTGTCCGAAAAGCAGTCTTCTCAATGTCCTCGGCTTTAACCTTTAACTGGTGGTAGCCCGACCTAAGGTCAATCTTAGAAAATACTCGCGCTCCTTGTAATTGATCTAGCAAATCATCGATCCTAGGCAACGGATACTTGTTCTTAATGGTCACCTTATTAAGTTCTCTGTAGTCGATGCAAAGGCGGAGTGTACCATCCTTTTTCTTAACAAACAAGACTGGTGCTCCCCATGGTGAAGTGCTCGGCCTAACAAAACCTTTATCTAGTAACTCCTGTAGTTGCACTTTTAGTTCCTTAAGTTCGGCTGGGGCCATCCTATAGGGTGTTTTCGAGATCGGCTGTGTTCCCGGCATGATGTCCACAGTAAACTCTATTTCTCTATCAACTAAGTGGCCAGGCAATTCATTCGGAAAGACATCGGGAAACTCGCTAGCAACTGGAATATCGGCTAAATTAACATTCCCATTCTGGTCACTCAATATACTACACAAGTAGCCATGGCACCCCTTCTGGATTAGCTTATAGGCCTTAATGGACGAAATCAAGTATGGTGGGGACACTACCCCTTTCCCCTGGAAGGTAACCTCGGCTTGGTTTGGGGGTCTCAACACAACATTCTTCAAAACACAATTAATAGATGCATAATTCCTTACTAACCAGTCCATTCCTAATATGGCATCAAAGTGGGTCATGTTTAACGGCAGCAAATCAATTAATAGTTCTACACCCTCAATCACAATAACACACGCCCTATAGATAGATGCAACAATCATAGTTCTCCCAGATGGAGCAGACACATATAACACATAATCAAGAGGTTCTTGTTGTCTATTCAATTTCTCGGCAAACTTAGCAGATACGAATGAATGCGTAGAACCCGAATCTATCAATACGTATGCATCTTGAGAACAAATTGGAAGTATACCTGACACTACTGTTTCAGCATTCTGGGTGTCTCCGGGCACTAGTGCAAAAACTCTGCCCTGCCTCGTCTGTGTCCTTCCAACGTTGCTTCCCTGTGCAGAGCCCGAGGTGCTCCCACTTTTCTTACCGTCATCGGTTCTTGACTTCGGACAATCCTTCACACGGTGACCCATTTCTCCACATTCAAACAGCGCGCCCGGCCAAGCAAACCCCGGAATGCGGCCTCCCACAACTGGCACACATCGGCCTGGTACCACCTTCCTGGTTCGAGTTACTCGAGCTGCCCACGTTCGTTTTCTTCTTGGTGTTAAACGAAACTCGGCGATTATCATAATTCGACCTCTTCCTCTGATTCTCCCCTGTATTCTGGTATCGGTTCAAATTAGCTTCTGCAAGGATAGCTTTATCCAAGACTCCAGCATAAGTCGGCATGTTGAGCATGTTGACTCTGTCCTGTATCGGTCCACGCAGTCCACTTTCAAATTTCCTGGCTTTCCTATACTCATCACTGACCATATGAGGCGCGTACCTCGCCAATTCGGTGAAAGCTCGGTCGTATTCCGCTACTGTCTTATCTCCCTGTATCAAAATCTGGAACTCCGTAGTCTTACGATCTCGTACACTAATGGGAAAGTGCTTGTTATAAAACAACTCCAGAAATTTGGCCCAAGTTAAGTCAGGATTTTCTTCTCGGGTCAGCATCCACCATCTTCGAGCATCGTCGTCTAATGTGAATGCGGCCAATGCCACCTTCTGAGCATCTGTGCTAGGAAAGATCTCGAACAATTTCTCCATTCCTAAAACCCACGCTTCGGCTTTCATCGGCTCTATGCCCCCGTGGAATCTCGGCGGGTTCATCTTCTTGAACTCCTTAATTAGAGTCAGGGTTCCCTCTCCATACAAGGCTGGCTGTGGAGGTATTTGAGGTACTGGAGGGGGTGGAGGCGGATCTGCACGTCGGCCATTAGTCTGTTCGGCCTGGGTAGTTGTAGCACTAGCGTTCTGTTGTCTCACTTGTCTCAACTCCCGAGTTAACCCTTCTACTAGCCTTTCTAATCGGTCCAATCTATCTTCTGATCGATCTCGGCCAACTGGTGGTCTCCCTCTCCTCATAGTGCTATGAGTATGCAAAATGTAACTTTAAAACAAAATGCACAATAAAGTAGGTATACAAGCAACAAGTAGTCATACCGAGATGATGCACATATTGTCAAATAGCAAGCAACATGGCGCAATCCTAACATCTTTCTAAGGGAAGTCCTATGCTCCTTAGGACTCAAAGTGTGTAAATAACGCACTACAAGGAACTTGTGCTCTGATACCAATCTGTCACGACCCCATTCCGCCCCTAGTAGAATGGTGCCATGATGGCCAGTAATTCGGGATTACCAAAGGCCACTTACAAGAAATCACACACAAATCAGAGTAAGCATATGGGGCTTACAAAATGCGGAAGCAATAAATTAACATACAAGTGGTCCATAAGAGCAGTGCTTAAGTTGAATGAAATGACATACATCTTATAGTAGCTTTAGTACAAAATAATGTAGTACAAAAATTACATCCTGACCAAAAGGCTTCTCAGCCGTCGATACAAAATACAATAAAATAACCAAGAAGCATGATCTTCAAGATGTTGTAAACATAAGTTCAAATACATCAGCAGCATGCATGTACAAAACACGTCGACAAATGCAACCAGCAAAACACATCGGCAAGTATAACTAGGCGTCGTCGCCGACCTGCTCATCACCTACATATATATAGAGAGGGTGAGCTTGGATACTCAGTGAATGGCATAAACAATAAAGGGTTTACATGAATGATATCCGAGGTCTTTTAATAAAAATAATACAAGGAGCAAGTCAAGTTCATCTTTCAAATCCTTCAAGCTTCAAGGGATGTTTACTAACATCATTATAATACAAGTGATGACATCTCGGACAAACAAGCCCACGGTAAAACCGTCAATGGCAAGGCAAGACAAGACAAGAGATCTCTAACGAGGGTGTCGTTGCATTATAGTCCCCGAACACTAAGGACTTGTGCTACAAGTGCTTATAGTCCCCTAGCAGGTCCGGACTAGTGCCACAAATGCTTAAAGTCCCCTGCGACGTACGGACTCCCAAACTTTGTGCTACAAATGCTTATAGTCCCCTAACGCACGGACTAGTGCCACAAATGCTTAAAGTCCCCCGCATCACGGACTCCCAAATTTTGTGCTACAAATGCTTATAGTCCCCTAGCACGGACTAGTGCCACAAATGCTTAAAGTCCCACACGCGTCGGACTCCCAAGAATGTCATCAAAACAAGGTAGTACTTATTGCAAATAGGAATAATCATTCATGCTTACAAATACTTTATCAAACAAGGTAAAACAAGGCTTTTATCAAAAGTCAGAACATAGCTTTATTAAAATGCCACTCACATAGTTCTTCGAACGTCGGCGTCAAGGCAAGTCCAAGTCCTACAATCACATGGCAAGTCTATTGAACACACTTTTGAACAAGGTTTTTATGCATGCAAATGATCTCGGCTAATGCCCAAAACTTAGGCAAGTCGCATCAAACAACTTTCTTACTTTGGAAATCATCTTTGGGCACCTAACGAGTCTTGGCGAGGTCCCACACTCCTCGCCGAGGTGTGGTCGAGGGCCACATTCAAGAACAAATGAGGTCGGGGAAAATCTGGGTTCCCCTCTGCTCAAGAACATCAAGAACACAAACGTGAAGATTATGAAGGAATGAATGCAAGGATTATTACTTACGTTTATAAAATCTGAGATTTCATGCCATGAGTTTTAAAAACATGGACCTGGGTACCCATACTAGAAGATCTTACAAAATCAAACACAAATGCATGTAACTTGTTGCAAACTTTCGGATCAAACCAAGCTTCTCTTCAAGAACTCATGAACAATAGCTTTCTCTCTCCAAAACCAACTTCAAATTGATGCATGGCATGCAAAACATAATCAATCATGCAATGTGGCTATGTAATCAATAAGGACAACAAGAGGAGGTGAAGATTCTAACCTCAGATTACGAGTTCAACGGATCAAACACCAAGGATCAAGCTTGCAATCTACTTTCTCGCTCTAGAACTCTTCCTAGAGCTTCTCTCTCCTCAAGAACAAGGATGGAATACAAAATGAGACATTTCTAGGCTTGCCGGTTGATTTAACCTTCTGTTCGGACACGTGGCAATGGTTGGTTGGTTCTATTCAAAAAGATGACTGATTGAAAAGACAAGACTCTGACAAATCGTGCTCAACAAGCTAGGCGGCAAGGGACTCCGGCGAGTAAGGGATAATGACCTCGGCTAAGAGTAAAACTTCGGCCAGTTAAGTAACAATGATCTCGGCTAGGAAGGACAACACTTGACTAAGCTGTGCCACACCTTGGCCTAGATGTGCCACACCTCGGTCTAGGTCATACCATTCCCGGTCAAGATCACCTCGGTGCAAAGATGACATCTCGGCCTAGACAATACACATCTCGGCCTCGGCGATACACACCTCGGCCCAGATGATAATCATCTCGGCCAATATGCCAGGACAAAGGTAGAGGTCAACAAGAGAAAACCCAAGGTAGTTCTAAGTGTAAGAGTGTTACAGGGACAACCTAGGCTTAAGGTAACCTCGGCTGAACACAAACACACACCAAAGGAACACGGCATTCAAGTAATACTTATGCAAGACGAGTCAAGAAATGTAATGCAACATATTGGGACAAAAATCAAGTAACACATATATATGCAAGCATGACTAGAGTGGAGTGGGGGTTGTTACACCGAGCATGCATGTCTCCCTCGCCTGCGAGGCCACTTTACTTGCTTTAATTAGTTAGATGTAGCTAATTACTTAATTCAAGTGTTGTACTTAATTAGCTTAGTGTAGCTAGTTATTCAATTGTGTTGTAATAATTAATTAACTAAAATAGTTAATTAATTGGTTTGTAATAATTAGCTTAGTTTAGATTAGCTTAGCTTATTCATTCGGACCCTCTTTCGCGAGGGCACAATGTTATAATAAGTGTGCGTGCGTGTGTGCATGTCTTCTAACCCCACGTCTTTCTCCCTTTTATTTAACTGCTTTCGATGGTTAGATTAGGGCACGTTTTGATTAGCATACCTTATGCTTTGTATGTTTGCATCCATTCATTTGTTTTGCATGCACCGAGCTCGGCGCATCATTCAAACTGCATTGTCAATTCAATACTTATTTGAATACATGTTTAACAGCATATTATCAAATTGTTGCATTCATATGCCATCTTAGATAGCTGAGTCTATTTAGTTACATTATTGCATGTGTTGCATTAGGCATCTCGCATAGTTAGGATCATGCATATTTCTAACTATCTTTTGTTTTGGCTCGGAGTACACTGTAAGTTTTACGCTTTAGCATCCTTGCATGAGTGTGAGTGTTGCCATGACAGCATGTTCGCCATGAGGCTATTTGCTTATTTGTTTAACTGCATGAATGCCTGTAGATAAAGGCTTAATTACTTGAATTGGGACAATTCACCAAATGTGAGTTTTAGAGCCCACTTTGTGAAGTGACAAATCATGTTTTAAGCCCATCATGTTTGATGGCAAATCCGTGCTTTAACCCACTTGAGGGTGGCATTTTCAAACCATTTTCGAAAACAAACATGAGTTGATTTGTTCCAATTCTTGCGATTTAGTCTATACTTGTGTGTGTGTCACATAGTAAAGTTAGCTAATAACCGGATAAGAACACATGTGTTTACAAAACAACATATCATGCTTAGTAGAGGCCGATCTTTTGATCGGGCGAGCGGGGGTGCTCATTTCAGGACCTTCCCCTCTCGTACCCAAGTTCCCGAGCCGAGGCAACTTTGATGATGACGGATATGTGGCCTTTGGCACGAGTTAGGGTTTCCTAAATTTTCCCAAAATAAAATATTTAGGTGGCGACTCTATAATCTGGAAAAAGCAGTCCATGTTTGGCCCTTTTTTGTTCAAAATCAATTTTTCAAAACGATTTGCTGGATTTGGACTCTTTGGTGTTTATTAGTCTCACATTGCACTTTGTGAGATTAGATTCAGAACTGTGACAGGAGTCCGAACTGTAGGATGACCAATTTGCGTCTTCTTCGAAAGGGGGGGCGCGCGAAGAAAGTCGGGTCTACAACGACCTATGTGGTTTTGGTTGTGACATATTGTGGTGTTTGTTATAACTAGGTTATGACTTGGTTATACACATCATGTTCTTAGTTATGATTCATGGTAATGTTAGTTATGACTTTATTTTGATTATGATTAAAAAATAAAAAAAAAAAGTTTTTAGTTATACCTTGTATGGTGTTTGGTTATGATTCATTTTTTACAGTTATGACTAAAAAGGGTTTAGTTATGACATTTGTGATAATCAATCACACAAATGTCATAGCATTAACCCCAATATATATATATACACACATTTAACATTTACAATTGGAAAATTATCAAAACAGTAGAGTTTTTTTTATTTCTTTATTATTATTTTTATTTATTGACCAGTAAACAAAGAGATTTATTACTAGCTCTTTGATAAAAATAAATAAATAAATAAAAATTGCTTTAGTATTCTAGATTGGGAAACTTTGATCGTGGTTAACCTGATATGAGTTTTAAATATACATATCCAAGAATTATAATTAGACTACGATTTTCAAAGCTGTATCTTTTTGTTTTTTTTGTTTTTTTAATTTTTTATTTTTTTATCGTTGTATCTAAACACCTTCCAAAGCCTCCCACCAAAAGAAAAACCCACATAAATCACTTCAAAGTCCAATTTTTTAGGTTGTGTTTGAATCATTAATTTGGATAGGAATTTGAAAATAGAAAATGTGGGTGAAATGTGAATGAAATATATCTATATTTCACCCACATTTTCCTTTTTCCTTCCCAAATTACTACCAAAATCAATGATCCCAATACACAAAACCAAATTCCATGTAACATTCATTACTCGTTTCAATCCAAAGAATTGCAGTTATAGCTTTAGCCATGATTGGTAGTCTAATAGATGAGATTGCAAATTATAAATACATACAATCAACAAAATCAAATGTGAGCATCTATTTGGTGTCTTGAAACTTTTTTTTCTTATACTTCCAATTTTCTATTCCCAAAAAGAAAAAGAAAAAGAAAAAGAATAGAGAAGAGGGTGTGACTTGAACTTAAGACTATAAATTTGAAAAACTAGACTCTTACCATTTGAATTACATACAATATATAACAAATATTTATTTTATTTATTTATTTATTAGACTTGCTATTTATTATATATGTAAGTTGCAGACACCATGATTAATGGTGGGGAGCAACCAACTTAGATAATAAATAAAATTAAAAGAGGTGGGTCGGGTATGGGTATGGGTATGGGTATGCAGAATAAACTTCCGAATGGCAATTATGGACTCTTAATGTAGAGTTGTTCTGTTGTGTGTAGTTTGTTTTGGTTATTGGGTCATATAGATTTGTATCTCATCTCCTTTGAGAATAGAGAGAGAGAGAGAGAGAAAGAGAGATTCTTAACAATGGTGGTAGATGGTTTTGGGGACTGGGTGACTACACTTTGGGGTCTCCACAAGCGTCATTACGATCAACAAAATCAAAACCCAATCCACACACACACATATATACACACACAAGCAAAATCAATCCAATCCATAAATTATACACAAAAAACAACATGCATGTATCAATCAATATAAAAAAAAATTAGAGAAATAATACTTACAATCTGTTCCCAAAATCCTCTCGTTTTGCTGTACTTGAGATTAATTTAGAGGATTTCATATCAACAAAACAAATAGAAACTATAATCAATATATATATATAATAATTGATGAAAGAAATTGTAAGGGAGAGAGAACATTACCTTTAAAACAACTAAACACTAAAAATCACAAAGCTTCACAAAATCACAAAGTCAGAAGGAGTCCTAGAAGTATTGTTGATGATCATCACAATGAGAAGAAAAATAGGAAATTGATTTGGAAGTGGGTTTGTTGAAAAATAAGGGCGCCAGATTTTAGCGCAAAAAAAATGGGTCTTTTCATTTTAATATAATTGATAGCATTATATTTTTATTTATAGCATTTATACATTGTAATTAAAATCTTGAATTTACGAAATATTTCACAACATGTATGAAAACCTATTAAAATTATATTAAATGTTATAAAAATTGAAATGTTCTCACCAAATGCTATTTTATTACAAAATGCCACAAATGCATCACATTTTATAGCATTTTCAAAAGAATGTTATAAAATGTGGTTTTTGTTGTAGTGTGAGGAAAAGGTGGTTGAAGATTTGGTTGAGGTAAGGATCAACAAAAATGATCTTGAGAAGTTTTTTCTGCTAGGGTCCACCTTTACCGCCCAAGAACGATTGGAGATGGTGAATTTCTTGGTGGTGAACATTGAAGTGTTTGCATGAACGCCTTACGACATGTCTGGCGTCGATCCAAACTTCATCTACCACCAACTCAATGTTTTCACTGACGCCAAATCAGTCGTTCAAAGAACACAGAGATCAGCGCTTTATCACGCCCAGATAGTGGTGGAAGAAGTGAAGAACTTGCTCGACGCGGGGGCTATCCAAGAAGTACACTACCCTCGGTGGGTTTCCAACACGGTTGTTATGCCAAAGGAGAATGAGATATGGCGAGTTTATGTCGACTACAAGACAGTCAACCAAGCTTGCCCCAAAGACAGTTTCCCCTTGCCCAGAATCAACCAACGGGTGGACCTTACAACCGGGCACAACCGACTCAGCTTCATGGACACCTACCGCGGCTATCATTAAATCTCCATGTACGAGCCCGACTAGGAGATCACCTCATTCACAACTCCAAGGGGGTTGTTCTGCTATAGAGTTATGCCCTTCGGGTTAAAGAACGTCGGGGCAACCTTTTAGAGGATGGTCACCAAGATGTTCACTCCCTTGTTCGGCCGAACTATGGAAGCCTACATCGACGACATGGTAGTGAAAAGCAAATGTTAGACCAACCACTTAGCAAACTTAGCTAAGATGTTCTCCATACTTAAACAACACAAGTTGCGCTTGAACGCATCGAAGTGTGCCTTCGGCTTGGGATCAGGAAAATTCTTGGTTTTTTTAGTCACCAACTGCGGCATTGAGGCGGACCCCTCTCAAATTATGGCCATATAAGAATTGAAGCGGCCCAATTCAGCAAAGGACATGCAACATCTTACCAGGATGGCAGTCGCGCCCAATAGTTTTGTTAGCCGGTCATCAAATCGTTGCCGCCCTTTCTTCCAAGCTCTTAAGTCCAAGTTTTCATGGGACAAAGAATGCAATAGAGCCTTGGCCAAGCTAAAGGTGTATCTGTTTTCCACTCCACTCTTGGTCATGCCGAAGCAAGGCGAGGAACATAAGGTGTACCTTTATCTGGTCGTTTCTCAACATGCTGTCAGCGCAGTGCTTGTTCTGGCAGAAGGCATACAATATCTTCTGATCTTCTACTTGAGCAAGACCTTGCTTCCCGCATAATCAAGATATTTGTCGCTTGAGAAACTAGCCTTGGTGTTGATAATGACTTTGAGGAAGCTGCCGCATTACTTCAATGGACATATGATCATAGTACTGACTGAGTTTCCATTGAAGACCCTATTTGAGCGGGTAGACTTCTTCAGTCACATTTTGAAGTAGGTAGTCGAGTTAGGCCAATTCGACATCAAGTTTCAACCAAGAACCTCCATCAAGGCTTAAGCTTTGGCCGACTTTATCGCAGAATTTTCACATGGGACCCACCCAGTTTGTTCGATAGAACTTACCAAACCTACCGGGTTGAAAGGGGTGGGCATCATGGAAATTACACAGCCAACTCTCACCCCAGTCCAAGTCAACCTTTCTAATCAGCCAAACAGCAAAGACGACACGGAAATTGCGTGCCCGAGCAGAGACCCATCACTTGAAGGCTCACTTGAACTTGGCAACGCGTCGATGGATTTAACAATAACAGGACAACCTGTTGAATCCAACTCCATATTGCCAAAGGGGAACGAAGCCATGCAAGTTGCAAGCAATAGTGGAGGCTTGATGCGGACATAGCCGAGCAACCGAGCAACCCAGAATAATTGGCCCTTCAAACATCTCAAGACCTCGCAGAATGTTGAAAGCTTTTTATCGACGAAATGTGAAAACTTTTTGTCAATGGCGCTTCATACAAACATGGAGTCAGGCTGGGCGTAGTTTTGATCTCACCAGATGGACTGACTATTGAACATTCCATCACGCTAGGATTTCCTGCATCGAATAATGAAGCTAAGTACAAAACGCTGCTAGTCAGACTGAAAAGTGCACCTCGACTGCAAGCATTCGAGCTAATGGTCTACAGCAACTCCCAACTCGTTGTAAACCAAGTGTCTGAGGAATATGAGGCCAAAAATGAAAGAATGGCTAAATACCAAACTTTGGTGAGAGAGCAAATCAAAAAATTTCAAGCCATAAGAGTTCAACAAATCGGTCGAAAAGATAACGGTTGAGCAGATGAATTAGCCGATTTAGCCTCCATGGCTGACAAATCAAACCCCAGCCCATTCTTGATCGAGTTTCTCCTAAGACCCAGCATAGAATACTCAGAGCAGACGGAAGTTCTTTGCACAAAGCTAGGTTCCTCTTGGATGGACCCTATTATCATTTTCCTTAAAGAAAGAATCCTACCGACCGACAAGAAAGAGGCGAACAAAATCTGGGTGGAGTTCGAGCGATTTTGGCTCTCTCCATCAAGTGTATTGTATAAGAAATCATTTATCAGCCTATACCTCAAGTGCTTTCATCCAAGTAGAGTCGATGCTTTTCTCTTCAAGATCCATAAAGGAATGTGTGGGAGTCATATCGGCGGTAGATCTCTAGTCTACCGCGCTATCTCGCAAGGATACTGGTGGTCGTACATGCAGGCAAATACGCAGAAATATATGAGAAAATACGAGAAGTACCAAAAGTTCACCCACTAAATTCACCAGCCGACCAGAGAACTTCTTTCTCTCACAAGCCCTTGGCCGTTCGCAATGTGGGGCTTCTACATAGTGAGACCACTCCCAACCGCGCCAGGCAACCACAAATTCTTCATTGCGACGATAAACTACTTCACCAAATGGGTTGAAGCTGAGCCCTTGGCAACAATCAAAGAAAAGGATGTGAAGAAGTTTGTCTGGCAAAATGTGATAACGCGGTTTGGAATTCCCAAGGCTTTGATTTTCGATTTGATGGAAGGTTGTTCAGAGGATTATGTGAGGAACTGAAAATAGAATTCTACAACTCAACACCAGCCTACCCTCAATTGAACGGCCAAGCCGAAGCGTCAAACAAGACCATTCTGGAAGGGTTGAAGAAAAGACTAGAGAAAGCCAAAGGAAAATGGACCGAGGAGGTTCCGAATGTCCTCTGGGCCTACTGAACTACTCCGAGACGCTTAACCAAGGAGACTGCTTTCGCCTTGGCATATGGCATGGAGGCCTTCATCCCACTTGAAATTGGCATGCCCACTATCCGAAGTGAACATTTTGAACCGGACTTAAACGAGAAAGCTGTTGCCGTCGAGCTAGACCTTGTAGAAGAACGCAGGGAGAGAGCACTGATTCATGTCACGACATACCAACAAGAGCTGTCCAAAAAGTACAACAAAACAGTTCACTCCAGACAATTCAAAGTTGGGGATTGGGTTTTACAGAAAGTGATAGGCAACACTCTAGTGCCAAACAAAGGAAGCTAGGGGCAAATTGGGAAGGACCCTATAAGATAGTCGGTTTGACGGGCAAAGGAGCATACTGTCTGAAAGATTTAGATGGCCAATCCATACCTCGGCCGTGGAACGCAACCAATTTGAAATTATAATATTTTTTATTTGAACTTATAATGTAATTTTTGTTTAGGGCAGACATACCCCTCCATTTCCAATGTAATTTTTGTCAAAGATCTATGAAATTTGTATATAGTGGAAACATATTCACTACAAGTAGAAATTTTTCCATGATGGATGATCTGGAATGACCAAGGGGCAACTTGCTTCAAGCCGAAGAGGTCTTGCTCGGCTATAAGGGTTGATGAAATGTTTAACTCCCCAACCGCTGGCTGAGGGAATTTTTCCCAGCTGTAAGAGTTAATGAATTGTTCAATTCCAAACTTTTGGCCGAGGAGATTTTGCCCAGCCATAAGAGTTGATGCATTATTCAACTCCAAACTTTTGGCCAAGAAGATTTTGCCCAACCAAAAGGGTTGATGAAATGTTCAACCCACCATTTTTGGTTGAGGGGATTTTGCCCGACCAAAAGGGTTGATGTAATGTTCATCTCAAGACTTTAGCCGAGGAGATTTTGCCCGGCTAAAAGAGTTGACAAAATATTTAACTCCCCACTTTAGTCGAGAAAGATTTTTCCCAGCTAAAAGAAGTTGATAACTTGTTCAACAAAAAGTCTATAGCCGAGGTGTTTTGCCCGACTACAAAAGTTGATGACCTGCTTAACTCCAAATTTGTAGCCGAAGTGTTTTACTCGATCAAAAGAGTTGATGAATTTTCAACTCTAACTTTTAGCTGAGGGGATTTTGCCCATCTAAGTGAGTTGATGAATTATGCAACTTAAAACTTTTAGCCGAGGTGCTCGTGCTCGGCCTATAGAGTTCATGAATAATGTAACTCAGAGCATTGCTCGACTAAAAGAGTTTAAGTTTTGCCCGAGATGCTTTGCCTGGCTAGATGAATGGATGATTTGTTCAGTAAATATTACACGATTCCGAGAAAGAAGTACAGCAAAAATTGCAAATGACAAAGTTAAAGATTTTCTTTGATTGAACGTTTCAGTAAATGGTTGGGGCAAGTAGCTCGGTTACAATAGTTTCCTCTCAAAAAAAAAAAAAAATTCAAGTCTAAACCAAGGAGGAGAGGTTAGTGAAGTCATCCCCGACCCCCTCTACGGCAGCTTCCAGGTCAATCACGACAGTCTCTTCTTGCTCGTCGCGCCCCTATTGGCCGATCTCATTTTGGTTGTTCTTTCCCTCAGCATCTTCCTCTAGCTCAGCTTCTGCCTCCTCTTGCAACGAGTTGAAGATGTCGTTTGCGTAAGGCACCATATAGACCGGTAAGAAAGCGGGGGGTGGAGAGGTGAACACATCGGTTTCAGTTTCTTGACCGAGTTTTTCACAGGCTGCCTTCCAACCGGACTTGAAGAAAATTCCTTAGTGGCTTTTACCTGTCTAGTGTAATTGTCCTCGGCATCTTTGAAACCGAGATTATTGGCCTCGTCAATGTCTTTTTGCCTCGCCTTCTTCAATTTTTCTAACTCAGCATGGAGTGCATCCCTTTCTTGTTCGGCTTTACTGAGCTGGTCGAACAATCTCACATTATCTGCGTTGGCAATCTCTAGAGAAGACTTAGACCGCCACATCTCGGTCTCCAGGTGTTTAGCCGCCTCAGAGGCATCGGTCACCTTCTACCAGAGCCTATGAATGTAGTCCATAACAAGATGTTGTTTTTGGCTAGCCTGTAAGAGATCAGAAGAGAGTTAGCCCAAGCAAGAAATCAACCGAGGAAACACTTGGACAAATTTATTTTTAAACTCTTACCCTTGTCATGGACTTGACTATGGACTTCACCAGCTGGGTATCAGGCACATGGTCGCTCCCGATTATGTCACTTGGCATGAGCAACACTTTTGACAAATCTTAGGCTAGGAGGTGCTCCTTATCCCCTTTAATCGAAGCATCAATCGGGATGTCCTTATCCCGGTGTTTCAACTTTGGCCTCCATGGAGGCATCGCCTCAACACCCTACGCTAACTGCTCGGCACTTAGCTCGGCCACAAGCTCAGTTGATGGATCGGCGAACCGAGCCCTTTTGCTAGCTCGATGTGTCTCTTTGCTAACTTGTGCTGCAGTAGTAGAGGCCAGAGCAATCACGGTCATAGATGCTTAACTGATAGTAGGGGTAGGAGGAGGGTTACTTAGTATCTCGGTGAATGTGGTGGTGAAGTTCTTAATCCGGCTCCGCTTTGCCATTTCTTGCTCCTCGGTCAACCGAATTAGGGGCACGTCCGAAAGTGTGGGATCTAGTGGTGGAGATAGCGCTCGCAGAAAGTCTGTGACTTTGCTTTTATGGGGAGCTAAATACCAATAATTCAGCACGTAACCAAGAAGATCGTGACAATCTCAGTGATGGTATCTTAGCGCGGCTCTGATTGCAGCCTCGTTTGGGTTGGGATAATTTGACCTTTCAGAGAGCACGACTTACTTGATGAACTAAAATTCTTGCTGATATACCAATCGAGCACGTCAGCTGTCTCATAATTCCCGAACACGCAGAAAAAGTCATCATCGTGCATGTCCTTGTCCGGTGTGCCAGTTACTAATTGTTCTTTGCCCGGCCTAATTTTTAAATAATAATTAAACCCGTCGGCTGTGTAACCGAGGGTATATTGGTGTAAGATCACGGCTAGCCCTAGGTTCAAACCACGTCGGTGATTCAACTCAGCAATCCCGTTTATTATTCTGTGTGTGTTCGTCGAGACTTGAATCGGTGCCAACCCGGTCTGCCTTAAGAACTCACAAATTAATGGCTACACTAGGAAGCAGAAACCTCCCTCGACAATTGACAACACAATAAATGGGCATTGATCCAGCCTACCCCAGAGAGCAATATTGTAGACGTCCCTGAACGTCCTGCAAGGGAATCCCGTTTTGTTCATTGGACTCACTACAGTTCAGGACTCAATGTCATGGTCTTGTATCTAATCTCGCAGAGTGCAATGCAAGACTGATGAATCATCAAAGAGTCCAAATCTGGCAAATTATTTTGGAAAACAAATTTTTTGAAAGAAGTGCCAAACATGGACTGCTTTGCCAGATACAGAATCGCCACCTAAATATTTTATTTTGGGGGAATTTAGGAAACCCTGACTCGTTGCCTAAGGCCACGTGTCCGTCATCACCAAAGTTGCCTCGGCTCGGGAACTTGGGTACGATTAGGGAAGGTCACTTCGTGAGCACCCCCGCTCGCCCGATCAAAGATCGGCCTCTACTAACCATGATATCGAGTTTTGAAAACATTATCTGCTCTTATTTCGGTTATTAGCCTAGAATTACTATGTGATACGCATAGCATACAAGTATAGATTGGATTGCCTGAGTTAGAACAAAACATTTCATGTTTGTTTTTTAAAGCAGTTTGCTACTCGCAAGTAAGTTAAAATGTGGATTTGCCACCCTCAGGTGGGCTTAGAAAACATGGTGATTTGCCATTATCTAGTGGGCTTAAAACTCATAATCAATGAATTGTCCCAATTCAGATAATCCAACCTTCACCCACAGGCATTCAGGCAGTTATATCACATAAGCAGTTAGCCTCATGGCAAGCATGCTATCATGGCAGTCACTCACACGCATGCAAGGATGCTAAAGCATAAACACTCACCGAGTACTCTAAGCCAAAATAGAAACTAGTTAGTAATCAATACATGATCCTAGTTCATGTTAAGATAGCTAATGCAACACATGCAAAATGCAACTAAGATAGGCTCGGCTATTCTAAACATGGCATATGAAATGCTACAACTAACAAGTATTCAACTCGGAATTGAAATACAATGCAGTTAGTATGATGCGCCGAGCTCGGTGCATGCAAGACAGATGAATGAATGCAAACATGCGAGCATAAGTATGCTAAATGAAACATGCCCTAAACTAACCATCATAAGCTGGTAAATAAAACGGAGAAAGACGTGGGGTTGGAAGACATACACACACTCACGCACACTTATTACACAATTGCCCTTGCCCGAAGGGTCTAGATAAATAATACAAACCAAATGAATAATTAACTACTCTAGCCACGGGCCAATACAAAGCACCACCGACCATGGAAATGGGATCATCAACCATAAATTGGGCCACCGGCTGGACGTATGTGGCCGATCGGCACTGAATGTAGTCGGTTGGCCAAATCTTCCTGCAGAATCCTGTTTTGATAGCAGCAGAGGGCAGACAGTGCATGGCATAGAATTTTCAAAGCAATGTGTGCATAGCCACTCTCCCTATCATGCTATGGACTCAATGGAGATGGCTCTCGGTCCTCAGGCCATCAATCACGCATTTCAATGCATGATGGCCAAAGGTACCAAGTTTGCAAATCAATATAAATGAATGCGACAAAACAAATGAATGTTTCACGCCCTATCATGTTGAGATCAAGGGCATTGGCGACCGAGGATTGAGACGTGTTTCATTACTTTAAGTATGAACACATCTCAGTCCTCCTGTTTGGTTTGACACCCCAAACTAAACATAATGCAATGCATGTATGCAATATGGCTCAAGTATACAAAATAGCTTAAGTATGCAATATGAGGCTAAGTTAGCAAAACATGCCAAATGCAATGCAACCTAAATATGCAAATGTACAATGTGCCAAACATACGAGATGCAATGCAATGCAACCTATCATGCAAACTAAGTTAATGTCACATGAACATGCCAAATATGCAACAAGGATATGTAATGCAACTAGCTCAACAACATGCAAACATGTAATCATGATATAATGCAAGCATGCAACCAAAGTAAAGCAACATGTCAAACATGCAACTATATACAAAGATGGACTTATATCGAAATGGGAAGACCTTAGCCCATCCCAAAATAGTGGCCAAAACAAACAAACCAATGCGCCAAAAGTGAAGGCATATATGCACACACGTAGGTCCATAAGCTAGGCCACAATGCACAATTCTCAAACGTGAGCAAGATGTGATAATCATAAGGAAATGACAATGCATTAAGCTCTGAAAACATGTCAAGAGGAGTGCCAAACCAAAGGCACAAGTGAAGCGAAGCATGCAAAGGAGCCTAACACTTGGGACTAACAAAAGGGTTCAAACCATGACCACGTCAAACGAACCCCAAAGGGTCAAGAGGACTTAGGATAGTCTTAGGGGGGGCCAAAACAGGGCTAGAATATGCATGAGATAGGGCCAAAAATATGCTAGAAAATGAGCACAAAACGAAGGACATTTGAGGCCACAAAGAGAGCATCGCTCTACACCTACCACAACCAAACATGGCATGGATTATTCGATGCAAAACAGAGTTTTAACATGCAAAGAGGAGCCCCAAAACTCACTGATATGGCAGCTAAAAGACTCAAACCAAGAGGCATACACAATGACTCATTTTAAGGCACAAAAGGACACCTTTTCAAAGCATGGAAATGATGATGAATGCAAGCATACAAGCATGGATTATGGACTGAAATAGCATGGGAAATTATTCCAAATCACTGAAACAACCCAACTAAAGCATGCTTATGACTCACACACTCAAGGCTAACAAACCGAAATGCAAAGAGGCTATACAAAGCATGGCAAACATGGCTAAGACAACCAAAGTCAGACCTTAGGCATGGAAAAACATGACTAAAAAACTTCACAAAGCTAAGCCAAAACATGCAAGCATGGTGGTCCAAATGCAAGATGCATGTTATGACAATAAAAGAGATTACAAAGCAACTGTATGATGCATGCAATGGACTATCAATCCAACCAAAAACAGAGGTATAATATGACTAAATAAAACCAAAAAAAAACTCTGAAATGGAGCCAAGTAAAGTCAAGCAAACATGCTACCTTTATGAGCCAAAAACACAAGCAAATGAAACACAAAGGGAGAGAGGTGTCCCTCCCCTATGCAAGACCTCAAAACCCCTTCACCACCACTAAAAATCCTCTGGATTTTAGTGGTGAGAAGGCCAATACATGAAAGCTCCCAAAGCTCAACAAAGAAGACACAAAAGAGGCCAAACAAGGCCTAAGAGGGGGAGGTCGACCTCCAACACCAAAATGACCTTAATAAAACATCTTAAAAAACAAAAAACAGAACTTTTATTAGTTATACACCAAGCTTAAAACTGCAAGCAAGATAGGTTAAAAGCTAGTGCAAGAATGGGGAATATAAAGCAATAGTGCTCACCTTTGAAGAACACTTCAAGAACCAAAACTCCAGCCCCCTTTTCTGATCAAAACCAACTTAAAAGCTTCAAGAACAACCTCTCAACACCTCAATAACCAAGGTATGGTGTAACACTAGGTGTCTTAGTGCAAAATTAAGAACAAAACTCACTTTAAGGCTCTCTAACACACACAAATGTAGAGAGAGAGGGAGATATAGAGAGAGTGTGATATATCAGTTGTATCTCTGAGTTTTTTCCAACCCTTGAAATGGAAGGAGAGGCTCTCTTTTTATAGACAAGGCAAGGGCTCAAGTCTTCTAAGAAAAGCTAAACAAAAGGGGTCAAGGGGGTCAAGCTTCTTGAGGAAGCTAAGGCAAAGGGTTCAAGCTTCTTAAGGAAGCTAAGACAAAGGTCCAAGCTTCCTCAAGAAGTTAGAGCAAAGGGTGCAAGCTTCTCCAAGAAGCTTAGAACAAAAAGGTGCAAAGGGTGCAAATCCTCCATACACGTGTATGGAAGATAGATCTGTGTGCTCCAGCTAGCATAGCTGGCATGCACAATGCCTAAAAGAGGCAAAAAAAGAAGTCCCGGCCAAAAATTATGCCCGATTGACCAAATCAACGGCCGGCCGACCAAAAACATTGCCGACCGGCCAACACCTTTGGCCGGTAGCAAGAAAACAGGGCCGGTGGCCTCAAGCCATGGCCGGTGAGGTGTGGAGATGGCCAACAAACCATTCCCTGCCCTCAAAAGCAAAAAACACAAGTGTTTGGTCCATGACCAAGCACAAAACAAACAAGTCAAGAGGTCTTGAGGCCATGCGTGCGGCCGAAACCTCCGAGAACTCAAGACGAACACGGACATGGATAATCATCAAGTGTTCAAACGGTGACGTCCAAGTCTTGAGGACGGTCAAAAATGGGGTGTCTACAAATATCCTTCTCACCGAGCTCAAAGTGTACGTTGTATGGGACGCCGTACTCCTCACAAAAGGCGGCCAAAGCGCTCGGTGTATTTACAAGGAAGTAATAGCACCTCATAAGGAACCGACTTAGTTAACTCGGTAGGATTAAGTTAACTAAGCTATACATAGTGGCTGCTCGGTCTTTGAGAGCCTTTGTGTTGGTGTGCCTGGTCCCCTAGGATTCTGCAATTAAAAACCAAGTGTGGGTAGGGGTGCAGTTATGCAAATTGAGCTCAATTTTTGCTCGGTCGTTATTGAGCTCGTCCACATGAGTGAGCTAGATTTTAGCTCGGTCACGCGACTACTACGCACTACTTAGCTCGGGTTCCTATCCCCCACAAACAACAAATCTACACTGTCAAACTTTTTTTTCATATTAGAAAGACGTTTTTAGCCCGGTCAGGCCCAGATCCTCACCTGTTCATCACAGAAGATGATGAACAGTGTGGGGGACAAGGGGCACAGGAGTTTTTCTACGACCAAAGCAGTGCAAAACCTTAACCTATTTGAGTTTAAGATAACGTATGGGTTTTTTAATCTTCTTCAACGGATGGATTTGTGAGTTAAAAGTCCAAGAACGTGAAAAACTCAAAGAAAAATAAAATATCACAGAGGAATACGAAGAATTTACCTGACCAGAGCTTCGATCGATGGTCCAATTGGAGAGGCGCTCCCCTAACGATGATGGCGTCGAACGACAAATGCAATAGAGGCTCTGATTCGAGCTCTAGGTTCGAGGATGGTGACACTGGTTTTGGGAGAGATAGCTCGACAGAAAACGGAAAAGATGAATAGTGAGAAGTGAGGAAGAAATGAAGAGGTTAGATGTAATGAATGGGAATAGGTGCCAAAGTTTGAATTTGGAAAGATGACGTGGGACAGCTGGATAGGCATTACGGAGCCAATCAGCGAATGACACGCGTCTATGATAAGACCGGTGATAGTCTTGAAAGGACAAGCTAAGCAGGCCAAACGACAACCGAGCAAATGATAAAACCGAGCATAAGGAATAGCACGGTTGGAGACTGTGCGCCGATTTAGGAGTGCGGGTAATGAGGTGATTGACCGAGCACATATCGGTAGGACAAGAGAATGAGTTCGGCCAGAGGATATAATCCCGGTCGCACTAGTGCCACTAGAATTAAGGGGCAATTGAGAAGGAGATTTACGACTTGATAATAGACCGAGCCAGTTCTGATCGGAGTCTGGGTCTTTACTCGGTCAGACATTAGGAACACGCTGGACCGGAGATGTAATCCGGTCGAGTGGGGACAACTTCAGGTTACTAGCCCGGTAGAAAGGTGCGTTCTGTCGAGTTGTATAGATTTTGTCCTTAGTAGATCGGACCGAACGGGAGCTCGGTCATAACTGTTTAGCTCGGTTAAAGCCTTCGTTCGGGTTCGACCGAAAAGACCAGATAGATATCACGGTCCTTAAGTGAAGGCGTGGCACCGCACTAAGCACAGCTCGGTGGGATATGCTATGCGATGTGACAGGACCGCAGGAAAAAGATTCCGTCGTCCGTACGCGTCAATACCCTTTGGCAGTTTTGTTATTTGGTGTTTGGCGGTATCTGCATATACACGTGGAAGAATGTAAGGGGGGAACATATCCACACATCAGAAGGAGGACAGACAGAGGAGAGTGCAGAAACTATATAAACGACGTTGCGTATCCATGCAGAGGTCTGGAACATCTGGTTATCAGAGCTACCTATCCCTTTGTCTCTTCTCTTTTTCTCTCTCTCTCACTCTCTAAGTGTGCTAACTTGATCGTCGGAGGATTTTTCCAACAGCATTCCACCGGGTTGCTCACTGTCTTTGTGTTCTCAAGTTACTTAAGAAGAAGCAAAGCTTGGACACAAAGAGTACAGATAGCGTCAAATATTTCCTCCTCGTACAAATGGAGTGTTGAAATGTTTTCCAGTTAATGAATGGTAAGTATGTAAAGAAAAACTTACCACACCGTAGAGATGACATTTAAAAATACAAAATTATGAGATTCAATCAAAACTTGTAAACACAAATGAAAAAAATCTCTTGCTAGAGTGGTCAGACGAAATTTTTTATTTTTTATTTTTTATTTTTGATGTTTATTAAGTTAGTATTTGGTTTAAAAAAAAAACTCTCAATGAAATATTAGATTGGTATGCTAATGATTGTATACCTTAAATATAGTATGAGTGGCATACTTATAGGAGTTAATTTATTTTCGTTGAAAAAATTTAGCCATTGTTTTTCCTTTGTTATGCTTTTAACTAGGATCATATCTCACCTTCTCAATATTCTTCAAAAGGATAAGTACGTTCTCGTTCAATATAGACTTATCCTTAACTTGATCTACCTATTGTGTGAGCCATCTCACTTACCATAAAACTTGGCCGCTTGGTCGACAATTTCATTCAATCGTCATGTCACGGGTCATGCTTAGGCATGCAATACATTATTCTTATAAACTTCTTTAGATAGAAAACCAATATAGTGCATTAAGTAGGTGCAGAAACAATCCCAACCATCTGAATCCCACACAGCTGAGGCCCACTATAAAACCCAAAACGGGCCAGGCTCATTCACCACTAAATAGCCCATGACGTCTATGTTTTGGAGAGGGTTGGGATTCTTGTAAGGAAAATGTTATGAATTCCAAATATGGATGTGGGATTTAGACAAATCTACATGTGTGTGGGTCTTACACTTATGTAAAAGATTTGATAAAATATTTGTTAAATTATTTAAGATTCCTAACATTACTCTTTTTGTAATCCCAACTGTAGATTGGCCTAAGTTTCTAATCCTCTAGTCTCTCTAAAAAAGAAAAATGGTTTGTGGAAAATAATAATGATTAAATTTTAGGGTTAAAAAAAATGGGTGAATTGCACTAACGGTCCCTATAGTTTAGGGTTTGTGTCACTTTGGTTCCTGACTTTTCAATTGTGATATATTTGACCCTAAATTTTAAATCTTGTTCCAAACAAAGACAATTGGAGATACCATTGGATTTTTCAAGGGCAAAACCATCAATTTGATAAAATATAAATTAATTTAACAAAAATAAATGTCAAAAAAATATTTTTGAATTTTTAAAAATTATTTCTACCTGATAATTATGTAAAATTAATTTTTAAAATTAATCATGTAATTTTTATCAATTTTACATAATTTTATTTTTGGTGGGTAGAAATAATTTTTAAAAATTTAAAAATATTTTTTTGACATTTATTTTTGTCAAATTAGTTTATATTTTATCAAATTGGCAATTTTGCCCTTGAAATTATGCAATGATATCTTCAATTGTCCTTATTTGGAATAAAATTCAAAATTCATGGTCAAATGTGTCACAATTGAAAAATCAGGGATCAAAGTGATACGAGCCCTAAATTATAGGAACTGTTAGTGTAATTTGTCCAAAAATTTGATTTTTTCTTTAAAAAAATTAACATAATTTCAAATAATTTTTAAAAGTTAAATCAAAGTAAATGAATTTTAAACTATGTTAAAATTTATATTACACAATAAATTATTTTCAAACTATTATTATTTTATTTTTTTTTGGTTCAGCAAGGTGTTGTTGGGCCAGCCTAAACACATTTTAACTTCCCTCTTTAATTCAGTCAAAGACAGCTCATGAAATTCACAAAAAATTATTTGCGAATTGTTCTTCAACTCCACCCCTATTTTTATGGGGAAAATACAAGTCAATGTAATTCCTTAAGATTAATTACAAATCAATTGATATATTTGATAAAAAATAATAATTAATATTATAAATTTTTTCATGTACTTATTTATTTATTTACTAGTTGGACACCCACGCGCTCCACGCGTAGGAGTCGCGCTACTGTTGACTAAGAATAAAATGCACCACAATATATAGTATTATTAAGATGTATTTAGATAATTTTAAATTCGTAATATCAATCTACAAATATACTTGATTAGATAAAAAAAAAAAAAATTGAGTTTGAGAACGTTAAATTCAAATTAAGTATCATCTCTATATAGAAGGGGAAAAAAAAAAAGAAGAAGAAGAAGGACACTTACCAATCAGACCTATTAACTAGACTTATTTACTTACATGTCTTATTGACAAATTTATCATTGTAAATTTATTCATATAAATAAGAGAGACTGATAAATTTATCAATATGACTTAATGAGTAATAAGTCCAAAAAATTAATAAATCCCTGGTACTTTATCCTAAAAACAATTGCAAATCAGAAAATCACATATTAGATTGCCTTGTTTGACAGATGGTTTAACCATCAAAATATGTGACCTTATTTGAGCGTTGTTGTTCATTGGTTGCTTGCTTGAGTGATTAGATTGAATGGGTATAACTAAAGCAATTACTAATTTCTTCATTGTGTTAACCACTCAAAAATACATTTGAACCAAATAAATCCAACCCATGCATATTCACTTTGCCCATGTTTGATTTGATTTTTAAAAGTTTGTTTCAATTTTTTTAACTAAAAATTAATTTGGTGAAATAAATAAAAAAAATTAAAAATATTTATCACTTTCTATAATTTTATCTTTTGGGAGGTCAAAATTCATTTTTTTAAATTATTTTTTTTTATATTTATTTTTATCAAATTAATTTCAAATTTTTCAATATATTTTTTTTTTTTTACAAAATATATCAATTAAAAACCAAGTATCTAGACATATGCGTACCGAACAATGGTAACTTTAGTGAAAAAACATGGTGGCTTTTGGTTGGCTGAGCCAACATTTATACTCAACATAGGTGACTAAGTTTCAAAGAAGATATTATTTGCAAAATAATTTTTTTGTGAGAGTTTAGAAAATATGAAAATTTGAAAATTTGTTTGGTTATATATTTTGAAAATAGTTTTGGAGTTTTGAAATTTTGAATGATTTGATATTTTTTTATAGTTGAATAGATGGGTATGAGAGAAAAGTGATTGATTAATGTGTAGTAGGGAGAAAAGTGATTTTGAAATTTTTTTCTCTAAAATTTTCAACTAAACATGTTGAATTTTTTTTTCTCCAAGAACATATTTTGAGAGACAAACCAAACATGCTTATAATTTCTCATATAAATATATTTATAAACACAAACATATTTAATTGCTATAAATTTATAACCCATATATAAACCACAACAAAAACACTACGAAATAAACAAATGAAAGACGTGCAATCTTAGACACAAAAAAACCATATAAGTTATTGTTTAATTGTTAACTAACATTGTCTTCACCTAATTCATACATTATAGCGGATATGTACAGTGGGGATTTGTTTACAAAAAGTAAAAAGAAGAAGATGTACTCTGTGTTAGAGTGATTATGTACAATGTGTATAGATATATCATTGTCTTTCTTGTTGTACAATATTTTTAATTTTGCATGGTAAAGTTTTGTCATCATATTTGAAGTTGCCATATTTGCCCTTGATGTGGTTGCACAATGTGTCTGCTGCAAAGTTGCCTTCTCTATGACTGAAGGTGATTTTGCAATCTTCGAAATTTTGTCTTCTTCTTTGGATGTTGCCCATGAGTTTCCATGTCATGCTGTAATAATCTCTTTGTGTATTGTGAAGAATTGTTTCAATTAAGAATTTTGCATCACCTTCTGCCCATATCTTTGGCCATTCATTTTCTGCTGCAATTTGTAATCCGCGACATAAAGCTGATGCTTCAGCATATTCTGCAGATTTCATTGGTATTATGTCTGCGAAAGCATAAATGCAAATTCCTTCATGGTTTCGAAATATTCATGCGCGAATAACATCAACTTCTTGTGGAACTTCTTTGTTAGGGTAGGTTCCACCATCAAAATTTAATTTGAGTCATCCTTCTTTTAGTGGTTGCCAATATATGAGTTGTGGTTGTTCAGTGAATTAGTGGGTAGATGTTGTAGTGAATTGTTTGTGTGATGAGTAAGTTTGGAGTAATAGGTAGTCGTTATTGTTTTCAAATGTATGGATAGTAATGTTGGGCGAAGTGTAGTAGGCTTCGGAATTGTAATAATGGTATAGGTTTGAGTAGGATACTATAGGTATATTTGAGTAATCGTTATAATTGGTTGGAGGTATATAAGTGGCTAGTTAGGTATGTAGGAGATGTGTGTTGGAGTAATATGTGTGGTAATTTTCAATTTGTGAGATGTAGTCAAGGTTGTTATATTGGGTGTTGTCATAGTTAGGTAGTGAATCATATATTGTATTCATGTTGAAGGGTGTGTAGTTGGTGTTATCCA
The DNA here is from genome assembly GCA_025200525.1 of Camellia lanceoleosa. Classification (NCBI taxonomy): domain Eukaryota; kingdom Viridiplantae; phylum Streptophyta; class Magnoliopsida; order Ericales; family Theaceae; genus Camellia; species Camellia lanceoleosa. The sequence continues at coordinate 8,625,501 of CM045763.1, read as the reverse complement.
TGTTGAGGGTTGTATGAGGAACTGTGATATGCAAAAAATGACAAAAATATTAATTAAACTATAGGTGAAAAAAATAGTAAAAGTTCAATTGTGAAGAGCCAAGGATGTAGCTGACCTGCTTCCGTGTAGGCAATGTAAAGGGTGTTACCAATTTGTCCGGTAATGAATGTGTAACTTCTTATTTTCTATGCCAAAAAGGAAAAACCATATAAAAATGGATAATAAAACATAGAGGGTGTCACCAATTTAGTTTTCAATAAACTACTATTTCTTGAAATTTGGCATTTTTATAAGTTTTTTTTGCAATTTTTTAGTTAAATAAATTAAATACTATTTTGTCCTAACTATTTGGTTAATAATAAAATTCAGGAAAAAATTAAGTCTGATGGTTTTGTTTGTATGGAAAGAGTATAGGATTTTTTAACAAGGAAAGAGTATTGGATTTGGAAACATAAAATACAAAAAACACATTAGCACCGTCATTTTGTCAGGGTGGTTTTGTTTTGCTTCGAATTTGGACTTTATTAAAAATTCAGGATATATTATAAAGTATGTTGTTTTGGCTTTGTACTTTTATAACCGGCCATTATCATTGCTTGCTTTTGCTTTCAATTAGATATATTTGCGGTTTTCCAATTTTTTGGTATTCATATTAGCATTAAGTGCTCATTTGACATAAAAAAGCCAAAGGCTTTTTGCATAAAATAGTCACAAAAAGATAAATTAAGCTAAAAAAACTAATAAGATAAAATGTCATATTTCAATCATAATCATTTTATTTATTTTTTCACAAAAGTCCAAAAAGATGAAAAGCCTATATGAAATTCTAAATTCGCGCAAGCAGTAGTTCATACCAGCAGTGACAATGGCAAATGGGTAAAGATCTTCCCCGAAAGTCTAACTTCTGATTCGGCAAATACGCTATGAGATGCGGGGCAAGTGCAAGCTTTCCTTGTTATGCAATCAAATGATTAGGCAATAAGCAACTCATAAATGGAAGAGAGCAGGAAGAAAAGAAGAATATATAATTTTTTTCAAATCGAAAATGGAAAAAGAGTAGAATATATAATTGAACATGTGTTAAGCATATTTTTTTCACAAGGAGGAAGAAAAGAAGAACACACAGCAGAAGAAGAGGGAACCAAACATACTTGTTGTTTAAGAATCTAAAACATACAGGAGTAGTGTATATGTGTTTCTATATATATACATTGAAATTGCAAGATTATAGTTCAATCTTGGAATTCTTAGGTGTAGCATACATGAGATAGCCTTTACCGCTTCACCCATCAAATCCTTGGAACTCTCAAGTGCAGCAGTATATCTGAAAGGTTTATTGGTGAGTTGTAGATTGTTGTTTTCTTTGTACACGATGGAAGCAGAAGGGACAAGTCAATTTGTGGGGAGTTTTCTTTTCCTTCTTTTTTTTTTTTGGTCTTCGAAATATTAATGTGCCGGTATTTTATAATTCCAGTTATTTGTCAATATTTGCAATCATTTAAGATATTATTTGTAAGATGTATTTTTTTTATAAGTTGTTGTGTTGGTAAAATTAAGTATTTCATAATTTTGATTAGTTATGTTTTGTTTTAATCTTTCATTATATTTGAATATAGTTGAATTTTTTGGGATTTTTTTTAAATATTTTTTTAAGTGTTATTTTTTTTAGTATTTGATTTTTGAGAATTTAGTATTTATGTTTAAGCTATTTTATGTTTTTTTTTTCGTATAATTTTTTTTTAACTCTTGGTAGTGTGAGCATTTGTATTAAATAAATTTCATGATCTGAAATATTTTGAACAATTAGTTTATTATTACCAAAAAAAAAAATTTTGGAAATCTAATATAAAATTTGATTTATTCTTCATTTAATTAAAAATTGGTTTATCTTTAAATTGGAACGTGAGATTTAATTTAATTTCTTGCAATTTTTTATATATGCCATTGAAGGTATAATTTTAAATTTTATTGAACATGATTTTTGTCAATTAAATTTCATAAAATTATTGAACATAATTTTTTTATAAACATTGTGACCAAATTATTGAAATACTGCGTTTTATATATAGAGATAGACTAATTGGTAGGACAATTTGTATTTTGTAGCAGATTTGCTACAAGTGGGGGCCATTCCATTTGACATCTTAATGGTCTGTAATAGAATCACCATTGTAATGTGACTATAGGTCCAACAAGATAAATGACCAAAAAAATAAAAGAATAGAACACTTCCCAGTAGCCACAAATTGTTCCTTGAATAAAGCAGTTTTCATGAGTGTTCTGCTACATTTGCAGCAACATAAGCATGTTCAAAGTGAAATCTGCAATAGGAAAATAGCTCATATTTCTACTAGCACCCCAAAATAACATTCCCAATATTAGAAGCATTACAAACCCCAATCACTTGCAATCCTTGAGTATGCTCAGACCAATAATAACAGCAACCACTTCTTACATTCAGTATGTTCAAACCAAAAATAATAGTAGCCACTTCTCACATTCATTAAAGAGAACCTGAAGCACACATATATTAGGAGTAAAGTGCTAATATACACATACACAAATATGTCTAGTTATAGTACATAATTATATATATACTTATATTGTCTAGTTATCAATGTCGGCCCTGGGCATTGGCCAACAAGGCCATGGCCTAGGGCCCCTCAAAATAGACCTAGAAAAGGGGGACCCCTTTTATTATGGTATAGTGTAATATATTAAGTATGTTTTAAGTTTAAAAAAAATTAAAGAGAAAATACAAATTAACTTAAAATAAATTGACCCATTAAAAAATTAAAAGGCCCATTCAAAAAAATTAACATTGTAATCCACTAAAAATAGACCCAAAAAAGGGTCCTCCTATTATAGTTTATTGTAATATATTAGGTATATTTTAAATCTTAAAAAAAAATTAAGGAAGACCCAAACTAACTTAAAATAAATTGACCTGTTAAAAAATTGAAAAGCCCATTTAAAATAATTAGCATTGTTATTCATTGAAAATGATTTTGCAAAAAAATAGATTATGCAAGTATGATTAATTTATTTGCTTCTAAAAATGCAAGAAGAGCGAGGATCAAATGACACTTATTAATTGTTGTAATGTAATACTAAGTATTTTTTGTAATTTTGACACAAATTTTGTCTTTTATCTTCATTTTTTTTTTCATTTTTTTTCATTCAATGAAAAAAAATGTGAAGGGCCCCAAAAATTTATTAGTTGATTATTGGCTTTGGGCCCCGGAAATCTCGGGGCCGGGCCTGCTAGTTATAGTATATAATTATATATATATATATATATATGTATATATATATGAGTAGACTATCAATACACACACACACATAGATATATATATATATATATATAGATATGTTTGTATATAACATCTAGTGATAGAATTAGTTATCTTTTACTTGTTTGACAGTCCACTTGTTTGTCCCAGATGAGCTGCTGCTTGTGGTTGGAGGAGTAACCTTGATGTAATATTCTTTTTCTTTGCAGTTGATATTCATTGCAGCTAGTATTTCGATGCGGGCCTACATATAAAATGTAATTTTATTGTGTTAGTTTACAATATGTTAAGCATGTAGATAATGTTTTCATGCTATTCATATTTGTGGGCACTCTCATTTTGATTATAAGGATAGTGGAATACTTGCCTTTGTGCTAAGTTGGCTTAAATTTTCTGCGGAATGGCCTATTAGTTTTTCTACATAGGTGCCAAATATAGGGACTTGTAGAGTGCCACTGTTGTCTGTTATCTCTGTTCTTAAGATGCATCTATATCAAATCAAGATATTGGAATCAAATAAGGTGAATAAGAAAAATGGAGCTCATTTTTTAAGAAATTTGAAATCTACAATTCGAATGAAATAAAGTCACTACTAGAAAAAGGAGCATTTGACACAGAACAATTTGCGACGATTTAAGTGCCGTTCCAAAAGCTTGCTTTTTGCGACAGTTTAAGTGCCGTCACGGAATTTATAGTTTTTGCGACGGAAAAAGTTAGACCGTGGCAAAAAGCAAGATTATATGTGACAGTAAGTTAACCGTTGCAAAATTTTTTGGTCTTTTTTTTTTTTGCGACGCTCTTTTAGCAGTTCGTCGCAAAATGTTTATTTTTGCTCATTCATTTGCGATGGGCCTTAACATCGTAGCCAATGGTAATCCCAAAATTTGCTCCCCTGTCTCTCCTTTCCCAAACTCTCTTGCATTTCTCTTAGGTTCAAAAGAAAAATAAAAAACTTTCAGTGTTCTGCCCTAATCTTCTCTCTCTCTCTCTCCCTCTCGCACCCAATCGTCACTTTGTCTCTCTCACAGTGGCAAAAGAATAAAGATCGCGGTTCCAAGAAACCCTTTTATTCAGAAGTTGCTTCTTCCTCACCGCTTATTGTTCTTCCGATCGGTGAGTTTGTCTCTTCGCCTGCTTTTAGTCTTTTTTTAGTTAAGCCCTAATTTTGTTCAGATACCCAAGTGAAAGGCGAACCAAGTACTAGCAAAAGAAGGAACATAGCAGAGAATGATGTTGAAGCAAGTTCGAACGATCGAACTCGAACTTGTCGCTAAACTCAGAGTTCTACAATCTCGATATCTCGCTATTCAGACTCTAATTTCTGGTAATTAACTTTCCTCTTAACAAATTCTTAATTTTATTTGGTTATTATTATTATTATTTTTTGTTTCGTTTCTGATTGTTGTTTGTTGTAGATGAGAGAGATGATTTATCAAGGGTTGATTCGGACAAGTTCAATTCGATTATCAATGAACGATTCGTAATTAACTTTCCTCTTGACAATATTGCTTTCTTGAATTTGGTTTTCAAGATGAAACCTAGAGAACAAGCTGCAGATGTCAAGCTCTATTGAACATCACAAACACTTTGGTTACATCTGTTAAAGCACACATCAAGAAGGAATTACCGTTTAGACTTTGTAAACCTGCCGTCAGAGATTTCGGCGACAAGGTCTGCAAGTACCAAATGCAGAGGATGGTAGGAACTCTATAGCTTGGAAGGAATTATGTGTTTTTATTTTTTGTGCTACCTGTGCTACATTTCGAAAGCATAGCACAAATTGACTTAAAATGGAGTGAACAAAAATCAAAATCCACAAATTGTCAAGAGATATGCATGTCAAAATATTACGTTAGTTTATTATCCTTATTGTGTAATGTAGTTGTTTCCTTGTTTGTTGATCATGTTTTCTCCTTGACATGTTTCAAAGTCTTTAATATTGCGGTCATCACATGTAACTACAAAAGCAATCAATAATTTTAGTGAATGCAGTACAGAGCTGTCAAACCCTCAAAATTTTTTGTGTGCCTACCACTTCCATGAACCACAACACCTCTTAATCCTATTCATCATAATTTATTTAATTCCAAGTTTAACAGTTGCCTTGTCTAGAAAATTGTTAAATTGAATGTGATGGGTTTAGTAGAGCCAAGGTGTCAACCCTTTGCTTTTGATGTGTGATATGGATCAATCATATAACACTTGATAGACTAATAATTGTGGGTTGGTTCTAGTGTTTAAAATGGAGGGCCGAATGCATCATAAACTGATTAAACCTACGATTTTCAAATAGAAAATGCATGCATAAAATGGTTTGGGATTGGAGTTGTTCAACAACTCTTTTTTTCTTTTTTCTTACTTTGGTTGCTTGGATAAACAATTTGATTAAGGCCAGCTTCTCTAGTTATAGTTACAGTTAAGGATCAAAATTTAATTTGAAGTATCATCTACACTAACAGTGAGTGTGCCATTTAAATAGCAATGACATGTACTCTGCATTTTGAGCTAACTTTTATCTCAGGCATGTTTAATAACACCTAAAGTGCTAAAAAACCATCTCCAATCCTTTCATCAAATCAAGGGAGAGATTTTATTTTATTTTTAATGAAATTGAGAACTCATCAAATTTGAATTTGAAAATATAAAGCATTGGAGAAGAGACGAATTTTTAAAAGATTTTGATGAAAGGATTGGAGTAGTTTATATCAAATCTAGTTTTTTACTCAAATTTTGAATAAATTTAGATGAAAAATTGGTGAAGGGTTTTAGATGCTCTAACAGAAGTTGTTAACTACCAATACATAACTACCCACTGCCTTTTGGGTTACTCGATTTCATTTTGTGATCACATGTGAAAATTAGCTGTTTATGTTGACATTTCTATTTCTTGCTCTTACTGTTCCAGAGTTTTATAAAAAAGGTGCCTTTGGTTTGGGTTTTTTTATTTTTTATTTATTATAAGTATATTGCTTTGTGCCTCTCCTGCAAAGGCATCAGTGTTTGTTTTGCTAAATGATTTCCTACCTGGTACTCTTTCTCAGGTCTTGAGGATGGCAATATCCCATTTGGTTCAGTGGAAGGTACTTTGCTACAAAGTGACTTATCATAGCATTTCGGTACAATTTTTTTTATCAAGTTAAGAGTGCGCATCTCATTTATTTGTTGCCTTCTAAAATGATTTCCTTTTTCTTCCCCCCACTCCACCAAAAGGAAAAAATGAACTTTTACATATTTGAGGATTAATTGTTTTATTTATAGAATCAGATATTAACATGTTGACCCCAACCACACGAAATGGTTGCCAATTACACAACTCACTAACCCTGCCAGGAGTTGGAAGGATGCAGGAAAGAGTGATGCCCACATTAAATCGATTGATTCATCATGGGAACATCACGTCTATGTCAAGACCTTATTAGCATATTATGGCTAACATTCATGGATTACTTGTATGCCAAAATGAATGTCTATCATTATATAACTAGAGTTAATTTTCAATTTTACCCTAAATCTGCTAAAGAGTAGAGGATGCATTGTTTCTACCACTCTCTGTGTATTTTTTTAATTGTCTACTACTCCACCTTGATACCTAGGCTTGTTTTAATCCCATAATTTTTGTGTGAATTGGAATGCAGCTGCTTGATGTAGTGGTGGGTTTATAATTTGTTGTCAAAATGTCTATCTGTGTCCAGGAATTGGTCTTTAGACTTCTAGTTCTTACCAGACATTGATCTTTCATTATTTTGTTTAAGAGTTGTTCTCCATTTCATGCTCAGTTCTTAGAGTGCAATAATAAATTGCATGCATGGATCTTCAGCTGATGAAGTTAATTGATGTCTGGGAAAAAGTATGATTTGATAATTTTTATTGTGGTGTTTTAGGTCCATGAAGTTTGTTAATTCAAATAGTGGCTTCATGATACCTTTTGAACAAAGTTTATATGCAGTCCCTTTGTCTTCAATCCATCAGGAAGCTGATGCAGCATAGTTGATGTGGGCTAGGACTTGGAAAAAGACAACGTGCATATTGTTCTTGTTGGACTCCTACTGATTTGATACTTGAGTCCTATTAAGTTGCGATATTGGGCAGGAGTGAGTGGTTTAGAAGGTTTTCATATGGTGATTAGATTTGATGAAGCCTATAAATTGGCTCTATCTCTGCAAAACAAGATTAGGCTCTCAAATATGAATAAAATGCAGATCTAATGTATATTACATGTACTAGGATACGAGTATTGGGTATGAATGTTTGTCAAATCTTCCTAAATCTAAATATTTGGTTATTGAGATATGTATCCAAAAGTTGATTATGGGTATGTAGATGCATCTAAATATTATACAGGTTTTCGAAACATATCTCATACTCTTATTCTTGTCATATTCAATGAACGTGGGTACATTGGGAGGAACAATGTATTATACAGTTGAGTAACAATTGCTGTAAGTTTTTCCATAACAAACTTCAAATAGTTTAGATTTAATGCTTTATTGAGTAAGAAAGTATATGTCTTAACAATAAAGATGATCATAGTAGTTATGACCATAGGAGTTTGTGTGCATTATGGACCTGTTTAATAATTTTTTTATTATATTAAATTCAGTGACTCTTTAGCTTCTTACAAAAAAAAAAAAAAAAACTCACTAGTTGGTCATGAATTGCCATGGCATTCAATCTTGTAATTTTGATCAATGATCATGTCACTCTTATATATGGTTTAATGTCAAGATGTTAAAACTTAGCCTTTCCTTTCATTTGGTTTGTAGTAGGTAAGTTGCATAATTTCTTTGGCAATTTTTAATTTTGAATTGATATGCTGCGCTACTGGTTCATGTGTTTCTCTAATTTTTCTGGCTTGTGTTTTGCTCTGTGTTTAGCTAGTGGCCGGTCAACGGTGAACCTTGAAAGATCTTTAGATCATGATGGTGACCCGCTTGCCATTGCCACATCTGATTACTTGCCGATGGAGTACCTCCTTGAATCGAGAGAAACCCCTGGAAATGGTATCTGTCTAATTTACTTCTCTTTAAATCTTACTTTTTCTGGCAAAGTATGTTTAGACATTTACTTCTTCTTGATCATTTTCACAAAAGTATCTTCCTTTTTTTTTCTTTTTTTCTTTTTTTGCTGTCATTCAACTTGGAAAAATAATGACTTTAGTGGTAATTGAAAAATATTTTTCAATGGGTAAACAAGTCCCATATATTTTTGAATCACGAGTGACTTATCTTTTTATGAATGTTGTTGCGATATCAAATGGTGCACTTTCATTTCTTTGGAAATTGGAACTTTTCAGTATTCACCTATATGAATGTTGTTTGTAAATAAAGCTCACTTTATTTTCATGGAGACAATTGTTAATCTTAGTCTTGATGCCTGCATTTACAGCAGAATAATCTATATTATGAATCGCTTGTCCACTTTGGCTTGTCAGCGCCAGGTCGCACGAGTAAATGGCAACCTAATATTATGCGTGCCAGGACACGAGCAAATGAATCTATTATCATGCATATTTCTGAGTCTATTACGGAGTAGTCATTAGATGCTTTGACTTAATTAGGATTCTCACTCTATTCAGATTGAAGCATGACATTCCATTTTAATTATATTCTCTTCTTTTCTTCTCTTTTCTTTTCCTTTTTGCATGTCATGGCAGGTGGTGAGGGAAACTCTGCTTATGGTGGGAGGGTCATAGCAGTGAAGTGGGGTGAATACACTAGAAGGATTGGTATTGATGGAACTACAGATGCAATAAAGGAGGCAATCAAGTCTGCTTTTTGCTTACGAACTAAACGGGCATTTTGGTTGGAGGATGAGGATAATGTCATTCGGAGTCTTGACAAAGACATGCCTTTGGGCAATTACACTCTTCACCTTGATGAAGGTATGTGTAAAATGTACAGCTTTTTTAAACACGATCGGAACTTTTCTAGTAGTGATTTTGCTAAGAGATATTTTTTCCTCACAGTTTGGCAGGAATCTTGATAAAAGTATGCCTGTATGATGAGTCTCGACAAGATGGCGTCAGGTCAAGACAAAACTCAGATAATCAGAAGATGAGTTTCGGGATTTTCTCAGTCGTAATGGCTTTATAGGTTTGAGGGAGATAAACGGGTATAGAACCTTTCATAATTTGGATGATCTTAGGCCTGGTGCAATGTACCAAGGGGTGAGACTTCTTCTGGGTGACTAAAGCTTTGTCATCTAGTCTAGGAGCAAAGGGCTTAAATTTATTCCTTATAATTGGTTTTATGCTCTTTTTTGCCTCCTTCAAATCTCATGAACTGTTCTCTCTCTCTCTCTCTCTCTCTCTCTCTCTCTCTCCTTTTATGCTGTAAATTCCATACCATCTGTGTTAATCTATGAAGCATGGACATGCCAAAATGGAAGCCGTGGCGGTGTCGGATACGGGGACACGCTGGGGACACGTACAGGACACGGCATCTGGCGTGTCCCCTTAATTTAATTAATTTTTTTGCGAAGGACACGGCGGAGACACGCGTGTCCAAATCTGGACACACCATGGGACACGGGAGAAGAGTAAATGAAAGAGAAAATGAGTACAAACCTGGTCAGCAACTTCTCAACCTTCGATCTCAAGCCAATCGACCTTCATCCAGTCCATTTCGACGATCCAGTCCACTTCAACTCAGAGCTTTCTCTCTCGCCTTCGGCTTCGCATTTGCAGAGCTCTCTCTCTCTCTCGCCTTCTCTCTTTCTCCCTCCTTTCCGATCGCGATCGCGATCGCTTCTGTCTCTCTCTCTCTCTCGCTGATTGCGATCGCGCAATCGCTGGTCTCCTCTCTCTCGCTGATCGCGATCGGTGGTCTTCCTCTCTCTCGCTTTTGCTTCTATCTCCCTCTGTCTCTTCTGTCTCCCCCGTCTTTATCCATATAGGAGTATAATATATGTAACTATTATTTATTATAATAACTATTATTATTATTATATATTATAACTAATAACTGTTATAATTATATATAATATAATAGTTATTATATAACATAAATATACTTATAAGATAATATATAATACATATTATAAAATAATATATACTTATTAATAAATAAATAAATACATATGTAAAATAAAATAAAAAAATTAATTAGAACACATTATTTAAAATATATAATAAATAAATAAAATAATTAATGTGCATTAAAATAAAAATATTTATAAAAAAATTAAAAAATTTGCCGTGTCCCCTGCCGTGTCCGTGTCCCCATTTTTTAGAAATTGCCGTGTCCCGTGTCCGTGTCCGTATGCGTGTCCGTGTACGTGTCTGTGCTTCATAGGTGTTAATATCATGAATATATGCGATGTGGTTCTTAGATGGGTGTTTTGTATTTCCTTTGTTGGGTGCATTTCATGGTAATTTTGTTTCTTACCTAAAGCTACTATCGAGGTCGTGGAGGTCCAAAAAACAATTGGGCACACAAAGGTTCTCTAATTTCTTTGTTAGTAGATTGATTGGGCACAATCTGAAGGGGTCGGCTTAATGGCTTGAGGCGGGAGGTTTAGGGTCTTTTTTTTAGATTTCAGATTTGATTTCTCCAACCAACATAAAACATGAAAATTGATTCCTGAAAATTTGTTTCGAAAGGCTCGTTCGGACTATAGTGACTAAGTTTGATTCGTGAAAGTTGGCTCAATATTGTACGAATTGGCCGTGGTCCTGTGTCTGTTATTGTATACGGAGACCAAGACAAGCCAGCTCTGGTTACCTATCCTGATTTGGCTCTAAATCGTTAGTGATAGATTTATTCATTTCCATGTCTCATGTTTTAAATTCAAATTTTCGCTCTTCCCTGAATCTCTATGTTTTGACACCATTGTTTTTGCTTGTTTTGTTTTTTGGCCTTTCAATCTATTAATGTTTATCACCTGATTTTGCAACTTTCTGAGCAAATATGTCCTGTTTACAAGGATTGTTCTTTTGTCCTGAAGTAGCTTCTTTGCTGCTCCACAACTTTTGCATTTACCATATTAGTCCTCCTGGCCACGAGGTCTGTGAATTGTTTGATTTTTCTGCATTTGTATGATTCTATTATTCTTGTTTCATGAATTTTTGTTTTGAGCTTTTTTTGTGTCCTTTCTACTGAATGCTATTATTCACATAAGATTTATTCTGGGACTTCCATAAGAGTTATTGCAATTAGGAGCAGTAGCAATTTGTCCGGATGATCCTATACCTTCTGTTGATGACTTAGCAGTTCAAATTATTGAGGTTCTCAACCATTTTAGGTAATCTCATTACTTCAATATTGTTAATACTACTAGTATCTTTTTGACTGTTATTTGTCCAATTTTTTTTATCGAACTGTGCTCAAACTAAAAAAAGGATTGGAGTTATAGAGTTTTCTTGTGTTTGTTGCTGGCATAAAGAGGACTTAGAAATACATTTTCTGGTCTTAAGTTATCTTTGTTTTTTCTTCTCTATTTTTATTTTATTTTATTTTTTATTTTTTATTTATAATTATTGTAACTTGATGTATGACAACATGAATGTGACCATGTTCAAGCTTGGTGCAGTGATGTGCATGGGGGTAACGGCGGGTGCTTACATTCTCACTCTATTTGCTGTATGTTTCCTCTGCAATAGTTTTTATGAACTTTAAAATATATGTAGATTGGTTAATTTACCAAGGTTTTGTATTACAGATGAAATATAGGGAGCGGGTTCTTGGTTTGATACTTGTATCCCCTTTATGCAAAAATTCCTCTTGGACAGAATGGTTGTATAATAAGGTGTGTTTTATGCCTTTTGTCATTATTTGTACATTGTCAAGGACATTAATCTTTGTACTAAATCTAAGTTCCATTTAATCTCTAGGTGACATCAAATTTGCTATATTCTTATGGCATGTGTGGTTTGGTGTAGGTCTTCTTGCTTCTACGGTATCTCAAAGAAGGTATTCTAGTACTTCCATACCGCTTATTCTTTATTATTTTCAGCTCATGCTTTGTGATTTATATGATTAGGTTGAGTGATGAGATTCCTTTAAGTTATATCAGGAAGTACGCGGTAGTATAGATGTCCCAGAATCAGACATTGTTCAAGTATGTAGAAGAGTTAGTTCTTCAATTCAATTATTCTAATCCTTTTTGTATTAAGTGCACACTTGCTGGAATCTGACCTCTCTCTCTCTCTTCTTTTTTTTCTCTCCAGTTACTAGATGAGAGGCAGAGCATAAATGTTTTGCGGTTTCTTCAAGCAATTGATAGGTAAAGGCCAAGTCTGAGATTGCTTATTGTATTGCATATTGTGTGTTCATTCTTTTTCCACGAGTTTGTTGCTTTCGCAATTAATCGGTAAACAAACTTCTCTGACCTTTGTTTGGTCAACTAGTAGGAGACCTGACATTACTGGTGGGTTGAAGAGACTTAAATGTCGGACACTCATATTTGTTGGCGAGGACTCTCCTTTCCATTCAGAGGCTGTTCACATGACATCAAAACTGGATAGAAGATATAGTGCCTTAGTTGAGGTATGTGATGCATCAAATCAGTATGTAAGAGTGCTTGTATGATATGAGATGAACAAAACATATACATGGTGGTGGCCCATCCAGGTATATAAGTAAAAAGATTGGTGTTCGTTTGGATGGATGTGGATTTCAAATCAAGGGATTTGAGGTTAAATTTTATAAAAATCTCATTAGTCACTGTAGAGAAGGTAAGTTGATATAGAAAAGATGTATTTCAAGAAGATCTTTGAGCTAGAAGGAGACCCCTTAGTATGATTTCAAATATCTATCGTAATAAAGCTTTATAATCCTCATTATAAAGCTTTTAATCCAATTTTGAAGTTCTTAGATGAATTATCTAACTTGAATTTGAGTTATTCTTCTTGAATAATTAGGGCTTGTTTGGGAATTAGATTTTTTAGTGTCTTTTTGGCTGAAATGTTTGGTTCCTAAACATAATGCCAAATCTATGCATTTCAAATGGAATTTTAGTTTTTGTTGAAGCATTTTCAGTCTATCCAACTTGTTTTACTACATATAACAAATTTTATTCCTGATATAATATATGCCACGAACAATAACCCCTTGTTCTAGGGCTTTATTTCTTGAACTTCTTTGACTATCATGCCATCTAATTGCTAAATTCTCTATCTTTTTAGGCTGGCAATAAATATATATATATATATATATAAGCTTGAAATTAATTATATTGTAAATGATTTTTTTTTTTTGGTTTTTTTTGCAGGTGCAACCCTTTTGAGTACGTGATGATATCTTCGCATATCGATATTAGAGTTTACAATCTTATTTATTTATTTATTTTCTGCAAAAAATATTAAATGTTTTACATTTTCTGTAAGCTTGAAAATGATTATGTTGTAAATGATGATTTTTTTTCTTTTTTGTTTCTTTTTGCAGATGCAAACCTTTTGAGTACATGATATATTCGCATATCGATATGGGAGCTTACTATATCAAAACAAGCTACATTATATCTGTTTTTATTTTTTAATTTCTATTGTCGATACTAAAAATTTGAGTTCTTGAATTTAAAAAATTATTAGTATTGTTAGATGTTATTTTATATATTTTTGTAAATAATATTTGATTGACAATTGTTATAAGGTACATATATTATTCTTGGTATATGATTTTTTGAATGTGGATGTGGATGTGGATGTATTTTTAAAAATATTAATAATTTGTATAGGAAATATTTAATAAAATATGATTTTATAAAAAATAATTTTATTGCGACAATAATAAACTGTCGCTAATGTAATTCTCATTTCCTTATATTTTATTAGCGACAGGTTAACCTGTCGCATATACATATTAGTTCTAATCTTTTGCGACAGTTTCAATTGTCGCAAATAAATCTTTTGCGTGCCAATATGGTATTAACTTAATACTACTTTTTTGGCGACGTTTTAGACTGTTGCTAATAATACTTTTTGTGACGGCAAATACCATCGCTAAAAAAGGTTTTTTGCGACGGCAATCAACATCGTCACTAAAAATGTCGGCTTTTCCCTTTTTTGTGTCAAAGTAAACCGTCAGAAAACTATTGATTAACCGTCGCTACAAGAATGCGACGATTTGTAACCGTCGCAAATACTTTTTGTCACGCCCCTTTCCACCACCCCCCATTTTCCGTCGCTGCTCCGTCGCAAAAAGTCTTTTGCGACGATATATGGACCTTTTGCGACGTTTGCGACCGTCGCAAAAAGTCTGATTTTTAGTAGTGAGTGAACCCAAAAATCGAACCGTTCAAGATTAATCATTCATTGCAAAACCAGTTATTCAAACACACCAATCATAAATAAAACTTGAACAAATTGATTTGTACCTTAGTGTTGCTATGCATGCATTTGCATTGCATTCTAAGCAGTTGGATGTTGTTCCTATGTCGTCGATGGTGCTTCGATTACATTTGTTGCAAGCAATATACCAAGGCCGTTGTGTTAACGGATCTACACTAATTTTGCCTTTGATCTAAACATTGCCCTATTTGTCATAAAAATAGTTGTAAATTTAATGTGTATGTGTATGTATATATGTATGAGTATGTGTATATGTATATATATATATATATATGCATTTTTTTGGGGGGGGACACATAGACTTATTTTCACTATTCGATAATGTGAAATGCATTCTGAATATACCTGTTGTAATGGCAAACTATTGATATCAACTATTTCAAAAATTTTAGAAGATGGTGTTGTGGAGGAAGGAAGAAGTATTTCTTTGCGGGCACAAATTTCTTCAATCTTTAGTCGGCTAGTTTCTTTCCTGCATGTATCAATCGTGTAGGTATTAGTTTATGTAGTTTAAAATTGGAAACTTGGAAATGTTGTTTTGGATATATCAGATTTGTAGAGCATGAAGTTCTGGAAAGCTGTTGTCGAAAATGAAATTAGTTGCAAAAGTAGTTGACAGGGAGCAGCCTATAAGTAAGACAATTGTATTTTAAAAATTGAGTTTTATATAATGTTTTGCTATTTAAAAGAACATTATAATGGATTTATAAGTCAAATTGAAATTATAATATGAGGATTACGAACTAATTTACAATATAATGAGAAATTGAAATGTTAATAGAAATGCAAAAACTTCATGACATTTTGTATTTGAACTAATTTTGTTTTATGTTAGTGTTACAATTGGTAAAATATATTATTAATCACAAATTAAGCAAACAATAATATACGCAAAGTTGTTGAGCAAAGAGGAAATGTTAAGTTACCATTAAACTTTGTTGCTCTTAGCTTGGTCATGATAACAGTTGGCTGCTGTGTAATATTTGATGCAATTTGCTCGCATTCATTGCTAGTAAATTCATCCTATGCTGATAGTTTGATAGGATGCAAGATGCAAGCTGCAAACAAGAAAAAGAAACAACATAATACAAATATGTTATGCAATGCTTTTGTTTTTATTTTTGTTTTTTCTTTTTATATAATTAGTGGTGTAATAATGTTCATTAAGATTTTGTTAAATTTTTTTGAATTTGTATTTACTAACTTGTAATGAACTTACGAGTCATCAAAGAGTAGTAGATCTCGAACTTGAGCTAAGCTACCATTCATGCGCTTTGTGATAGTTCAACTTGGTAGAACATGTATGACAATTGCAAATATATCTGTCAAAATTGAGTACGAGGGATTAGTTTGTTTGCTTTTGTGAATATCCAATGAGATGATATCATCTTGCGTAAATCATTTATGCGAACATATTATCTTTTTCCTACCAAAATGTATGTTTGTCTTTAAAAATCTTCATGTGCTTGATATTTTGGTGAAATTATATGGTTCCTCAGTTGGTTCCTCGATTGGCTTACCGATCTCCTCAATTGATAATCTTGAATTTAACATGATCTAAATGTTGTTATCAACAATTCTATGTCAAGGTTCAATACGTCTGATGGCACCATTTGAAAAGTAATATGATTTATGCACATGTAATAGTGCATCAAATGTCGCAATGTCATCTCCAAAACAAGTTACTTGGATTCTGAAGCCCTGAGATTGAATAGTCACATAATTAGTAAGTAAATATTTACACTTCAAATTGTATTTTAGGTAATCCAATTTGATTATACTATAAAAAAATGTACCTTAGTGTCGGCTAGAATGAGTCGCTGAATTGTTGTGCCAGATTTGGGAGTATGTGGTGCTTGCTTTTCTACCACACGAAGTTAAGCTTTCCAAGTTCATATACGATCTGTCAGCTGGTCTATTGTCATGATATTGTTTGCCATTTCTGTTGGAGAAAGATAATGAATTAGTAATTTCTTTTGAGCCATATTTGTGTGCAATGCAATGTGTATACCTGTAATGTTTTTTTAAGGAAATCTTTGTACACAACATTTCTTGTTTGGTTATGTGAATGAATTCTTTGGTTAAAAGATTTGATTAGAACAATTACGTTGGTACTACGTTGTGCTCGAGAAAGCGCGACATATAATTGGCCATGTGAAAAAGCAGGTTGAGGAAGATATATGCCTACATTGCCTAATGTTTGTCCTTGAGATTTGTTAATTGCCATTGCAAAGTAAGATCGCACTGGAAATTGTTTCCATTCGAATGCGAATGGGAAGTTGTCTGTTTTTGCTGGTTATAGTGGGATTCTAGGAATGAAAACAAGGCAGCCTTTGTAATGGCCTGTTGCAATTTCTGCGTAGATGACATTAGATTTTAGAGCTTTGCATATGAGTCGAATACCATTGCACATTCCAACATATAGATCTATGTTTTGAAAGAGCATGATTGGACAATGTTCTTTTAAATGTAATTCATGAGGTGACATCCTATTTGTGGTTAAGGTGTAAAGGAATTCTGATTGACAACTGTGTTGATTATCTTGTGTTAGCTTGTCAAAACTAGTATATGTATGTAGCTTGCCTGGAAATTTATTGATCAAAACTGAATTGATTTCGTCGACAAATTCATTTTTTGGAGTTAAAATAGCACGTGATGTTAAGTATGTAGAGTTGGTAGCATTTTTTCCGAAATTTGGATAAACTGAATATATTAGATTTTGTGTAAGATTGGTTTCATCTTCAATGGCAACAAGCATATCTTCAGGTATGGTAATAATTTTCTCATCTGTATTTGTTTCATTGCCATTGCCTACTTGTAGAAGGAATTCGCAAAGTTGTGGGTCATGCAAGGCTCATATATTTTCTGTGAGATGAAGAATATGAAAATTCGGCCACAATACTGATTCCACTAAACTATTGTTAATGCATTCTTCGCATGTCTTTCATTTGTTTGCATCATAGTGTTTTTGTTGTGATTTATACGTGGGTTATAAATTTATAGCAATTGAATATGCTTATGTTTGATAAATTTCTAAGAAGGTAAATTTGTAATCATATATTTTTAGCTAAGAAGGTAAATTTCTAATCATAAATTTCTCCTAGTTTGATATTTTGGCATTCTCGAATCATAAATTATTGAAATCCTAAAATCACATTCAAAGTAAAATCTGAAAACTTTCAACTGCTCAAATCAATCTTAAAAAATTCAACTATTCAAATCAAAATCATACCAATCTTAAAATCACATGTAAATTACATATAAATTTTAACTATTATGATTTCTAAAGGTCATTATGATTTTCTTCTTTTCCTAGAAGCATAAAAACATCATCTAGGTGAACTAAATCAGGTTTAGATAAATGTTCTTCCTGCTCATAAGTACAAAGTTGCTAGCAGCCAAAGGTTAGTTATCAACTACTAAAAATTTGTGTTTCTATCTAAGCAAAATAAGTGGCCAATTTTAATTGGTGGATCTCAATTGATATTGTTTACAATAATGTTATGTCTTGGATGGAAACCAAATACTGTGGAATGTAGAGCTATTTAGGTGAAGGCAATATGTGCAACCACATCACCTCCAAATTTGTACATATTTTGTCACAAATATGTTATTGACAAATTAGTAAGATAAAAACATCATGATATGGTTTTAGGCTCAATTTTCTATGCTTAAATATTTGTTGGCCACTTAGACATTGGGATAAGCTGTTTTGATTGTAAAGTTAAATTGATGAATTAAAGAACTTTATGAAAGTGAAAGTGCATGTGAGAAATCAATTTGTTGAGGGTTTTTTTTTTCCTTGCTATTTTTGTTGCTAGTTCCCCCCCCCCCCCCTCCTTCTGGTTTGCTACCCCTTTTTTTTTTCTTGGTTTGCCTTTTTTTTCCCCTAGTTTGCTAGGTTTTTTTTTCCTGCTCCTTTTTTTTTTTTTTTTCCCTCCTCATCCTTTGCTTATTTCTTAGTTGATTGGCAAGACTCTTTTTAAAGAGAGTTTGCATACCCTTTTTTTTTTTTTTTTTGGCTCTATTCAACATTATGTGTTCTTGAATGAAGTTGTTTTTCAAATGTTTAAATACTTGCAGTTCTTAGGATATCTTTATCTTAGTTATGTGTTCTTGCAGTTCTTAGGATATCTTTCACATTCCACGTTATTCTTTTTTTTTAAACCATTCACATTCACATTTCACATTATTCCATTCCCTTTATTTTTACACATTCCCAATCAATTGTGTTTGAAATTTTTTTTTTTTTTTTTTATCCATTCACATTTCATTAAATTCAATGAAAAATTCAACTATTCAAATCAAAATCATACCAATCTTAAAATCACATGTAAACTACATCTACATTTTAACTATTATGATTTTCCAAGTTCATTATGATTTTCTTCTTTTCCTAGAAGCATAAAAACTTCATCTAGGTGAGCTATATCAGATTTGGAGAAATGTTCTCCCTGCACATAATTAAAAAGTTGCTGGCTGCCAAAGGTTAGTTATCAACTACTAAAAGTTTGTGTTTCTATCTAAGCAAAATTAGTGGCAAATTTTAATTGGTGGATCTCAATTGATATTGTTTCCAATAAGGTTATGTCTTGGATGGAAAACAAATACTGGGGAGTGTAGAGCTATTTAGGTGAAAGCAATGTGCAACCACATCGCTTCCAAATATGTACATATTTGATCACAAATATGTTATTGACAAATTAGTAAGATAATTTCATTTACATTCATTAAGCCCCAACATCATGATATGGTTTTATGCTCAATTTTCTAGGCTTAAATATTTATTGGCCACTTAGATATTGAGATACGTTGTTTTGATTGTCAAGTTGGGCTTCCTTTTTCTTTTCTTTTTTTCTTGGTTTGCCTTTTTTTTTTCCTGCTCTTGTTTTCCTGGTTTGCTGGATTTTTTTTTTTTCTTAACATTAAGGTGGATTTTTCAGCCGCTTTAGATTGTAAGCCCAGAACTTGTTTTTCAGGTTGCTTTTCATCCTTTGCTTATTTCTTAGTTGATTAGCAACACTCTTTTTAAAGAGAGTTTGCATACCTGAATTTTTTTTTTTTTTTTGCTCCAATTAAAGTGTATGTGAGAAATCACTTTACACTGCCAATAGCTTGTTCTTGCCACTACTATATTCATATACTTCAAACCATGAGTCCTAATCCCTAAAAATTTCAATCACCAATTAATTTATGGTTCACAAAAGAACACTTGTCATATACAACTTTCACTGCCAGTAGCTTTGTTAATTTTTTCTTAGAATTTGATCAAACACATGGTGAACAATGTAGGGAAACCAAAGCATCTCAATCTCTTAGTCAAACATATTTGCAAACACATGGTGGACCAATCATCCCATAACAAAACAAACACAACATCAATAAAATAGGCCCAATGTATGGAAGCCAAAACATCACAATCTCTTAGTCAAACATATTTGCAAACACATGGTGGCCATATCATCTCATAACAAAACAAACACAACCTCAATAACATAAGCCCATGAATGTATATCATAACAAAGACAGAGAGACAGAGAGAGACAAAGAAGATGAGCATATAGGTTGCTTTGTTTGCTACAGATGCAGATAGCACCAATATCAGCAGCAGAAGGTATATATACAATCCTATACACTTGGCCAGCTGATGCAAATCACATGTAAAACAATCGATGAGTTGCAGATTGGAAAATTAAAACCACATAATTTCTGAATACCAATTTATAACTCAGCATGACTCACTTGCTTGATTCTGCATCTTGAGAAAAACACCAGGGCAAACAAGGGAGGAAAAAACAAACTGAACCGATTCACTAAACAGGGGATGTATGGACATACATATAATGAGCTATTGCCACATAACCCTTGCGCATGCACCATCATCACTATTTGAGAAAGACAACGAAGCACACCGTCTTACCTCCTTGGAACTCACAAGTCAAGGGGAACGATCATCAGAAGAAACTTCCAGTGGCAGATGTTTGTATTTTTGTTCTTATGTTGAAACTTCAACCAGCCAATATATTAGGGCACTTTAGACAATTTCATTTGTTAGATACAAAGGACCCGCTTACTTTTATTCTTTTATATACTAGTTGGACTCCCACGTGCTCCACGTGTGGGAGTCGCACTATTGTTGACTAAAAATGAGATGTACCACAATATATAGTATTATTAGGATGTTTTCAAATAATTTTAAAGTCATAATATCAATCTACAAATAGACTTGATTAGATACAAAAAAATTGAGCTTGGGAGCATTAAATTCAAATTAAGTATCATCTCTGTATAGAAAAAAAGATGGGGCACTTACCAATCAGACTTATTAACTGGACTTATTTACCTACATGTCCTATTGACAAATTTATCACTGTAAATTTATTCATACAAATAAGAGAGACTGATAAATTTCTCAATATGACTTAATGAATAATAAGTCCCAAAAATAGGACTTATTGGTATTTTATCCTAAAAACAATTGCAAATCAGAAAATCACATATTAGAGTGTCTTGTTTGATAGATAGTTTAACCATCAAAATATGTAACCTTGTTTGAATGTTGTTGTTCATTGGTTGCTTGCTTGAGTGGTTAGGTTGACTGGGTATAACCAAAGCAATTACTAATTTCTTCATTATGTTAACCACTCAAAAAAACATTAAAACCAAATAAATCCAGCTCATGCATATTCACCTTGCCCATGTTTGATTTGATTTGATTTTTAAAAGCTTGTTTCAATTTTTTAACTAAAAATTAATTTGGTGACATAAATAAAAAAAAAATTAAAATACCTATCACTTTTATATAATTTTATCTTTTGGGAGGTCAAAATTCATTTTTTATTTTTTAAAAATTTGATATTTATTTTTATCAAATTAATTTCAAAATTTTCAATAATTTTTTTCCCCTTGAAAACAAGCCAAACCACCTCTTGTTTTTTACAAAATATATCAATTAAAAATCAAGTATCTAGACATATGTGTACCGAACAATGGTAATTTTAGTAGAAAAACATGGTGGCTTTTGGTTAACCGAGCCAACATGTACGCTCAACATAGGTGCCTAAGTTTCAAAGAAGATATTATTTAAAAATATTTTTTTGGAGAGAGTTTAGAAAATTTGAAATTTTGTTTGGTTGTATATTTTTAAAATACTTTTCGAGTTTTGAAATTTTGGATGATTTGATATTTTTTTAAAGTTGAATAGATGGGTATGAGAAAAAAAGTGATTGAGAATGAGAGAGGAGAGAGAAAAATGATTGATTGATGTGTAGTAGAGAGAAAAGTGATTTTGAATTTTTTTTTTCTAAAATTTTCAACTAAACATGTTGAATTTTTTTTCTCCAAAAACATATTTTGAGAGATAAACCAAACATGCATATAATTTCTCATATAAATATATTTACAAACACAAACGTATTCAATTGCTATAAATCTATAATTCATATATAAATCACAACAAAAACACTACAAAGCAAACAAATGAAAGACATGCAATCTCAAACACAAAAAAGCCATATAAGTTATTTTTTAATTGTTAACTAACATTGTCTTCACCTAGGGCTCTTCTTCAACTTTATGGGCATTAAAAATGGAGCTAATCACAATATGGAATTTTTTACTCACCCGAACAAGACCATTTTGATAGTGAACACTGTTTGAAAGAGGAAATTAAAAACAAACATTGTTGTCCAAACTCTGACCGACAATGATGTGGTATAATAGGTGTCAACTTTTAATTTATTACACATCTAATGATAAAAGGTCCAACTCTTATTATATCATTATACCAAACTATAGATCTCTAACATTTTTAAAAATTTTATCATATATTATAGAAAAAAATACTATAAATCCAAACTTATGAATCCATAATTTGTCCATTAATTTTTTTTATGGGTAAATTCTTGGTTTATAAGTATCTTGTTACATGAAATATTTTATAGAAAAACTGAAGTGACCACCTCTATGCTAAGGCTACGTGGCTTGATATATAACAAAGCTATACGTCATCATTTCTATATCAAATGGCCCATCACAATGGTAGGCTATAATATTAATTTGTAGAAATGACCTTTTTTTTCTAATTGGAGCTTGAGACTCAACTTAATGTTTTGCCACTTTTTATACATGTTAGTTGTCCCCCCACGTGTTTTTGCGTGGGGGGGTCTTGTCACCAAAGATAGAATTTAAAATTTTATTGGTGGAATAAAAGTATGTGTATAAAAATATTGAGTTAATTTGAGTACATTAATAATTAAACATAATTTCTTCTAGGGGAAAGCACCAATAAATCCCAAATTTGAGAATGTTAAACCATTTAGTCCCAAATATTTTTTGTTGGACTAATAGGTCCTATTTCACTAAAAGCTTACTATAGGCATTTTTATGTCAAACATTATTCATCAAACATCAAACATTAACAACGTCAGAATTATTTATCAAACATCAAACATTACCAACGTCAGGATTGTTCGTATAATTTCGGTGAAAACATTATCAACGTTAGAATTATACATCCAACATCAAACATTATCAAACGTCATCAAACATCAAACATTATTCGTCAAACATCAAAACATATTATCAACGTTCGAATTATACATCCAACATCAAACATTATCAAACGTCAAGATTATTTATCAAACATCAACCATTAAACATTAGATAACGTCGGTGAAAACATTAGCAACGTTAGAATAGTGATTATATTATTGGATCCAACATTAAGATTGGAGCCACCAAACATCATCACGATGAAAGATTGATCCCAAATTTGGATCCCAAGATTGCTAATGGATCATCTTTTTTATGATTTCCTTCCAAACATTGTTTGATGTTTGCCAAAATAAACATTTTTTAGTAATCAAACCACATCAAGCAACATCAATATTATTTGTATTCCACCAGTTTTCAACAAACGTCAAGAGCTATTATTATGTTTAGCTTTGGGATCAAGCAACAAACATCAATCTGATTTGATGATCTTTCATCAGCAACATGTGTAATCAGTGTAGGAGCACATAATCGTGGATGAATCAGAAACATCATCATCATCCAATAACATAATCGTGGGTGTTTCAAACACCCACGAACATCATCAAACACCATTAAATCCTAAATTTGGGATTGTGAACATCAAACATATGGATAAAAATGACATCGGCCTACAAAAACCCTAACCCAATCGTTTCCCCAAAAACCCAGAAATCTGTAATTAAATCTGCTTCAAACATCTCACAAAAAAACTTTCAAATCTCGTTTTGAATCTCCTTTTTTTGGACTGAGTGATGATGATGATTGCTTCGATTTCTTCGGCGAGAAATTGTACAATCTGTTCTTAGAATACGCTATGGGTGGTTCTTTGGCTGACAAGCTCAAGAACTCCGGTCACCGCAGCTTGCCGGAATCCGAAGTCCGGCGACACACAAAGTCGATTCTAAAGGGTCTTCAATGTATTCACAAGAATGAGTTTGTTCACTGTGATCTCAAGCTTCAAAACGTTCTTCTATGTCAAAACGATGTTGCGAAGATCGCCGATTTTGGTTTGGCGAAGAAATCGGGAGAGAAGATCGTGGGTTTTGAGTTGAGAGGTACACCGATTTTGGGAATGTTATGATGAATTTGATCTTGGTGTTCATGATTTTGATTTTTGGTGTTCATGATTTTTTATGTTCAATGATTTTGGGTGTTCATGATTTTTCACGATGTTTGTTCATGTTCAATGTTACGGAATGTTCTTATGAATCTGATTGTTGGTGATATTTTTTAAGACTAAATGGTTTAATAAAAAACATTCAGGACTAACTAGAGTAACATTTATCAAAATAGGATTTATGGGTAATTTCTCCTTTCTTCTATAAACATTGTGAAAAAAATATTTTACAAGAAAAATAAATTAATCTAGCAAGTATATATATTTTTTTCAAAATATATATAACATTTAATTTTTAAATTTTTTTAAAAAATGACATATATCTCTTGTATTAATAAAATGCTCAATAAAATTGATATATTGAGAGTAGCTTGTTTAATGGGCATGTTATTATTATTTTTAAAATTTATAATAAGTTAAATTTTTTGAAAATGTTAAATGATTTATTTTTATGAATAAATTATGTAAAACCGTTGTTTCAAATTAAACCGGACATAATTTAAATAGTTTGGTTTAGATCAATTTCATAATTTTCATGAGTTAATTTTATTTTAATTTTTTTAGAATTGTAGCCAATAAATTAATCTTGATTTCATTCTAAATCGATCCTAACCAGACCATATTAACCCTCGTTGTGAGCTTCATCATCCTTTCCCCACTAGCAAAGACAAATTATTCAAAAGCCATGATGAGTAATCAACTAGTCAAAAATAAATAAATGACGAATTATACTAACAGTCTTTATAGTTTGAGACTCGTGTCATTTTGGTCCCGACTTTGCAATTGTAACATATTTGATCCTAAATTTTAAATCTTATTCTAAATAAGGATAACTGAAGATATCATTACTCAATTTCAAGAGCCAAATCTTCAATTTGATAAAATATAAACTAATTTGACAAATCAAAAAAATATTTTTGAATTTTTAAAAATAATTTTTACCCACTAAAGATAAAATTATATAAAATTGATAAATTTTGTAGATATTTATTTATTTATTTATTTTGCCAAATTAATCTTTATTATGTGTTTGGATGATAATCATGTAATGAATTATTGTTAGGCTTTTAATGTGTAATCAATATATTTAATATATGAAATGTTTTTAGTTTTGAATTTTTTAATTTAATTGATTGGTTTAATAATGATATCAAAATTATCACTATATTTAACTTTTAAAAAAATAAAAATTTTATCCATAAATAAATAATAAATAATGAGCAATTAACGAAATGAAGAAAAGGGTAATAAACCACAAAATGAAGGCCAATTGAGCTTTATACAGGTTTGGCATCTTGCGTTAGATTCAAAGTCCTTTCCTCCCTTTTGTAAAAAAATCGCCACACTGCCACCGACCCGAGCCCCTAATGGGTGGATGCGTGGTATGCAGCGGACGGGTGTGGATATGGGTTCAGCATTCTTGATTTTTTGGATTCGGGTCGGGTGGCGTTTGATCCGCCATTATATCCATAAAAACCCGACCCGACCATGACCCCCCCATTTTTGTGCGTGTATTTTTACGCCTTAGCCAGCCCTTTTCTTTAGTTTACCCTAAACCTAGTTCCTCATTTCAGACACAAAGACACACACACCCTTTCTCTCGTCTCTCTCTTCGCTCTCTCTCTCTCTCTCTCTCCCCAAAACCCTACCCGTCCTCGTCCTCGTCCTCGTCCTCGTCCTCGTCCAGCAGTCTACACTAAACAGTCGACCGACTATCTACTACACTGAACAGCAATTGGCTATCGATCTACACCGAACGATATTCTTCTACGATCTGCTCGTCTCTACTCCTGTTCTACACTGACGGTATGCTCTGCTTTTCTTCTTTCTTCTTTTTCTCTTCCCTTCTTCTATTTTTCTCTTCTTCTTTCCTCTTATTGTCTTCTCCTGTTCTCTGTTATGTCACACTCTCTGTATGTGTTGTTTTCTACCTCTTATTCAACATTTCTGCCTCTTGAATTTTGGGTTCAATTTCATTTGTTGTATGTGTTGTGTTCAATTTTAGTTTTATTGAGAAACTACTTTGGAACTGATTAGGAAGTTGTGTTTATAAATTCATTGATTTAGGAACTGATTTAGTTTTATAAATTGATTGATTTTGGAACTGCTTCGGAACTGATTTAGTTTTAAAAATGGATTGATTTAGTTTTACAGTGCTTCCATACAAAATTTGTGTTTATAAATTGATTTAGGAACTGATTTAGTTTTATAAATTGATTGATTTAGTTTTACAGTGCTTCCATAAAAAATTTGTGTTTATAAATTGATTTAGGAAATGATTTAAGAACTAAAAATAAATTGATTGATTTAGGAACTGATTTAGTTTTATAAATTGATTGATTTCGAAACTGCTTTGAAACTGATTTAGTTTTATAAACTGATTGGTTTAGTTTTACAGTGCTTCCATAAAAAATTTGTGTTTATAAATTGATTTAGGAAGTGATTTAGGAACTGAAAATAAATTGATTGATTTAGGAACTGATTTAATTTTATAAATTGATTGATTTCGAAACTGCTTCGGAACTGATTTAGTTTTATAAATTGAATTATTTGTTTTTGAATTGAATGTGAATTAAAAACCAATGTGAATTGAATTATTTGTTTTTGGTCTGGCAACTTGGCAGTATATCAAATATATGAATTGTGCACTTGCACTATCTTTTGCTTACCTATGTTTTGGCAGTATTTTAGGAAGTGAATTGCACAATTGAATTATGTTCATGTTCTGTTTTTGAGGAAGTGCACAATTTTATGTTAAAAATTTGTAAATTTTTAAACCGTTAAACCGATTCGTATCCATCCGTCAATCCGCATCCGCCGGATTGGCGGACGGATGCGGATTGATTTTCTTCAATCAGCCAATCTAGCGGACGAATGACGGATTAAAAGTTTCGTGACTGCAACCGATCCGCCATCACCCCTAATTTCCCCTATTATTATTCACTTGCATTTTTTTTATTATTTAATCCAAATGAAAAAGAAAAAATAAAACAAAAAATTGTAGAAACATAGGGGTAATATTTGTTACTACAGTGAGTCAAGTGTATGAATCTCCAAGCTAAACCCAAAACCCTAGCATGCCTCCAAATCTCATCGGTCCGACCTTGAAGATGTAATCAGAACCCTAGAAGCCTCTGTTCTCATCTTCAACCCTGGGAACCCTAATATACATAAATCGAAGCTGTATTTGTAATTCGATTCAAAGATGCAGCACGACGAGGTCATATGGCAAGTTATCAGGCACAATCACTGCAGTTTCATGGCCAAGTAAGTCTCTTTCAGCTGAATCAATTCTTGATTTTGCTTTGCATTCGATTTCTTTTTTGATTGATTGGTTGATTTTGAATTGGGTTTCTTCGTATGTTAGAATAACGACAGGGAATTTCTGTCGAAACCCGTATAACGTGACTGGGATTTGTAATCGGAGCTCTTGCCCTCTAGCTAACAGTCGTTACGGCACCATTCGCGACCATGATGGTACTAATTCCTCACCTTTTCTGCTTATTCGTCTTTGTTTTCTTGTTTTCTATGCTCATTCTAATTCTCATTCCCTTCATTTTTGTGAAGATTAGAACTTTGTAGCTAATCCTGAATGCATACTATGGGTCAACCGCTATGGGTCATAATCAAACACAAATATGGATCGTAACGAAAATCACTAGTTTCCTAATCCATTTTGATTTGATATTATGGTGTGATTTCAAATTATTTATTTATTTGTTTTTTGGGCTGCCGTTGCCTAGGACTAGCCATTTAGTAATTTAAGGTAACAAAAGATGGGTTGCTAGAAAAATTTTCTGCGGCTAAAGTAATTAGAACAACATTTTGCTCTGATCTGTTTACTGGCATCATTTCCCTAAGCTGTGGAACTAAACATTAAAAATTTTAGGATGTACATTATAAAGAGATGTAGGCTTTTAAGTACTTGTAATTTGCAGTAAAAAATGTAGGATTTTAGGATGTAGGCATTTCTCTATCCTATCTGATCTCCAAATCACCAGCAAAGATCTTAAAATGTAAATTGCAGGGAAAAAACCCCTTCAAGAATCTTATTTTCAACCTCTCCTTGGAAGTCTCTGTTTACCACTTGTGGAGCACTAGGGATGGATAACAGAGTGTTTACTCAGAAAAGGAGAGTAACTCCTGTACTTATTATTGTTATATTGAAGAGGACAAGATTCAGAGTGTCTTCTTCGAGGCTGGAGGACGAAAACCATTCTAACTGGAAAATTTGCATGGTTTTACTTATCTACTTTGGTTATAGCTTAGAATTCTGCATAATAGCAAGTTCTGATTTGTACAAGGGAGGATGACCCTGATTTGGTCTGTGCTTTCTTGCTTATTCTGTATGGTACAGTAGTATAATTTCTACTCTGCCTTCTCCTGTTCTTGTTGTCTATGAAATTGAGCGGAAAAAAAGTTGAGGTGGGCTATGAAACTGAATTGTTATTGAATCGTGAGAAAAAGCTAGGCTTTTGAGTGTTGGTATTTATTTTGTATGGTAAAACAGGATTTTTGGTGTTTCTGGGGTTTGCAACTTCTAGACTATTCTAGCCCTTAGCATTTTTTGATATCTATTTTTTTTGGGGTTTGAAACTCTTTCACACTGAAATTTGGCACATGCCATCTTTATATTATTTATGTAGGAAGTGTTAATGGATCCTATGCTGTCTAATTGTCTCAATGAATCATTTGTACATGCGATGGGATGTCAATGTATGCGCATAATTGAATGCATATCTCTAATCATCTTATTTATTATTATTATTTCATCATTTGATGCTTTGCAGGAGTCTTCTATTTATATATGAAAACTATAGAAAGGGCTCATATGCCAAACAAATTGTGGGAAAGAGTTAAGCTGCCGAGAAATTATGAGAAAGCCCTTGAAATTATTGACAAGCATATGGTATTGTAGTTCTAGCATGTTCTAGCAGTTTGACTGGGGTTTTGATTCATTTTTATATTAATGTGGAGCACATTCAATTGCTTTAAATGTTTTCTTGTTTTGCATTGATAGATGTATTGGCCTAAGTTTCTTGTGCACAAAACAAAGCAACGATTGACTAAAATGACTCAGATGCGAATACGTATGAGGAAACTTGCTCTGAAAACGAGGTTCGGATATCTCTTTCTCTCACTGTTCCCCCACCAATATCTGCATGGTAGACCATCATGGTTATAACATGCCTGATAATCATCCAGTGTATGGATTTTCTGTTTTACTTTCAAAATCATTTTTCAGATTACCCTGTGCTGTTAGTTGTTAGCTTGAAGAAGCAAAATGTGTATTTGCAGGTTGGTTCTAAAATACCTTGCATTTGGCATGATGAATGCTGTATTTGCTACAAGAAGCACAACTAGCATATCAATATTTACATTTACAAAGCCTCATGTAGAATCATGTTACCTTTCCCACTAGGAAAACGATTTCCAAACTCGTAATGAACAAAGCTTCCTAAACTAATTAAGACTTAGCTACTTCCAAGTTCCAAACTAGTATTGAATTTAGGAACACTCATAACCCAGGCACTAGTTAACCTAGAGACTAAATAAATATATATCACAGAAATGCATAGTCTACAAAAATACCGAATTCCTTTGATTTTGACAAATCTTAAATTTTCCATATCTAATGTAATTGGAATTGTTTGTCTATAACCGAACCCCTCAAAATGGACCTTTAGAGATATCCTCATTCCCTAAACCCTATCTTTTTGTTGCTACATATAAACTTGAAAAGTTTATATATTTTTACCACCATTTTTAGTCACAAACACCAATGCAAATAAGCCCCAAAGCCTACTTTTCTGTAGATATATATTAATTTTGGGTTCGCTACTTGTAGAAGAATGTTCCCTGTGCTTGTCCTACATCAGCCTGACATAAAAATAACTCGTGTATTATGCTTTTTCTTATATGTGAATCCTCGTATGCAGGGAAGATGGTTCGTTTTATAGCAATGAATGGCCGATATAGACCCTTCTTGACAGTAGTAATCTGCTCTTAAATTTCATTATATTACATTGTCAGATGCCTTCAACCAGTAGTGTGTATTTGACCTTCCACTCAAAAAAGTTCCTTCACGACTACTTTTTGGGAAGTTGTAGTTCCAAACTTGACATGATCATTATATGCAGTGTTTTTTAAAGCAAAGAGTGAACAGAGGCAATAAGGTGTCTTGAGGCCTAAGCGTGAGGTAATGAGGTGAAGTGACATGATGCTGTCATCAAAGCAAGGCGAATGCGAATGATATTTTTAAAAAATGAATAAATAACATAAGCAAAAACTTAATAAGTTTAAAAGCTTGATGCATGTAACATTCCAAATACTAAACATTAATAAAATATAAAAACATTCAACAAAATGTGACATTTCAAATACCAATATCCAACAAAAAGGTAAGACATTGAACAAACACTAACATTTTGACATATGAAAACATAAAAATGCAAAATAATTGATTAACTTCTAAACAAAAATTTCATTGTCAATCATGGCCAAAGTAGTTGTTTAGCTGAAGTTTAGACAAACAGTTCAACATTTTTAAAAATATATATATAAAACAGATAAAATAAAATAAAAAAGATAAAGCCCATAGTCATAAATTATGAATTGATGTGCATACAACATCATATGTTTGTTACAATTGCACAGATTCTTTTTCGTCACTCTCATATAGTTCGCCTAAAGTGACAAACTATGATCTAATGTGCATGTCATATATTTATTACAACTCAAAAAGTAGATGGTTGAGATTAAATCATAACAGGGGAAAATTTCACCGCCTTGAATGCCTCAGCTACCTCGGCCTGAGCCTAAGGCAACTGCTTCAGTCTTTGCTTTGCCTCGCATCTTGCCTAAGCCATCACTTAGGCACACTTTTCAAAACACTAATTATATGCATACAAAGAAGTGAGAACTTTGTGTCATGTTGCATTATACTGTATTAATTAACTGTAGGGGTTTTTTGACAGAATATATAGATAATCAATAATGCTATGGTGACCAATTTTTGGTATGAAATTTTGGATACCATTTGATATGTTACCAATGCATTGGTTTAATGGGCTTCACCTTTCCCATTAAACCAATGTATTGGTGACACATTAGATGGTATCTAAAATGTGGTACTCAAATTTGGTTATGGTAGCATCGTAATTGATAGTTGATATAATCCCTACTTGACAGAATAGTACTCTTACATTTCATTATTTTGTTTATGCTGCTTATCATGCGTTAGTGAGTTGTAATCTTTTATTGCCCAAGGTTTGGGTTCTTTTCCAGCTTTGACATATGTTTATTTTCCATTGTTTGTGTTGCTTCCCAGGGAAAAGATAATGACAACGCCTAGGAAAGAGAAGAAAAGAGAGGCTAGGAGAGAGGAGAAGGCTGAAAAGGCAGCAGTTTTGGATGAGGTTGTAAAGCCATTCTGGTCTTGTGCTGTTATTGCAATCTGAATATGTTGTCTCTAGAGCTCTCACTAATGCTGTTGACAATCCTGCAGAGTATTGAAAAAGAATTGTTTGAACGACTTAAGAGAGGAGATTATGGTGATATGTATAATTATCCTGTAAAAGAATACAATAAAGTTCTTGATATGGACCGACTCCAGGTTGCTAGTGAAGATGAAGATGAGGAGGTATTGCATAACTTATTGATATGAGCCCGATATGAAATTAATTTTGTGATCAAAAAATATTGAGGAGAACGAAATTAATTTTCAATTGAAATAAGCTGGAACCTGAGATTGAGTATGTTGAAGGCTATGAAGAACTTGAAGAGGAGGATGACATGGAGGATTTTGGTGGTCTCACAATTGACAAGTCTGATACAGATGTTGACAATGGTAAAAGCTCTTATAAGCATATTTGTCATTATTAGTATGCACAGTTTCTTAGAATGTTTTTGGTTGATGTGATTTTTCTCAGATGTTAATACATGTTTTGTATACACGTGCGCATTTCATATATTGATTCCCATAAAATCTTTTTGGCTTATTGGTTTATTATGTGTTTATTGCCTATCGGAAGTTAAACAGTGGGTTATTTGGCTTTAGCAAAACTGCCCATGAAAGTATTTTCTTTTTAAAAAGAATATGACATTTATTCTAACATTGAACATTACAGATGCAGTTGGAATAGATGATGATGATGAAGAGACAATAGCTATTGATCGGAAGAGATTAAGAAGAGATTCTCAAAGAAAGCTTGAGAAAGATGAACCTCGTGCCAAACCAAAGAGAGTTAGAGTACTTGTTGAGGTAAAGATTATCCAGCTCCATCAAGTTCATTAAAGTTGGTTCATTGTTCACAATGTAGGAGTCATAAAAGGTAATTGGTAGTTTGATCCAAAATAATAACTTACACAGCCCTATGTTGCTAAAGACGTGAAAACATTGAAAAATTTTAGTTAGTTTCAGCCTATAATCTTTTTAACAGTCTACCCTTGGCACGATTTGATGACACACTTGATGCTTGGGCAAGTAGTTAATCCTAAGGAAGTGGAAACTTCGATGAAGATGATGGGCTGTTGCATGTTTTTTTCTTCATTTCTTTCTAGGGACGTTCAACGATTTTGAAGTATGTTATGCTAACATCACAAAAATAATATTTATTTCTCAGGTTGAGCGCGAAGATACTGAGGAAAGGCAGACGGCAGTCCAATGAGACTTTGTGTGCTTTTTTTTTCTTTTTCTTTTTTTTCCCCCCCTTTCTTCCTATGTGTTTCGACCTTCAAACCAGATTGCAGTTAATTGTATCATCAATTTTATTAGTTAGGGTTTGAGCTTGTCTTCTGTATGGGCAGAAATCAATGCCAGAGCGTTCCTGCTTCTAGGCTCGATATTTCTTTTAAATTTGTATGACAAACAGGAAGGCTGCTCAAAGAGATGTGATATTTGGTGGTTGTCATTTCGATTTTGGTTCAATTTTAATGTTAGACTAGATTTTGATCTTTCTTCATCTTCCTCTTATTATTTGTTTTAGATTGCCCATTGTATTGTGATATCGCTCGTCGTGGAAAGTGGTTAAGCTCACTGTCGATGATGGAAGGTGTGAAAATAGGAGAAAGGAGGGAGTTTTGTG
Source organism: Camellia lanceoleosa (assembly GCA_025200525.1). Lineage (NCBI taxonomy): Eukaryota > Viridiplantae > Streptophyta > Magnoliopsida > Ericales > Theaceae > Camellia > Camellia lanceoleosa. The sequence goes on along the minus strand of CM045763.1, from coordinate 8,592,183 downwards.
GAGAGAGAGTATTAGGGTAATTTTGCTTTATGGAAGGGAAATAAAATACATTTCAAATATTTAATAGGTGAATGTATTGTTGAAGGTGTGAAAATATTTTAAGATTATGATATTGTTTGAGAACTGGTTGGTTTGGTAATTTTTTAATTTTTTTGATTAAAATATTTAAAAAAATTGTGGGGGTGTTTGGTTTGGTTTTGAGAGATAAATTTTAAAAAAAAAAAATTTGGGGGGAGTTTAGAAATTTTTTTAATTTGTTTGGTTGTATATTTTGGAAATAGTTTTGAAGTATAGGAGTTTGGATAATTTGATATTTTGTTGTAATTAAGAGTATCTCTAATGGTTTATCAGATTTTTCATCAAATTTGAGTAAAAAAAAAAAAACGATTTTTTCTATTTGATATTATCTACTCAAACGGAGAAATTTAACTATTCATCAAATTACTAGTCGATCAAGCGGATGATCGGCCAATGCAAAAAATAAAAAACTAAGAAAACAAAGAGGTGGTCGATCGGGTGACTGCCTAGTATAAAATTTTTACAAAATTTTGTTTAAGGTGGTCATTTAGGAGGATGTCCGGTCGGTTGTCTGGTGGGACCCACCTCCAACGTAAATATAGAGTGTTTTTGTGAAATTTGTTTCGCTTCTCATTTTTGTGAAACTTTTGGTGATTTCTCAATTTAATATTCGTTTGGTGAAACCGTTGGAGCCATAAAAGTGATTTTTTCACCAAATTTAAATATGATGGTGAATTTGATTTATTGTTAGAGATGGTCTAAGTAGATGTATGTGAAAGAAAAAGTGACTGAAAAATATAGGAGAAAAAAAAAAGTGATTGATTGATATGTAAAAGAGAAATTAATTTTGGAAATTTTTTTTCAAAATTACTAAATTAAACGACATTTTGAAAAAAAATTCTAAATTTTTTTTTCAAAAACAAACCAAATAAAACCTGTATGTTTGGAATTATTTTTTGTTTTTTTACCAAAAAAAAAAAAAAAAAAGTGAAAGTGAAAAATAGAGTGAAAACGAAAATTTTGATTTTTTTTTTTTTTTTGTATAGTTTATTATTTTTTTGATTTTTTAATGATTTTTTTGGTTTTTAGTGAAGTGATGGGATTGTATGAGCATCTGTGTGTATTATCACAATAATACATCCCAAGAAGATGACGAAGATGAAGAAAGTCATTTTCTGAACAGTTTGATATGTGCTCTCAAATCCCCTCCATTTTCTTATTAATTTTCTTTTCCGAGAAAGGACGTCAAATCACACCTTCAAATCTTTTCTCGAGAAAATCGCGGCAGTATTTATTAATATGAACCCAACATATCACCGATTTGACGGCGTATCTAAAGTTGCTTGATATCACTCTTGCCATGACGAATGTTGATAGAGTCATGTTAAACCCGTTTGGAAAGTGGGTTACTTTTTTAATTTTTTAATTATTTAATTATTTTAATTTGAAATTAAAAATTTTGATTTAAAAAGAATTTTTTACTTTTTTTGATTTTTTAATTTTTTTAGTGAAATGTCTTTTTGTTAAATTACTAAACTACTTTTCATCCACTTTTACATGTTAACTCATTGCATTTAGCATTTATTGGTCTTCCACGTCAGATTGTTTAGACCGAATTTTTTTTTTTTTTTTAGATTTGAATTTGACGTATTTTGATGTGTTTTTTTTTTTTTTTAAATTTATGTTTCTGTCATTTTTTTTATACATTAATTAGTTCTTGTTCTTCAATTTATATTTTTTGCCTTATTTATTTTTATTAGTATACAATAACTTTTTTTAATTTTTCAAAAAAGAGTTTTCATGTGTTTTATTTATTTGTAAATTACGTGACGAATGGTAATTTATATTTTGATATTTTTTTTAAATGTTTTTGAATGAAGCGTATTCTTGTCGTAATTTTTTTTAATTTACGTTTTTGTTATTTTTTTACTTGTACACATAAATTTGTTTTTATATTTCAAAAATAGGTTTTCATGTGTTTTATTTATTTGTAAATTACATGACAAATGCTAATTTCTGTTTTTTTGTTTTTTTTTTTGTTTTTTTTTGGATGAGACGTATTTTTGTCGTTCTTTTTTTTTTTTAATTTACGTTTTTTTATTTTTTTTTATACATTAATTTGTTTTTATATTTGACAAATAAGTTTTCATGTGTTTTATTTATTTATAAATTACGTGGCAAATGCTAATTTATGTTTTTATGTTTTTTTTGGTTTGGATGAGACGTATTTTGGTCGTTCTTTTTTTTTAATTTACGTTTTTGTCATTTCGTTTTTTTTGTATACATTAATGTGTATTTATATTTAAAAAATGAGGTTTTATGTGTTTTATGTATTTCTAAATTACATAAAATGCTAATTTCTGTTTTTTTGTTTTTATTTTTTATTTTTTGGATGAGCCATATTTTTGTCGTTCTTTTTTTCAAATTTATGGTTTTGTCAATTTTTTTTTTCTATACATTAATTTGTATTTATATTTCAAAAATGGGATTTCATCTGTTTTATTTATTTGTAAATTACGTGGCAAATGCTAATTTCTCTTTTTATGTTTTTATTTAAAATGATGTGAAACGCCATATAAAATCCGTGGCACATGACAAAAAATGAGGTCTGTTTTGGTTTTTTGTTGTTTTCAAATGGTATTTTTATGTTTTTAATTAACTTCGCACATGATAATTTTTGTATTAGTTTTTTTTTTTCTTTTTTTTTCTTATTTGTTTCACCTTGTTTTCTTTTTCGAAAAGGCTTTTTTCTGTGGTTTTTGGTTTTTCAAAGTTAGGCACGTCACCAACTAAAACTTGGTATATTCCCATGTAAACACATACATATTGTACATGATAATATATTTGAATACAATCTGTTCCACGTGTGTTACCAATGTTACAATCCTACGAAAATTAGGTCAACTATTATATATTTCCTAACGTTCCGTTATTACGCATGTAACATAACTTGTCACGTATGCAAAGGCGCACCAATGCCATATGTGGGTCCTCATCCCCAACTATTAAACCATCTTCGTCATGTTCAACTTCTGGTATGGCATTTATTATTGTCATAGCCTCTTCCTCGTCACAGATTGGGTGAACAATTGTTGGATTACCTGTGTTTTGCTGTATATAATTATGTAATGCCATTGACGCACCTACTAACTGAACTTGCACATTTGCAAAATCATACCGAGGCATGTCTCGAATAAACCCCCATCGATTTTTCCAGGCACCGAAAGTGCGTTCCACCACACTGTGTAACGACGAGTGAATTTTGTTAAATAATTCCCTTGGCGTGTTTGCCGTCCTGTTCCGTGGAATACGTCAGTATTCTTGTTGGTGGTAACGGTTGCCTCTGAATGATGCTAAGTAACCTATCCAATTTAGATAGCCAGAATCGATAAGATAATATTTGCCTACAGACAGGACAATAATTAATTAAAAACAAACATTGTGCTTCATTTTCAAGTAACGCTGTTTTACAAAAAATTATAGCCCCATCAATACAGAATTCATGGCACTATGTTACCTTCGTAAGGATATGAAAATGGGACATTGTAATTTGTTAGTATCTCGTTGAAGATGCGACTATCATGCATACTTCCTTTCCATCCGCACGAAATGAAAACGAAACACATGTCAAAATCGACCGCGGCCATGATATTTTGCGTGTGACAGTATTTCCTACCGAAATATGTTGCCGCATCTGGCCCCGTAACCCATGCACTTACATGTGTTCCGTCTATTGCTCAAATACAGTCCTGCAAACAACCCAATTCGTGTTTTTTCTTAAACAGGTAACAAGTAATACGTCACGTCCAGTTAATAATAAAAACAAAATAACTGCACTTCGCACTTATATGTCAATAATGTTTTTCAATAGTACCTTGAATGGTAGGTATTTCTGTCTAGACCGCACATATGGATGTATACGATGCTGACTGTATGTGGGCCGGCAATGAATAACAGTGAACTCTTTCATGGAAGTTAATACGTTATGCACGTGCCGAGACACAGTCTTCCCCGAATGTTGGAAACGTTCTTGGATTTGCCGATTTTGCATCCCTTGCAACACGTGGAGAAACATTGCAACGCTTTCTTCAACAGCTAAGCCATGTGGACGTTGCGGTCCTTGTAACCCAAAATCATTTACTAATGTCTCACACAAATCGGCAAAAACTTCATTCGGCATGCAAACATTTTTCTCAAATCGACCCATATGGCCCCCATATAGTTCGCATATCCATGCATGCCCGGTCAATATCGAAGTGAGACATGACGTTTTAGCCATGTGTTTTTTGTACTATTCTGTCGCATACTGGCATGGTTGTAGAAATGTCCAGTTGTGTTCTTGTTGCAGCTATACCGCCATTTGATTAAGTATTTCCCTTAAATCGTCATTGTTGCTTCCATTCCAAGGATTCATCACCTCTTCATTGATGCGAAATCCACAAGAGTGGCACTGTTTCAATCAGTTTGCACATGATTCATTGACTCAAATGTAATAACAGTTTGCAATTAAAGAATGCCGACATTGTTTTTAATGTAAGTAATCACGTTACCAATGTCATTACTAATGCATAACGATATGAATTGAACAAATTGTGAACTTGGTCGTTATTGTTTACAGGGGGACCATGGTGGTAACAACCACAAAAAATGTCATCAAACTAAACTAACAGTTTCCCTCGCAAAATAAAGACATACAAAAGCTAACAAGAAAACTGTGGTTGCGCATTTCATTGCCATACATTTAATTAAAACAGAAGCATCCCATTCATTTCCTAAAAAACATGCACAACCATGCTTCCATTCCATCTATGACAAATTTAACTAAAAGTTTTGTTCACCATAGCTAGCAAGAAAAAAAAACAACAAGGAAGGAATAAAAACATGCAAACAAGAAAAAAAAACAACAAAGAAGGAATAAAAACATGTAAACACAACCATCCTGTTTTAATACAGTGTCAACAATAACATAAGTAAAAGTTTTCAAAAGCAAGAGAAAGGCAGACATCTTCAACAATCCTAACACCGCTACATCACATCCCATGAGCCCCAAACAGTTCGCGCAGAACGGTGCCGACGCCATAATCGACCGCTTTGTGTAAGCCACCCTATGATGTGGTCATCATCAGGCTGGCACATCATCACCTCCCGGTAATCTGCATTATCCATAAGTGTCGAGGTGAAATGGAATAGCGGCGTACCAATCAGGAATGGAATAGTCGTCAGGCGATGCAAGCACTCCAAAATAGTGTACAACGATTCGTTGCCTGTGAGGTGCCTCATCATACCCTGCTGATTCTTCGTACGCACCACATCTGTTAGATTGTTCATGCTTTCTGCAATAACTGACGCTCCACTTGTTGCCTTCTTCGACTTTGAAACACTTGATGATGACGCCTTTCTCCTTTTTCCCTTTTCAATCTGAATACCTCCAAAGGAAGAATCAATCCACGCCCTTACTCCCGCAGTATCGAATCAAGAAATGGTCAGGTTCTCAAACTATGCAATCGAATCGATGAGTCATCGCCAGCTTTTAGAAAGTTTCTTCCGGTCCAATGGTGCTTACCAAGAGTCGATGCCCCCATGAAGACCGTCTCCATCCAGTCACGATGTTCCAAGGTTTTTTTCCTGAACTTGGCACACACCTTGTTTATTTGCAGAAAGGGAGATATATGAAAGAGAAAGACGTTACATTTCATATAATTAATTAAAAGTTAACTAAAAAGGTTAAAAATGTACTTGTAACAGACAAATACGAAACTTGTTTGTACATGTACTTACTGATTCCATCTTGTCCCACCACTCCTCAGGTGCCTGAAACATACCGGTGTTACAGTCAAACCCTATCCCTAACACTCCTTTGCTTGAATCCATCAACTTTGTCCACGCTTGCCACTCTTTTTTCAAAATCATGTATTTATTCTTCAACTGTTTGAGGCCATGTTTTCTTCCTGTTTTTTTTCTCAAATTTCCTTGCTAAGGACTTGTACCCTACTTGGCTGAGGACTAGAAATGGTCGATTTCCTTTTGTAATCTCATTTGCAATCAACTGCAGAAAAACTCGGGTTGAGTCACTGTCCCATGAGGCCTTGTGGCTGAACTGATTATGTGTCTCTTCAAGACTGTTTGACTTCTCTGTGACAATGCCTTTGCTTTTGGATTGGGTACGCGGAGAAGTACGTATGGAAGCCATTACTAATGTATGGTTACAAAAGATTACCATCACAAATTCAGTTGTTATATACAAACGCATAAGCCATTGCACATTAATAACAACAAACAGAGAGATAGGATGCTAAATTAGAAAGCATATAACCATTACACATTAACAGCATACATACACAGGTTCCATGGAACTCAGTAGTGGACATAGTTATGATAGTCATTAATACGTCTACCGTTTCGTAGTAGAGGAAGGCAAAGGCAGCTTAAAGTCATACTAAAACATACTACCAACATACCAACAACCTCGTACCGTGTTTGTACATACTAACAACATCCTAACGTTGCTTACATACGAAACAACAAAATGACAACGACAGTGTATAGCACATACACAATGGTCTTAAGGACACGCAAGGATTGTTGAATGTCTATGACATCAGCCCGCAATTGCATGACAATTTCGTCTCTGTGTGACGTATAGTCTTGGTTCTCTCGCCTTGTTTCTTCACACCAACCAATCCAACTGACACAGGGCTGATGAGTGCAAATGATGGAACTATTAGTCAATGGGTTGTTAATGTTCATGCAGTTATGACCAGCAAAGAATAGGTCACTCACCATAGGGCGAGGACATGCAAAGTAGGGACGCCCTGGATTTTTGGTGGACCTGGAAATCTTAACAATACAGGGGCCATGTCCACAGGCGCACATTCGTCGTGGCCATGTATTGGAAGTTGCAGTAGAGGTAAACGAAGCCATGCTATGCTTTACAAACATTCAGAAGTGACAATGAATCATATAAGTAATTAGTTTATGTTATCCATATATCAAGTTAAACATGAACTGAATACACTGATGCACAAGTTTCATAGGATAGGTATACAAACTCCATATTTTGTTCAATTTATTTTAAAGAAAAGCAGCCTACATTATCATGGTTTCATTGTGAAGGTGTTAATAGAAAGGTAAATATCTAATTTCCTTTTCAAACCTAACAGATAAAAAAAGGCATGAACACCGTGTGTTTACATGACTGAAATGAAGAATTCATGATCACATCAAGTCAAGACATTGTAAATTATGAAGCCGTAATCAAATTACAATTCAATTAAATTTACATGAATCAAAATGACAACGTACAAAGACTAACGTATTTCTAATTTGATTCCATTCTCGAATAAATATATTTTTTTGTAAAAGTATTGTGCATCTGTAGCTTCATATAGTTATTATTATTGACATGGACAGTCCCACAAAAGCCATGGACCACTCTAAACAACCCAAGCCCATCAATTGGAACCCAATACATAACCCAAATTGATGAAGTGCAGAATACCGATTTCAGAATACCATGGGCCTCTATGCTACAGTTCGGACTCCCTTTTTGTGTTGCGGTTCTAAATCTAAACCAAAGAGTCCAACTCTGGCAAATTGTTCTGAAGAAAAACAGATTTTGAAAAAGTAGTGCCAAACATGGATCGCTTTGCGACATGAGTCGCCACCTAAATATTTTAAATGAGAAATTTAGAAACTCGACTCGGGTCAAGGCCACATGTCCGCCATCACCAAAGTTGTCTTGGCTCGGAGCTTGGGTACGACGGAAGGTCAACTATGAGCACCCTTTCGCCTCGTCCAAGACCGGCCTCTACTAACCGTGATATCCGATTTTGAAAACGTTACATGCTCTTATTCCGATTATTAGCCTAGAATTACTATGTTATGCGCACAGCAAACAAGTATAGACTAGATTGCCTAATTTGGAAATAAACATTGCATATCCGTTTGTTTTGAAAATAGTTTTGAAATTGCTACTCGCGAGTAGGCTAAAACACGGATTTCAATGAGTTTTTCCAACTCAAGCAATCCAACCTCCACCCACAGGCATTCAAACAGTTTATCTCACATAAGCATCTAGCCACATGGTAAGCATACTGTTATGTTAACCTCCACACGCATGCGATATGCTAAAGCATAAATACTTACATCGTACTCCGTGCCAAAACAATAAACTAGTTAGCAAACATGCATGACCTAGTTCATGTTAAATGGCTAATGCAACACAGGCGAAGATGCAATTTAGAGTAGGCTCAGCTAACCCTAAAGATGGCATGTGAAATGCACTTTATTCGATGCACGTATTCAATTTGGAATTGAAAATACAATGCAGTTTGTATGATGTACCGAGCCCGATGTATGTCAACAAATGCATGGATGCATGCATGCATTGCATAAGGTATGCTAAAATAAACATGCCCTAATCTACCATCATAAGCGGGTAAATAAAAGGAAGAAAGAAATGGGGGTTGGAAGACATACACACCACTCACCCACACTTATTACAGATTTGCCCTCGCTCGGAGGGACCAAAAAAATAATACAAATTAATTAACTACGCAAGCTAATTAAATATTACAAATTAATTAAATTAACAAAATAATTAATCTAAGAAAAATAGTAAACCGCCTCGGGAGGAGAGCCAAATGCAAGACACTGATTCCGCTTAATTGCATCGCCATGCCTAGCTTGCCTCGCTTTTCCTCGCTTTGCATCTCAGAAGATCGCTAAAGTCTTAGAGTGCCTCCTAAGACACCGAGGACATCATCTACCGAGTGGAAACACCACCGTCAAGTATGTGGTCACCGCACAAAATTAATCCATCGCCATCAATATACTACCGGCCGGCACTAAATCACCGGCCAAGATCGAATGTTTGTAACCTACAACTCACAAAGAAATAGAGGGCAAAAAACTTGCATGGCAATGTAATTCCAACAATGTGTGCACCAATTATGTCCCTTATCATATTTAGACTCAAAGAGGCATGTGCCTCGGTTCTTGGGCCACCAATCACACATTTCCATGCATGATGGCCCAAAGAACCAAATGTGCCACTTTCAATTTCAAATGCATGCAAACCATATAAACAAACAAGGGTGCCAAACCTCTATCATGTTTATCTCAAGAGGCCTAGCATGCATGTGAATACAATGAAATCCTAAGCATGTTGGCTAGCATGCAACATGGACAATGTAATGTAAGGATATTAATATGCAAACACACCTACAAGACAAACATGTAAACCAAACAATGGGGTGGACTTAAACATGATCTAGGCAACTCTAACTAGGCCTAAAATCAATAGCCAAAATGCTAAGTATGAGAGCTAAACACACATGCACATGTACACATGTTAAGGCACACAACTTAAGCATTAAACAAACCACTCTCAAGCACACTTGAAAGGAGATAACATGGATGATTAGCATGCAACATGAGCTCTAAAATCATGTCAAAGTGTGGTGCTAAACCAACTCAAGATAGGCCAAACAAAGCATGCAAATGGTCCAAGACTTAAAGCAAGTCAATGAGGCATTGAACTATACTTATGCAAGACAATTATGGCATGCATTAAACAACTAAAACAGGTTTTTAGCATGTTAAAACGAAGCCAAAAGGCTACTTAGATGACATCTAAGAGGCTTGAAACCAAAGGCATGCACAATGACCAAAACATGGAGCATTCAATACATGCTTTTAAAGCATTAAAGAGGCAACTAAGGCAAGCATACAAGCACACCAAAGGGACTGAAATGACATACCAAATGGTTCCAAACCATCAAAATGAGGTAAGCAACACATGCTACATATGCATGCTCAAAGGCTAGCAAGCCTAAAATGCAAAGGGGCCATATAATGCATGCCAAGATCAACCCAAATGACTATGGACTGAGCTAAAACATGTCAAAATAAGCACAAAACATTCATAAGTCTAAGCCTAAAGCATGCTCAAATTAGGGCAAACAACCTAAGGTATGTTAAGGCAATACAAGGCATTACATGGCAACTATGCTAAGCATGCATAAGGGACCAAAACCAACACATAGCAATGTTAAATCACGATATAATAAGCATGAAAAACAGTCATGGCATGCTCAACACACACTTGAACATAGGCTTCCTCAAGAGGCCAAAACTTGTCCTTTTCAAGAACAATAAGGAGAGGGGGTGACCCTCTCCTTCTTGGGACTTCAAGGCATCATCTTCACCACTGAAATCCCTCAAGATTTCAGTGGTGAAGAGACCCCAACACCAAAATCCCGGAGCTCAACAAAATAGCACAAAAATGAGGCCTTTCAAGGCCTAAGAGGGGCCAAACTTCCCCAAAGCACAAAGTACCCTTAATAAACTATCAAGAGGACTAAAAAACAGAACTTTTTTGTATTAAACACCAAGCACAAAAATAGTTCAAAGATAGGTAAAAATGGAATGCAAGAATGGGATAAATAAAGCAAGTTTCTCACCCTTGTTGACCTTCTTCACCAAAGATGATGTTGTTGCTTCCTTAAGCTCTAATCCAGCCAAAAACTCTAAGAACAACCTCTTGGAACCTCAGTTGCCAAGGAAGGTGAAACACTAGGTGTTGATGTACAATAGTGAGACACAAACACCTAGTGTACAAATAAGAGGGAAGAAGAGAGATAGGATAGATACAAAACTTATAACCTAGAACCAGAGCTTCTTCTCTGTCTTTTCTCTCTAAAATGTCTAAGTTTGCCAACCCTTGAGCCAAGAGAAGAGAGCCTTCTCTTATAGGCAACAAAGCTTACAAGCTAAGCAAAACAAAGGCTCATCCCTCCATACACGTGTATGAAGGGGAAACAAATGCAAGACAGCTGCCTTAAAATATCTCATAAAGATCAAGAGACAAGAGGCAGGGCAAAATTGTCATTTTGACAAAATTTACTGCCGACCGGCACAATATAGTGCCGATGGAAACACCAACCAGCCGGTGGCCTCTAGCCACTGCCGGTGGTGTGTGGGGATGCCTCACAAGGCATTCCCTGCCCCTCCAAGGCAGAGCACAAGTGTTTGGTGCAAAACTAAACACAAAACAGGCAAGTTCAGAAGTCTTGAGGCAAGGCGCGTAGCCGAGGACTCCGGGAACTCCAAACGAACACGAACATGGATAATCACCGGGTGTTCAAGCGGTGACGTCCAGGTCTTGAGGACGGTCAAAAATGGGGTGTCTACAGATTTCAACATGGCATAAAGAGCCAATGGCATTCAGACACGTGGCAAGTGAAGGACGAGCCACGTCAGCAGACAAAGATCTACAAAGTTATTGCCACTGCACATCACCATTAATGCAGCCCATCACAGCATTTATTACGACAACACCTCTCCATCGGAACAGGACCCCCTTACCCTGAACAAGGTAAGCTACAACATAGACTTTCGGCGATGAGAGCAGGTCGAAAGAGACAACGAAATGATTACCAAAGGATATAAACAAACGTTGAAGACAAGAAGAAAGTTAAGCTTTCTATCCCCCATCTCTCTCTCTACATTCTCTACTTCCTCTACTAATTTGCTCATCGAAGGGTTCACTGGGGGACTATCCCCGTTCCCCGTTGAACTTGTTTGCAGGTTACTTGGTGGGCTCGACCATTTGGACCTGAGCTTGAAGAACTTAGACCAGTCCGACCCATCCACCAAGAACGAATCAGATCATCGCCATGCCTCAGGGAATCAACTCTTATCCGTGCGCCAGTTGTGCTCATTGTCGCCAGAGACCCTGTCCCAACAACCTTTCTCTCTTACCCATCAAGGTGTATGGGCACAACTAGATCCATGGCTTCTCACCATAACGCTGCCGACCATCAAACCGACCCTCCCAACCCAAAAACCCACCTCAGTATTTCATCGAGCTTACCAACAGCATTAACCGTATGGCCGAGCAAAATCAGGCCCTAATAAATGCTTTACTCCAAAGAAACCTTCCCATGCCTCCACCACCACCACCACCTCCAAATGTTCCACCCAACCAAGAACGAACTCCGAGCCATACTGTCCTGCAACCCTATCCACCTAACTTGGAAGGTTTGCAACCTCCTCACCCACATATAAATCCACCACCTTCACCCCCACACCCATCAGTCGTAGCACCAGCCCCCGAGGGAGAAGCCAGCAGCTTCCAACACCTGTCTCCCTCTGGTGGTGACAACATTCCTCTCTGGGGCGCTGAACTCCGATCCATGAAGCTCCAACTCCAAGGGGTTATGCAAAACATCCAGCATAAGCCCTCCACCACAGCAAACTCACCATTTGTTGCCTCCATCCGAGACAAACCCTTGCCCGTCAAGTTCAAAATGCCCACCATCGACTCTTTTGATAGAACGATGGACCCAATCAACCATCTGGAGACCTACCGCACCCTCATGATCCTCCATGCTTTCCCTGACGAGATCATGTGTCGAACTTTTCCCGTGACACTGATGGGGTCAGCTCGACTGTGGTTCAGCTAGTTACCACCAGACTCTGTCTCCACCTTCCAAAGACCTCAATTTTTTTTCCTTAGCCGCTTTATTGGAGCCCAAAGGCTAACGCCGCCGACAACCCAGCCTCCTCAACATCCGCAGATCGAGAGGAGTCGCCAAGCTACGTTACCCGCTTCAACACTGAGGCCCTGCAAGTGGCGGAAAACGATGATAAGGTCATCCTCACGGCCTTCATGGCTGGGTTACGGTCGTCCGATTTCCTTTTCTCCCTCTCTAAAAACCCCTCGACCTCCATGGCAGCCCTACTCTCCAAAGCCCAGAAATACATGAATGCCGAAGATTCATTAGCCGCTCGGCAGGATCCAATAACTAAAAACCTGATCCCCAGAGAGAAAAGAAAAAACCCAGAACTCAAAAACGCCCAGTATAATAGCCAAACACCCCACTATATGCATCGACCCTCCCTGGTCGGCACCGTACCGACCGCTCGGTCAGTTCGAGCGATACACCCCCCTTAATTCTCCCATGGAACAAGTACTCAACCAGCTCCAACGGGACTACCCTCTCAAATGGCCCCTACTCATGACTTCTTCCAATCAAGGATCACCCAAATATTGTCGTTTCCACCAGACCATGGCCATAACACCGATGATCAGATTAACCTCAAGGATCGTGTCGAGGCCCTAATACGCTGTATGCCTCGGGCCGCTTCACGGACACCCGCCCACAGCAGAGGCAAAGAACCGAGCCCTCCAGAAACAACCGCCACAGATTCCCACCCAGTACCAACCTAACCAAGGCCATGATCGCCCTCCACAACAGCCTCGACCGCCAGGTAATCCCCCTCCACCAATGGAAGAGATCAGAGTTATTTCCGGCGGCCTTGCTTGTGGCGGACCATCCCGCTCAACTCAGAAGGCAGAACTTAGAAAAATAAGGCAAGGCTCAGACAAAGCAGTGGCAACGGTGGACCGACCCTTTAAACAGCCGAAACAGTGGACCGAACCTATCACCTTCACGGACGCCGACTGTTCGGGCATCCGTTACCCACATGATGACCCTCTTGTCATCTCTGCCATCCTCTCCAACTACAAGGTCAGACGAGTTCTCATCAACAACGGCATTTCTTTAGATATCATCTTTCTTAATTGCTTCCGCCAAATTTCAAGATTGGGAAAGAAAGTTTGTCTCCTCTCCAAACCCCTCTGGTCGGCTTCATTGGCGATCATGTGACCTCCATCGGTTCCATCGATCTCCCTATCACGATCGACGAATACCCACGGCAGACCACGAAGTTGCTCACCTTCCTTGTGGTCGACTGCCCATCCGCCTACAATATCATCCTTGGCCGCACTGCCCTAAATGCCTTCCAAGCCATCACATCCACCTATCACATTGCCATCAAGTTTCCCACCGATCTCGGGGTCAGAACAGTCAAAGGAGAACTGACCGTGGCCAAGGAGTGTTATATTGCCTCACTCAAAGAAGTCAAGCTGAAAGAGGCAATGATCATCGAAGGACTTGACGTCCGAGATGAGGACGAGTTGGTCAGAGGAGAACCTATGGAGGAGCTCATTGAGGTTCCCATCGACCCCACCAACCCAACCAAAACTGCCAAGATCGACAACCAACTATCCCCCTAAGCCAAGGCCTAGCTTACTACCCTCCTAACCAAGCATAATGATGTATTTGCCTGGACCCATTCAGACATGCTGGGTATTGACCTCTCTTTCATAACCCATCGCCTCAGCATCGAACCCCATTTCCGACCCTACTGCCAGAAGCAACGCATCTTCCATCCGGAGCGCAATACTCTTATTGCAGCAAAGGTCGACAAGCTCCTTGAGGCCCAATTCATCACAAACGTAGACTACCCCACATGGTTGTCAAACGTGGTCCTAGTCCGCAAGAACAACGGCAAATGGCGACTCTGTGTCGATTACTCTGACCTGAACCGAGCTTGCCCCAAAGACAACTATCCTCTTCCCCGCATAGATCTGCTGGTCGACGCAACGGCCGGTCATCAGATGCTTAGCTTCATGGATGCTTTCTCTGGGTACAACCAAATCTTGATGCACCCGTCCGACCAGGAACATACCTCCTTCATTACCGAGCGAGGTACTTACCACTACCGCGTGATGCCGTTCAGACTAAAGAATGCTGGGGCCACCTACCAATGGTTGGTCAATGCCGTTTTCCATCACCAGATAGATCAGAATATGGAAGTATATGTCGACGACATACTAGTCAAGAGCAAACTCTTCACTGATCATCTGACCGACCTGCGAGAAACTTTTGCCACCCTCTGCAAGTACCAAATGAAGCTCAACCTAGAGAAGTGCACCTTCAGCGTAGGATATGGGAAGTTTTTCGATTTTATGATTAGCCAGCGTGGCATTGAAGCGAACCCCAAAAAGATCAAGGCCTTGATTGAGATGCTGTCACCCAGAACGGTCAAAGAAGTTCAAAGACTCACCGGCCGAATGGCGGCCCTCAACCGCTTCATTTCCCGTGCAACAGATAAGTGCCTACCATTCTTCAAAGTTCTTCGGCAGACTTTTGAATGGACAACCGAATTTGAAGAGGCTTTTCAGCAGCTAAAGCAATTCATGGCCAATCCTCTTCTCCTTTCACAGGCAGTAATGGGCGAGCCTCTCTTCCTCTATTTAGCAGTGTCAAGCACCGCAATCAGTGCAACCCTTATTAGGGAAGACGGCTGAGTCCAACGGCCGGTTTACTACATCAATCGAGCTCTCAAGGGAGCGGAGCAGAATTACCCATTGCTAGAAAAATTGTCCCTGGCCTTGGTCACCGCCTCCAGACGGCTCCGTCCTTACTTCCAAGCCCATTCCATAGTGGTCCTCACCGACCAACCCCTAAAGAAGGTCATGTAGCAACCAGAACTTTCCGGCAGACTTATACAGTGGTCAGTAGAACTCAGCCAGTTTGACATCTCCTACCGCCCTCAAACAGCAATTAAGGGACAGGCCATAGCCGACTTCATCCTGGAATTCACCAACCCTACCCCAACCACTGCCTCTCCACCCCCACCAACTCCTATCGAGCCAAAAGACCCCCATTCCTGGACTCTCAACGTCGACGGGTCATCCCGCAGGGAAGGTAGTGGGGCTGGCCTCATCCTCACCTCCCCTGAGGGTGGCTATTTCAAATGTGCTCTCCGTTTTTTGTTTGATGCCAGCAACAATGAGGCCGAATATGACGCATTGATAGCAGGACTCCACCTTGCCAAGGACATTGGTGTCAGCCACATTCAGGTATTCAGCGACTCCCAGCTCATCATCGGCCAAATTACAGGGGAATTCGATGCCAAGAGGGACACAATGCTGGCTTACAGAGATATGGCACTCCCCCTTGTTCGCCTCTTCAATACTTTCCACATCAAGCACATACCTCGGGCTGAAAACTCCAAAGTAGATGAGATGGCTCAGTTGGCCTCTGCAGACCAGTCCGACCTCGGCCACGGAGTCCGCCTCGAATACCTAGCCCACCCAGCCATCTCACCCGACCTACAAGAAGTACAGTTCCTCCAAAATGAACCCATCCCCTGGGCATCCGACATCTTCCTATTTTTGACAAAAGGAGAACTCCCAAATGACCAACAGTAGGCCGCCAAGGTCAGGGCTCTGGCCGCCTAACCACGCTTCTAGTCATATGCCTGGTACAAACGTGGCTTTTCACGACCATATCTGCGATGCCTCAACTCGGCTCAAGCAACCTATGTAATGCGAGAAATCCATGAGGGAATTTGTGGCAATCATTCGAGCGGCAGGTCTTTAGCCCACAAAATACTCCGTACTGGTTATTTCTGGCCGACTCTCAATCAAGATGCCACTGATTTTGTGCTCAAATGTGATAAGTGTCAGCGCTTTGCCAACATCCCCCATGCTACTCCTACTGAACTGATCACACTCTGCAGCCCCTACCCGTTCGCCAAATGGGGCATCGACCTAGTTGGTCCACTTCCCACCGGCCGAGGCCAGACCAAGTTCGTGATTGTCGCCATTGATTACTTCACCAAGTGGGTAGAGGCAGAACCCCTTGCAACCATCACCGAAATTAAACACAACCAAGTTCATCCGGCGGTCGATCGCTTGCAAATTTATGCTCTCGTGCCATTGTCTCGATAACGGCACAAACAATTCAACAACGCAGTACAGAAGTTCGTGGTCGACCTCCAGATTCAACTATGTTTCTCTTCCCCCGGTCATCCCCAAGCCAATGGCCAAGTTGAGGTCACCAACCGTTCTCTCCTGAAGATCATCAAGACTAAGCTTAAAGCTGCTAAGGGACTTTGGGCTGAGGAACTACCGAATGTGCTATGGGCTTACAGCACCACCACCCGGACTCCCACTGGGGAAATCCCTTTTCGCTTAACATATGGCGCTGAGGCGATTTTTCCGGTGGAAATTGGTCTGCCTACCCCCAGGATTTTACATCCGAAAACCTGGACCTAATTAAAGAACTCAAGGAGACCACTGCTGTCAGATTGGCCTCATACCAACAGAAAATGAGAACACACTACAACCGCAAAGTCTGACCAAGGGAGTTCGCTATTGGGGACCTTGTCTTGAGAGAAGCAACTCTTGCCACCAAGAATCTGACTGAGGGTAAGTTGGCAGCCAAATGGGAGGGACCTTACATTGTGAAAGCTCGACCACGTCCAAGCACTTACCGACTTCAGGATTTGGAAGGTCGAGACCTCCCGCACCCTTGGAACGCCGAACACCTGAAACGTTACATTCAATAAACCACTACTTTTGTATTGCTTAGTTATTGTATTTTCTTTTCGGCAAATTCACACGTTTGAACATCCTTGTAATCTTCTCATGCAATGTAACTTTTTGACGTTTATATACCTTAGTTATCTACATGGTGTCTTAATGACGTTTTGATTACAAAGACTTCAAAAAGCCTCAACCAGATCGAAAGACTAAAAGCCTCAGCCAGACTGAGCACCCAAAGCCTCAGTCTGACTAAGCACTTAGAGCCTCGTCCAGACAGAGCGGTACAAAGCCTCAGCCAGACTGAGCACTAAAAGCCTCAGCCAGACTGAGCATGAAAAGCCTCAGCCAGACTGAGCACCCAAAGCCTCAGTCTGATTGAGCACTCAGAGCCTCGGCCCAGACTGAAGCAGACAAAGCCTCACCAGATCGAAAGCACTAAAAGCCTCGGCCGACCGAGCACTCAAAGCCTGGCCCAAACCGAAAGAAGATAAAGCCTCACCAGATCGAAGACTAAAAGCCTCACCAGACTGAAAGACCAAAAGCCTCACCAAGCCTCGAGCACTAAAAGCCTCGGCCTGCACTAAGCGGCCCAAAAAGCCTCACCAGATCGAAGACCAAAAGCCTCACCAAGATCGAGCACTAAAAGCCTGGCCCAGATCGAAGGCCAAAAGCCTCAGCCAGACTGAGCACTAAAAGCCTTAGCCAGACTGAGCATGAAAAACCTCAGTTCGACGGAGCACTCAGAGCCTAGTCCAGACCGAGCATCCAAAAGCCTCAGCTAGACTGAGCTTGACACACTTGGCCAAACCAATCTTCACCTGGACCAAGCATCACAAGTCTCAACCAGATTGAGTACCGCCATTCCAGGCCCAAGACTGAGTCACTTGCAGCATCAGTGAAACTTCATAATTGTGGCATTAGTAGAACACTTAGTCGCAATTCCAGGTCGAAATTTTTACCCCACTATTTACTTAGTCAAATTCCAAAGACGTTCTTACTTTTTTCCTCTACTAATCAGATTATTTCCTCCCCCATCAGGCATGACTCAAATAAACCACTCTCATCCATTTCAGCAATATAGCAAGCACAGATACATAATTTTATCACATTCTAAATTCCACTCTGCATTGAGGAGTTCTTTACTTTACTCTGCATTGAGTTTGTATTACAAATCCAATTTTACTCTGCATTGAGGAGTTCTTTACTTTATTCTGCATTGAGTTCTCATACAAGTTCAATTTCATTATGCATCAAGGATTTCCTGAATTTAGTTCACATTGATTTATACACAAGCAAAAGCAATCGACTGAAAACACAGCTAAAATTTTATTTATTCACAAATGTGTACACAAGTTCATTACATCAATACAAAAAAAAAAAGCAAAACAAAATTTTCTTCTTCTTCCCCAGTCACTTCTCTTCACTGGATACAAGATCTTCTTCTTCAACGCCCTCATCTAGGGTGGTTTAGGCCACATCGTCTTCGCCAATCGTTACATTACTAAGGTCTAAGTCTGGGAACAACTCTTCAGCTCTATGTTTGAACATCTTCCAGCCGCTATTCCAAGATTTCACCATTTCATGTTTATAAAAGTCCGATCGCTGAAGCTCTCAATAACTTCGCTTCGCCTCCAAAGAATCATCCTCGATGGGCCCGCCTCCCAGATTCTTGCCAGTTTAGCCAGCAACCGCAGTATCAACTACCATCCGAAATTCGGCATCTTTGAATTGCTCCATCGCCGCGACACGATCGATAAGCCGCCTCTCGAAGTCGCCGCCTCTCTTCGCCCAAATTCTTTCGCAGGTCACCCTTTTAGACGCAGCCTTTGCCTTCTCGACATCCACTTCCTTCTTCAGGCTCTCCTTTTCCACCATCGCCTTCGCCCTCTCTGCTTCCAACTCCTTCAGAAGCCTCCCCCTCTCCTCCGCTGCCATGGCACGCTCGCCCTCCAGCTCTTTCTACAGATCGCCAATTTTGACATTTGCCTCGTCTTTCTGCTTGACTAGCTCTTCATTGCTGCTCATAGCTTCTTCATGCCGCTCGACCGCGACGGCATAGGCTCTTTGGGCCTCCTCCAACTTCTTTTGCTAGCCAGTCAGCTAGAACTCGAGCGACATAACCTGGCGACGTGTGTTCTCCAGCTCCAACTTGACTACGTGCAGATCGATGTGGGGGCTCTCCCAACTTGCACTCTCCTCCTTTAACTTTGCAAGTTGAGCCTTGACCTTATCCGCCTTCAGCTTTGCAACCCCTGCCTTTCTTAGCAGAGCCCCTGCTAAGGTGGTTACCTCCATTTGAGCAGAGTATAACCCCCAAAGAAGTCACCTCGTTGAACTGGCAATGGCGAAGACGGATGCTTCCTC
Source organism: Camellia lanceoleosa (assembly GCA_025200525.1). Classification (NCBI taxonomy): domain Eukaryota; kingdom Viridiplantae; phylum Streptophyta; class Magnoliopsida; order Ericales; family Theaceae; genus Camellia; species Camellia lanceoleosa. Next base: position 8,572,616 of record CM045763.1, on the reverse strand, counting down.
CACGATCGCTACCAGCGGTTCAGACCACTGGCTGGCCCTCTCCTCTCCTCCACCACCACCACCACCCAAGCGTGGTAGACTACAGTAATAAGACAGACACCCCATTGGGGCGCAGAACCCTTCTGGGTCTTTTCCCCTTCACTTGGTCCAACCCCAGTTGCCACACCCTCTGCCTGTCCTTCAGAGGCAACCCTCTCGACCCCTTAGATGATCTCCACCACTGCTGGGGCGACCTCCACAACCTCCATTATTGGGGTGACCTCCACCACCTTTGCCTTCTTTGACCCAGGGGCATCTGCAGCCCCCTCAAGGGCACTCATTTTCTTCTTCTTCTTCAGAACCTCCCCCTCTTTTCTCTCCTATTCTTTCATGGGATCAATCTGGGCGGGCACAAAACAATTAAATCCTTCCTCCTCACGGGCTTGAGCGCGTCGGACTCTCTCCGCTGATCGGCCGGGAGGTCGGTCCGATCAGGCCTCCTTCAATTTTGTGGCTTTGACCAATATAGCCCTATCCTCAACCTCTTGCGCTCTTCTCCTTGCCTTCAATTCATTTCGCCCATATCACCACCGCTGCTTGAGGACCCAACCCCACAAAGAACAAGGCTAAGGGTTGAACGAGTTCGTCCCACCTGGCTCCCTCCTTCTCCCTCCAAGCCTTCACTTTCTTTATTCTCTCCTCTGTTGTTGCCCCTAATTTTGGCTCCATAGATCTGGTGGGCACCCTCCACATCATGCACACCCCAGCCCCTCCATTGGTGGACACATAGAACCACCGTGGTCTCCAACCTTTGATTGACATTGGCAACCCCGCCACCAAACCCTTCCCTGCCACTGCCTGTAGGGTGACCCAAGTCTCCTGCTGCCCTGAGGCCTTATAGCATGCAAAGAACTCGTCTATTATCATGGCCTCCCCTTCATTCACCTTTTCGCCACACACTCAAGACCAAAGAAGATCTTCCATGCATTGGGCATTAGTTGGTCTTGCTACCTCCAAATTAAGCACATCCACCACCACTTGCAGCGGTGGCAACCTCGCCTTCTCCTTCAGAGTTTCCTTATAAAGGAAAACTCCTCGGCTCAAGGCCGACGGCCTTTCCATCGATGTTGGCAGTAGTAACTTTACTTCCACAAGGATCTGATATTTTTCGCGGATAGCCTCCAACTCCGCCGCAGTAATCGTGGATTTGTCAGCCTTTGTGTGCCAATGATCTGGTTCCGCCTAGCTGATTGGCTTTGGAGCTGCTATCATGGTGGAACCATGGAATCATACCACTGATTCCCCCACCCTCCCTGTCCTATACTGCGCCGCTAGCTCCACTGTATCATCATCACCAAACGGGTCCACCCTCACATTCACAGCTTTTTCTTGGCCCATTTCTATGGTATGTTTGCGAATCGCTTCTGACGCGGGTGCAAGAAAATTAAAAAAGTGTTGCAGCGGTGTATCGTGAGCAACGAAGGCATTAACACTTGGGATGTTTTGAGTTTTTGTAAACAAGTAGGTGAACCGAATGATGCCAAAAGCCCACAGTTTGCCCGTATTCCAAGGATCCCAATTAATTTTCGCCAGTTTGAAAACTTTTCAAATCATCCGCCAAAACTGCCTTTTCAACATACACAATGACCTATCGTTATTTTCGCCCACTTAACCTCCCCACAATATTGCCACGGTAATGACCACGATGCACCGTCTCCTCCTTACCCTGCCTTTTTCCACTTCAAATCATCACTTGACACGCCGCCTTGAGCCTCGCCGGCTTTCGCCTTCACGGCCGACGCCGCCGCCTTCACACCATCGCCCTCTGGCCGCCGCTAGCCACCCTCTTCACACCGATTTCTTTCGGCTTTGCATCGCAGTAAGTCCTCCTCACGTTTTCCTTTCCGCCGGCCTTTTGCGTGGTCGGCCCACCTCTGGTCGGCCCTCTCCGCCAAGATTCTCGCGGCCGGAGCACCTCACGCCGATCCACTAACTTGGCCGCCCATCCCGCCGTACTATCTTCCTTATAAATATTCCCTTCATTGACCGGTCGCACTCGAATGGAGGACTATCGACATGGACAAAGCCCACAAAGGCCATGGACCACTATAAACAACCCAAGCCCATAAATTGGAGCCCAATACATAACCCAGCCGATGAAGTCCAGAACAGCTAGATTCCAACATGGCATAAAGAGCCAATGGCATTCAGACACGCAAGTGTGAAGGACGAGCCACGCCGCAGACAAAGATCTCGCAGTTATTGCCATCAAGACATCACCATTAATGCACTCATCACAAGATTTATTACGACAACACCTCCCCGCTGGAACAGACCCCTTACTCGAACAAGGTAAGCTACAGCATAGACTTTCGGCGAGGAGGGCAGGTTGGAAGAGACAACGAAATGATTACCAAAGGATATAAGCAAACGTTAAAGACAAGATGAAAGTTAAGCTCTATATCCCCTATCTCTCTCTCTCTACATTCTCTACTTCCTCTACTAATTTGCTCATCGGAGGGTTCACTGGGGGACTATCCTCGTTCCCCGTTGAACTTGTTTGCAGGTTACTTGGTGGGCTCGACCATTTGGACCTGAGCTTGAAGAACTTGGACCAGTCCGACCCATCCATCAAGAACGAACTGTATCATCAATTATTATTATTGTTTTCTGTTACTTTTTGAAATTTGAGAATAGTCTATTTATATAAATAATTTTATAAAATTAGACATACTTTTTTTGTAAAAAAATATATAATTAATTTATATATACTTAGACTAGATCAACTGAAAAAGAGTTATCACCACTCACAGTCCGATCCATTTCACACCCAGTCCAAAATGTCACCAACCCAATGTTTGGTATCACACATTAACATTAAATCGATTAGAATTGGTAATATTATGACGATTGTCATAATATAAGGGAAATATAAAAAGAAACACTAGTACAGTAATCAACTTAACAGAAAAGCGGATATATGAATAACCAGAAAAAAGTGAACTTCAATAACACAAAAACAAATCAAGTTAACAGTTTATACCACAGAAATTTGTAGACAACAATCTGACATTTCTTTCTTCATTCAGCATTGACATATATGAATGAAGTTGAATAATCACAACCCAAAAATGAATAATCAAGTTAACAATGTTTGAAGAAGTGAAGACAGAATCAGATATTCATTCACAGAACCGTTTTATTTTTCAATGAAGACAGCAAAGGGTTTTATTCAGATTTATGAATAATCAAGTTCACAGTGTTTGAAGAAGTGAAGTTGAATAACCACAACCCAAAAATCTGACATATATGAATGAAGACAGATATGAGGACTGTTTTTTGGAAGAGAGATGGAGACATTCTCAGATTTATGAATACAACAGCAGAGGGTTTTGTTTTAGATAATTGTATGTTAGCAATACATACATTTACATTTCTTTCTTCATTCAGCATTGACGTTACCAATGTTACAAAACAGAAATTTGTAGCAGAGTCAGATGTGATTGACGGATTTCATTCACAGAACCCATTCAGATTTCAGATTTCATTCACAGACTCAGCATTGACAAATCAATAGGTATTTCACAGATAATAAATCAACTTTTTAATGACAATGATAAGAAATCAACTTTCATTCACAGAATGGGTTCAGAGAATGAAATTGTTCACAGAATGAACAATTTACAACTTTCATCATCCAATGTTAGTAAAATCAATTTTGTAACAGAATGGGGTAAATTCACAGAATGAACAATTTACAACTTTCATTGACCAATGATAAGAAATCAACTTTCATTCACCAATGTTAGTAAAATCAATTTTGTAACAGAATGGGTTCACAGAATGAAATTGTTCACAGAATGGGATTTCATTCACAGATTTACATCTGACTACATTCACAGATTTACACCACAGATTTACATCTAATCAGATTTCATTCATAGATTTTCAAAGGCTTTCGATTTCATTCACAAATCAACCACTTTTCATTTCTTCAACAGACATGATTTATACCACTTTCAATTTCTTTAACAGACATGTTTCATATTTGAGAAAAAACTAATTTCAGCATTCAGATTTCAGGCGAGGCACAATAGTGAAAGGGATTCCACACTTCCTTTGAAATTTGAAATTTTAGAAATCTAATTTCAGATTTCAGCATTCATATTCAAAAAACAGAGTCCACACTTCGTTCTAAATTTGGAAAAAATTTGTCCGTAACAGAGAAAGGGATTCCACACATCAACCCTAAGGAGATCGGAAGCAGAGGACGGATTTACGCGAAAAGGGAAACGAAATCAGAACAGCTATAAAGCATTACCTGAAGATCGGTGGTGTTTAAGAGGGTTCGTTCTTGTTCGCTGCCGCCAACGCACGAGCCAACCGTTCAATTTGCCGACCTGTTCGTGAGTCTTCTTCGACGCCGCAGATGCGTACTCCGGTGCCGATCGGCTCTGCGAAGCTGCCTCACATGTCGTCGCCGCTGGTATACATTAATCGCCTCCTTCGCTTGTTATGTGCCCTAGGAAGGTTGTGTGTGTGGTGAGGCGTTGGGCCTCAGATTCAGAGGGAATAATCAGGGTATTTTCATAAATTTACCCCAAAAGGGTTTGAACAAACACGTTGATTTCTGTTTTGTCTTCATTTAGCTAAATTAGCCTTTTTTGTCTGGACGTGGCTAATTTAGCCCCAACTTGCCTTCCCAAACAGCACCTTAGTGATTTTGGGTGGGTTTGATTTGTGATTTGTGTTTTGTGTCTGAAGATAAAAAAATTTTTAAAAAGGTAAATTATACTGATATTTTTTGAGATTTATGTTTATTATAATTTCTTCCCTCACTTTTTATAAATTACATCTCCGAGATTTAAAGTTTCATTACAGATTCTCCCTTAGCAAATTAATTTTTTTAAATACCAATTTTGCCCTCACTAGGTAAATTACATTGACACCCCTCACATTTTAAAAATTACAATCCCTTCCCTAAGGTTTAAAGTAGCATATCCAATTGCCCCTTCTGTTAGTATTAATTGAAAAAAAAAATATTTGAAAAAAAATTATTTGAAAAAAAAATTAATTGAAAAAAAAATTTGTTAGTAAAATTTTTAAATTTCTATTTAAAAACCAATGTAAACTCATTTTTTGAATTTACCTTTTTTTCTCAAATTTACAAACTGAGACAACAATTTATAAATCAAAAAAATTATTAAATAAGTTTTTATGACAGTTTTTAAAATTTTTGTAAATATAAATTGAAAACTGAAAACGAAATGGTTACCAAACAGGCCTCATATGGTAAAAATATTGTAAAATTAACAAATAATTAAATAAGTTACCAACCTAAGAACTGACTTATCAAAAGATTTTTAGGCGATGTATGATTTGATTTTTAGAAAAAAATTTTAAAAAATTAAAAATTAATTTGGTTAAGAAATAAAAAATAAAAAATAATTATCATTTAAGATAAAAAATAATTATCATTTTAACGTTTGGGTAGCTTATATACATACGTATGGCTGTTTCATTTTAATTTGTAAAAAATTATTTCTAACCACTCGAAAGATAAAAATTATATAAAAATAATATTTATTTTTTATTTTTTATTTCTTAACCAAATTAATTTTTAAATTTAAAAAAAAATCTAAAAATCAAACCATACATAGCCTAAAAATCTTTTGATAAATCATTTCTTACGTTGGTAACTTATTTAATTATTTGTTAATTTTATGATATTTTTATCATCTGAAGCCTATTTGGTAACCATTTCATTTTCAGTTTTCAATTTATATTTAAAAAAATTTTAAAAACTGTCATAAAAACTTGTTTGATAATTTTTTTTGGCTTATAAATGGTTATCTCAGTTTGTAAATTTGAGAAAAAAATGTAAATTCAAAAAATGAGTTTACGTTGATTTTTAAAAAGAAATTTAAAAATTTTACTAACAACATTTTTTTTAATTAATTTTTTTTTTTCAAATAATTTTTTTCCAACTAGTACTAACTGAGGGGACAATTGGTAATGCTACTTTAAACCTTATGAAGGAGATTGTAATTTTTAAAATGTGAGGGGTGTTAATGTAATTTATCAGTGAAGGCAAAATTGGTATTTAAAAAAATTAAATTGTTGGGGGAATCTGTTGTAGACACCCTATTTTTTACTGCCTTTAAAACTTGGGCGTTCCTGATGGTTTACTTAGTGGTGAAAGGTATATAGGGCAAAGGTTCGATTTCTTCGGCAAGAGGAGAGTTAAGTCCTAACCTCACACCCCATTTTGGACCAAAGATATTTTGGATGGTTTTTAGACCTTAAAACCCTCTCTTTCAAAATATTTTTGAAATAAAGTTCCTACGATACTCTGAGACTCGCATTTTGTTAAATGATGCGCTTTTTGGTAAACCAAGTAAGGACAAAGTGAAAATGAATGAAAGAGAGTTGAGATCTTTGAAAAATCTTTCAAAACACCTTGTTTAGGGGTTTGGAGTTGAAGAAAAGAGGAGAAGAGAGAAGAAACCAAATTGGAGCATTTGGAACATGTTCCAATGCTTGTATCACTCTCTTTCCTTTCGCGTGCAATGCGTCGGGATCTTGTTTGAGACCTCGGGTGTCTCCAACGGTCACTCTTATGTTTCTTCTACCCTTCTGAAACACCAGGATATGTCCCTGTGTTTTTCCCTCTTTAGTTAAGAGCATTTGGAATACGTTCCAATGCTTATACCTTTTCCGAAACGCCGGGATATGTCCCTATGTTTGTCCCTCTTTGGTTAAGAGCATTTGGAACATGTTCCAATGCTTGTATCACTCTCTTTTCTTTCACGTGCAATGCGTCGAGATCTTGTTTGAGACCTCGGGTGTCTCTAATGGTCACTCTTAGTCTTCTCCGCGTGAGATGCAGTGAGAATTGTATAATTTTCTTACATCCTTTCTACATGAGATGTAGTTTGGTTTGTGTTTACTTGCTTGCATAGCATTCGCTTAAAATGTTGCATTTATTTTGCATAATTGTTTCATTACAGCCCGCTTTGCATAATCATAAGTTATGCTCTTGCATCATGCATGTCATTTATATTTTGCCCCGGCCTGCGGGCACATCTATATTATTTTTTTTGTTTGTCCAAGTCTTCGACCTTGTCAAAAATGGGTCGTCTCTGGACTTTGACATTCACTCCCATCACTTCATGACTTTCGAGCTCACAAATAGGGCAATCAGAGACACCCTATTTTTGACCGCCCTTAAGACTTGGGCGTTCCTGATGGTTTACTTGGTGGTGAAAGGTATGCAGGGCAAATGTTCGATTTCTTCGGCAAGAGAAAAGTTAAATCCTAACCTCACACCCCATTTTGGACCAAAGCTATTTTGGATGGTTTTTAGACCTTAAAACCCTTTCTTTCAAGACATTTTTGAAATAAAGTTTCTATAATGATCTGAGGCTCGCATTTTGTTAAATGATGCGCTTTTCGGTAAACCGAGCAAAGACAAAATGGAAATGAATGAAAGAGAGTAGATATCTTTGAAAAATCTTTCAAAACACCTTTTTTTAGAGGTTTGGAGTTGAAGAAAAGAGGAGAAGAGAGAAGAAACCAAGTTGGAGAAGAAGATGGGCATGAATCGCTAAGAGAGAGTTGAGTAGCCCTCGCTAAATTAGGCCTATGCTTTTGTATATTTGGATTTAAGCTATGAGGCCACCACCGTTGGAAAGCTTAGTTCCGGGGCTTCATTTTTCACTTAAGAATCTCCTAAAGCCAAGTCCGGATGGGGGAGATATGATTGGTTAAAGTTAGGCATCGTTCCAGTTGGACTGAAACTGAGCAACCTTCACTAAAAGAGGGATATCTCTTAGCACACTTGGAATTTTGAGGTGAGGATGAAAAATTTGGAAAGAAGACTTCCGGGGCTACAGTTTAGGCTCAAGAATGACCTGAAAAGAAGTCCAGATGAAGGAATTAGGCTTGCTTCAAGTCATGGACTAGGGCTGATTTTTTGCATCGGCCTCTATGGAAGTCCACCGGCCACAATTTGACCTCAGCAGCTATATGTCAGCCAAAAGTGAACTTTATAGGCCACAAATGGTGGCAGGTCATCACTAAAGATGGCCGGTCGGCCAAAAGTGTCCAGAAAGCCCAGAATTGACAAATATTTCTCCTCCAGCTATTATACACTACATTAGACATTTCTAAATGAGATATTTTGACCAAAAGCTCTTATTTTGCTATATATAGAGTCAAATATCTTATATTCAAGACTTAGAACTTCTTGGACAAGTTTGGGAGCTTCTCACTCCAAAAAGTCTCTCTCTCTCTACAACTTCCAGAGCTGAATCTCTGCCTCTCTCTCTCTATATTTCACTCTCTTGCCCATTTTGTGCATAGAAGTGCTTGGAAGTAAAGAAATACTTCTAGTTTGCCTAAGCATCCTTCATCAAAGTTGATCACCATTGGCTTGAGGTCCATTGGAACCTATTTTTGGGCTGATTGAAGGTTGTTTGGCTCAGAAAAGTGTTTGTTTTGCTGCTGTACTCCAAAGGTAATTACTCACCCCTTTTAGCTAGCTTTTGCATACTAGCTTTGCCATAGTTTTCAACTACTTTGGGGCTGTTTTTTGGGGTGGTGTTGAAGCACAAAAACCTTTGTTTTTCCTCTGTTTTTCAGTCCTAAAAGTCTTGGTTTGTGCCTTGGTTGGCTAGGGAGTTGTCCTCCCTTTTGCTCCTTGGCTTGTAAGGCCTTGTTAGCTAACTTTCAAACTTTTCAAACAACATCTTTTTGGCCTTAAAACCACTGAATTCCAAAGGAATTTCAATGGTAGAAAACTTGTTTTGAGGCTCAAAATAGGAGGGGGTTGTCCCCCCTCCTCTTCTCTTGTTTGCTTGTATTGATGGCCCTCCAAAAGAGCATGTGTTTCTACTTCTTGAAGGCTTTGTTAAGGCTCATTTTTGTGACTTCCCAGACCTGCCATAAGTTTGTTTTGGGCTGCCTTGCTCTGTGACGCCCCAAAATTTGAGGACATCATAATAAGATTTAAAACTTAAAATCAATCTTCTTAATTAAGAATCCTCATAATTGTTGCCATCAAATATACCATCATCCATTAATTAACAACACGGAAACTAAAAATTCTTAAATTACAACTCCAATCAAACTTAAACTTTGTCTTAGTACACAAATATAAAAAGAACTAGAGAAAAACTAGAAAACTCAAAACAATTATTCATGGAATTTTGGCACGCTTCAAGCTAACCAGGGTTGAATGTTGCCTTCCAACACCTTGGTGTTTCCTTCGATTTCTTCGGTACCTGGCATGAAACGCCAGGGCAATGGGAATGCCAATGAGTGACGAGCTCAATAAGATACTACAACTCGAAAATACCCACCCCGATAATAATACTCATAAATAATAAATATTGTGTAATAACAGAATAATAAGCAGCATTTAATAAGCATAACAGAAATGCTAACAGTTAAAATAATAACAATAGATAAATAAATAAATAATTAAAATGGCAAACAGAAATAGTGGTTCATCATAAGGAAAATGCATGCTTTTCTTTTTAATTTTTCATAGATTCAGTTTATCAGATAAATTTAAGTAACTCTCCGCGGAGCACTACTTCCACTCAACTGCTAAGCAATGGCCACGAGTAATTCTGACTCCCCCTTGGTCAAATATTCAAATGTTACTTGCTTAACTACCAATGATGCCTACGCACCAGGGTTACATACCCGAGTCGTGACATCACGACCGCCTCTAAGGAACGTCTATGTTGTGACACCCGCACCACCAACCGTATATCGCCTACACCGATAAGAGCCGAAATACCTTCCCGTGCCATGTTAGGGTTCGCAACTCATCGCGCAAGATTCTAAACCGGGCTCGCCGCATCACTTTAAAATTTTTAATGTATCATCGGTTCAATTTTGTGTTTCTTTACTTCGTTAAATTCACATTTTTATGCATGTGTGAGTTTTAATTCGAGAATCACAGTGATATAATGTTTATATAGCACAACACAATCATATATGGCAACCAAAATAAATGTGATAGAGTTTCTTAGGAGTCATCACAAAATTTCTTAAGGATTCACATACTTCTCCTTTCAGCACTATTTAGTCAAACAAAAAAAAAATATGAAACCCATGCCAAACGATGTTCAACCATTATAATATTTTAACTGGTGCTAGTTCATCAAGTTAGGAAAATATTTCGAGAAGAATACCAAGGCTAAAAACGATTTTAAAATGAAGGAATAATTTTTGGAAGAAAACTGGTTTGCTGGGACAATGAGTTATATTCACCTCCAGCACAGGTGATCCGTGTTTAAAAAATAAAAAATGGCCTCAAACGATGTCAAAAATAGGCATGGTTAGAACATTTTGCTAAATTTTTTAGTTTAGAACATACTTCCAGAAGAGTGTAAGGGTTGAAAACCAACCGAAGATGGTCAAATGATTTTTATAAGAAAACTGGACAGATTCTGTCACCTTTTGGAAAAATTTGTGTTTCTCTCTCAATACTTAGTAAAAAAAATTATGAAACCAGCGGCGTTTGAAAGGTAACTTAAAAATAGAACTTTTCCAATTTGAATCACTTGAAAATTCATTCTGTGGAATAAATGGTGACCTGGTAAAGTCAGCGTTGCTGCTGCCTCCAAATAGCAACGAAGTTAAAAATATATTCAGGCCATGAAAACGTCAGCACAGGCGTTCTGTGTTCGGAAAATAAAAAGGGTCCTCAAACGGTGTCGAAAAGAGGCATGGTCAGAACCGTTTGCTAAATTTTTGAGTTTAGAATATATTTTCAGAAGAGTATGAAGACTGCAAACCAATCGAAGGAGGTCAAATAATTTTTATAAGAAAACTGGACAGATTCTGTCACCTTTTGGAAAAATTGGCGTTTCTCTCTCAATACTTAAAAAAAAAATTATGAAACCAGAGGCGTTTGAATGGTAACTTAACAATCTTACCTTTCCAAGTGGTCATGCAGAAAAATACCATTTGTAGAGAAAATGGACCTATTTGAAGTTACTGCTTCTGCTGTGTTGTAAGTGACACTTAGGAAAAATATTCGTTTTGGTAAGAAAATGGTGTCCAATGATTTCATAAAAAAATTTACACAGTGTATAACACCTATATATACTTCCAGTATACACAGATTTTTAACATCAATTATTTCAATTTATTAGAACCCTCTTTTCATCCGATAAGTCTGAAACAGTGAGGAAGAATCTAGTTTCAGGTAAAGGGAAACCATTCTCATCTCATTTTACTCTTTTGCAAGATTATATCAACAATGGAGAATATTGAACACATAAAAACAGTAGTTAAGCCATATATTTATATCAAGAATGAATATGAAATTATGGCATAATGAAGCCATCATCCTATTCAAAATTTTAAGCATGCATGGTACTATTTTGCTATATATGACTTAACCATGCTTAGTCTTGTATATATAATTTATATAAATTCAGTTAGAGGTATCTAAGGGAGGATAGAGGTGATGTATTCTACCTTAAAAAAAATCCCAAGTGTTGGGCCCTTCTTCCCTTCTCTTCTCTCATTTCCCTCTTGCTTTCTCTCACTCTCTTCCCTCTTTGTTTTGCTCTTACCAGTGTGTGTAATAAGGCTGAATAGTGCTCCTAATATAGGAGTTTGAGGGCCTAATCTGTTATTATTATTATTTTATTTATTTTTTTTTACTTTACTTCTGCTTTTTGCTTAGGAACTCTCATCTAATGCTTAGATGGTAGCTTCAGATTATTGTGTCGCTGTGGTCGCTTTAATCAAGGCTTGGAATGCCATTGCATGCTTACTTCTCTTAGGAGGTTGAGTGTGGACTTGGGAAAAACAAGCATGCAAGCCGTAACCTAGATAAAGAAAAGGAAGTGGCAATACCACTTTCCTTGCAACTTGATCACTCTTCTTCTTCTTTTTTTGGAATTGAATTGAAATTGGTGACGATACAATATAAATATGTATACATAGCTTTTTATTTATTTATTTATTTACTTATTTAATATTATTATTTTCAACTAGATGGTTTTCCTCCTACTAAATTCTAACTAGCTTATTTACTATCAATTTAATCCATTTAGTTTTCACAACTGTATTTTGATACAGAATTTTAATCGCATCAAAACAAATAATTTTATTTAAAAGAATTTAATATTGATATTAATTATGGTGCTTTTAATAGTTTAATAATCACTATTGATTGACTTAATATTATTATTAATAAACTAATTAGTTGTTTAAAAATTCAAGTTCTTACATGCTCACCCCATGCATGCTTTTTACACTTATAGTGTAATCCTTGCAAACTAGCCTTGTTAGCCTTACAAAGTAGCATGCTTTTGTGGTTTGAATTAGCTTAGTTCAAGCATGTTTTTGGTGTTATTTTGGCATGTTTTAACTCTGATTTTGATTGGTGAACTCACCTCTTGCATGCTTTATGCACTTGTAGTGTAATCCATGCTTACTAGTCTAACATGCTTGATGTTTTGGCCAATCATGCTAGCTTATTTTGACTATACTCCATACATGTTTTAGCATTGTTTTGCCATGCTTTAGGATTGTTTTGGGTTATGCTTGCCATATGCTCTTTGTTTTGTGTAGCTTTGGTTCAAGTCCCTTTACTAGTCTTAGGTTTTAAGCCTTGTACATGCTATGGTTATGATTTGTTTATGTGATTTGGCATCACTCCTAGCCTCATTTCAGAGCATGTAATGTTGTTACATTTATGCTTTTTCATTCCTTTTAAGTATTCTCAAAATTTGCCCTTTGATGCTTAAGTGTTAGGCCAATTACCATGCATGTTTGTATGTGATTTTGTCCCTTGTCCCTTGGCCACTAATTTGGGTCTATTTCAGAGCTGTCCATATTGGTTTAAGTCCATCATTTGCATGTTGTTGCATGCTTACCTTGCATGTTGTTACATACTTGGCCTATTGCATGTTGTTGCATACTTGAGTGATATTGCATTTGGCATGCCTTTTGTTAAGTTACTTTGCATATTTGCATGCATTGTCCCTTGCATGTTGTTGCATGCATGCCCCACATGTTGTTACATGCTTGCTTATCCTTGAATGTTGTCACATGCCTTTCATGTTTGCATGCTTGTCTAGGTTGCATTGCATTTGGCATGCTTGTTACCTTTAGCCTTGTATGGCATGATCATTAACATGCTCATGTTGCACTAGTTTTGCTTGCATGTTTACATCTCTTGCCTCTTGATAAACCATGATAGAGGTTGGGGTCCTTTCTGTGTTTTGTGTGCATCTCATTCGACATTAAAATGCACACTTGGCTCCTTTGGCCATCATGCATTGAAATGTGTGATTGGTGGCCCGAGAGTAGAGAACCATACTCCTTTGAGTCTTAAACATGATAAGGAGGGTGGTTGTGCAAACATTTCCTTGAAAATGCATTGCCATGCTCTGTCTGTCCTCTACTGCAGCAACAGAAGCATTCCACAGGAAGACATGGCCCGTCAGCCATCTTCAGTGCCGGTCAGCTAAGTATTTTTGGCCGAAAGCCTTATCATTGGTCGATGGCACCATTACCTTGGCCGATGACTATACCACTTGGCCGATGATCTCTCACAGTGTCCATGAACTGGTTCTGGAGCATCGTTAAGACTTGTGAAGTTTTCAGAGGTACAGAGCAGTGTAAACAGAGGCAACATATGACATGGCGATGGATTTCCGAGCGACGCCGTCCGAGCATGCATGCATCCCTCTTCCCGAGGCTGTTTTACTGTCTCCATAGCTTAATTGATTTTCTTAATTAGTTAAATGTTGTGTAATAATTAATTAGCTTGTTAGTTAGTTAATTAATTCATTTGTATTATTCTTTCGGACCCTCCGTCGAGAGGGCGAATTTTGTAATAAGTGTGCGTGAGTGTGTGCATGTCTTCCAACCCCACGTCTTTCTCCCTTTTATTTACCAGCTTTTGATGGTTAGATTAGGGCACATTTCAATTAGCATACTTATGATAGCATGTTTGCATCCATTCATCTGTATTGCATGCACCAGGCTCGGTGCATTATACAAACTACATAGCATTTCAATTCCAACTTGAATACGTGTATCGAGTTGTTGCATTTCACATGCCATTCTTAGATAGCCGAGCCTATTCTAGTTGCATTTTACATGTGTTGCATTAGGCATCTTAACATAGCTAGGATCATGCATCGATTACTAACTAGCTATTGTTTTGACTCGGAATACTAGGTAAGCTTTTATACTTTAGCATCTTGCATGAGTGTGAGTATTGCCATGATAGCATGCTTGCCATGAGGCTAAGTGCTTATATGATATAACTGCCTGAATGTCTATGGGTGAAGGTTAGATTACTTGAATTGGAACAATTCATCAAAATGCGAGTTTTAAGCCCCCTTGAGAGTGGCAAAATCATGTTTTCTTAAGCCCACTTGAGGGTGGCAAATCCACGTCTTAGCCTACTTACGAGTAGCACCATCAAACTATTTTCAAATAAACAAATAGATGTGCGATGCTTTGTTCCAAATTAGGCGATCTAGTCTATACTTGTGTATCGTGCGCATCACATAGTAATTCTAGCTAATTAATCGGAATAAGAACGCATGTGTTTTCAAAAATAAGATATCATGTTCAGTACTGGTCGATCTTTGATCGGGCGAGCGGGGGTGCTCATAGATGACCTTCCCCAATCGTACCCAAGTTCCCGAGCGCGAGGCAACTTTAGTGATGAGGGACACATGGCCTTAGGCACGAGTCAAGGTTTCCTAAATTCCTCCAAAATAAATATTTAGGTGGCGACTCTGTATCTAGCAAAGCAGTCCATGTTTGACATTTCTTTCTTAAAAATTAGTTTTTCAAAACGATTTGCCAGATTTAGACTCTTTGGTGATTTATCAATCTCACATCGCACATTATGAGATCAGATTAAGAACCGTGACATTTGAGTCCGAACTATAGTAGTATGAGGCCCTCGGGGCGCATCTACATCTATAACGAAACTTTAAACCTCAAGGAAGGAAATATAATTTCCAAAAGGTGAGGGGGAGAACTGTAATAAACATAAACCTCAGGGGGTGTCAGTGTAATTTATCCTTAAAAAAAAATTAAAGAGAGAGTTTAGAAATTTTTTAAAATTTGTTTGGTTGTATATTTTGAAAATAGTTTTGAAGTTTGAGAGTTTGGGATGATTTGATATTTTATTGTAATTAAGTAGATGTGTATGAGAAAAAAATAATTGAGAATGAGAGAAGATAGAGAAAAAAATGATTAATTGATGTATAATACAGAAGGAAATAATTTTGAAATTTTTTTATAACTAAACATGTTTTTGGTAAAAAAAAACATATTTTAAAACACAAATCAAACACATCTCTTAAATTTCTTTATACAAATGTGGGGTTTATATACACATGAGTTTTTGTGAGATTTATATACACATGCGAAAAGTTTAGTTAAAAATTAAATAAATTATTTAGATCACAACATTTTTTATTTTGGTATGACCATGCTTGCTTCTTTTTTATCCCTTTTGATTAGGAATGGCAACGGGGCGAGGCCAGAGATCGCACTCCCCATCCCCGATCCCCGAAGCCACAAAATTCTCCGTCCCCTACCCCCATCCCCGACGGAGAACCCATCACCCTCCCACCCCTGCCCTCTAATAGGGATCGGGTTTCCCCGACCTCAGAAAATCCCCGTAGCTCCCTTTCTCTCTGTTTAGCTTTCTCTCTCAATAATAAATCATCAACAATATCATTTTCATCATCAACAATATCATTTTCATCAACAACATCATCAACCACAAAAAAAAAAAAAAAAAAAAAAAAATTGAAGACAAATCACAGATAACACACAGTGACACACATACATATATGTATACTCATAAATGGCGGTATTTGATCTTCTCAGATCTGAGATGTGAGATGTAAGATCTGCAGTGGCGCGGAAGAGATGGGATCTGCTCAGATCTGTCCAGATCTGCCGTAGTGAGAACCGAAGCCGGAGTATAAAGGTTCGGCGGTGGCGCGGAAGAAGAAGAGGAGGAGGAGGCCAAGGTGTGCGTACTGCCGCAGAGAAGGAGATGACACCATCGCCATTGCGGAGAGAGGAGATGACACCGTCGCCATTACGGAGAAAAGAGATGACGTCATCACCACTGGGGAGAGAAGAGTGAGTAAGAAAGTAGAGAGAAAAGTGAGAGAGAGGGACAAATCAGTGGAGAAACATAGATAAGGGATATATATATGAATCAATAAAAGGGCATTATGGTAATTTCATTTCGGGGAGAACCGAGGACGGGGCCGTGCCGGGTTCGGGGCTGTGATAGCTATACTCGTCCCCGGCCCGTTAGGAGTATTTTTGGGGGAAAAACCGCAATTATCGAGGACGAGGGGTCGGGTCCCCGTCGTGCGCGGGTTCAAATTGCCATCCCTACTTTTGATTTGCTTTTTGATAGTGAAGTCTAAAAATTCCACAAATTAGGAAAATTTATTTTAATTTTTGTCTTAAAAATGAATAATTATAGAAGAGTCTAGATATAAGAGATTTTCAGTGGTGTTCTGGTAATATTTTGGTGACCTTCTTTACACTTTTAAAAAATATATTTACATTTTTAGAATATAGATCTTTAATTTTATAATGTAAATCTAAACTTTTTATGTTTAAAATATAGTTTTGAGAGTTTCTTTCCCGATTTCACTATAAATTTTTATATTTTTAACACCCATAATGGTTCTCTCCTCTCAACCATTCTCCTGTATTATTATAGGTGTACTTCTTCCTCAACTCTAGTTTCTGGTGATGTTCGAAGTCTTGGCAATGACGGCAGAGAGTTGGGTAGCTTATTACGAGAGGCGGGCTTTTTAAGCAAAGTTTGTTTGGTTTGATACATATTTTACTTTTTAGACCACACCTTTAAAAAGATTGGTGGCTTTTCTTAAATTACACCTGATTTTTTTGACGATTTTTTTTTAAAATTTTGTTGTATGGCCTTTTGGAGATCTTATTTTTGTATATTATTTTTTTAATATAAATATTTTCTATGTTCTTACAAAAAATAAATGCAATATAAATTTAAAATTAACGTTATGTAGTTCACCCTTACAATAAATATAAATTATTAAAAAAAATTAACTGTATATTTTTTCTAAGTAATTCTTCTGGTATTGGAAAAAGTATTTAGACTTATAAGAACATCCCCATTAAAATAACCAAATTTTAAATATTTCTTTTTTTTAATTTAATCATCTTTTCAAATATATTCTCTAACAAATTCTCTATTTTTTATTTTATTTATAGTTTTATTTCCCTAATTACATGTAACTAGTAGTTTGATATTCAACTAAAGTAATTAGTCAAAAATTGAGTTTGATGAAGTATATTTCTATGATTTTATACTATAAAATAGTCAAGAATTTTTTTTTAATAAATTTGATAATGATATTCTAAGATCCGGTTGGATTCAGTGTATTTGGTTTCAGTTTTTTGAATTTAATTTTCTAAAAACTAAGTTTTTTATTTTTCGTATTTTGTTGTTTTTAATAAAAAAAAAAAATTAAACAGTCCTGCTGGGGACCCCCAGCACCTCCACCTCCACGTGGTGGACAGCAAGTGAACGAAAAAAAAAAAATTTTTTTGACCAATCAGACTACACTGGGGGTCGTGGGGGTCTGATGCATTTTCCCTTTTTAAATTTAAAGTAAATTTTTACTATTTTAGATGTACCTTAATTAGATATATCTAAATAGTAAATCTAAATAGTAAATTGTTTGTGAAAAAATATTTTAAAAAATTAATAAATATACAAAAATATGAAAAATGTATTAATTTTTTATTTTTTATTTTTTTGCATTTTTGGTATTTAGTAAAAATTTTAAGGATTTTTTTTCATAAATATTATACTTTCTAAGCATATTTATGTTAGGTATGTTTAAAAATTAAAAAAAATATTAAAAAATATTTTTAAAATTCAGTGAAAATTTAAAAAAAAATACGAAAAACTAACAAGTAGATTTTTTGAAAAGTAAATTTTGAAAATTAATAACAACCAAAGTGATTAATTTTATAGCCCGCTTAATAAATGGGTTGGGCTTGTAGCTCCGCGCAACTCGACTTGGTCCAAAATTAATATATTTAAATTAATATTAAAATTACCTGTTTAGCCCGGCCTATGAATTATTGAGATTTTTTTTAAGTATAAATTATTTTTTGTGGTTTGAAAAATTATAAATACTCAATTGTTAGAATTTTTTATTTAACAGAATTAACTAAAAAGTAAAATTCATAATTGTTTTTCTATATAATAATAAAATTATCTAAATTATTAATTAAAACATATTTTTAACATTATAAAAAACTGTTAATTGACTTGATAATTTATTAATAAAATAGATGATTTGTTATGAAATTAGAAATCTCAAGAGGTGAAATGTAATTTCTAAAATCACAAATGACAATTTATATTTTAATTAAACCTCAAAGATATATTTATAATTTATCCATATTTTCTTAAGACTACTATAGTCCTATATTCTTGCAATCTCATTTGTATATTGGAATATATGAGCCGCTTTTACTGAATTTTATTTAATAAGCTAATTTGCTTAGTTCATATATATATGGGCTTAAGAAGTATATTTTTTTTTTTTTAGAATTACATTTGGGATAATCATTTAAGACCGATGTTTGGATTGGATTAGATTTGAATAAAGATAATATTTGGTTTGGTTTTGAGAGAGGAGTTTTTAAAAATTGTTTTAGAGAGAGAGTTTAGAAATTTTTTGATTTGTTTAGTTATGCATTTTGAAAGTAATTTTAGAGTTTGGGAGTTTGGAATGATTTGATATTTTGTTATAATTGAGTGGATGTGTGTAAGAGAAAAAGTGATTGAGAATGAGAGAGGAGAGAAAAAAAGTGATTGATTGATTGGTAAGAGAGAGAGAGAGAGAGAGAGTGATTTTGAAAATTGTTTTGGAAAATTTATGAACCAAACAAATTTTTAAATTTTTTTCTTTTCTCAAAATCACTCTAAAAATCCAAACCAAAAATACCCAAAGTCTTGGAAAATTCTATTTACACTTAAAAAATATTAAAGTAAGTTTAATTTTTCAGTACATCCAATTAAATTATTTAGGATTATAATTTATTCTTAGTATACTTTTTTTTTCCTCTCTCTCCAAATTACCTTTTTGAGGTACACCTAAATTAAACAAATTAAAAAATTCAAATTATTTTTGAAAAACCCTTTGAATTTTTTTTCTTTTGTTCACGTATATACAAATAACACGATTAAGGAACCTGACATCAGTGAAGGCGACACCGGCAAAAGAGGATGAAGGTGAATTTTGCGTTCAGACTTTCAAAACTGAACAAAATGAATTTGTTTAGATTTTCAGAGCTAAACAAATTCACTTTATTCGGCTCTGCAATTTCAAATAAAATTGACGAAAAACACGCTTAATATTCGTTTTTATATATAAAAAAAAAACACATAAATCAATAATTGTAGTTTGATTTTTATGTAAATACTTATATCCTCTTTGATAGTTGCTTCAAAAAACTGTTTAGATTATTACTCTTATCTATTGTTTGATTTTATTCAAACTTTCTTCTATTTGTAAGTAACAATATAATAAAAAATAATAATGTGGATGATAATAGTGAGTTTGATAGAGCGGATTGGAGTTTTAGAGTGAAAAACAAAAAAAGAAGAGAAAATAATTAAAATTTGAAGAAAAAGATGAACAGATTTAAATAAGAAAAATACATATAATTGATTAAGATGTACTATAAAAAAAATTTATTTTAAAATTTAATATATATTTTCCTTATTTGTAAATTTATTTTAAAATATAATAAAAATAAAAATTTGAGTTGAACGTACTAAAATAATTTTTATATTCAAGTAAAATAGCCCCAAAATCTCTTATGAAATAGTAAAAATTCGGCTTGAACTTCACGCAACCCTTTCGATGGACACCCCTTCAATGGATTTTTTTAGTCCGAGTCTTTAATTATAAACAAAGATACTACTATGATAATTATATATTTTATTACATTTTGTTTATTATGTTATAATAATTATTATATTAATTTAATAATTTTACCAATAATATTATGGGAGATGCACTAATAAATTCCAAATTAATAACTTATACACTGTTTAGTCTTAAAAGTTTTTTTATAGACTGAAAGGTTCCATTACAATATTTCAAACATCATATTAATGTTTCGAACATTAGATTTCAAACATATAATGTTCTTCATATTTCAATAATGTTTGAAATTATAAGATGAATGTTTCAAACACTAGATTTCACACATCTAATGTTCATTAGATTTCAATAAATTTTAAAATTATAGAATGAAGTATCAAATTCATTTATATCATGAACATCATGATGATGTATAAATGAGATTAAATTGAACATAAGAAAATTTTTAAGACTAAATAGTTCAATTTTTCAGAAATTAAGATTTATGAGTAAATTTTTCTAATATTATATAGTAATAATACAGTAATAGACATTATATAATTAAAAAAATGGAAACCGTAAAGTCAACCAATTGCACGGGTAGCCGCAATGTTAAGGGCACGAGTACCCTACAACTGAGGCTATATTGCCCTATTTGATGAAAGATAAGATAAAAAGGGGTTTGCCTTTCTAGGTGTATAACATTCACCAATATCGAATGTCAAATAATATTGTAGTGGAATAATTTTAAAATAATTGTATTATATATGAATTTTTTTTTAAAGATATTGAAAAGATTTTTGGATTTCTATTTCACGCTTTTTTTTTTTTTTTGATTCAACACACAATTTTACCTACGATAGAGTTTCAAAATCATAAAAATAAAATTATTTTATCACAGTTCTACTAAAATGTTATTTCTCCAATAATAAACGTCTCCCTAACAAGTCCTTCATGAATAACACTCACTCAAAAAAGTGTAAAGAGCATATAAGGTATTTTTTCAATAATTTTAAAATATTTTTTTATTAGTTTCAACATTTTTCTTATTTTTTTTAATAATTTTTAAAATGATTTTGACAAAAAATGTAACATGAGTGTGATGCTATAGATAATCTCTCATTTCTTATCTAATTTTTTCACTTCAAGAAACAAAGCAATGGACCCACATCGTTAAATAAAAATGAGATCTTCACTTGTATCTAATAATAAAACAAATAATTTAATATATAAGATTATATATAATATTTTTCTTGTAACATTAATAATGCTCTAAAGGTTGTTTCTTGTAAATAAATGATATTCTTTATTAGTGAAATAAAAAATAAAAATGCTTCTACTTATTAGCATTTGCCTAATAGCAATAGGATAATGTTTGTGAGACGTATTTTTAAATCAGCAATGCTACATACCAGCAGTGCCCCCCTCTCCCCAGTGCCACGTGTCGGCCTATCATTGGCTGAAAAAAAAAAGAAAAAAAAAAACAATTTTTCTGGACCAATGGAAAGGGATTCCCAAAGACTTAATCGGGGTCCAAGCTTTATTCTTTTTAAAAAAAGCCTTGTGGGTCTATGACATGAATTATACGAATTATGCAACACATGATCTCGAATCGAGGTGTCTCGTAGTGAAAGAATGTTGGTCAAGGTAATAGTGTAAGTTGGATAAGATATGACTCCTATGTCATTGAATCTTAATAAATATGTAATTTTTAAGTTAGATAAAATTGAGACCCTTGAACAAATTTATTCCAATCCAACCAAGGAGAGAGTCCTTGTTGAAATAGGCATAGACATGCAAGGTAAATATGGTTCTAAAACTAGGACAATTAGGGAGATGGGAAGACATTTTTATCACATAATAAATTTAAACTTGCTTTTTTATGATTTTAATTTTATTAAGTATAGTAACAATGATATTACATGACAGTATTTTTAACCAATAATAGCTATCATATTGCACTAATAATGAGAAACAAGAAGTATCATTATATTATCACATCAAATAGTGTCACTGTTAGGCAAACTACTTATTTTGCCAATGTAAGGGTTGGGGTTGGTATGCAAACCAAGTTGCATCTTGTTGGAGGAAGGTTTCAGATGCAAGTAATTAAATATGTAGAAGGTAGATAATATTATTAGTTGAGCCTGAGGGGACAAAATGATCAGAAAAGAAGTGAGACAATGGAGTATTGAGTTTGCAGTAGGAGACATATATGCAGGTATATCCACATACATGGACCACAAAAGCATTTATGTATGTGTATGGATTGGGGAGGAACTAGAAAGAATTGTGGTCAATTTGAAGATGCATGAAAAATGGAGGGAAAACTAAATAACCCATTTGGTAAGGGTTTTTTTTTATTTTTTATGGTTTACAAGTTTTTGGTAATATTTAGAATCCGTTTGTTTTCAGAATAAAATTGAATGTGATTGTGTTAACCTGGAGATTGTTAGTAATGAGATTGTTAGTGAGGGAATTAAATTTTTTGATTTTGTGTTTGATGATCACCAGATTAGTAAGAATTCATGTTTGTTTTGCCATTTTATGATGAAGTTAATTATATAAAATTTCATAAATACCCTTAGTATTTTTGATAAATTTGAATATTAAAAATTATATTATGTTAATCAAACATTGATAGTTTCATGATTGGATGGCAAAATATTGTACAAAAAAAATGAACATCAAGCCTGATTTTAAGAATACACCAATATTTTTACATGAGCTTGTGATGAGATCATATGAATACTAATGTTCAATCATCAATCTAATCTCTGCATGAGTGATCTTTTTAACTAGCTTTTTCAAATGAACATTTTCAATTATGGAGGTGGACTGACTTGAGACTGGAGAGGAGCTGTGTTGTTATTGCAATAACTTATATTTCAAATTTTAAAATTTTATAATACATTAGTTAATAATAGTAATATTTTGGTAAAATTTATTAAGTCATATGAGATTTTACGTAAAAGAGAAACTAACAGACAAGCCTTACAATCCTCTGTACAGCCTATCAGTGCATGTGCATTATGTGTCTCCATGCATGTCCTCTCACCTCTGTATCTCTCCAGCCTTCACTTTCCATGCGTGTTCTCTCTCTCCCTCTCCCTCTCTCTCTCTCTCTCTCTGAGTGAGAGACACATAATTCATATATATATATATATGAATTACACTTTTTTATACATTCTGAAAAGGTTGGATCTCAGAGATAAGATGTTTCGAAAAATTGTAAATGATAGAAACTTGTAAGAGAGATACCTTTTTCTTTCATTTTCCATATTGCCACAGTCTCACTCACAACACAAGCTTCATTTTCTGAAAACAATGACAGTGAGGGAGAGAGAGAGAGAGAGAGAGTTTAATTGGCATTTGATTATGGTTTCTAAAATGGGTTTGAGCCCGACAATTATATCATACTGGTCTCATCCAAAGATCTTGTAACCAAATTATGATTAGAAAAATGATTTGGACCTCTAAAAAAACACCTCTAATGCATTTTTAATTTGTCTTTTTCTTCTTCTGTTTTTGTCTTTTACTTCACTGATTTTTTTTTTAATTCCTGAACAGCTCATTAGAGCTGTACGGTAGGACCTCTAATTAGAGGTCTGCAGCAGAATTGTTATGATTAATATCGGTGGATAATTATATGAGAAATTTTAATTTATACACCCTTTAAAAAGAGTGTACTATATCCATTTTTAATTATGTTATTTTTTTTAATTATAATTAATTTTTTTCTTTAATTATGACATTATTTTAGTTATGATACTTTATATTATATTTGATATCTTTTATTTTTTTTAGTTATGACTAAAAAAATTGAAGTTATATTTTATTATTTTTTAATTATAAAATGCATATAGTGCATACATCATAATATTTCCCTAATAATGTATTGACTAATATATATCAACTTGAATGAAAATTATATGTGCATCGGTTTACTGTTAATCCGTATCAATTTAGTTCATAATTGATTTTTGAGCCGATTCGTAGTTAATTCAAATGGTTAATAGTTGATAAAGCCAGTTTTATTGCTAACAAAATGAATAAAATAAATAATATTTGTTGTTCTTGATGATTTTAACAAATTTAGCAGTGCAATAATAATTTCCGATGCTTATCGCTTGATGCTCTCAATATTATTATGCCACAATAGATATTGATACCAAATCATGATTTTAAGAATTCACTTACTTTTTTCCTGAAAAAAGCCACACAAAAAAAATAAGGAAAAAGTTTTAGGTTACCAAACACTATTTCATGTTTTTAAATAGAAAAGAAATTATCATAGGAGTCTGGTGTACAACGTGATAGTGCTAGAAGTTTTGTTATATTTCATGTTTTTTTGAACTATACAAGTATTTGGATAAATTACACTGATACTTCTGAAATTTTTGTTTAATGTATATATTTTCTTATATTTAAAACATTACACTTATTCCTTATCAGATTAAAATAATATATTTCTCCTTTAGTCTTTATACATATAACATAATAAAATAGTATAGATATTTTGTTTATATTATTTCAAGAGAAATAATAATCATCTTCTTTAGTTTAACTCACACAAATTTTTTTTTTATTTTTTATTTTTACTGTATTTTAAGAAATTTTTAAATTTTTTTTTTTTTTTAGATACACATAATCTAGATATACTTAAAAAGTACAATATTGTGATATAATGGTGGAAATAAAAATGAAAAATTATATTCATATATAAAAATTTATCTAAAAAATATTATAAAAATATTGTAATAGTAATATAGTTGTAATATAAATTGTGTTTATGGATGTTTTGTTTTAGAGTAAAGGTCACTATTAAGCTAAATTATTTTGTTTGAAAATTCTATATAAAATTTATGTTTGTATATTATTATTCAATAAGAATATGTTCAGATAAAATTTAATGATCGAAAGTTGTAGAATGTAGTGATGATAATAAGAAGAAATGGTAGAAAAAATGGCAAGATAGTCATTAAATTTTTTTTTAAGACATGACATCAGTAATTTAAGAGATAATTTGTAATGAAATTACAAATTTCAAAGAGAGAAATCTCAGAAAGTGTCAATGTAATTTACCCTAAGTATTTAGTCTCTTGCAATTAGTCGATACAATATTCTTTAAGACTGATGACATTAATGCAATATTCTTAAGATATAGAACAATTACTTGTAACAGAAAATAAAAGCAAAAAACATTACAATATAGTATAGAACTATGCTTTAGGGAAAGATACCCAAAAATAAAATAAAAATAATACGCAATATAGAATCAAATTTATGTCTCGTTTCGGAATTAGTTATTTTTGTAAATTTTTCTTTTTTTAGTTAAAATATGAGGCAATAAAATTAGTATATTTAGGATAATTTTTTAATTTTTTACGAAAAAATGTACCAAAAAAAAAAAAGAGAATATTTGATTTTATTTTTTTTTGGTATAATTAGTTGAATTTTTAATTTTTTTAAATAATTTTTTAACTTTTAAATTTAAAAATAATATTTCCAATGTTCACTTGGGATAAAGTTGGTAAATAAATGTTACTCTTTTTACGATTATTATTATTGTTGTTTTGAATGAGAAAAGTTAAGTATCATGAAAAAAATTTCATGAAAATGATCATGAAAGAGTTATAATCTTTAGATTATCTTGATTAATGAATGGTACTTTATTTTAAGTATAATTTAAGAATCAAAAAAATTTCATGATTATTTTTATGAATAATTTTTCATAGCACATACCATTGCTGATTTTGAATTTGTAGCATTGTTTCCTTTTCGTGGAGATTGTCGCGAGTGGGCACTTTTTCACTTCATGCTATTTGTCAGATTTTCCTTGTAACTAAGAGAGCTCAGACTCCACAGTGACAATGCCACGCGTCGTCAACCCACTTTACTACATGATACTGATGGACAACCCTAAAACTGGAGATTTCTAGCAATTGTGACTTGATGTGTTCTTCCAAGTATGGCAATATAGATAGGGCCCAGTGTAGTAGATAGAGCCTTAGGGTTCCCTGGATAATATATTTGGATCTCCTCTGAAAGGTAGGACTTTAAAAAGGCTGTAATGTTTGTTTGTGTGTCTGAGAGAGAGAGAGAGAGAGAGAGAGAGAGAGAGAAGGGGGGTTCTTGGTTAGGGTTTATTGTTGGGTTAGAATGTTTTGCATTGGTTATGGCTTCTCTGTATCTGGGGGACAGAAAAATATGAATTGGGATGTCCTCCCATATGGATGAAATAAATTTAATGCAACAACCACGCCACTGTGATTTTAGCTGCATAGGTTGAAACACAGCATCGACCACCTTTTGTTAAAAAAAAATAATTAATTAATTTTAAGAAAATTATAAAGTTTTTGAACTTTGTGAGTATATAGTCCCACGTTGACATGTGGCAGCTGCTGAATACGCCACATCATCAAAATCTATTGTCTTTTATTTTACAATTAATTATTTGATTGGAGGTTTTGGTCTACTTATCCCAATGAGTCCCAGCAACCTTCCTGATCGAGGAACTCCCCTGGCCGTCTACTATTTTGAGCTCCTTATCTTCGGCCTGTTTTGTACGAGTTCACTCCAGGTTGGGATTTTCCTTCCCACCTCAAAGCAGAACCATTGTTACAATTTTATTTTTTAAATAACTGAACATCTGAAGCAACTTAGTTACATCTTGATGAGTGTAATAGCGCCTCAGGTGTGGAGTCCAGGGCATGAGCACATTTTTTTTTGAACGCGGGGGCATGAGCACATTACTCTTATGTATTTTTGGTTGTGCGTTGTCTTTTTTGACATTGCAACAATACTGAACGATAGAGTTTCTAGAACTCATAAATAAACATGGTAAAAATAATAGGTAAAACCTCTCATACTTGGAATGACATGAAACTTGATTGAGACATAAAAAATATTATAGTGATTAGAACCCATTACTTTGTCATGACTTGCTGATGGTTTTGGGTCAAATTCTAATATTTAAGACTTGAATTTTACAATTTTGTCATTTTTTAAAAATTGATGGATTCTCCTATAATTTGATGTAGACAAATGCAATTTTGACTTAGATTTCGCAAAATGTCATAATAATTGCAACACATGTGTGTTATAAGATTAAGAGCTCATTTGAGATGGGAGTTAGTTTTTTTCACTATTTTAATTTTGAGTTAAAAAGTCTCATTTGAGATGGACTTTTTGATTTTTTGACTTTTGTGAAAGAAAAAATGCAATAATTATAAATTAGATATAATATTTTATTCTATTTACATAAAATAACTTATTTTACCTTATATAACTATTTTAATCCAAATATTCTTTCCAAACAAGTTCTAAGAGTTGGTTGAGCATGTATATTAGGTCAACAAGACTTTCAAGTAAAGAATGAAAAGAAAAAGAAAAAGAAAAACCCAGGATTAAACAGAGGTGGGCACAAGTATTTGGGGGGATTAATGGGATTGCTGGGAATGAGAGGAGCAGGAAGAGAAGTAGTGGGATTATAGGTTGCTCCTATTTTGGTATTCCGAATCTTCTCTTTCTTCTTTCTTCCTCTGCCATTTCTGAATTGATCCGGGATATGCTATTGTACGAACCCTCCCTCCCCCACAAACATAAATACATTAGTTAATTAATTGAGAGAGAGAGAGAGAGGGGGGTTGAATTGAAGCTTTTTTGTGAGAGGGAGGTTCGGGGGTTCCTTGCATGAGAGACGTATACAACCCGTGCTATTAGTACTGCTGCAAAATTTCAGGACTGTCGCTTTTGGCTGGAACCCCGCTAAAGATCCGTTAAATGTTACTACAGTCATTATTTTACATATAGTGCAAACTATTAAAAACTTATTTAGAAATCCCATCTCATAAAATATATACAAGTTACATAATTTTTAAAAAAAATTAAGTTCTATTAAATTTAAAAAGGTCCACTTTAAGATCCTTTCATTATATTTATTAGGAATTCTAAGCTTTCGATTTGGGTGAATTTTTTTAATCTGGCTTTTGACTTTTTATAATTTTATGAGAGAAAAAATAAATTAGTTATGATTTAAATTTGATATTTTATCTTATTAACTTTTTAATTTATTTTGTCTTTTAGTGAATTAATTTAGTCATAACCATCTTACCAAACGAAACTTAAATGTGAGTATACTGCATTTATATATTATTATTTTATTAAATTTTTGTCAAATATTTCATTTTTAAAATGTGATAATGATACATTGTTTTTATGTGTGCACTATTGTCTTCTTATATTTCTAAATATGGATATGTATAATTTGAGAAATTTTAATGTGAAATAAGACTTGTGAATAGGGCTAAGCGTAGGGTTATCCAACTCGTGAAAATCGCCCAATCCGAGCTGTCCACACCTATTTGGGCGGTTTTGAATAATTGTTAAGGTCGGATGCGGATTAGAATTTTTTTTGTTTTGCAGATTGCGGTTTTTACCCGCACTCGCACTCATCCAACTGCATCTATATACAATTTTTTTTTATTTTGTTTTTTAAGTCTGAGTCATTCGATTTTCTTGTAAGTTTTGTAAGTGTGTAGCTCTAATATTCTCTTCTCTTCTCTCACTTCACTCACTTGCAAGTAAATAAATGGTTTACAACTTGTTTTGCATTGCAAGTGTAGAAATCTAACAAATACTGGTAACTTATAATAAAATGAGTAAAAAGTCTTATTCATGGTTATACTTCTTATTTTTCACTAGTTAGTGAGTTCAACATATCCTAAAATTGATTTTTCAAAAGAGATTTTTGTTCCATTTTTATTATACTTTTTCAACAAAGTGAATGTGAGTTAATTGATTGATTCTGTCTGTTTCCTTCTGGAAATAAATTAGATAGATAGGCTGTAATTTTTTGGAATAAATCATTTTGAAAATAATGATTTCATGATAAAAAAAAATATGTAATTTTATTACCCAAAATAATATTTAACAATAGGGGAAAAGATCCAAAAAAATATTTAAAAAATAGGAAAAAAACAAGTCAAAAAATATTTTTTAAACAAAAAACCCAATCCACAAACCTCCTGCAATCGTCCGTACATTCGCGAATTCTATCCGCACAAATCACAATCTGCACAGCGGGCAATTCCAGGTTCAACTTTTTCCAAACCGTAGAGATGTGAGCAAGTCTAAACCGCAAATCGAACTATCAAAAATCGATCCCCGAACACCCCTACTTGTGAGGTCATAAAAATATTTATGGGACTAAATAGTAAAATTTGACCTGTCCCAAACTAATTTTCATGTATAAATCATTGCCCTCACAATGTCGAATAAAAAAGTATATGCAGTTTTTTTTGGTTAACAAATAAATTTCTTAAGTGTCTCCTCCGTTGATTTTAGAATCAATTATTTAAAGTCGATTTCATTAAAATAAGATGAGGGGCAAATCTTGAGTGTATGTATTAACTCTACACAACACACACCATTTAAGTCAGAGAGTACAGTTGCTAAGATTCGACTCTACACTCAAGCTCCAGTATATAATAGGAGAGTTAAGGTTGTGTTGATTGAAGGATGGGTATGTCCCTTGGGTAATGTTATACATTATGAAATAAATATCATAAAAATAATTATAAATTTAATCTTAAAATTTTATGAAAATTGTTATGACATTTCTTTTATGATGTATAACATTATTAATGTTCCTTATACAATTTTTAAAATTCATTGCAAGAAAATAATTACTCCTCAATTTTCATATCTTAAATGTAAATAAGAAATTAATTAAGGCCTCTGGCTAGTTCATTGATTTTTTTGGATTGTGTCATCTCTTTATATTTTTTTAAAAAAATTTTAAAAATAAAAAAATTGACTTTTAACTTTCTAAAATAACCTAAGATGCATATAAATTAGGATAAATTACACTGACATTCTTGAGGTTTGATTTAATTATATTTCACCTTTTGACATTTTGAAAATTATATTTCCACTCATATGGTTAATAATCTCATTTTATAAATCCCTATAATCATATAAAATGTAATAATTTTTAGTAAAAAAATTTTAAAAATTACATTGAAAAAAATAAAACAAAGGAAAAAAAAAACAAAAGAAGTGAAGAAAAGTAAAAAGAGAAAAAGTGCTTGAGTTAAATATTTTTATCTAAATAATTATAATGACTGAAAATTAATATAATTTTTTAAATATTAAAAATAATATGTATTAAACTTAAATTTATAAGTGTAATTTATCTTATAAATAACATGAACAGTTGAAAATAATAATAATAATAATGCACCTCTCCAAATGTGGAGAAAAGCTGGTTAGCGGATTGAATATATACTTCTGACAGAGGATCTTTTCTTTGTCGTTAAAATCTAGCTGCCCCTGCCCTGCTCCCCTTTTATTTCTCTCTGGTTTGGCGTCTCCGCCTTTCCCAAACCACCACCCTCTTTCCACCGTCATTTAAACCCTACCACTTCCCTCGAAAAATTATTGGGGTCTTGGAGTTTCATCTTAACGTCTCAAATCAATTATAAATTTTTATATTTTTTAACTACTTAAATTTTGTTTGACGTATATTAAGGCCTTGTTTATTGTAACATAAAAAAATTAAAAAATTAAATGTCGTTATCTTATTTAAGTTGCATTATTTTATAGTCACATTATATTTTTATCATATCACTTTAAATTCAATTCATATTTAATCTATATTTCGTAAAAAGTTAAAAAATGTATTTATTTATATCATCTCGAACAACCCCTAAGCCTCCGTTTGGGAAGTGGGTTGGCTTTTTGGCTTTTTGGCTTTTTTGGCTATTTTAGCCTGGGCTTAAAAGTCTGGTTTGGGAAGGGCTTTTTGGCTTTTTTGACTTTTTTTGTGAGAGAGGAGTGTAATGATTATGGGTTGGATGTGATGTTTTGTTTTTTGTGGCTAAAAAAGCCTATTTTGTCTTTTGTGGCTAAAATAGTCAAAAAGCCAAAAAGCCTGGCTTCCCAAACGGTGCCTAAATAAGCTCATCTTTTTATCATTTTATCTTTTTTTTGAGTCACATTAATTAATATCTCTTATTTATTTTTTTTATACATCTTTTTATAAAAAGTTAACAAACACATTTATTTAGGATATTTCAAACCACTCCTTAGTAGGTATTTGGGGCAAATTAAAAAAATATACATTTTTTATCTATATATAATTATTTTGATCACCTCAATCAATATCTATCAATATATTTTCTCTACTTTT
The DNA here is from genome assembly GCA_025200525.1 of Camellia lanceoleosa. NCBI lineage: Eukaryota > Viridiplantae > Streptophyta > Magnoliopsida > Ericales > Theaceae > Camellia > Camellia lanceoleosa. Next base: position 8,541,482 of record CM045763.1, on the reverse strand, counting down.
CTAACTATTTTATCTATTTTTCTACATATTTTTTTATAAAAATTAAAAAATACACTTATTTATAATATCTCAAACTAACCTTAACATAATTCATTCATTAATCACAATATATAGTGTTATATGAGGCTACTCTTAAACTAACCAATCAATAATTCTTTCTTTCCTTTTCTTTCTCTCTTTCTCTCTCTTTTATGACTTCTTCATTAATCAGGAGTTGTTTAGGATATTCTAAATAAATATATTTTTTAACTTTTTTTTAAAAAAAATATATAAAAAAATAAAAGATAATATGACCCAAATAAGTATACTTATTTAATTTATGCTAAATAATATCTCAATAATTAAATCAAATTGTATGATATAAATAATAGGAAAAATTGTAAAGTTGATTTTTATCATTGATTTGAAATTTATTTTGAAAATATGGGTTGAATTGTAATTTTCCTTAAATAATATTCTTCTTTCAAAAAACTTAAATACTACTTTTTATAAAATTAATTTTTTTTTTTTTTTAAACTAATCACTATGGCCTTGTTTGGCAAAGGCTTTTTTTTTTTTTTTTGTAAGACTAAAATTTACAAAAAGATAAAAATAGGTTACAATAATCAATAACATAAAATATCACATCAAATTCATAATTATTTTATTTTTTCTTTCACAAATATCATATCTAACTACAAAAAAACAATGTTTAGAATGTCTAAATAAGTATACTTCTTGATTTTTTACGAAAAAATGTGTATAAAATTAGAGAGGTGATTTGACCTAAAAAAGATAAAAAGATAAAAGTGTGCTGCAGTAAGTCATGATAGTCAAAAACTAAAATAATCTATTAAAATTAGGGTACTGTTATGGTGTGTAACTTACGCCTTACACTTACGCCTTTTCCGTTTGCAGTTCTACTTTTGTTTTCACCTTCCACTTACACTTTTTGTATAAGTGGCACATGAGGGTTGCACACTTAAGAAAAGTCCTTAAAATTATAGTATAAACTTTCCATTATTATTGTGATGTCTTCCAAAAACTGATGACTTAGAAAATATTGTGCTCTTTTGGGAAGCTAGTAAAAAGTCAGCTTCTAGCTTTTTATCAATTTTTAGTCACATCACCTCTCAAATAACTTACTCACAAAAAGACAAAATAAGTTCAGAAAATCAAAAAATTAATTTTTTATCAACTTCTCAAAACATCCCTAATGTGATGTTATATAGAAAGGTATTTGGTAATAGAGGATGAAAATTAAGATAGTATGATAATTTTATTTTAGTATTAAGGTGTCATTTGGCAAGGGTTCTTTGGGGCTTTTTTGGCTCTTTGAGCCATAAAAGACAGAATAGGCTCTTTGAGTCACAACAGACAAAACATCACATCCAACCCATAATCATTACATTCTTCTCTCACAAAAAAAAAGTCAAAAAAGCTAAAAAGTCCTTCCCAAACTAAGCTTTTGAACACAGGCTCATATAGTCAAAAAAAAACCAAAAAGCCAACCCACTTCTCAAACGGAGGCCAAAAGATATTTGAGTAATTTTGTTTTTTTATTGGATCAGTTGCAGGAAAAATTCTGACAAAAAGATGTTTGTAATTTCCAAAGTATGAGCAAAAATTCATATTTTTAATAAATTTTAAAATATATTTATAATTCATCCGTATGACAACAAGTAGATCCCGTCAATCAACTAGTCCTAATCTAGTTGGCCACCATACCTTCCTTAGGGACTAGTCTGAAGAAGGTTATGGGTTCAATTCCTCTTAGGAGGTAAAATTAAGAGTGTACAAGCACTTAGGTACTAAGAGTAGAGAAATTTTCTTTCGTAAGTGTTAAGTTGATCAAAGAAAAAACAAGTAGATCCCATCTGAAAAAAAAAAAAAAAAAAAAAAAAAAAAAGAAAAAGGAGAAGAAGATACGCCATGCGTGCATAAATGTACGTAGTCTATGAAGAAAGAAAATGAATAATTATTACCCACCAAAAAAAAAAGAAATGAATAATTAAAATTTTGAATATCTTAATAAGTCATTTTATGTGGGCAATTTTGCCGTAGGTATTTTCTAAAAAATTAAATGTGTGACAATTTTACAATAAATAAAATGCAAGCCTTTATTTTGGAAATTGATTAAAAATTATTTTTTTATCTTTTATTTTTTTTAAAAGTATGTAAAAAAATAAAAATAAAAAAATTATATAACTCAAAATAAATTAAAAATTAATTTTTAATCAAATTCCTAAAACAGCCCATAATATGTATATATATATATATATTATTCTTCTCTCTCCGTTACCTTTTTTTCTCATTGAAAAGAACAACTAGTTTGATCAACTTTTTGAGTGATCAAAATAATATGTCACTAGATTCATGACTTCATCAAACAAAGATGAAATGAAAAGCCATGCGAGAGTCTTTTTAGGACATCATGACTTTATAAGAAAACAATTCGCATCTTTTGAACAACATACTTTATAAGAATAGCAATGGTAGGTATAATGAAAAAAAAATTATGAAAATAATCATAAAAATTTTGTGATTTTTGGATTACACTTAAAATAAAACACCACACACTAATTAAGGTAATCTAAGGATCATAAATTTTTCATGATCATTTTCATAAAAAAAAATTCATCATCGCTAATTTTTTCTTTATAAGAAAACAATTCGCATCTTTTGAACAACATAAACTTAAAAATAAATAAATTATACTGATTTTTTTAAAAAAATTAAAATATATATTATATTTAAGACTACAATTTTACCAAAACTATGTCCTTGTTTAATTTGTTTTTCAAAAAAAAATTTTGAGAAAAATTCTTTGCAAACAAATTTTCAAAAATAATCAAATCAAACAAATTTTTCTAAAAAAAATCTCAAAATTTTGTTTAGTTATTTACTTTCCAAAATCACTCACTCTCTCATATACATCAAATCAATCACTTTTTTTAAAACTCTCTTCCCAAAACAATTTTTCAAAATCATTTCTGAAAAAAGACAAATTAAACAAATTTTCGTACTTTTTATCTTAAAAATTACTCTATAAACACAAACCAAACACACCCTATATTTTACTTTCTGAAAGCTTAATTCATATAATAAGTTGCTCCATTTTTATAATGAAAAATAATAAAACTAGTGTGATTTAGATTTATCAGATGTATAACATTTATACCTCGTTTGGTAAGTAGCTATTTTAACTTAAAAATTAAAAAATTATTAAAAAAATCAAAAAGCCTATAATTTATACAAAAAAGTTAAAGATTCCATTTTTCTTTCACTTTTTGTACATAGTTTCGTAAAAAGCAAAAAAGTCACTCCAAACATATTAGTTTTTTTTACCTCATATTTTAGTCAAAAAATCAAAAAATTACTAAAATAGCCTAGGCCTTGTTTGGGAACAGACTATTTTAGTAATTTTTTGACTTTTTGACTAAAATATGAGGTAAAAAAAAATTAGTATGTTTGGAGTATTTTTTGACTTTTTACCAAAAAAATGTGCAAAAAGTAGAAATAAAATAGAATCTGTGACTTTTTTGTATAAGTTGTTAACTTTTTAATTTTTTTAATGACTTTTTGACCAAAAAAGTCACTTACCAAACGAGGCCTTATGATAAAATTGGACTATATATTACCTTTTTGAGTAAAATTCAAATAGATAGTGCCATTTTGGGAACATAGTAAAAGGCCACGTTTTTTGTCCAAAAACGTGGCTGCCAAAAACGCCAAAAAAGTCATTTGGCAAATTCTAAAAACGCAGTCCTAAAATTACAAATTAGGGCCTATGAAAAAAAATATATAAAAAATAACTCTCTTATGTTGGGTAAGGGTATTTTGGTCATTTTAATTTGATTTGACACCATAAATAAATATTAAACTAAAAAGCAAAATGTCAAATTTTTACCAACTTCCCAAATCACTTTCAAAAAAGTCAAAAAACTTAGTAAAAAGCCAAAAATCAATTTTTTACCAACTTCTCAAAACAACCCATAATACTACAATGATACTTCTTCTTAGTATTAAGAAAGAAGTTATGAGTTCAACTCTTTTTAAAACAGAGTTGAATTTACAAGCCAAAAAAAAAAAAAAAAAAGATGATACTTCTTCTAACTATATATATACTTCGTTTGAGAAGTCATGGTTTGGGCTTTTTTGGCTATTTTAGCCACAAAAAATAAAATAGGCTATTTTAGCCATAACAAACAAAACATCACATCCAACCTATAATCATTATATTCTTCTCTCACAAAAAAATTCAAAAAAGTCAAAAAGCCAAAAAGTCCTTCCCAAACCAAGCTTTTAAGCCCAGGCTAAAATAGCCAAAAAAGTTAAAAAGCCAAAAAGCCAACCCATTTCCCAAACAGAGGCATAATATGCTACACAAATAAAAATATTTATACATAATTTTTGACATAATGATGACTTTTCACTTTAAAACAAAACATCATTGAAAATAAATTTATTCATAATAATGACATTATTATATCATTTTTATAAAAATCTTTATATAAATTTTATATATGTTTAGAATTTTTCATATATATATATATATATATATTGCAACAATTACACTAACATGCTTGTTTTAAAGTATAGATTTTGTAATTGGAGTAAGGATCCTTTAGAGTTTTTTTTTTTTTAAATTTTCTAGAGTGGTGCATTGTGTGGTTGAAATTTAATGACAAGTCACATCAATTTTTCAACATTAAATCTCAACCACACAATATACCACTTTAAGAAACTTTAAAAAAAAAATACTATAAAAGATCCTTGGTGTTTGTTAATTGTTCTTAGACCATCTCCAACGCTTTAGCAAATTTGATATCAAATTCAAATTTTGATGAAAACGATACTATTCATGGCTCCAACCGTTCACCAAACCTGATACCAAAATGAGATTTCATTAAAACTTTCATCAGATCGACGACGAAGTAATGAATTCATCAAAACACTGTTCCTGACCGTTGGAAAGAGGAGCTGGTTGACCAACCGGTTGCCCGACCGGTTGACCAAGTGAAAGGTTCAAACAGTTCAAGGAAAAGAAGTTCAAACCGTAAAAAAAATAAATAAATAAATTTGCCTAACCAGTCGACCGGTCAATCGACCACCCGGTCGTCCCAGAAAAAGTTCAAAAAAAAAATTTTTTTGGCCTAACCGGTCAACCGGCCGGTCGATCACCTGGTTGTCCCAGGACACATTTGGTGAAAGGTGAACCGTTGGAGCATCTATTAAAAAATTTGGTAAAATAGATCATTTTTGACTCAAATTTGATAAAAAATTTGAGTCACCGTTAGAGATGCTCTTAGGACATCCGTTATAAAAATAAAAATAAAAATAATGTATAACCACATTCATTAACAAAATCATTTATTTTTGTCAAAAAGAAGGTACAATTGCAAATAAAGACGGATTCAAGATTATAAGAGTGGGAAAGTATACTTGAAGATACATATTTCTATAATTTTAATTTTTTTTAATATATTGTTTAACATTTTAAGTTTTTTGGCTGCGGTCGCCCTGCGGCACCCCTAGATCCATCCTTAATTACCCCTAGATCCATCCTTAATTACAAATGCTAAACCCTTTTTTGAAAATGAAATTTGAGGAAACATTTGAACAGATAGGGGTGCTTTGGCAAAAAGTCTAACTTTTAACTTTTTATTTATTTTGTGTCGTATCATCATTCATATTTTTTATTTATAAAAAAACAAAAATAAGTTTAAAAAATCAACTTTTTATTATTTTTTTAAAACACTACATATTCATGTAACGCTAAAGGCCTTCCAAACTTCTTGAATAGTTAAGAATATTTAGGAAGAGAATGTAAAAATGTACACCATGATTTACAAAGAATATTGAGAAAAATTTTTTTTTTAAAATTATTGTTCATATCTTAGTATAATTCAATAAAAAAAAATATTTTTAGACAAATACTAGAATTTATTGATAATTTTCATGAATACATATATGAGTGAAAACCGATCCGTGAAAATGGTGCTTAAGTGCATTCGTTTGCTAAATCCTTGTCTAAGGCTTCGTTTGGGAAGTAAGTTGACTTTTTATATTTTTAGCTATTTTAGCCTGGAGCTGAAAAGCTTGGTTTAGGAAGTGGATTGATTTTTTTGACTTTTTTAATTTTTTTTGTGAGAAAAAGAATGTAATAATTAAAGATTTGATGTAATATTTTATCTTATTGAATTAAAAGGTTTATTTTATCTTTTATGATTATTTTAGTTCTAAACACATCCAAACCACCTTTCCAGACGAAGCCTCATAGGTTTCGTTCAAACTGGCTAAATGAATGACTTGTAAACTAAACTCAACGGGTTGACATCCAAATCAATTATTGGACTTTTTTATTAGATTTTTCTTATGTTTTGTTAAGTACGGAGGTTGAGCCATCGTTTGGGAAGAAAAAGTCTGGGATTTTTTGGTTAGTTTAGTCAAAAAAAAATAAAATAAAATTTTTAGTTCAATTAGTTAAAATATCACATTTTATTCATAATTTTTTTTTTTTTTTTCACAAAAATTAAAATAATCAAAAAATTTACTTCAAACAAGACTTTTAAGTTTTAAGTTAAAATAATTAAAAAGTCAAAAAAATTAAAAAATCAACCTACTTTTCAAACAAACACTGAGCCAACAAGCCAGGCCGAATTTGAGAACTTGAACCCAGTTGCAAACCTAACTGGAAGCTTTATTCAAACTAGGGCCACTCATAGTACAACTTTGAACAAGGTATAAATTCGCACAAATTAAACAACTCTACATAAATCACGAGCCTTCGGGCCAAATAATGAGCACCAGTATATTGTGGTTGAAAAAAGGATAGGATCTTGAAGTAAGTTCTTATTTATTAATTATATATTTTAGTTAAAAATTAAAATATTATTATAGGTATATCACTCTTTTTATTTTATTTTTTTGTATATTTTTTATAAAAAATTAAAAAATTATTAAAATAATTTATTTTCAAACGAACCGAAAAATGAAATTGTTGGTTGAAAAACAAAGATCAGTTGGAGGAAGGAGGTTAAGGTTAGTAGACAAGTTTGCTTCTTTCTGACTTGAGAGTACGCCTCAACAACTTTAGTCTCCATCTACCAACAGAACCCTTAAAAAACCTATGTAAAACCCTAGTTCAGACAAGGCCATGTGAACATAAATCTCTTGTTTTTGTAAAACCCTAAAAAAACAATTCGCAATATACCAAAAAAAATAATAATAATAACCCTATTCTTCAATGCATATACATAAATGTAAAAATAAATAGATAGCAAAAATATAAAGAAAGGGAACACGTCTGTTTGGTAAAGTTTATTTTTAATTTATTTTAATTTTTAATTTAATTTAAATTATTTTGATATATTTGATTCAGTTTAACAATATAATTTATAGTTTTTTATAAATTAAAAATTAACTTATTCTTTTAGTGGGGATGAAAAATTTAATTTATAAATTAAAAATTAATTTATATTCAGAATTATAAAGTATAAATTGTTAAGATATGAGTTATAATTATTTTATTTTTTTTTGTTGACAGTTCTATCAAACGGACCATTATTCATACGTGGGAATGAAAAAAAAAAAGCGAAAAGATTGACTCTAGAGAAGAAGTAGAGGTACACCAAAGTGGGAGGAACAAGTTCTGAGCGCCGCCAGTGTAATCATTCAGAATGATAATCACAGGGATTCAGAGAGAGAGAGAGAGAGAGAGAGAGAGATGTTCAACTTCCCAGAAGACCAAGAGAACAACAATTGGTTTACTTTTTTTATTTTTATTTTCACAGCTTGCCCGAAAATCTCGAGTCTTTAATTGCATGCTGGATGGAGACGATTGGATTTGATGCACACCCATAATCAGCAAAAACAACTTTTCCTAATTTAAGGGGTTTTTAAAAAGTAAAATGTTTTGTATTTTAAATATTTTATTAAATTTTTTATATAAGTATTGAATTTATAAAAATTCACGCCAATATAAAAAATTTGATAAAAAATTATAATAAAATATTTAATATTGATAGTATAATTCTTTTTTTAATGTTAAAAAACACTAATTAGCGAGTCTATAAACAAATAATATTATATTTCTTAATTTATCGTTTTTAAATAATTTTTAATAATGTGATATTGAGATTAAACTTATATGATAAAATATTTGATAAATTAAAATTTGACACTTATCAAACACATCAAGAGAAAAAACTATTTCACGTTTTTATACTTTAGCACCAATCATCATACACTATATCCATCATGTTTCTCAACCTTCTTCACCAATCACAAAACAAGTCCGGATCCTCTCCTTGAGGCCCTCGCCTTCATTTCCTACTGGCAACGGTTCAGATTAAAATATAAAAAAAAAATGAAATTTCAAACGTTTCCTTCCAAACAAACTCAGCCAAACCCAAAGCTGTATAGGTTATACACGCACTTCTTCTCCTCCACAGAACCCACCTTCACCAGCGACCTACTCCCGACGGGTGGGAACGTTTGAAACTGCAAAGGCAGCGGTTTGAAATTGCTGAGATCAGTTGCTGGCAGAAATAGAGGAGTGGTGGAGAAGGGGAAGCCATCGAAGGGGTCCTAGATGTTGAGAGAGAATGGGTCGAAGATGTTGCCTCGTCGGCCTCCGAAGATGCTTGGAATCATTGCCATTTATGATAATTATTTTTTCTTCAAGTGAAGAATCTGTAATCGAGATTGAGAAGATTGATTAAGATTGAGTTCGATTTTGGTTCGATTCGATTGACGAGTTGAAGAGGAGCAAGGGATTTATATAGGAGAAAGAGGATGAGTCTGCACTCGAGAAGAGTTCTCTGTAAAAATCCTTATTTGCAGTCTTCTTCTTTGATTAAACTCCTTATTTGCAGTCTTCTTCATTTGCACTAACTTTGGTTGCTGTATTTTCTGGGAAAGTAAAAATGGTATGGTGAGATGTTGTGATATAAGTGAAACATCTCTTGGGTTGTTAAGCTAAACATAGAAATTGACATTTGCATATGATGATGGTACAGGCAACTAAGGTAAGGGAAAGGGTGTTGAAGGAGAAATGTCCAGCTCTTAGTGAATCCAATTGAATGAAGAAATGTTTCTGAGATGGTGTTTTTCATACACCAAATGAGTTGGAAATTGTAATCAATTTGTCCATTTTGATTAGTGATCAAGGAGAATTAGAACTAAATATAGAACTTGATTAATTTAGTGTCATTTCCACAATTGAGAACTAATACAGAACTTGATTAATCATTTTGTCCATTTTGATTAGTGATCAAGGAGAATTAGAAGAAAAAATACACACTGCCAATTGATTGTTCGAACCACTGACAACAGAGGAAGGAAAAAGAAAAAAAGGCAAAATAAGTGGGTTTATTTTCTTTTGCTCTGTTTTTCCTTGTTTCTTTGGTTTTTTTTACTTTTCCCCTTGCACATTCTCAGCAAGAAAATGGAACATCACACTCACATATCCTACAAGAAAATCATTTGCAGAATATCAAGAAAAGCTAAAAAAATGTATCAATAGAAACTAACAAAAATTGAACACACAACCACCTTAACTAGCACTGGTGCAACAATAATTGAACAGTCATATATGTTACAACAAGAATTTAGCATTTATAAACAACAAATTCAGTACAATTTCAGTGTGAATACAAGCCATAACACACATTTCAGCCCAATTTCAGCAACTATAAACAAAGAATAATTTCAGCAAACATTTAACCCTCATACATGTTCACACAAAAACAAGAACAAATTCAAACTCTTTTATGTTACAATAGAGATGTACAAAGAAGAAGAATGTGGGATGCTAGCCAGACAGTGTTCAACTCCATTTCTGCCCGCGAGACCTCAGCCTTTACAAAGACAGTGTTCAACACTCTTGCCTTTTAGACCCGTGGAGAAAGGTCGCAAATTAAATCGCTAGCTTTGAGCATGTTGTTCAAGCTCTTTTATCTCTGCACCTATTTCAGCAGCAAGAAAGACTCCCCAATGAGGGCAGAGAGAATGAGGGCAAAGCAATGTGTTAGGTTTAGGGAATGGGTCGCCGTCGAGAGGGTCGCCGGTGAGACGGGTTCAGTGAGGTGTAAGAGATGAGCGTGAAAGCTGTGTGTTTGCGAAGTAGATAGATAAAAGATTCACCTTGATCAGTTGGATTAGGTTTCACGAGTGGGTCGTCGGCGTCGGGAGTGGGTCGCCGTCAAGCTTGGGTTGCCGTCAGGAGTAGGTCGCTGGTGAAGGTGGGTTCTGTGGAGGAGAAGAAGTGCGTGTATAACCTATACAGCTTTGGGTTTGGTTGAGTTTGTTTGGGCGGGAACGTTTGAAATTTCATTTTTGTTTTTTTTTTTTTTAATCTGAACCGTTGGATGTCCAACGGCTCATCTGAGCCGTTGCCAGTAGAAAAATGAAGGAGAGGATCCAGACTCTCACAAAATACCTTGGAACGTCACATGACTGTACTCCAAAAGTATCCAATAATCCCTCCATTAGAAGTGATTTTTGGGAGTAATAAGCTTTCTCAAGTATTTTTCATAAACACGAGTTGTTTTTGTTCTTTAAAATTTTTTTTTTAAAAATGGGTTATGCTGTCAAAATATTTATAAATTTTTTTTACACATTTTTCATACATTTTTTAATATTAAAATTGTTCTATCATCATATTAAATACATATACTTAGAGCTTGTTTGCGAAGAAAATTTGGACTAAAATAGTTATATAGGATAAAATAGGCTATTTTAGCCAAATAGAATAAAATGTCACATCCGATCCATAATTATTTTATTTTTCCTCTCACAAAAATCAAAAAAGTCAAAAAAAACCTATCTCAAACGAGATTTTTTAGCTCCATATTAAAATATTTAAAAAATTAAAAAGTCAAAAAGCTAACCCACAACATCCCAAATGAGCTCTTAATTAAGGTGTGGTTTGGCAAAAGCTAAAGAATTATTCCTGGTAGCTCGAATATTTGGCTCGAATCTGTGGCTTTGAGACGGAGAGAAAGGAGAAAAGAGGAAAAGGGAAGAGGGAGAGAAGAGAGGAAGAAGAGGGAGCGGGAGAGAAAGAGAGAAGCAGAGGGGAAGAAGAAGGAGGGGGAGAAGGAGAGGATTGTCGGCCGCCTCGCCGCCTCAAATCATCGCCTCGTCGGCCAACCCATGTCCAACTCCTCGCCGTCGCCCGCCTCCGCCGCCGCCTCCAATCGCCCGCCTCCGCTTCCTCCTCCTCCTCCTCCTCCTCCTTCCTCCTCCTCCTCCTTTCTTCTCATTTCTTCCTTCTTCTTCCTGGTTCGTTTTTCTTCTGCAAAAAAAAAAAAAAACGTAGAGAAGATGAGTTGAAAATAAGAAAAAGAAAAGAAAAAAAAAAAAAGAGGTCAAAACGACGTCGTTTTGACCCCTCAAGCCAAACTCGAGCCTCAACTTTCGAGATACGAATCATGGTTGAAAGCTAAATAGTTTGTTGATTTATTGGTTTATTTAGATTATAGCATCTCTCTAGTTTTTGAATTTTTTTTTTTATAAAAAATTAAAAAATAAGCCATATTCAAACAACTCTAATATAAAACTTAAAAAATACATGTTAGTCATATGAAGTGAGACTTGATTAATGAAAAATTCATAATTTAACGAAAAATTCTCTTACATTGAGACAAAAATAAGATGATATTTTAAATGGAAATATCATCACAGTAGAGATAGAGTGACAGATAGAATTTTATTAACAACACTAATTGATAATTTGAAAAATTATGGCTCGAATGGCTCAAAACACTTAAAATGACGTCGTTTTGACACATTCGAGTCACAAAACTTCGGGCCACCAAATATTTTCTTTTTATTAATTTTGATTTTTATCATTTGTCATCCATTACAAGTTCATTGACAACATTGGCCATTCAAGGGCTTCTCTTCCCTACTTTTAAGAGTAAGCAAGATATATAAACAAAAAAAATAAAAATTACAAATCATTGTTCATTGCACGATTGATAATTTTAATATATACATAAAATTTGTATTTAAATTTTTAAAAATTATTATTTTATAAATTAATTAAAATGTATTAAAATTCTAATTTTATTTGTAATATTTATTACTAGTAACACTTAATTTATTAATGGGCAATTATCGAAAAGACCATTTCAATATTTTTTCTTTAAAGAGAAATACTAAGGGAAAATTATTAATGGGTTATAATAGTCATATTTAATTCTTATAAAGTCTTATTGAAAATAAGTGATAGTAAAGTTGTTGCTAAAAATAATTTGTGTCTCAATTTTTTTGTATATGTCAATAAAAATTGACAGTTGGTATTTTTTTTATCAGGATTTTTGTAAATTGTCTCTAAGACTTACAATTAATGACATTTTCTGCGACGAATTTTTTAAATTATCGCTGAAAGTTGAAACTTCATAATGTTTTTTTTGTGACGATTTTTTTTTAAAAAAAATGCCACTAAAATTTATAATTAATGATATTTTTATGACAATTTTTAAATTATCACTGACAATTAATAATTAATGACATTTTTTAATAGTATTTGATAAAAAATACCATTAATATTCACAGAATCTATTGAATAATAAATTTACCTATTAGGACCTATACATTAGTCTCCAAATACTAATCACTTGATTGGTTTTATCTGTTTTTCTAGAATGAGTTTTATGATTTTTTGTTGCTTTTATTGAAAATTTTAAATATTTTAAGCATTTTTTTTTTTTGATAAACCTAATCTAAATATATTTAAAAAGTATAATATTTATGAAAAAAATTTAAAAAATTCACTAAATACAAAAAATATTAAATAAAATATTTTTAAAATTACTAAAAATATAAATAAAAATTATTTTTAAAAACACCAAATCAAACAGAGTGAATAACAATAGTAATACTTAATTCTTACTTGAGAATAAATTATTTTGACTTTTTATTAAAAGATATAAAAAAAATATTGTGATAATTTATAATTATTTTTAATTAAAATATTTAATTTCAAAACGAGGCGTTAGTAGTTTTACTATGAATTCATTAAATTCTTCAATCGACATCAATCGAAATCTTTACAGGCCCAAAACGACAAGCTCTCTCTCTCTCATCTGTTTTGCTAATAATTCATTACTCTCGGAAATAGCAGAATGCAATTACTACTACTCTCGAATTAGTAGCTATATTAGCTGTCACTCTCCAACCATTTCTTAAAAGTTTAAAGCCATAAATTCCTTTATCTCTGTTAGGATTGGTCTCATATAACCAAATAATATAAAAAATTAAAAAGTCACTATTCTATTTAAGTGACACTATCTTATTTAAATTATATTACTTTTATAACACATTATATCAAAATCAATCCAAACTAAATTCATATGAATCAATAAGTCAAAAAAATATATTTTTTTAGAATATTCCAAACCAACCATTACTTTTTTTGGTTATTTCTTTTTTATTTTTTTTAAATGATGAGAAAAACTAATGAATTATGTTAGGCCTTGTTTATTTTTAAAAATAGAACGAAAAAAAATTAATAATGAGAAAATTAATAATAAGAGAATTGATAGTGATGAATTAGTAAAGTTATGTTTATTTTGATTATAGTTATTAGTGCAGAAGTTATTAAATTATTTGTATATAAAATAAATATAAAATAATAAAACAAATAAAATTATAATTTTTACTTAACAAATAAAATAAAATCAATAAACATTAATGTTCAAAAAAAAAAATACTCAACATATAAAAAAAAATTGTAATTGACCGGCCGAACGTCTCGGCGAATGACCGGTAACTCGCTAAGCCGGTGAACTATTTTCTAATACTAGCTCTTCACTCAGACTAACAATTCGCTTAGCTAAAGCCTATCCTAATCCGAATGAATTATCAATCCGAAGGGTCACAAAAAAAAATAAATGTAAGCTAAGCTCACTGTTTATCTATCACAGTCCAGAGTGAACTGTTACTTCAGAAAACAAAGGAAATCTTAAAATTTCAAGAAAATTCATCAAATTTTATAAATTTATCACGACTATACTAAATTTTTTAAATATTTTTTAATCTTGTATCACTAATATTATTTTATATTTATGTGTTATTACTCAATCTGCATTAGTTTCCATTGCTTACTCTAATAAATAAATTAAAAAAAAGAGGACAATAATGTGTCAAACTGGTAAAAATTATAAAACTGTTACGTAGCTTGAAATGTTCAAGCTCGAAATTAGTCTGAATCCAAAACGCATCGTTTTGGATATATATATATTTTTCCTCTTTCTTTCTCGTTTTTTTGAAAATGAAAATGAAGAAGAAAAAGAAGAAGAAAAGAGAAGAGGGAGCAGCTTTATCAACGTTATTATCAACACATCATCAATAGCCAATTCATCTTCAGATCCAGGGGGGAAAAAAAAAATTCAACATCTTCATCAACACATCATCATCATTAACGACAACATCATCAACACATCATCATCAGCCAACAAATTTTTTTTTCCCTTCATTTTCAGATCCAAATCCACCAGGGAAAGAAAAAAAAAAAAAGGAAAGTAGAGAAAAAGTGGCGATCAACGACCACCCGTCTTCTTCTCTTCCTCCTCCTTCTCTTCATCTTTTCTTCCTATTCTCTTCTCTCTCTCTCTCTCTCTCGCCTCTGTCTATATTGAAAAGCAAAAAAAGGAATAAGCGAAAAAAAAAAAAAAAAGAAACTCAAAACAACGTTGTTTTGGGTTTTGAGTCAATTCGAGCCCAATATATTTAAGCTACGGATCATTTTCCTAAAATTTATATTTTCAGTAAATCTTAATTTTTAAAAATGATCAAGGTAATTTATTCAAAATTTAAAACCATATTGATATAAAAAAAAAAAATTATATATAAAATTTGTTGATAAGGGTTTGAGTCAATCAGTTTAAAAATAGAGATATTGAGATATCCGTATTTGCAATGATTTGTCACATCATTTGATATAAGGTTAGCTATAAAAATTCTAAAACGAACAGCTTTTCTAGTAAACCATTCCCCTTTGTGTTGGTAAGATATTTCTTGTAGTATATCTCTTTGATTAGTTTAAGGTATTTTAAATAAGTATTTTTTTTAAATTTTTTATAAAAAATATGTAAAAAAATATAAAAGAGATGTTAATTAATATGATCTAAATAAATATATTTATATAAAAAAAATATACTTATATAGTTTAATCCAAATAAAGCTAAATCTCATTTTAAATTATAATAATATAACAAAATTATATAAAAATATATAATTATGTTAAACTTACTTTTGAAAATTTATTTATTTAGATATTATTTCCCATTGGCATGATGTCGACTCCTTAAAATGAGTTTTGAATTATATATATACATATTTTCTCATTTCAAAATATTTAAACTTTATTTATTTATTTTTTTGGTGATATAACTTTATTTATTTTTTAACTTCATAAATTGTACAACTAGTAGTCAAAACTCAAGTTGAAAGGCCGGGGAACATGAGCGATTGACAATTTGTTGAGGGCAATAGAACCTTCAATTAGGTAGGTGAGCATTTACTTATTACTTTAAAATAATGATAATTATAGTAAATCTACTTAACTATTTGTGTATATAATTAGGGGAAATATCACAATAGTGGTATTTTTAAAAATTTATTACAAATCAATGATAAATTTTATAAATATTAATAATTATAATCTTAAACTTTTTTTAGGAGTTCATACTTTTTTTTTTCAAATTACCATTGATTTATATTTCTCTCATACAATTTTCCTCAGGTGTGATGTTGAAACAGCTTCGATACGAAGCTCGAATTTCAGGGGCACTAATGCCCCGAAATTCTATATAAGGCAAAAAAAAAATTAAAATACCAAAACTAGAAATTAGCCGGCATTAGTGCTCATGCTTTTAGTCATAAATCATTTTTGATGTTGAAATATACTTTACCCTATAGCTCAATTGGACAAAAAGTATAAAATGTTATTTATTTCATTCAAACTAATAACAAATAAAATGTCAGCAATGGTTGAGGGTCACAATTTCTGTGGCTCAAATGGCGCCATTTGAGCCACAGAAATTGTGACTCTCAAACATTTTTCATAAAATATATGCCAATTTTGAAAGTGATTTTTTTTTTTAAATAACAAAAGTGAAATTAAGATGAAAAGCACACTATTATTCCCATCTTCTTCAAATTTAAAAACTCTAATCCTAACCAGCCACACCCTCCAACCTTTCCAAAAACTCCACTCTCCAAGCGCATCGCCATTGCCCCTTTCCCCTCCATAGGCATCGTTGTTGCTCCTTCCTCCTTTCCAAGTTTCGTTGCAACCTCATATCTCTTTTATACTGTATTTGATTAGAAGATTTGGGGAGGATTTAGAAAAGGAAAGTGAAAAGGTGTGTGAAATTAGGTGAAATATAAATATATTTTATTCACATTTCACCTACCTTTTCTATTTCCCTTTCTAAATCCCTACTCAAATCCTCCAACCAAATACAACATTAAAGTCCCCGTTGCCTCCTATTTTACTACCCATGCTTTGTTGTCGCCTCCTCTTCGGTCCAACCCACCCTAGTTGCCTCATCTCCCCTCTTGTTTGTGGGATTGATTTATAATATAATTAAAATTAAAAGAATTAAAATAAATAAATAAGGATTTATAATTTAGTTTGTGAATTGCTTGAATAATGTGGTCTAAGTTAGAAATATTTGTAAAACATGTGTAAAGGAAAAAAAATATAAAAAAGCCAGTAGACTTGAATTGAAAGATAATGAAGATCATTTCACGTCTATTATTAATGGAATTAGCACTTATATAAGGATACAATTTTGATTGGTAGCTCGAAATCCCTTCCCCCGAATCCTCCTAATTTCCATTTTTAGTAAACTGTTTTTTTTTTTTTTTTTTTAACTTAGCTTGCAATTTTTTTTTTTTGCCGAAAACAGCAATTCGGGGGGTTCGGGGGACACCCCCCTCGAGCTCCCAGGATTTATCCATAAGGATATTTGAATTATGAATTTAAGTAAGAATTTAAAAAATAAATAAGAATATTTATAAAATGTAAGTAAAATTTTAATTTTTTCTCTTTCACTTTTTTAATTTTTATTCAAATTAATAATCCAAACATAATAGGTTAAAAAACCAAAAAAAATAAATTCAGACAAAATATCATATCAAACTTATAATCATTTTACTTTTTTTTTTCACAAACATTACATCAAATTACAAAAAAATTTAATTATCTTTTCAAACACAAAAATTTTTTCCTTCAAAAATAATAAAAAATTAAAAAAACCTACTAAAACAATAACTTTCTAAACACCCACAATACATTTGAATAATATGTGGAGTAAGGTCTCGTTTGGGAATATACTATTTTAGTAATTTTTTGATTTTTTACGAAAAAATATTCAGAAAAATAAAAAAATAATATGACAAATTTTAATTAATTTTTTAATTTTTTAACTAAAATAATCATTTCCCAAACTAGGCCTAAGCCATTTTGGTGTTAAATCTTTGATTGAATTTGGCCGAGTAGTACAAAAAGTTAATATGCAATTGCAATATCGAGAAGAGAGCGAATGCAAGCCATACCTTGACATCTCCCTCCCTCCCATGCATGCACATGAAATAGTACGAGTCATGGAAACTCTCCAAATTTGAAATATTTCAATTAAAAAATGAAAACCCTAATATAAATTCGCCAATTAGATCCCACAAACCCTCCGAATTTAAGACGATTGGCCCTGTAAAAACATCTTTATCCTCAATTAATAAAACAAAATTCTCAATTCTTTTCCCCCTCCATTTTAACATCCCATCATATCATCAAGCATGATTACTCTCTCTCGCTCTCTCTCAGAGTGCAACTTCAGACTATAAATACAGCCGCACCCCAACAGACCCAGGCACAATAAACCCCAGAGTCTTTGAGTGAACAATCACCACTCTGATCATCTCCAAACCCTATCTCTCTCTCTCTCTGTCTCTCTCTCTCTATTGTTTTTAGTGTTTTCCGTCTCTCTTTCATTTCCTTTTGCTTTATTCTCATCAAATGGAAGAAGCAATGAGAAGGCTAAACGGTCTGACCCACACGCCAGAATCTGACCCACTCCACCCCACCACCACCAGCCTAAAAAGGCCCACGGCCACCGCCGCCGCCACCAACAAAAGGTCGCTGAAAGACGGAGTCGCTGCCACCGCCGCCAACCCAATGAGGTACCGCGGGGTGCGCCGCCGCCCCTGGGGCCGCTACGCCGCGGAGATTCGAGACCCTCAGTCCAAAGAGCGGCGGTGGCTCGGTACCTTCGACACGGCGGAGGAGGCAGCGTGCGCTTACGACTGTGCCGCTCGAGCGATGCGTGGCGTCAAGGCGAGAACTAACTTCGTTTACCCGTCTTCACCTCCTCACTCAGTCACCGACAATCTCATCCCTCCGTTTCACTACAAGAAATCATCTCAGCCCTCCATGAGAGACATACCCAATCGAAGCTTTGCTGCTCCTCCTCCTCCTCCTCCTCCTCCTCCTCATGTCGGTGACTTCTCTGGTTCTGTCAACATGCTTCTCTTGCCTCAGACTATGTCTATGTACGATCAAATTCCATACATCGATCACTCTGGTTCTCACTCTCATACTGGGTCTCTCTCTGTTTGTTCTTCTAATGTCTCTGAGAGCTTTGCAGGTTCGTTTCTCACTCAACCTAAAATCGAAGATCATCAAAATCACACTCTAGATTCTACTGCGACAACCGATCAAACTGATGGCATGCAATTCTTTTCATCCGAGTCCTCTGATTCAGGGTTGTTGCAAGAAGTCTTAAATGGTTTTTTCCCTAAACCCAAAACAACAACGGCTGAATCCTCAAAACCCCAGAATTACACTACCACTGAATCGTCTTCTCATGCTATGGTCTCTGATGTTTCAGTTACCCAATCTCTGAACGGAATTGAGAAGGACCATTTCGGTCTCTACTTTGATTACCAAGGTGTCCCACAGCAGCTTCCTTGCGACTTCAATGGTGGTTTTGGGTCATTGTATAACGATAATCTGGGGGCGGAGACCAAGTTTGGGGATATTTTTCAGTACCCGGAACTTCTGGGTCTGGGTGTGTTCGCAACTAAACTGAGAAATGGGTGATTTGATTTTGGTGCAACTTCATATGATGTGAGACTTCCAAGAATCGTAAACAGTTTCGTTTTGATAACTAACAGTGAAAGTGCTTTTTATTTTTAGTGTTTTAAAGGTTTATTAGCTGAAGGTTATTATTATAATTATATGTAATGCTTTAATGGAAGATTTTGTGTTCTTGTTTAAATGCTCTCTATTTTCTACTCTCATGTAACTGGGTTCGTTTCCATGCATCTCTCTCTCATGTTATTTGGTTCATAGTTTTTTTGTTTTTTGTTTTTGGTAAAAAGAGAAACTTTATTAATGAAATAAATAAATACAAGGTACAAGACAAATTAATTGGTTCATAGTTGATTGATGGGTTATTCATGTTTTGTTTAATTGAGGCTTAAAAATTAATTTATTAACTTAAAATTTGAATAATGTTACCATGATCATTTAGTTTTTCTTGATATTTTATCATTTGATTTGTTAATTGAGTTTTGATCAAAAGAATTAATTTTATAGTTGGTATGGTTGAGTTGATTGACACAGAATTTTATTTTTCTGTCGATAATTTAAAAAGATTTATCGTTGTGAGAAAAAAGAAATTAAGATTGCAAAATTCATTTTTGATACATCTCGGTTATATTTAAGGAAAAATTGTATAGAAGTAAAACAGAGGAAAATATTTTTAATTTTGTAGTGTAAATTTTGTGTATATGATCAGAGTCCTTAATTAATTAATTTTCTTTTTTTTGTCACAATTATCTAATCTATTTTTATATTTATAATGTAAATTTTATTAGGATATCACTTATTTATAATTTTTATTTTATTTAATATTTTTATTGTAAAAAATTCGATATAGATATATTTGTGAATACAAATTATGTAAGAATTTGTAATTCTAGTTAGATTTTCCATAGAAAAGTAGTAGAGAAGGGTACTACATGGTTTGGAGTTTGGATTTTTTTGCAAGGAAGTAGGAAATAACTTTTTTGAGTTGACTTCGTATTCGGAAAAGCTGTGTCTAGTCTGGGTTTTTCTTCTATTATTTGTAAGAATACCTGTTATGGAAAAGAAAAAAAAGGTTAAGGAGGTGCTGCTTAAATAAAAGTAGATTATGGGATTTGTATTCTTAAGGATTTGTTCTAAGAGTCAATAGTCATTGGGATTCTGAAATAATCCCAATAATATTCTGAAATTTTGGAGTAAAATTTGAGTTCACATCTGGTCATAAAGGTGGCCACCATGCAATTGTGAACTATCTTATAATAGTCTGCTTTGGTAGAAATTTGTGGAAAAACGCTTTATACTTACGCCTAAACAAATTATACTATAACTTTCAAATTTGTGATTTCCAACTTATTCTTAAAGCATCTCCTGCTCCACTCAAAGAATAAGCTGATTTCTAACTTCCACAAAGCTATAAGCTATAAGCTATAAGCTAAACCAAACACATCAAAATAGCTTAAATTAAGCTGAAAGCTGAAATAAGTTGCAAATAATTTCTGCCAAACAGGCACAATATAGCTTGCACTTAGCCCCGTTTTGGGACTGGCTAAATTAATCAATTAGTTAAAAAGTTATTTTTTTAGTCAAAAAATTAATAATTTATACTAAAAAGTTAAAGATTTTTTTTTTTTCTATTTTTTGCACAATTTTTTGTAATTAGTTAAAAAGCCATCTTAAATATATAAATTTTTTTTACTTATTTTTTTTAGTTAATTAGTCAAAAAATTACTAAATTAGTCTATTCCCAAACGAGGCCTTAGAGAGGTTATTTTGGTGCATTAATTATAATATATAAAGCTACTACGGAAAAAAAATAGGCCTCTAATATGCATGGGTGGTTGTTTTTTTGGAAAAGAAGAGGATAGGAGTAGGGCGGTGTGGGAAGGGGTTAGTTTGAGAAATTATTCCATGCTATTATAGAAGATATGGATCCAGATTATCGGTAATATATCTTTTTGCAATGATTTTTTTATTGTAATTAACATTATGTATAAGGTCAAGTTTGGGTACTCTTAAATAATTTAAAAATTCAAAAAGTTACTCAAAAAGTTAAAAAGTTAATACTATTCATCAAAAGTCAACAATTACGACTGCATAACTCTTAATTTAAATTTTCTTCTAAAAATCAATTTTCACAATTTTTTATTATACATTTTTTCATAAAAAGTTAAAAAGTTAACTCAAACATCTATATTTTCAACCTCAATTTTTTTGTTCAAAAAACAAAAAGTACACTTATTTAGTCTTCCCAAACAAGGCTTAAATTTAAGAAAAGTTAATGAAATATATATATTTTTAAATTTTGTGTAATAGGAGAGATTTAAGAATTTTTATTTTTTTGTTAGTTAAGGATTCTCAATGAAATTTTTTTGTGATAATATTAGAGTTTTTTTTTTTTTTTTTTATGTAAAAGTTAAAATTTTTCTGAATTAAAATTTATTTGTCAAAATGTTTAGGGAGTTTTAATTATTATGAAAATATTATATATTATTTTATCTTATAAAATTTTAATATTAGAAATTTTAAATTTTTTTTTTCTAAATTTAATGTAAAATTATATTAATTTATGGCGTGATTTTAATGTTATTTTGTTTCAATTTTAAATTTAATCCAGGCAATATTGGTAGGTGGTATCCCAATTTGAGTATGAGTATTTCATATAAGTAGAGTTTAGCTTTTCTGTGTCGATATTTTATTCAACAATAAAGAGCATGTTAAGGTGATTAGTGTGGGTAATGCACCAAAAACAAACAATAATATTTAGGGTTGAAGGGGTCCGTAGAATGGTATGGTATGGTAATGTACCTTACCCATTGCACATGTAATTGTATATGAAGTTGAGTCATGATACATGCTCAAATGGCAAATGAGAGTCCGTTTGTGGTAAAAAATCGTTATGAATCAACAGAGATAATTTTTTTCTAAATCATCTAATTCAAATGGAAGAGTGGCCTGACTCATCTTCTAAAACTACAATATGACTAGAATTGGGTTAGGATGATTTAAATAAGTGTATTTTTTTTTTATTTTTTATGAAATATGAATTGGGTATGGGTTGGGTTTGAAATGATGTAGTAGAGAGATGATATGACTTAAATAAAATGATGTGACTTAAATATGATAGTGATTTTTTAACTTTTTGATTTTTTTAAGAGATGCCAAACAAGGCTTAATTAATATTTAAAACATTTTGGCCAATTTTGTCTTTTCCATCATAAATTTTTTTTAAAAATATAATAATCTCAAAACATGGCCGAATAGAATATTTTGAGATGGAATGCCAAAAAATTCAATGATTTATTTCAACCTTTTTAGTACAAAACAAAGATTAATTAATGAAATCAATAGATACATATATATATATATATATTTGATAAAAAAAAGATATTCTGAAATGTCATTACAATATCTGTGGGCTTATGTTCCGAAGTAACTGGTTGGCGGCCTGATTTGACTCAATTCAAAGGAAGGGATCACTATCGAGGCATCAATGAAGTTTAACCATGCGTTATAGACGAATGCAGGTTTCGATCGGAGTACATGACGAAATTTTCATTGAGAGTCAGTTACAAAGCAATAAATTCACACCCCCCTCACCCCAATATTCAAATTTGGACCACACGTGTGGAGAGGGATGCCTTCTCTACTAGGTCACTACTCCCGTGATATATCAATAGATACTTGGACCATGATTTATTTAAGAGATACATGGAGAGGGTGTTGAGAGTAATTAACTGATGATAACTCTTACTTATAGTATTTACCTTTTATTATCATTTATCTTTTCTTTATATCAATATTGTAATTCTAGCAAGTTAAAGGCACCCGATCCAAACCCAACTTGTAATTTGAGTCTTCGTTTGGAATGTAAATGGATTTTTTGATTATTTTATATGAGGTTAAAATAATCTCGTTTGAAATAAATTTTTTAATTTTTTTAAATTTTGTAAGAAAAAAAATATAATGATTATGATTTAGTTATGATAATTTTTAACTTAAAATTAATTTTTTTTTATAATCTTTTTATGGCTAAAACAACTCTAACCTCACCCAAATTCACATGGCAAAAGGAGCACTGAAGATATCGATACAAGTTCAATCCAATTACTAGAGGCTAAGATTGAATTATTAAAGCACATATCAGGGATAGACACTCGACTCACCAGGGAGCAACCACTGAAGTACACAATTATCGATGATGAGAGGGGAGATTTCCATCTCATTGTACGGCCGAAAGCAAAAAGTAACGCCTGCTATCGACACACTGCCGAAAGTACATTGGACAAGAGCGGCGACCGAGCTATTTGTATTGCTCGGTTGACAAGGTCAACCGGTCAACCTGAGGGCCGAGATTAAGGCCGCTTGTGTGGGGCGAGGTCCGCAGTGGAGATTGCAGCCAAGCCGGCGATTGACCAAGACTACGCTGCGGATGCGGCCGCAGATGCCGTTAGCCGCCCAAATGGCGCCGAAGCGCTGCGTGTGATCGGGGTTAGAGATGAAACGGTTGAGGCGGTATGCCTCACAACCGGTCAATCGCGATGAGCCGGTCTAGGGTAGTTTCGGCTCTTGCTGAAGTTCGCTTGGATCCAAGTTACAAGCCGGCGGACAGTAGCACGGTTGTGTGATGGCAGTTTTCCACAAGTGTTTGGCCGGTCTTGGTACCTCGGTTAAGGGTGCCACCTGGGCCAATGGTGTGAAGTAGAGGACGTCTGCTCCACGAACGCCTCAATACCGTTAGGCAGTTCTGCATGTGTCAGAGGGAGGACAAAACCTTTACACGTGTAAGGTGGTGAGAGGCGCCAAGATCGCCACCGCCCGTGGAAGGACAGAGGTAGTGCGCGCATAATCTCGGAGCTGCCAGGCAGCCTAGATATAGAGAAGGGAGGGCGAACGTTTCTGGTATGAAAAATTCTCTCTCACAAGCTCTCTCTCTCTTCTCATCATCTTCTTGCTCACTGAACTGACTTGAGCGTCGGAGGGTTTTTCCCAAGACACCACCGCCGGCACTCACCGTCCTTGTTTTGCAGAGACAGACGCCGTTAGTAGAAGCTCGACGTTCAAGGCGTACGGAGAGACGTGGATATTTCCCCCCCGTACAATTGGCGCCGTCTGTGGGAAGATTCTTTGATCAACCCTTGTTCCTCGAGCTTTTTCAGCCGTTTCCATGGCCAACAATGAAGAGATTCCGCTGTCCGTCGTCGATGGTGCTACTCCGGAGTTTGTCCGGAGGAGAGACGGCCTCCCCAATGCTCAAGCCATGGCGGGCCTGGAGACTTCTTCGCGAGGAGCGCGCGACAAACGTGGGAGGAGTCCAGATCGTTCGCGGAGTCCAGAGGGCCGCCGTCGCTGGGGGGAGTCCCGTGAGGAGCGTCTGGAGCACAAACTCAAAGATCAAGAAGCCCTCATTCAGAGGATGGCGGCGGAGATGGAGCTCCTGAAGCGTCAAGTGAGGGGGAAGGGTGTTGCTGGAGAGGGCAACCTCAGTGAGCGCACCCCCTCCCCACGTTCTAGCAGTCGCCGCCAGAGGGGGACCCATTCGATCTCAATCACCAGGAATTATGGGGTTGGAGATTCCGACCAGCGAGAAGACAGATTCACACGCGATAGCACCTATCGCCTCGCGCTGTCATCGACGACGCGATACCGCCTCTCCTCTCGTTCCAGGACCTCGTGGACGTGTTGGAGGAGAGAGCGCGCCGTCGAAGCTTCGAGGGTGCCGGCGCTCAGAGGTTGAGTGCTCCAAATCACTGAAGAAGAGGCGATGGCGCGCTACCAAAGTGATAGCCAACGACCGGTGGACAAGGAGCTAGCGAGACTAATTTCTCCATTGTCACCAGAGATCGAGAGCACCGCCTCCCGCGGATTCCACCAACCGAAATTTACGCCAGACGATGGCAAGACGGATCCAGACATGCATGTGAGTCATTACCGCAAGTAATGGTCGGACACCGACGGACGACGCCTTGATGTGCCTCATTTTCCCAAAGAAGCTTGGGAGAGCCGGGCTTGAAGTGGTTCGAGAGGCTCGGGAGTATCGGCGGGTGGCGGAATGGCGGAAGCCTTCGTTACGATTCAAGACAAACACCGAACTCCGGCGAGGTAGACCATCTCTGGCCAAAATGGAATCGGGAACTCATCAAGGCATACAATGCAAAGTATTGGGAAACCTACAACGAAATCCTCGCCCGCCAACTCGCCATCACTAATACAAGAGAGGTCTCCCGGGCATAGCCGAGAGACTCACTCACGATGCATCAACCAACCACCATGGAGTCTTTGATGCAGCGGATCAACGAACACATCCGCGTAGAAGAGGATGCCGCTTCAGTGACCGAGAAGGATAACCCGGTCGTGGGGGATAGACGAGTAGCGGGGAAGGTTCATTCGGTCGGGCAGGAGGAAAACCGCCCTAGTGACCGATCAAAAGATCGTCGCCGAGAGACCGGGCAAAATAATGGAAACAAAGGCATGGAAGCGGCCGGTGCAACCAGCGACGCAAAGAGAAGATGCTAAGAGGAAATTGAAGGCACGAACAGGGATCACTACGGTCTTCAAAATCCCCATCTACCGCATTCTAAGCGAGATCCGTGGAGAGCCCTTTGTCCGTTGGCCAGCCAAGTTGGGGAGTGCGCAGCGTGGCTTTAACCCCAAGTACCGCTGCACCTTCCATGAAGAACGAGGGCACCGAACAGAGGATTGTTTGCCGCTCAAACAACATCTGGAGGAGTTGGTGGCGGCGGGACATCTCGACCAGTACATTGATGGGGGAGTCAAGGCTGCGCCAACCGGTCAAACCGAACCAAACGGAATGGCCGCCTTAGAGGCCCCCCCGCAAGGAGTGATCAATGTCATCCATGGCATCATTGAACCGGCTAGAGTCTGCGAGCTAAGGGGGATGATCAAAAAGGCTGAGCACATGAGGGAAGTGCTCTCTGTTCAACCTGCTGTGAAGAAGGGGAAGGCCGAAGAGAAAGATATCCTCACATTTTCGACGAAAGATTTAGAAAGGATCCAGATGCCGCACAACGATGCCTTGGTGGTGACCCTGCGCGTCAAAGACTTTGAAATCAGAAGAATTTTAATCGACCAGGGAAGTTCGGTCGAAATCATGTATTATGACGCATTCAAGCAGATGAAGTTGGAAGACAAAGACTTAGCACCAGCAACGTCCCCTTTGGTCGGCTTCAATTCACAGCCGGAGTGGCCAATTGGGAAGATCATTCTACCGGTCAAAGCGGGGTCGGTTGTAAAGCAAGTGGAGTTCTGGGTGCTCAAGGTTCCGTCGACTTACAACTTGATTTTGGGCCGGGGTTGGTTGCACGCCATGCAAGCGGTCGCTTCAACCTTCCACCAAGTCATGCGTTTTCCAGCACCAAATGGGCAAATAGAAGAAGTTTGGGGAGACCAAGTGATGGCGAAACAGTGCTTCGTTGCGGTAAATGGCAGCCGAGCAGCCAAAGGGTTTGTCCAGATGATCGAAGAGCCTGAGGGCAAGGAGGTCCTTGAAGATGTTGGGAGGAATGCCGAGGAAAAATCGCTTGAAGATCCGGTAGAAGTGCGATTGATGAGAATGATCCAACTAAGTTCTTCCTTTTGGGGGTCATCATTGTCCAATGCCGAGCGGTCAGAATATGTCAACTTCTTGGTTTCTAACTTGGAGGCTTTTGCGTGGACGCCTTACGATATGCCTGGCGTCGACCCAAATTTCATTTGCCACCAGTTGAATGTCTTCCCTGATGCACGGCCGGTTATTCAAAGGACACGCCGCTCTGCCTTGCACCATGCTGAGGTGGTGGCAGAAGAGGTAAAGAACTTGCTGGAAGCTGGAGCGATAGAAGAAGTGCACTACCCCCGGTGGATTTCTAATACGGTGGTGGTTCCAAAGAAAAATGGGAAATGGCGAGTCTGCGTGGATTACAAACCACAACCGCATGCCCAAAAGATAGCTTCCCTCTCCCTCGAATCGACCAGTTGGTGGACTTAACCGCTGGCCATCAGAGGTTTAGCTTCTTGGATGCATATCGCGGCTATCATCAGATTGCCATGTACAAGCCGGACAGGGAGGTAACGTCTTTTACCACCCCCAGGGGCTTATACTGCTACAAGGTCATGCCGTTCGGACTGAAGAACGCCGGGGCAACCTTCCAGCGGATGGTGACGAAAATGTTCGCTCCTCTCTTGGGCCGCACTATGGAAGCCTACATAGACGATATGGTGGTAAAGAGTAAAGAGAAGCCTCAACATCTTGCCGACCTAGCAGAGATGTTCGCCATACTCAAGCATCACAAGCTACCGAACGCCCAAATGCGCCTTTGAGTTGGCAGGAAGTTCTCGGTTTTCCGTCACAAACCGGGGAATTGAGGCCGACCCATCGCAAATTAAAGCCATACAAGAATTGGAGCGCCCTAACTCCACGAAGGACGTTCAACATCTTGCCGGGATGGCAGCCGCGCTGAATAGATTCATCAGCCGGTCTTCGGATCGTTGCAGGCCCTTCTTCAAGACCTTGAAGTCCAAATTCTTCTGGGATGATGAGTGCGACCGTGCGCTGGCCGACTTGAAGGCTTATCTTTCCACGGCGCCTATTCTGGTCACTCCTCAGCCGGGCGAAGAGTTGTTCCTTTATTTGGCTGTTTCTCAACACGCGGTGAGCGCGGTGTTGGTTCGTGCTGAAGGCATCCAGCACCTACCAATCTTCTATGTAAGCAAGACTCTGCTCCCAGCCGAGACGAGGTACCTCCCCTTAGAAAAGTTGGCGTTGGCCCTGATGATGGCGTCAAGAAAGCTAGCGCATTATTTCCATGCCCATACAATAGTTGTATTGACCGAATTTCCACTCAAGGTGCTTTTTGAGAAGGCAGACTTCACAGGGAGAATCCTAAAGTGGGCCGTGGAATTGGGGCAGTATGACATCAAGGTTCAGACCGCGCACCGCGATAAAGGCACAAGCACTTGCAGATTTTGTGGCGGAATTTGCCCTGAACACACCTGCTTGCGGTTGATTTGGTTGATGCGATTTAGCACAACCCATGGTTTTGGCAACAAGTGTTAGCTCGCCCAGAAGCGAGCAAAACACAACCGTCAATCTAAGGTTGATTCGATGGGAGGTGAGAACAACCAGATAAGGAAAGAGACCGATTGAACCGACTAGGGACTTTGATTTGAGAAGTTCAGAATCCTCCGATTGTTGGAAGTTGTTCATTGGCGAAATGTGGAAACTCTTCGTTGACGAGCCTCTAATGCATGGGGCCGCTAGGAGTCGTGCTAACTTCACCAGATGGACTCGTCATAGAGCAAGCAATTACGCCGGCTTCGACTTCCAACAACGAAGCGAGTATGAGGCTCTCCTCGGTGAAGCGCATGAGAATGAAGGTCACAGCTCTTATGGTGTTCAATGATTCCAAGCTAGTGGTCAATCAGTCTCAGGGAGTATGAGGCTAAGGATGATGAATGGCCAAGTATCAAGCGTTGGTCAGAAGAGATCAAGAAGTTCTCTGCGATCGAGTCGAACAGATCAACATGAAGGAAATAGCACGGTGATGAATTGGTGGTCTCGCTTCACTCGGACAACCTTTCCCAATCCCTTGATGATTGAATTCTTACATGCCCAAAGATCGAGGAAGTAGAGCGGTGAGGTACTTTGCACCGACTTCGGTCCCTCCTGGATGGACCCCATCATCGCCTTTTTGAAAGATCGAACTTTGCCAGAAGAAAAGAAGGCGGCCCACAAGATCCGAGCAAAGTCAGAGCGGTTTTGGCTCTCACCTTCCGGCGCCTTATACAAAAAATCTTTCACGGGGCCATATTTGAAGTGTGTCCACCCCTCTAAGGTGGAAGCCTTCCTCTATGAAATTCATGAGGGCATTTGGCTGACCATCTGAGGCGAGATCTCTAGCATACCGAGCAATCTCATGAGGCTATTGGTGGCCATGCATGCAGGCGGACGCGCAGAAATATGTTCGCAGGTGTGAGAAATGTCAGAAATTTGCTCACCAGATCCACCAGCCGGCGAGAGAGCTGCTCTCTCTCACAAGTCCTTGGCCGTTCGCGCTTTGGGGATTGGACATTGTTGGACCGCTCCCAGTTGCACCGGGCAATCGCAAGTTTTTCATTGCCGCCACCGACTATTTCACCAAGTGGGTGGAGGCCGAGCCACTAGCAACTATCAAGGAGAAGGATGTGAAGAAATTTGTCTGGAAGAATGTGATCACTCGCTTTGGTATTCCCAGAGCCTTAATCTCAGACAATGGTACTCAATTCGATGGGAAACTCTTTCGCGGGTTTTGCGAGGAGTTGAAGATTGAGTTCTACAATTCGACGCCGGCCTATCCCCAATCAAATGGTCAAGCTGAGGCCTCCAACAAGACCATCCTGGATGGATTGAAGAAGCTTGAAAGCTAAGGGTAAATGGGTTGAAGAGCTCCCTAACGTGTTATGGACATACCGACTACACCGAGGAGATCGACCGGGGAAACACCTTTCGCCTTAGCCTATGGCATGGAGGCTGTTATCCCACTGGAAATTGGCATGCCAACCATCCGCTCAGAGAGTTTCCAGCCTGAATCGAACAACGAAGTTGTGGCATTGGAATTAGACCTTGCTGAAGAAAGAAGAGAGCGTGCGCTAATTCACCTGGCGGCTTATCGCCAGAACTCTCCAAAAAATACAACAAGGCAGTGAACCCCAGGTTGTTCAAAATTGGGGATTGGGTCCTGAGGAAGGTGCTTGGCAACACGGTGATCCCTGGTGAAGGAAAGCTTGGCGCAAATTGGGAAGGACCATACAAGGTGGTTGGCCTAGCGGGCAAGGGGGCATACCATCTGGAAGATTTGGACGGCAAGGCAGTCCCCCGACCTTGGAACGCAGCCAACCTTAAGGTCTTTTACTTTTAAGATGTAATTTGCTCTTGTTTAGCTTTCTTAGACCTTTGGCACTACATGTAAAAAGACAGCATTGCCTTTACAATATTTATGTAATGAAAGCTAGTCGCATTGTTGTTGCTATATTACATTGTTGTTTTCTATATTACTTCCAGTATGGCCTTTGCGGTCAGAAGATATGCCAGGCAAAATTGACCCAAGCAAACCGGTCAGTATTCCTCGGAATGGGCAGCATCAAGACAAACACTTGCGCATGGAACAATGCGATTCGAGCCGAAATGGTTTTGCTCGCCCGGAGTGTTGGTGGCATAACCAACTGGGTCAAGCATTGGCGAATTGCCCAATGCAGAGCCGAGCCGATTTGCTTTCGGCCAATCTAGCACATTGGTGAATTAACCAATGTAGTAGCAGCGGACTTTGCTCGGCCCCTTAGCATATTGGCGAATTGCCCAACATGGTAATCGCGCTGATTTTGCTCGGTGGGAATGGCAACGTTGGTGTCTTTTTCCAAAGAATTGCGGTCGAAATTTGAATTTGCGACCAAAAAAAGTACTAGCAAATTGAACAAACTACAAATGACATGCAAGTTTTTGCTCGAGGCGGATAATTGTTCTTTGCAAGACCGGCGGATTTTGCTCGGCGGTTCTTAAATGTCTATCTGGGACCAAGAGGAATTGCAAGGTTACTTGAAGACATTGTGTTTGCCTGCAGTTCGGCGGTCAAGAAGTTGAAAAGAAAGTTTGGAACAAGACATTCAAACATGAAGAAGCGAACAAAAACAAAAGATGTACGAGCAAAAAGATTGTAATTTCATTGATTAAGGAAAGTCATTACAATTGGGGAGCATAGCTCGTTACATAGCAAAAAGGCAAGAAATTGAAGAGATCCTCAATCAAGATCAAGGCCTTGTTCGGTCTCTCCAATGCACCTCGGTATTTGGGGCGCAAGCTCTTCTAGGCTCTCCTCGGCCTCGGCGTCGGCCCAAAGTAACGACCTCCTGCTTCTCATTCTCCTCGGCGTTCGAGGATTCGCCGGATGGAGTTTGCTCGGTTGACTTCTCCATCTCCTCGGCGGCCACCGGCGGCGATTTCTTCCTCGGCCTCTGCCGTGCCTCGGAAGAAGACGATTCTGCTCGGCCCGGGAGTAAGAGCATGTAGACGGGATATGGCGAGGCGGGTTGATGAACATTTGAGAATCTGGCCAAGGCCAACTTTTTCCAGCGGCTTTCGGCCGCCTTTGAAAAGATGTCCTTGTAGCTCTGACTGGCGCTCATAGGTCCTTTCCCGCTTAAATCCATGGTCCTCGCCTCGCCACCGCTTTGTCCATGGCGTCCTTGTTGGCGTCCCTCGGCTTCGGCTTCGGCGAGGTACCGAGCTTCTTCTCGGCCTTCTTCTTCTCTTCGTTGGCCCGTCCGAGTATCTGAGCGGCTCGTCGCGCCGCCTTGGACAACCATCTCGCCTTTAACCTTTCTACCTCGGCCTTGAACACTTTGTTTTCGGTGATGGCGTCACGAAGGCTTTGGCGAAGAGAAGCCATTCGCACGTGGGCGAGGTAGTTCTTCTGTGCGGCCTGCAAAATAGAACCGATTAGCAATATGCCAAAGCGCAGCAGGAAAACCGAACAGAAAGTTCGAGAAAAAGCTGTTGAACTTACTCGCGATGGATTCCGCCATGGCGGAGGACCTTCAGTCGGTCACTCATCATACTTCTTCATGTCACCGCAAGATCAATCCTCGTCGAGGTTGAAACCGAGGAGATATCCTTGTCTCGGCGTGAATCTGCGCGAGATCGCTCGGCCTTTGTAGGTGAACTCGGCGCCCAGCATCGGCGGCGAGGGCCTTGCCTTTGGTTTCTTGGGCAAGTTGTTGCTCGGTCTGCATTCGAGCTCGGTGAAGCGCCATTTGGTGGAGTCCTCATCCACAAGGCTCGACCGGCCTCCTCCTCTGCTTCTTCTTGGGCGGTGGCCGTCTTTCACGGCGAAGCACCGCCTTCATTTGTCCGTGGAGTTGAAGATCCTCCCCCGGTTGCTTCTGGCGTTGGGGACTCGCCTTCCTCCCCGGTGATCATTGACTTAATGGCTCTGATTTTGGCCATTTCTTGCTTTCGGCGGTGGTTGGGACGAGTCTGACCGGCGGCAAATTTGGATCTGGCTCGGGTGTTGGCTCGCGCAGGAAATCGGTGACCCTGCCTCTGCGCGGTGCTTGATAATTGTACGTTTGTTCGAAGTCGAGCAAATCCGTGATTCCTCTCTCGGCGGTATCTTGTGACAACACTCGGATTGCTTCTTGGTTTGGTCGGTTGTAGCGGCCAAATTCTTACCGCAAAAGAGTCAAGTCTTAGACCGGTGCAATAATGAGCAATTAAGAGAAGAAAGAAATTATGCAGTCGGTAGGGCTCCTTACCTGCTCTACCGAAATTTTTCCTAATCTGCCAGCCCGGTATGGGTGCCTCTAGGTCTTCGTAGCGACCGGACACCCACAAAAAGTCATCATCGTTTGACTCTTTGTCCGGGTTGCCTTCGATGGGTTTTGCTCGGCCCTTCTTCACTTTAAGGTAGTAGCAAAACCCACCCTTATTGGGCCAGACATCTTGGTGAAAAAATCTCATGAGGCCGAGATTGAGACCGTCAGCGGTTCACTTCATGACGCCATTTATTATTTTATAGGTGTTGTTGGAGACCTGGGTTGGGCAAAGCCCTGTCTGCCTCAAAAATTCGCAGATCAGGGGCTGGACCGGGAAGCGAAGTCCTCCCTCTATTATTGACACCACGGTGAAGGGGCACCGTTCTAGATCTCCCCACGGAGTTTCCCCCTTCTTGCCGAGCTCTATGACTACATCTTCTGGGATTTGGAATTCTTCTCGGAACTCCGCCATTGCCCCGGGCGAGCTAACCCTAAAGCGGTATTTGCCCATCTCTCTCGGCTATATGTACTCTACGGTATCTCGGTCAAAAATGTTGTTATGATTGCTCGGTCTTTGAGCTCTGCATAATGAAAAAAGGGGCAAGGGTTAGCACGGCATATATTGCGCGGCTTGCTATGGAAATAACTCTAAACGGTTCCAAGTCTTTGGCCGACCTCAACCTACCTCGGCCCGTCAGGACGGCTGATTTAGCCTCCTCTTTTGATGATGGTTTCTGCTCGGTCTAGGAGTTTTGACCGGTTGGATTCGAATGGAGGTTTTTGCTCGGTCGAGCCCAGATCAAGGGATTGGCTTTTGATTTCAGGTCGTTAGCCCGGGTAAACCTATCAGCCGATCTATGGTGCATACAGCTCGGTTGTGACCACAGTGCAAAGTCACAAACAGCTTTTTGCTCGGTTTAAACCCTCAAATTGGATCTAAATGAGCGCTTTGCTCGGTTCTGCCCAGTTTTCATGGCGTTCATGGTGTTCTTCCTAAGTTCCTAGCCCTTTCACTCTAACCTATGGAAAAACAGGGGGCACGAGGGCTCCCTCTTCTCCCCATTTTCATTCTCCTAGGGTGTGAAAGACACAGGCAAGACTTAAGCAACAAAAACCAACGAGTAAAGCACAATGGCACACGGAAATGAAGAACATGCTTGAGGAAGCCAAAAATGGCAATGGAAGTACAGTGAAGGGGATGAAAAGACTTACCAAGGACTCGCGAGAACCACGGGAGCTCAAGCACAGCGTCGGCAATGGCAAACAGGAGCAAGATCAGTGGCTGCAACGAGAGGAGGTGGCAAAGAAAATGGGCTAAGTTGCAGTGCTAGGGTTTTTTGGGCTCGAATGGAAGATGGAAAGTGAAAGGGTTAAACCCTTCATTTGGGGTTTAATGATGGAGGGAAGAGCTCTAATTGCTTTGAAAGAGAAGTGGGCAGCTTGATTTGACGACCCAATAGAGGCGATGACACGTGGCACTGGCAGGCGGTTGTCAAGACGGTTAGACGACTTTGATGGGGCGGCATTGATCATCACCGCCAATTTGGATTGCTCGGCGTAAAAATGTTCCTAATTCAATCATTGCACGGCGGCAAAGTTACATGAGATAGCTTCGGCTGGCGAGAGCTACTCGATCATAGCTTCGGTTATAAGGTAAACCCACACGATTGCTCGGATGGGTTTAAGGGCAATTGAGAGGAGATTTCCATCTCATTGTGCGGCCGAAAAAAGTAACGCCCAGCGCATCGATTACACTACCGAGTACATTGGACAAGAGCGTCGGCCGAGCTATTTGTATTGCTCGGTTGACAAGGTCAACCGGTCAACCTGAGGGCCGAGATTAAGGCCGCTTGTGTGGGGCGAGGTCCGCATGAGATTGCAAGCCGGAAGGATTGACCGCTACGCCGCGGATGCGCTCGCCGCAGTATCCGTTAGCCCGTCCGAGGCCGAGCGCTGCGTGTGATCGGGTTAGAGATGAAACGGTTGAGGTCGGTATGCCTCACAACCGGTCAATCGCGATGAGCCGGTCTAGGTAGGGTAGCTCTTGCACCGAAGTTCGCGCTTGATCCAAGTTACAAGCCGTGACAAGAGTACTGCCAGTGTGATGGCGATTTTCCACAAGTGTTTGGCGGTCTTGGTACCTCGGTTAAGGGTGCCACCGGCCAATGGTGTGAAGTAGAGGACGCTCGCTCCACTTAACGCCTCAATACCGTTAGGCAGTTCTGCATGTGTCAGAGGGAGGACAAAACCTTTACATGTGTAAGGTGGTGAGAGGCGCGGACTGCCACCTGTCCAGGGAAGGACAGAGGTAGTGCAAGATAATCTCTTGAGTCGCCAGCGACCTAGATATAGAGAAGGGAGGGCGAACGTTTCTGGTATGAAAAATTCTCTCTCACAAGCTCTCTCTCTCTTCTCATCATCTTCTTGCTCACTGAACTGACTTGAGCGTCGGAGGGTTTTTCCGGCACACCACCGCCGGGCAGCTCACCGTCCTTGTTTTGCAGAGACAGACGCCGTTAGTAGAAGCTCGACGTTCAAGGCGTACGGAGAGACGTGGATATTTCCCCCCCGTACAGATGATAAGTTTGTCCGATGCCTTGTTATGATATATGACTCATCACTCTCATTAACACATCAGTTCAATTTAAGAGTAGTAGTTGTTGTAGCATTGCACGTGCCTACAAGTATTACAGAATATTCTACCTCAAATTATTAGTTAAATCTAACAAAAGCAACACAATTTTTTTTTTATTTAAAAAAAAGTTATACTGCCAAAAGTTATATTTTTAAAATAGGATAAAATCTATTACGGTAATTTTAAAACGTTGTTAAATACTTGATGATGTCATTTTATCATTATGTATCACATTTAATGGTATTTTAAAAAAACGGCACCTATACTAATTTTATAATATTTTTAAAGCGCCATAACGTTACAGCGACGGATGTATTTTTAACGTTTAATACTAAACGTTACAAAAAGAATTAATGATATTTTGTACACCTACAATGATATTTTTTAAATGCCACTAAATGCTCAATTTCCAGCCGTATCTATGCTCTTAAAAGTGTACAAGTATAAAAGTTTGAATCAGTTTCCTCAACCTTTCTTCTTTGGCCACTGCCATAACTGTCCTCCCATATCTTTCACGTGGTAAAATAAAA
Source organism: Camellia lanceoleosa (assembly GCA_025200525.1). Classification (NCBI taxonomy): domain Eukaryota; kingdom Viridiplantae; phylum Streptophyta; class Magnoliopsida; order Ericales; family Theaceae; genus Camellia; species Camellia lanceoleosa. The sequence continues at coordinate 8,505,949 of CM045763.1, read as the reverse complement.
GATATTTTCTATTATGATATACCTTTAAGTATACTTTTAAAAAAAATAAAATAAATAAATGAATATTTGTGTAAACGAATAGAAAAAAGAGAGATGATTCTCTCCAATTTATAGTGGATTATGTAGATAGTACAATTCAAACCAGTGAAACAATGTAAGACTCTGTTTGAATGATAAATTTATAGAGAAAATTGAATAGAAAAAGAGAAAAAAAAATATTTTATTCATATTTTATTTAATTTTTTTTTCTTTTTAAAATTTTACGTAAATTTATTAATATGGTGTCTGTAATCCACTCACATATTCATTAAAGGTACTCTAAAGTTTAATTCGTATAATTTAGAGGCCTCCAAATCAATGCAATAAACCATCTAACTAAAGTGTATGTTTCGAAAATGGAATTTTGTATACTAACAAACTCATATGGAATTTCTATGCATTTCGAGATTAATGGTAATTTGTGTAAAAAGGCAACAAATAAAAAATAATATGTGTTTAGTTTATATAAGCGGCCTTTATATTGAGGCCTGGGTCCATTAATGATCTTTCATCTATGGGCTTGATTCGCAGGCTGGATTCAACAGATGTTCCGTTTGAGGCCCAAGTGGTCTAATAATAGCCTCACTCAAATTTCTTTGAACTACTCACCTCTGTTGATCCCCACCCACATAAATTAGTTTTTGTTTTTTTTTTTTTCCCTTCCATTGAACCCTAAACCCAAGCTTAGTTGGGATGGAGTGGGACGGATTGTGATCTCTATTGCATATTTGTAATGAAAATTTTATCATTACATTATCTAACGGTAAATATAATGAATTTTTTAATTTAAAATAATTATAAATTTTTATTCCTATTGCATACTAATTAGATTTGAAATGAAATTCTTTCATTATAAACAAATGTAATGTAATGGAATGAAAAGGATCCAGATCGGGAGTGAGATTGGGGACCCCTTGATGAGGAACTTTTGGGGGTGTCTTCAAGGAGTGCCCATCTAGTGGTGTTTCCTATTAGGCAATATTAAAATGGGTTTTGATTTATGGCACTAAAAAGTTGGGCACTAATGTCCCTAATTTTCATATAAGACAAAAAAAAAAATAAAAATAAAATAAAAAAGTTACCCAAAATAGAAATTAGGGGCATTAGTGCCCAATTTTTTAGTGTCACAAATCATTTTTGTATTAAAATATCTGTCTTGAACCTTGTCCAGCTGGCCCAAAATGCATTATAATATTGTTTTTCTTTATTTTACTTTTTGTTAATGCTTCATTTGTTGCTCAATGGGGGTTGAGTTTTGTTGTTGTCAAGTGGTGTATAACAATGTATCATCACTCCATTTTCATCTTATTTTATTTTATTTTCAAAAATCAAGAACTACCATTATATATGTTACTTTAAAAAATAATAATAATATTTTTTAGTTAGAATTCACAAATTTTGAGAGAGAATTTTCAATCAAAAAACTCTGACCTAGTGCATAACTCCACGATACCCAACTCCAATGCACTTGACATGGCTTCAATCCCGACTTCCAATACCATTCGATCACAAGGCCAATGGCCTGAAAAAAGCTAGATTGAAACAAGGAACTTTAACCATTTTATTCCTCAAACATTTTTTTGAACACCTTTGAAAGTATTTCGAAGGTGAAATGTTATTGTACAAATTATATAATAAAAAATGTTACTAAATAATATTCATTTATATCCATATATATAATATCTAAGATGGCATTAATCAGATAGTAATTTACATTTCCGTAATCATTCTGAAATGCTTCTTATTTCTTTTGGGAAAGACTAAAGTCACAGCTTTTTATAGGCATCAAAGTCATTCTCTCCCACTACAAAAAAGAATATGAAAAAAAATAAAAATAAAAAAACACAAAAGAAGAAACAAGAAAGCAAAGCACATGCAAATGTTTTTGGAAACAAAACTAAAACAACTGATTACCTCAACACATGAGGCAGTCATTGTGTGCCATGAACCCACCCTCACGTACCTATCACGTGCCATCCTCCACAAGTTTTTTTTTTTTTACCTATATTTGAAAATGGTTCACTTTTGTTTATTTTGGCTAGGTTTATTAACCTAACTTCAACCAAGTGTCATCGATTCAGCATTCAAGCACTCCTTATAATATATATATATATATATTTTTTTTTTGGTAATGACGCAGGGTGGATCTAGAATTGTTGAATTAGGGGTCACAATGAATGAATTTCATTCCGGAGTGACCAATAATTGAATATCTTGTAGAATGTTATACAATTTCTGTCTTAATGTGAGGCCTTTTCAAAGTTAGGCTGCTTATTGGCCACCAGCTTCCTCAGCCCATGGTGATTAGGGTATTTGGTTCTTTAGTCTCAATTAGTCTCTCCATTACATGTAATTTTCTCATCACACATTGGACACAAAATTCGGTGTAACCTCAAGTAGAGGTCCCGTTTAGTATTAGAGTTTATAATTTTATTTTTTTTTTAATTTTAAAAACATGTGACAAAGTATTTAGTGTATTTTCTATTTATAGTTATGAGTTAGAATTAACTTAAAAATTGAAGAAATTCAAACTGTCACCATAGTTACAACTTCTTGGATTAAGGGAGTCATGCCAAACATATATGTCCGTGATATTGTATTTTATTCCTTAGATAGGAGATTCTATGCCTCTTTTATGCTTGATTGCTAATCAACAAGATTAAATTAGTGATAAAACAAAGCAAGACAAGGAATCCTTTAGCTTAGAGAATATGATTCCGAGTAGTTAATTTACAACCTTTATCCACAGGTAACACATAAGCAATTTTGGTGGTTTCTAACTTTTGTTGTCTTTTTGGAGATTCAATTTCTGTCATTATAGGGATTATATGTAGTTATTAGTGATTGTTGGACTTAAAATAGGTGGGTTTAAGTTTGTTTGATAACGTAAATATTGATCATATTTATAATTATTTTTTTATCGATTGATAAGAAAAAAAAAAAAAAAACTATCGTTATACAAGTAATTTAGAGCATCTCCAGCCCTGAACTTCTTTTGTCATCAAATCTGATGAAAAAAAGGATGCTTTCCTCAATTTGATACCACTGGCTCCAACGCTTCACTTTTTATCAAATTTGCTCTGGGGACAACCGGTTGGTCGACCGGTAAGAGGATTTTTTTTTTTTTGAACTGTTTGAACCAATTTTTTTGAATTGTTTGAACCCTGTGCTGGTCGACCGGCCGGTCGACCGGTAAGGGAAATTTATTTATTTATTTTTAACTGTTTAAACTTTTTTTTGGAACTATTTGAACCTTTTGGTAGTCGACTGGTTGGTCAACCTGCCGGTCAACCAGTTGGTCGACCGGTTCGTCTCCCCCAACGATAATGCACAGTATTTTGGTGAAATGCGGAGCCTGTCCTCACTTTGGTAAAACGTTTGGTGAATTCTCGATTTGATATCAATTTGGTGAAACCGTTGGAGCTCCAAACAGTGCTTTTTTTAACAAATTTCAAATTTAATGACAGGTTTGGTGAAGCGTTGGAGATGGTCTTACAATACAATAGGAAATGTAATGAAAATGTAGTATTGCCTTCATGTTTTATGTGGGATATACATATGAATAATGTCATAATGACCATATAATTATAACAAATTATATTAAAAATGTTACATAAATATTAGTAAAATGGATTGCCCACGAAAGTCCTAACAACACAACTTTGAAAATCAACTAATAATGATAGTGATGTTGCATTAGTCTCTACTCTTCTATATATTAATTAATTAATTCAAGGTCAAATTCTTAACTTGAACAACTAATTAAATACAATTCGGATTGCTAAAATATATACCTACTAATTATAAAGTGTTCTGTACGGATGGTATGTGGTGGCCAAGTATGTTAAAAAAAATAAAAGGAAATTTAGCTATAAACTCTCTTTATTTTTCTTTCATTGTTAAAAGAATTAAGAAAAAAATTATACTTTCTAAACTCCCTCATAATTATAAAGTCTTGCATAAAGGACAAAATTTATTATTTAAATATTTTATCAGACTATTACACCCCTCAACTAGATCTTCCCATCTTCTCCGTCTCTCTTCTCATCCGCTCTACCAAGATCAGCGACGGACATTATAGATTTCACGCCCGGTAGTGGTGGTGGATCTAGATCTGGAACCAACAGATTTAGATCTCACAGTTGAGCAGAAGTAACGACAAATCTGGATTTTCGATTCAGCAGCAAAGGCAACATTGAAGACAACGACCTTGTTGACAGCAGCTTCAATCGCCGTTGGCTTTTCGAGATTATGCTGTTGCGTACGGCGGTGTCAACATAAAGAATGCTTCAATGGAAGTGAGGCCGAAGTTTGAATATGGTTACGATGCTAATGTGGTGAAAGGTTCAGAGTTTGATGTGGTGAAACTGTGAAGAAAACAACAACTGAACTTGTGACAAAAGTTCTATCCCAATCCGTAGCACGGAGTCTGCGTAGTCTCTGGATCTCTCTACGACTGTAAGAAGAACAAGAAAATATATGTATGTATATATATATATATATTTGTGTGTATGAGTGTTGTTGAACACATGTATTCTTTTCATTGAGATTTGTGATTGTTGATCGAGTTTTAGAAGTTTTTCTTCTCAATTAGATATGTTGATTTGTTAATTAATTTGTTTTGTTTTTGTTTGTTTTTTTTTTTTAAATTTATTTTTGTTATTTTTTATCTAATTTCATTTGATAGAACCAGAGTAAAATTTTACTTTGGTTCTATTGCTCTGTTTTTTGTTTTAGAGAATTAGAGTAAAATTTTACTCTGGTGTTAGAATAACAGTAAAATTTTACTGTCAAGAGGTGGTCATTGCCAAATACTTCAGCCGCCACAAACACTGCATTCACATTTTTACTTTTGTGCATTTTACTTTTAGCTTCAGAGTCTCACAGTTTACTCGTTTTTCAGAGTAAAATTTTACTTTTATATAGAGTAAAATTTTACTTTTGTGTAGAGTCTAACATTTTACTAGTTTTTCAGAGTAAAATTTTACTTTTATACAGAGTAAAATTTTACTTTTAACTTCAGAGTTTCACAGTTTACTCGTTTTTCAGAGTAAAATTTTACTTTTATATAGAGTAAAATTTTACTTTTGTGTAGAGTCTAATATTTTACTAGTTTTTCAAAGGAAAATTTTACTTTTATACAGAGTAAAATTTTACTCTGAAATACACAATGAAGATGGCTTAATAAGAGAGCTGATAGATATGAGGGTAATATAGTAAAAGAAACAAGTTTTAAAATATTATGAGATTTTGAAAGTATTTATATAATTCTTGTCCTTTTGAAAGACAAATTAGATAGTGAAGGGGCTATCACCAAATCCCAAAAAATAAAAATAAATAAAGAAGAAAAGGAGTTGACTTGTGATTGTTTTGGAAAGTGTTAAATAAGTTGACTTTTTGATTTATGAAAAGTGTTAAATAAGTTGACTTTTTGATTTATGACAAAAGATAAAAAATAATATGACTTAAATAAATTAATAAGTTAATAAATTGACTTATAAATAACTTCTCAAAAAGAGACATTAATTAAGGAAATGAGAAGGAACTTGCTAGTTGGAGAAGACTCTCTCCCGCTCTTAGATTATTGGGCATGAGTGACAAGCACGTATGTTTTGGGTAGCCTCAGCAGGTCTCATTTTGAATAGACAATTTTATGTAGTTTGAGAAGTTTGGTTAACTTATGAAGATAAGAGTGAATTAGAAAATATTTGTTAAAAAATTACAGACAAAAGTGCAATTTCAAAAAAGTGAGGTGAACATATGAGCCCTTACTGTTGATGAACATAATAGGAGAGAACCCAAACAGACTCAGAAATGCAAGAACTTATATGCAGACACTCCTACAAAAACGATTAATGAACATGAATCTCTACAAGTAAAATTCAAATCCATGACTATTAGTCAACCAAACCGCATGCTCACTACTACCACCCTAGGTGGTCTCACTAGTATTGTCCACAATATTGAATTTATCCATAACATGAACATAAACACGAACACGAACATGACCAAATGATTGTTGCATTGGATGGTGTAAAAATGGGTATATAACTTTAAGAGTTGTTCTGAGTGGCTGATGGTGAGTGTCTTTCTCACACAATTACTCAAAGTTTAAATTTTAGGGTCAAGTTGCAAAAAAATAATTTCTCGTGAATTTTCTAATTTTGATGTGAATAACTTGTCTTTGACCAGAATGAAGAGAATATTAATCGATATGTACATAAGTTGTTTTGAAAATTCCTGAGTGGTAAAAAAAAAAAGAAAAAAAAAAAAAAGAAAAGAAAAAAAAAAGGGTGTAGCTCTTGGAGGAGTTAATGGGATTGCTTCATATTGTGTCTAGCTCGAATGGGTAGACTTGAAAATTATAGCCGTTAGGTTTTGTCAAAAGCAATTTTTGTTTTACATCGTCAAAAAGAAAATTTGAACACCCAATAATTCAGCTCAAAAAAACACCCAATAATTAAAAAGGTCACTACAATCTCTCATCTCATCCGTGTAGAATGGGGCTATGTGTTTTCATCCCCCTAATGATTTGGAACCATATTACTCAAAATGAAAAAATTTAGTTGAGATTCAATTAATGTATTGTGGAGTTGACATGTAGAATTTATTTGAATAAAATTCTATACAAATTTTTTAATTTCGATGCCTGTTGTATCCAAGTCACAGCAAGTCCTATTATGAGTAAAGATGAGGCCTATTCTGATTTGTTGAGATGATTTAAATCGTTTAATTTATTAAAAATATCAAATAAATTATTTATATAAAAAATCAAATTAATTGAAAATTAATTACAACATAATCAAATCATATTTATCTTAAAAAAAGTTTGAAAACTTTCAATTTTCTTTTAAAAAATGTGATCTAATCATGTGCATTGTAAAATTTAGTAGGTTTCCCCTCCCCCCTCCTCCAAAATAAAGGAGATATCCAGAGTCGTAACAATTATAGAGGAATCAAACTAATGTATTATATAATGAAAGTGTGGGAGAGGGTGATGGAACGCCGTTTGCGAGATATAACAAAGGTGTCAGAGAATCAATTTGGATTTATGCCTGGCAAGTCAACAATGGAAGTGATTATCTTTTGAGGAGAGTAATAGAAAAGTAGAGAGAAAAGAAAAGAGACATTTATATGGTGTTTATTGACCTTAAGAAAGCATATGATAGAGTGTCCCGGGATATAATATGGTGGATGTTAGAGAAGAAAGGGATGACAAAAGATTATATTGATATAATTAGGGACATGTATAAAGGGGTGGTGACCACTATTAGATCGCCTGTTGGAGAGACAAATGAATTTCCTATCATTGTAGGGTTACATCAAGGATTTACCTTAAGTCCTTATCTTTTTGCTTTATTTATGGATTAGTTGATGAGAAATATTCAGGTTAACGTGCCATGGTGTATGCTTTTTGTAGACAATATCGTACTAGTAGATGAGACTAGAGGAGTTAACACAAAGTTAGAAATTTAAAGAAAAACTCTTGAATCTAAAGGATTCCGGATAAACAGAACTAAGACAGAGTATATTGAGTGTAAATTTAATAATAGTAACAATGAAAGTAGAGAATAAGTGAAGATTGAAAACCTGGAACTGCCTAAGAGTGAGCTTTTTCGTTATTTAGGGTCGATTATTACAACAACGGGGGAGATTGATGCGGATGCAGCCCATAAGATTAAGGCCAGATGGTGTAAATAGAGAAGTGCTTTTAGGGTACTGTGCGATAAAAGAATACCCACTAGACTAAAAGATAAGTTCTATAGAACGACTATTAGACTAGCAATATTGTATGTGACGGAGTGTTGGGTAACCAAGAATCAACATGTAAATAAGATAAGTGTGGCTGAGATGAAGATACTATGGTGGATGTGTGGCAAGACTAGATTAGACAAGACAAGACAGAATTAGGAATGAGTGTATTCGGGAATGGGTAGGAGTAGCACAGATAAAAGATAAGTTCAGAGAGAATCAATTGAGATGGTTTGACCATATTCAACGAAGGTCGACAAAGCCAGTAGTGAAGAGATGCGATACTATAACGGTAGACAGAAGGACTAGGAGACGGAGTAGACCTAAATTAACGTTGGCTAGCGTTATAAATAGGGATATGGATCTACTTAATTTGACTAAGGAAATGGCCTTTGATAGAGCAGCTAGAGAAAAAGGATTCATGTAACCAACCTCGTTTGATGGGACATAAGGCTTGATTTGATTTGATTTGGTTCATGGAAGCAGCTTGCGAAAAATTCAGAAAACAAGTTAAAAGTGTTGTCTAAAACATGAGGTGCTTTCAAAAGAAAAAAATTCTCAAAACAATTTTTTTTTAAAAAGTAATTCAAACAAGCTTTTACATGTCTCAATTTATGTTTTTATTATTATTATTATTATTATTATTTTTTGAGAATAAAAAAATTGTTTTAAAAAACAATACCAAATATCCTTTAATCCTTACCATGTAAAAATTCAATAACTTCCGACACAATACTACTAATTTGCATAAAGAATGATGCAATATAATAAGTTATGGGATTTGTTTTTTTCAAACGAAAATGCATTGAACCCCACTGGGGGTCGACCCCCAGTGAGGTGGAGGCCCGGGATTGGGCAAAAAAAATTGTTTTTTTTTTTTTTTTTTTTAGACTGTCAGCCAGTGAGGGTGCGCCACCTCACTGGGGGTGCGACCCCCATTGAAGGTCTAAGGCACTGCTCTTTTTCAAATGTCAAAATTCAATCAAGATTGAAGAAAGAATATTAAGGTTAGGATTAAAAATTACAATTATAGGAAATAAAATGCCGTTGAAGAAGCATAAATTGTGGTGGGGGCTGGGGCAAATTTCATTGAAGTTCATGCACTGGCAATGATGAATCCCATGTGCTCCTCTTGCTAAGTTTGACTCTCATCCCAAATGGGCCCTCATCAACAATTGGGGCGCCATACCACTTCCAATACGGGATAATTTTGAATATTATATTCTACTTTTAAGTTTTCTAATTTTATAACAAATAGTTTTATCTATTAATAAATTATTAATTAAATTAATAATTTTTAATGATATTAAAAATATATTTAATTAATAATTTATATAATTTTATTATTGTATAGAAATAAATCTATGAATTTTATTTTTTAAATTAATTATATTAAATAAAAAATTTTAACAAAAGAGTAGTTGTAATTTTCTAAATCACAGGGATAATCCGTTTATAATTAAATCTCAAGGGTGCATTTATAATTTACTCTGTCTATTTTTTTGTTTTTTTTAATACAAGTGTTGGGACCAATTTGCACACAACTCAATTAATTTTGAAATCCTAAATTAATAATTAAACAAACCTTTATAACTTTTTAAAATAATTCGAACTCAATAAATTAAATCTTATTTTTAAATTTTTACCACTCATCCAACCTATTGAAGTTAACTCATATATATAACTCTCTTGCCCACAAGTATTCTTAAAAAATATAATTACTAACAAACCATGTTGGCATTCAAAAATCTTAAACATCTATTATCTCCCATTAAACCACTTTTAAGTGCTATTTACACAAAAAGAAAACACATTATGAATGAAGTGATAAAATATTAGTGACACTTCTACAATATATATATATATATGTATATCCATTTTACTGTATTGTTTGATAAAATTGAAGATTAAAAATTAAGTATTGAAAATGAATGCTCAATTTTTTAAGTTGAAAAGCAGTTTGATAAAAATTTAAGTATTAAATTAAAACAACAATGATAGGTGACCCGAAAAGTCATGGCTCGAAACACCTAAAACGACGTCGTTTTAGATGTAAAACGACATTGTTTTAACACATTCGAGCCACAAAAATTCGGACCACCAAACATTTTTCAAATTAAAAATAAATTGTTTGATATGTATAAGATAAAATTTAAAATATATTATTTTTAAATTATATATTTTAATTTTTATATTGTAATGATGGTGGTGGCGGCGATAGTAATGGCAGTGGCGTGATAGTGGTGATAGCGATGATAGTAGTAATAAAATGATGGTGATGTTCATGACCATAATGACAATGGTGATGAAAGTAATAATAGTAATGGTGGCGGCGGTGGCATAGTGGTAATGGTAGTAGTAGTGATAGCGGTAGTGATGGTGATAATAGTGGTAATAGTGGTGGTGACATGATGGTGGTGGTTGTAGTGGTGGCAGTGGTAGCGATGGCGGTGGCATGGTGGTGACAGTGGTGACGGTATTATGGTTGTAGTAGTGGTGGTAATAGTGGTGATACTGAGTTTATAATAGTGTATATCGATATTTATCTTTAGTATTTATAAATTCAGTTAGAATTAAATAAGTTTTATATGATTTAAAACTTTCTTAAGTTTTAACTTACATTTTAATAAATATTTAAATTTTTAAGTAATATGAATTATGATTATCAAACGAGCTTAATTTTAAATATTGAATCATGTTGTCAAGCATATGATTATTCATAGACTTGCTTATTTTAAAGCATGGGTTACTTTGGTAAATCAAGATTTCATTACGTGGATTTCAATACTATATGAATTTTGTTAAGATGTGTTAAAAAAAATTGTACATTCTTGAAAAAAAAAAAAAAAAAAAAGAGGAAGGTAAATTACACACACTACATGTAAGGGTTTTTTTTAAAAAAAATTAATTTCATATTTTTGATATAATCACACTAACTTTCATTAAAATTTTAATTTAGATAACAATTAAATATTTTTTATTTATAATTTATTATATAGATGAAAAAATAATATTATTATTTTTAATCATAATATATATTAATATTTATTTATTTCAATATTTACCCGTCATGTGCATTAATTTGAGTTATTTTAACTTTATTAAAAAGATAGTAAATGTAATCATGCCAAAAGTGTAGATTTTTACCAAATATTTATATGGAGAAATTACATCCCAGGGATAGGAATTTTTTTGTTTTACACAAACATGAATTTGCATTCTGATAGTTTTTCACTTATATCTCATCATTGAATTACTCGCCTTTCATATATTTTTGTAGTTTTTATATATATATATATTGTCATTTGCCCTATTTATATGAGTCTGAAATCTACAAAAATGCCACATAAGATAATTATTTAGAAAAATGATTCAGGCCTCGACAATTCGAGGCGCGAATTGGCTCGAGAGAGGAGAGAGGGAGGAAGAGAGGGAGAGGGAGAAAGAGAGAGCAGAGGGTCGTCGCTGTCAGCCTCAGCCGTGGGTCGCCCCGTCGCAGCTGTCGTCCCCGGCCTGCCGCCTCGCCTCCCCTGCTCGCCAGCCTGCCCAGAGCTTGACCAGGTTATGGCCCCTCCCTCCGGGCCTCCCTCCTCCCCGCTTCTCCTCCCGTTCTGCAGAGCCCCCCCTTCTTCTTCTTCTTCTTCTTCTTCTTCTCCCGTTCTTCCTAATCTGCAACAAAGAAAAGAAAAAAAAAAAAAAACGACACCAAAACGACGTCGTTTTGGTGTCGAGGCAAATTCGAGGCAAAGAATTCGAGGCCTCTATCACGACTGAATTATTTAATAAAATATTTATTAATTTATTTAAAGTCTTTAGTGTTTTTATAACCAAAATATATATATATATTCTAAAATTTTTATTAACTATGTCAGATATAAGACTCAAATACAATCTATGTGAGTCGTAAACTTATACTCTCTTCCTTCTAAAATAATAGTTTCTTTTGGGAAATCTAATTTTTTTAGTAGTATAATTATTGCATTTGAAAAAAGTTAATTTTTCAAAATTATCCTTTTGATAGTACTTTTTTTAAGAATATCAATATCATAATTATACTTTTTATATTATTTATTAATTTAAAAGAATGACAAAATAAAAAATTTATATTATTTTTGTATTTAATTTTTTTTAAAAAATTAATATTTTAAAATAATAAAAAATAAAATAAGACACTAATATTTTAAAACGGAGAGACCATAAGATAATAGTAAAAATTTAAAAAATTTTAACGATCAAAAACACTTTTAAGAGATATAAGGATGGTGAGAGAAAAGTAGGGTAGAGGACAGGAGGAAACGGCTTCCTTGTAGCGTCTACAACTGCCACCCATTAACCATACACCATACCATACAGCCACCCACACATAAACATAAACACACACTACTCACCCTTTCTTCCCCTCCCCTCCCCTCCGCACAGCACAACCCTTCGTTCGGTCTCTTCTGTCTCTTCCAATCCAATACTCTCTCTAAATTCATTGATTTGGGGATTCTCATAGCCTTCTCCATCTGGGTTTTCTCATTCATAGACAAACCCATCCCGATCTCCGATTTTCCGATCGATTTCTGGTGGGTTTGTGCAGTGAAGTGTCTGACTTTTTCGGCGACTTCAAGTTTTTTCTGGGTTTCAGTGAGTGATCGTAGTGTGTGTGTGTGTGTGTGTGTGTGAGAGAGAGAGAGAGAGAGAGAGAGAGAGAGAGAGAGAGAGATGTGGGGTCTATCTAGATTTTCCGAGAAAGTGTATATGATGGCGGAAGGAGGATCTCATTACTGTTCTAAGAAGACAGACGATATCTGCTGTGATGGTTGCGATGAGGTAGATTTTCCCCTTTCTCTCTCATCATTAATTTGTTTCTCAATGATTGTTATTGTTGTTGATCTTAACTTGATTTTGTAATTTTCGATTTTTTAAAGTTTTCTTTGTTACAACATTGTTGGGATTTGGTTTTATTTGTTTGTTTTTGGTCGATTCATCATGCTTTGTTTGGTTGCTGAGAAAATGCGAGGAAAAGTAAGAGAAAATAGAGAGCATTTTGAGTTTTTAACATTTCATTGTCTGTTTGACTTCTTAACCGTTGACCCTTGTGTATATTCTATTCAATTGAAAGTTCAAGGGTTCCAAAGAACATGATCACAGAATAAACAGAGGGAAACACAGGGGATCATAAAACTCTCTTCTTGATCCAAAGAAACCTTGAGAGAGACCATGAAACCAATAGAATTTTGAATTGTATTTTTTTTGTGGCATGGGCTTTACAAAAAAGTAAAATAATTATTTGAAAAAAAACATTCTTTTCCCTTTTATTTTCTTTTTCATGGGTTCTATCGGCCTATACTAAGTTGTGGGTTCAAACATGAGAGCAGTCATTTTATTCAAATTATGCCAAATGTTCAGTTTGTACCCACTTAACCCCTACCAAATCCTTGGAGACTAAAATGGGTCTTCCATCCAATATAGGTACCAAACTGGGTGCTGTTATTTTACGCGTTCAAGTTTTTCCTTGAATTATGTTTCTTGGAATAGGTAATGATCAGCATGAATATTCCTTACAATTCTAGTTAGTATGTCCTTTCGATTATATTAGTAAATCCTTCGGGTTACATTACACACACTGTTGCCTCTATGGCTCTAATAATATCGAGGATTAGAACCCATTTACATCTCAAAGAATTCCATTAAGATTTGCACAAAGTAGGGAAGCCCTGTGTATTGTATTGGCTTGGATAGTGTTTCATGTACATCTTAATGTATTATTATGGTTGCTTAATAATTTCCCACTTGCTCCTCTGTGGAATATGAATTATAATCTCTGTTTTCATAGTCTTTGCAGAAAATTCGTCCTTTTTTTATTTTTGTATCTCTCTGTGTGGCGAGTCTTAGAAAAAATATATTTTTTTATGAATCTACAGGAACCGGGCAGAGTGTTGAGCATGTCGAGACTGCGATGTATTCTTCGAGGACTGGATTTGAAAACTTACATCTTTCTATTTATTATGGTTCCGACATGCATCTGTGTTGGATATTTGCATGGGCAAAAGATCTCATACTTCTTGCGGCCAATGTGGGAATCGCCACCCAAGCCCTTCATTGAAATGCCTCACTATTATCATGAAAACGTTTCCATGGAGCACCTTTGTAGACTTCATGGGTGGGGAATTCGTGAGTACCCACGACGGGTTTTCGATGCAGTCTTGTTTAGTAATGAACTTGAGATTCTCACCATAAGATGGAAAGAATTATACCCTTACATAACGGGTTTTGTTCTCCTCGAGTCAAACTCAACCTTCACTGGAATTCCAAAGCCTCGGGTTTTTGAAAACAATCGAGATCAATTTAAATTCATCGAGCCACGTTTGACGTATGGGAAAATTCCAGGGAGATCGAGGAAAGGGGAAAACCCATTCATTGAGGAGGCGTATCAGCGCCTAGCGTTGGATCATCTTCTCAAACTAGCAGGTATAACAGATGATGACTTGTTGATAATGTCAGATGTTGATGAGATACCAAGCCGATACACTATTGATCTCTTGAGGTGGTGCGACGACATACCCCCGATTGTCCATCTTCGTTTGAAGAATTATCTCTACTCTTTTGAGTTTCTTGTCGATAATAATAGTTGGAGAGCTTCGATCCACAAGTACGAATCCGGTAAGACTCGGTATGCACATTATCGCCAATCCGATGTGATCTTAGCCGATGCAGGGTGGCATTGTAGCTTTTGTTTTCGCCGTATCCATGAGTTCATATTCAAAATGAAAGCATATAGTCATTTTGACAGAGTGAGGTTCTCTCATTACTTGAACCCTAATAGAGTTCAGAAAGTGATCTGCAAAGGGGCTGACTTATTTGATATGCTGCCCGAGGAGTATACATTCAAGGAAATCATCGGAAAAATGGGACCCATTCCCCGTTCATACTCAGCCGTTCATCTTCCCTCATATCTTTTGGAAAACGCTGATGAGTATAAATTTCTCTTGCCTGGGAATTGTTTAAGAGAAACTGGGCAGATATAGCGCCAGCTCCGGAGGAGTTTTTCTGAATCGATTACTGAGCTGCTGTATATGTCAGTAGGTATTTATCATTCTTTCAGAAATGTTTGGAAAATTGGATGAGTTCTTGGATTCCTGGGGTGAAATCTGTATATAACTTTCTCCTTAGAGTTGGTCTTCATTGGAGATGGAACATATGTATTTGCATTGTTATGCATAACCCCCAAGCCCAAAGAAGATATGTGACTGTTCTTGGGCTTACCTCACGTTAGGAAATTTTGATTTGCGACTAATCTATGCATATATTTTTGCAAATTGTGCTGTTATTTAACTTGTTGACTTGTTCTTTGGCGTCTTTTTCTTAATCATTATCTACTCTGTTTCAAGTTTAAGGTTATTCTTGACAATTCTTTGATCTATAGCCACCTATTAAACACATCAGTTGCTGCAGCTTCTTGCTTCTTGTCAAAACAAATCATTAAAAAAAAAATTCCTATGGAACTTATATTCATAAGGCCTTAAAAATGTTTTTCAAAACCTGCAATTCTCTGTCCACAACCCTCAAAAGACCACCACTGCCAGCATCCCCTCCCCGCCTCTCTGTTCTCTACCTCATCTGCTCTATCGACATCAAAATCCACAAAACCTAGAATTGATGTGTGAAGGTTGGAGGGGAAAGGGGGTAGAGGTTTGAGTATCCTGTGTTTTTGGGAAGAAAACAGTGGTTTTTGGCTGGTGACTGTTTTGTGTGTGGAGGTGGTGGATTGATCTGGATGTGGCAGTAATGGGTGGCTGGTTAGAAGAGTAGGTGGAAGTTGGAGAACTTTTATTACTATTACTACTAATAAAAGAAATTAGAGATCTGTTTTTGTGGTTTTCTATTTCTAGTTTACTCAAAAAGTACTATTTATGTTGTTTGTTTTACACAAACACAAATATTGTTTCCAGTTTCTGTTTTTTCAAAACCAGTTTTTTTTTTTCTTTTTTCTTTTTCTTTTTCTTTTTTTGACGTGCAAAACCAGTTTCTATTTCATGTAAATTCTGTACTGTTTTTTCAACAATATATCCTAAATAATTGAGCATATTACTACTAATAAAAGTTATTAGAGAAAATGAATAATTGTAGTCCACTCAAAATAATTTGAGATAATAAGGGGTTGTTTGGGATAAATTAAATAAGTGCATTTTTTTGACTTTTTATGAAATATGGATTGGGTATGGGTTGAGTTTGAAGTGATATGGTAGAAAGGTAATGTGACTTAAATAAGATGATGTAACTTAAATAGGATAGTGACTTTTTGATTTTTATAAGTTATGTCAAACCAAGCCTAAGTTTTATTGTGAGTGTTTTTAGACAAGTTTTATTGAGAGTTGAGTTACTTTTTTTGAATTGGGTTGTTCTCCGCCAAGTTTAGTTATGCATGGATAGAAATTCTCTTCTCTTTCAGTCGTGAAGGTAGGAATCAGATGGTTTCTGTTCCACTAATAATATTTGGTGACATGTTATTATTTATTTAAAGCCGGACAAATTTTATTTTATCCCTTATAATTTGGGTCATATGCGAATTATCTCATTCTCATTTGAAAATAATCATATATGAACTAAAGTGCATTGTTAGACATTCTATTCAATTTAACATGTGTGAAACATGTGTCGGGCACAAATGGGTTATATGCTCATTTTTAAATTTTAAGGAAATAAATTGCACACGAAATAAAACACAGGGGGTTAAAGTGCATTTTGCCTCCTAATCAAATGACGAAAATATTTTTAGTTAACAGACTTAAGTTACTTATATATAGGGGTATTTTAGTTTTTTTATTAAATTATTACTGTGCACCACAAATCACAAAGGGATTGTGTAATTATTTTCAAATGAGATGAGAGTAATCCGTATATGGATCAAACCATAAGGCGATAAAGTGAAATTTAGCGGTTTAAAGTTGTTAGGCTCATCTATTTTTCACCACCAAACAAACCTTATAAATAGCATGCAAAAGCTCAGTTAAAATGTGTACATTCGCAGACTCAGAAATTATATATGGTCATCCAAATTGATGTGTTGCTTACCAGCAGCACCAAGTCTACGATGTCCGCCAGCAAGAGGGTTACTGGTACGCGCCGTCAAACAGCCACCTAACCTATGTCCCACAGATGCCACTTGGCACCTCCAATTTGCTGCCATCAAACTACCATCAAATGATCTTTGATGGCGGCTATGCTCAACTACAGGAGGGGTGGAGTGGCAAGAACAACTTCCAATATGATGGCACCCCCACTCCACCGAGTGGCCAGAACAACCACCAATATGGTGGCATCGCCACTCCACTGCCCTCAAACCATCGTCATATGAAGTTCGATGGTAGTTATGCTAAGCAGCAAGAGGGGTGGAGTGGCCAGAACAACCACCAATATGGTGGCGTTGCCACTCCACCGTCCTCAAACCACCATATTGCGAAGTTCAATGGAGGTGGCTATGTTCAGCCACAAGAAGGGTGGAGTGGCCAAAATGACCACCAGTATGAGTGGCATGTTCCGAAGGCAATTACCATGATGCAAGAATATGAGACTTCTTGGGGTGGTGGTGGTCGCAGCCCAGAGGCAGAGCTATGATGAGCAATGTAATCCTGGAAATGGCTACCAGAAAGTGGAGTATAAGGCAGTTAAAAATATCCCCAAAGCTAAGATTGACATACTTGTATTCGGTTATATGCTTAATGTGATGCTTTGGCAATAGCTCAAGGTGGCTCTCTAATGTCAAAGTGTTAAAAATAGAAAATAATAGGTATTGTTTACCATCAACATGTTGACACATGGTAAATAAGACTTATGCTTTCTTCTTATCTCTTCATTTTCCATCAATCGACAGATTCTTTTTATCTCTTCATTTTCCATCAATCGACAGAAAGGTGTCAATCTTTAAAATTATATTTGAATTATAAATTTGGATAAAAATTTGGAAAGAAAAGAAAAAAGTAAGTGAAATATAATTATATTTCATTCACATTTCATTCATATATTTTTTTTAATATTCCTATCCAAAGTCATGGTCTAAATACAATTTTTAAAAAATAAGAACAAAAAAAAAAAAAAGAAGACCGAATGATGAACACATGAAATCACATAGAAGGATTGGTGATTTTGGTACGCTTTTTTCAATTTTTGGTATTCGATTTCCAAATCACGTAAAAAAAGATTGGTGATTTTCCTTTATGTGTTCATAGCATAATTTGCTGTCCAATACTCATCAAAATGTGGTAAAAAAAGGAATAGAAAAGAGAAATTCTCAGGTACAACCAAGCATATGCTGGTTTAGGGATGACGCCAATATTTGACAGGTTATGAATTGGGGCCTCTGGTCCGTTTATTAAAATAAATAAATAAATTTCATGTTTGGTTGTTTGATTCCCTAAAATAAAATATTCTCTCTTGTTTGGTTTGGTAAGGAGCGTAACCATTCCATTTTCCAACGAATTCAATACTACATTTGTATAATTTTACAACGGTGCTAGGGAGCTCGAAAACGAGCTCCCCCGAATCCCCTTAATTTTTTTTTTTTTGTTTCAGAAGAAAAAAACCAGAAAGATGAAGGAAGAAGACGAAGCAGAAGGAAGGAGAAGAAGGGAGGGAAGAAGAAGAACAGGAGGGGGCATAAACCAGGGGAGAAGGAAGAAGAAGAAGAAGAAGAAGAAGAACTGAAGAATCAGGGGCGGAGGCGCGGCAATCGGCGACGGAGGCGGGGCCGAGCTGCGACGATCGGGGCGGAAGCGCGGCGATCGGCGATGGAGGCAGAGGCCTAGCTGTGACGATCGACGATCCCTCGCAGCCCTCCTCTTTCTCTTCTCCTCTCCTCTTCTCCCATCCTCTTTCTCTTCTCCCCTCTGCTTCTCTCCCTGTTTCAGTCGAAAATGGAAAAAAAATATAAAAAAAAAGAAAAAAAATCCCCAAAACGACGTCGTTTTGGGGATTAGGGGGATTAAGGGGAGCCAAATTCGAACTCTCAAACATTATTCATAATTTTATGAATGTTAGGTGAGAAAAATAATACAATGATTATTTTATTATTATTAGTCAAACAAATTATTTATACAAAAATAGTATTGTAATTTGACTATTTGGAGACTAGTCGGTTTAGTTAAAAAGTCCAAAAATTACTATTCGTTTGGGAAGTAGGTTGATTTTTTGGTTTTTTTGACTATTTTAGTCTGGGCTAAAAAGTTTGATTTGGGAAGGATTTTTTGACTTTTTAGCTTTTTTGACTTTTTTTATGAGAGAAAGTGTAATGATTATGAGTTGTATGTGATGTTTTGTTTGTTGAGGCTAAAATAACCTATTTTGTCTTTTGTGGCTATTTTAGTCAAAAAAAATCCAAAAAGCCTCTTTCCAAACAGAGACTAAAAAAGTCAAAAAGTCAACAACCCATATCAAAAAGTTAAAAATTCTCTTTTCTCTCTACTTTTTGCACATCTTTTCGTAAAAAGTCAAAAAATCATCCCAAATATACTAATTTTTTTTAATTCATATTTTAACTAAATAGTTAAAAAATTACTAAATTAACATGTTTTCAAACGAGACCTAAATTTCGCATGAATAATCAACTAGTATAGCCGTGCAAGAAAAAATCTTTGAATTACCAACATAGACTCAAGATGGTCTATCAAAGTCTAACAACACCTCACCAATTAGATTACCAATTAGAGAAAAGCTCAGTCCTTTGCGAAAAAATTTTGGACTACAAATTCAAAATCCTAGCTAGAAGGGCATTTTGTTCAATTCTTTAGAGTGCCGACAATAAAAAAGATGCAAAACAGCACAAAATAAAGAAAATAAATTCCTTGTAGATAGTGTTTTTTTTTTTTTTTTTTTTTTTTTTTTCCTTTTAATATGTAAAAAGTGTCATTAACAATTAGCGATTATCAAAGAATCATTTTTGCTTTTTCTGTTGTTTTCATTTTTGTTTTTGGTTTTGAGAAGATAATATAATTTTAAATAATAATAATGTTACGGGGTATTGATGACAAATCATATTGCATATTATTGTAACACTGTTTTAAGAATAATATGATTGTGGTGAGTTGAACCAACTCTCTCGATTTTCCTTTTAAATATTTTTTAATTACATTTTTGTGATCATATATATATATGACATATTTTAAAGACTTATTAATTATTATTTTTTATTTATAAAAAAGTCACATATGTAACTCTTTTTCATTTATTTACATATAAAATTCTATACGAATTCAATTTCAATTATAATAACTAATTTTGTATGGACTCTATTTGAGAAATATTTATTTTTCATATATATAGATATAATTTAATTATTGAAAAAATTAATAAAATATCCCTCTCTAACTTTAGGTTGTAGGAGATATCCAATATGTTTTTTTTATTAGCTAAGGTCCCTCAATGAAACTTTTCTGTAAAAATTTAAATTTTTCTATGTCGGGATGAAATTTCTTTGTATCGAATTTTCTCTGTAAAAATATTGAGTTACCCCAACTATTATGAAAATATTATATGCCATTCATCTTATAAAATTTTAATGTCAAGTACCTTAAAAAAATTCTCCATAATTATTATGATATCTGAAAAAAAATAATTATCCCAATATACAAATAAATAAGTAAATAAGACAGAATTTGCTTAATTATGTATATCGCAAAGATCAAATTAATTTCATTTTATATTTTTTTTGTCTATCTTATTGATGTCTTAATATTAATTTATATTTAATTTTTTATTTAACATGAAATTATATATTACAAAATATTTATATTTAATTTAAATTATATATACCTATATATAATATGTATGAATAATTCAAAAAGAATATTAAAGAAAAAATTAACACTCTACATAATTAATTTATGTGTTTTCTTCTTAATCTAACCACAACATATTTATATTTAATTTTTTAAATAAATTTTGCGTAGTTCTATTTTTACACATTTTTATTTTCCAAATAAATATAAATATAAATATAAAAATAAATAATTAGAATCACTTTTAATTTTATATTACTAATTCTCTTTCTAATTTAAATATTATTTTTAATATCAAAATGAGTGTTTATTTTACTATCTTATAATTTAATATATATCATATAAAATTATTATATGATAATTACACTTTTACAACACAACAGAATTAAAATTATCAAAAAAACAAATTATTTAACTAAATTTATAATATGTAAATTACACTTTTATAACACAATAGAATTAAAATTATCAAAATAAAAAAATAATTTAATTAAATTTATAATATTTAAATATTCAAGTAACACTTTTATAAAACGATAAGGGTAAGATTATTAAAATAAATAATTTAAATTTTATTTAAAATTAAAATTAAAATTATTTTTTTGTAACACATATCATAATATAAAATATCATTACATTAATTATAGTTAATTCAATTGTGATTTTATGTCAGATATTATATTTTTAGAAGTGATTTACATATATGTATAGTGTCCAATTTGATATTGATTGATTAAAATAATGAAACTCAATACTTTTTTTGTTAAGTGTTTGGAAGATAAATTGACAAATATCAAATGATAAATAGTGTGGAGTATTATTTTAAAAAATAATGATTCATCGAAAATGATTGTGTATATTTAGGGTACCTATTTATTTATTTTTTTAAAAATAATTTTTAAATAAAAATTTTGAATTTGTAATATTGTTGATAAGGCACCGTCATGAGTTCCGTCAAAAAAGATATGCAAAAGTAATTTGGCTAAAATAAAAATCTTACGGTTATTATGATATGTCACATAATTAATCAGAACCCCTTTGATAATTGAAATTATTAAAATTATAAAGATTTTGTGCTTGATTTCCGTTGAGGATACTGTTTATTATATGAATTTGAAATTTGTTATGTATCAATATAAATAACTCTTACGATCTTACTAATATAAGCTGAAATCTTATCTTTGATTCAATTCACCTTAAGCATTTTTTCGTGTAATAGAATATGTGGGGGCATATTTTTGTAAATAATAACACGTGGCCAAGGTGGCACTGAAGTGCCAGTCGAGGTGCCACATGTCCTGTCATGGCAACAAGGTGATCTCGGCTAGGCTGAGGTTATCTACAAAGATACTGGAATTCGAGATGAACGAATAAGCTATAAGAGTCCTAGAATGGGGGAGGACCTCAGCTGGAATAAGGATAAAACTCTTAGGGAGTTTATCTTTATCTATTGGAGAGTCTAGATGAGCATTGAGCCAGAGTTCAAAAGAAGCTAGACTTCTACAGAAATCAAGTTAGTGTTGGCTATAAAAGTAAGACCCTCGTGAGTCTAATGTACGTTTTTTTATATCCTAGCTAGTGAGTTAAGCACTGTTTGCTATCTTTGAGAGATAATTAAGTACTGAATTGATCGTCGGAGTGCCGTCGGGTGGACGAACCACCACCGGAATCTTATCTTTCTGTGACAGGTTGTTTGGGCGCAATCTATTCTGTTGGTGTTTTCCAGCTGAGTACCTATTTGGCAGTGAGGTCAGAAAAACAGCACCCATAATTTAGCTCCATCTGTGGGAAAGAAAGGAGAATAGATGGCCAATGACGGACAAAAAGAAAAAATTGGGGACGACATCCCTACTGGAAGTGGTAAATACATTGACCCTAACGTAGAGGAGGATAACTGCAACAAAGAACCTCGGGATAAGAATCCTAGAGAGAAAGACGTCGGCCAGGAGGGAGACATACCAAAGAAGGTAGACCGAGGCGAGTATTATAATGAGAACGACCTTCAGGTATGGAAAGAAAGATGCCTACGGAGGGACGACGAGATAAAGGGAATCGCAAACAAATTGGCGGACCTGCAATCGATCGTCAATTTCATGATGCAGAACAACGTCATGCAACCACCGTTTCCGTTACAAGACACGCCGATTCCAATGGCCAAGAACAATGCCCAGAAAGGGGGGTAGAAAACAGTTCCTGCAGTCTCTCAGCATGACAGGACCAAGGAACATTCTCACCGGCCTTCACGGGAGGTCGGGCAAGGAGAGTCGATGAAAGGAGAGTCTCGGAAGACACATCGTACCAAAGAAGCCTGCACTAAAGAACATCGGCATGCTCAAGGAAAGGAGCATTGTTTCGACACAACTAATGGAGGGAGGTCTAAGAGGACTCATAATGACACTGGGAGTAGCGCACCAAAAAAGTTGAAATCCGTTGATAGCTGAGCTCCTGGTCGAACCAAGGAGGACTTGAGGGATTACCTCCAAAGGAAGTGATAGGATGCCGAGGTAACATCTCCGGTCAGCCGAGAACGCCGTTTTCGATAGAATTGAACAAATTTGATGCCCCGAAAAGGTTCCACATACCGAGATTCCAGATATACAACAATAAGTCTGACCCTAACTTTCACATCGGCTTGTACCTAAACTCAATGACACTGTACACCGGAAACGAGCCGTTGCTCTGCAAGGTGTTCCTCTCATCCTTTGGGAAAATTGCATCAAACTGGTTTCACAAGTTGCTGAAAGGAACTGTGAAAAGTTGGGAAGGCCTGGTTGAGATGTTCGTAGCCAGGTTTGTGACAAACAAACTACAACCATTGAGGGTGGACTCCTAGATGGCTTTGAGAATTGGCGAGGATAAAAGCCTTAGGGCTTATGCCAAGAGGCATTATGAGGTATTTAACCGAATACCAGGGTGCAACCAAGAGGTGGCAGTCGTATCCTTTAAAAACAGCATGAACGATGATTGTTTGCTTCAAAAATCACTGGCAAAGACATTGCAAAAAAGTGTGGAGGAACTCATGGCCAAGATCAAGAAATATACGAGAGCCAAGAAAGACACGCTAGGGACAAAGGCGTCGAAACAAGAGAAGAGAAATAGCTCGCCAAAGCGAGGTCGAGGTAATACTAGATATAACAAGCAAGAAAGAGGACTGAGGGCTGCATAGGCAATCACTACCGTATTCCGAATTCTGGTTTACAAAGTCTTGGAAAGAATCCGGAATCAGCCCTATTATGGAGCACCAGAGAAGATTCTTGGCGAATTTATGGGAAAAAGTTCAAGGGTGCAGAACCCTAAAGGCACATCTAGAAGACCTAGTAAGACAAGGTCATTTAAGAGACCTAATAGATAAGGCCAGGACAAGAGAAGAACAAGCGAGACTGCCTTAGGCACCAACAGCACCGCCTTCACCAGCACCATAGCCGCACGCAGACAAACCTCGAGTGATCAATGTGATCCACTCGAAGGTTAACAAGAATGATATGCGGGGAGAGACACAGAAGGTAAAACACCTACAACATGTATATCAAGCCTAGCAAAAGAGGCCTAGGATAGACGTGTACCAGGGACCCATGGTGTCTTTTACTGAAGCCGACCTAGACATGGTATAACATCTACACAACAATCCTCTGCTAATATCCCTCAAGATTGGAAAATGCTAAGTAAGGAGCATTCTGATTGACCAAAGCAGCTCTTGTGACATTATGTATGTCAGAGGTTACAAGGAGCTCGGCCTTCACCAAGATGACCTCGAGCAGTCCAGTAGTCTAATGGCTGGGTTCAACGGAACGTCAACATGGCCCTTGGGGCCAATAAATTTGGAGGTACGGGTAGGCACTATGCAGGTAAGTACAAAATTTATAGTGATTGACACCCCCTCCTCTTACAATATTATCCTGGGAAGGTTGTGGTTACACATAATGAAGGTTGTCCCCTCTACACTACACCAACTATTGTGGTTCCCAACAGAGCATGGAGTTGAGGAGGTCAGAGGGGATCAGGTGCAGGCAAAGAATTGCTCCATGGCAGCAATGAAATCCATCTACAGCGTGCGAGAAGCAGAATCAGCAGAGATTGAGGACGAGGACATGGAGGTCTTGGAGGATGTCAGCAAAGAACCAGCTGAGAAAAGTGAGGAAACCTTGAAGAAGATCCTAGTCCAGCAAGGGGATAAAGAGAGCTTCTTCTTTCTCGGCTCAGGCTTGGCTGAGGAAGAAGAAAGGGAGTTAGAAGCCTTCTTACGAGCAAACATTGAGGTGTTTGCCAGGACACCATACGAGATGCCTGGCATTGACTCCGAGGTCACTTGCCATAGGCTGAATGTAGACAGGTCAGCTAAGCCAATTATTCAATGGGCTAGAAGGCCGACCTTGATGCATGTTGAGGCAGTAGAAGAGGAGGTGGATAAATTGCTGGAGGCCAAAGTCATTTGAGAGGTAAACTACCCAACATGGTTATCAAACACAGTTGTTGTAAAGAAGAAGAATGGGAAGTGGAGGATCTGCGTGGACTTCACCAGCTTGAATATGGCTTGTCCCAAAGATAGTTTCCCACTCC
Source organism: Camellia lanceoleosa (assembly GCA_025200525.1). NCBI lineage: Eukaryota > Viridiplantae > Streptophyta > Magnoliopsida > Ericales > Theaceae > Camellia > Camellia lanceoleosa. Next base: position 8,480,843 of record CM045763.1, on the reverse strand, counting down.
CTAAGATTGACCAATTGGTGGATGTCACTTCAGGGCATGGAATGATGAACTTCCTAGACGCCTACAGGGGGTACCATCAGATAGCCATGTACCCTCCCGATGAGGAGAAGGCTGCATTCATCACCCCAAAAGGGCTGTATTGCTACAGAGTGATGCTTTTTGGGTTGAAAAATGTAGGAGCAACTTACTAGAGATTGATGACTAAGATGTTTAGACATTTAATAGGCAAAACAGTAGAGGTATTCATTGATGACATGGTCGTAAAGACCAAAGAGCCTAAGGATCATCTGGCCAACCTGAAAGGAGTCTTTGATATCCTGAGGACATTTCGGCTCGGACTCAATGCGTCGAAGTGCGCATTTGGAGTTAGGTCAGAAAAGTTCCTAGGATACTTAGTTAGTAGAAGGGGCATTGAGGCGAGCCCAAATCAGATCAATGCCATATTGGACTTGAAGAGCCCAACATCAGCAAAACAAGTGCAGATGTTGACTGGAAGGGCCATAGCCTTGAATAAGTTCATAAGTAGAAGTTCTGACAAATGCAAACTGTTTTTTAGTTTAGTGAAGAAGGCCACAGATTTCTTATGGACAGAAGAGTGCGAAGTCGCCTTAGCCAACTTGAAGAAATATCTTACCACAGCTTCAATGCTCTTAAATCCAGTACTTGGAGAGGAATTATTCTTGTACTTGGCGGTTTCGGAGCATGCAGTAAGTGCGGTAATAATCAGAGAAGAGAAGGGAAAACAAAGGGCAGTATACTACGTGAGTAAAACTCTAGCAGATGCAGAGACCATATACTTATCCTTGGAGAAACTAACACTAGCCTTAGTAATGGCTTCCAAGAAACTGAATCATTACTTTCAAGCCCACAAGATTGTGGTATTAACTGAGTGTCTTTTGAAGTCCTCGTTGCAGTAAGGAGATCTGACAGGCAAGATAGCCAGATAGGCAGTGGTGTTGGGCCAATATGACATGGAATTCAGACCCAGAATAGCAATCAAAGGCTAGGCTTTGGCCGACTTCGTAGCCGAGTTTACATTTGGCGCCATCCCACGTCGGGCTCCGTTGAGTTGCGGTTTAGGATGTCCAGGTGAATAGAAAGAAACCCAGCTGGGGATAGCAGAACATGAGAAAGAAGAGAAACTCATGCCCTGTGATATTTACATCGGCGACTCATTTTGCCTGTTTGTTGATGGGAGTTCAAATCACCAGGAAGTAGGGACAGGAGTAGTGCTAGTCTCGCCAAATGGGCGGATGCTGGAACAATCTATTTGTTTGGAGTTTGAAGTCTCAAACAACGAAGCAAAATATGAAGCACTGATCGCAGAATTAAAGTTTGCAGCAGCAATGGAAGCCGACAAGGTAGTGGTTTTCTGTGACTCCCAGCTTATCGCCAACCAAGTAACAAGCGAATACATAGCCCAAGATAAAAGAATGATGGCCTATGTAAAGAAGGTTGTCAGACTGGTAGCCTTATTCCAGGATTGTCGACTACAACAAGTTAGCCGAGATGACAACAGCCATGCTGATGCCTTGGCTAACCTGGCTAGTGCAATGAAATCAGGAGAGGCAAGGACAATAATGATTGAATATTTGTCAGGCCCAGGCGTAGAACCACTGAATACAGAGTATGAAACAATGTGTGTGGAGATACGACCAAGTTGGATGGATGCAATAATAGTGTTCCTTAGAGATGGAAAGTTGCCAGATGATCACAAAGAAACACACAAAATCAGACTAAAGCCAGCAAGATTCAGTCTGACAGCAGAAGGACATCTCTACAGAAGGTCTTTTACTGGTCCCCTTTTGAGATGTGTGCATCCTTCACAAGGTGAAAACTTTCTGTATGAAATACACGAAGGAGTATGCGGAAGCCACGCAGGGGGAAGGTCACTTGCTCATAGGGCCATTACTTAGGGGTATTGGTGACCCTATATGCAAAAAAATACTAAAACTTATGTCAGAAAGTGTGAGAAGTGTCAGAGGTTTGCACCTTTGATACATTAACCAGCAGCAGATTTAAACCTAGTGTCCAGCCCTTGGTCATTTGCCCAGTGGGACATGGATCTTGTTGGACAACTACCTCAAGCGATTGGACAAAGGAAGTTTCTACTAGTGGCAATAGATTACTTCACCAAGTGGGTAGAAGCTGAACCCCTTATAAAGATTCGGGACATTGATTTAAAAAACTTCATATGAAAGAACATCATCACTAGGTTTGGGATTCCAAGGGCAATAATAGCAGACAATGGTACACAGCTTGACAGTAAGCTAATCGAGACTTTCTGTGTAAAGTACAAGATCAAGAACTACTACTCCACTCCGAGCTTCCCTCAAAGCAATGGTCAAGCAGAAGTGTCCAACAAAACTATCTTGGATGGAATTAAGAAGAGGCTGGAAGCAGCAAAGGGAAAGTGGGTGGAAGAGTTGCCCAATGTACTTTGGGCATATCGGACTACGCCGAGAAGATCGACTGGGGAATCCCCATTTGCCATGGCTTATGGCATAGAGGCAGTAATCCCATTAGAAGTCGAGTAGAGAATGAGACTAATGAGGCATTTTTGGCTCGAGATCTGGACCTATTGGAAGAAAGAAAGGAGAAAACAGCAATTCGGCTGCGAGCATACCAGCAGCAATTTGCTAGGGCTTACAATAAGAAGGTCAACCCGCGAGAGTTTCAAGTTGGAGACCTCGTCTTAAGAAAGGTCGTCGGCAACAAGAAAGATCCCAGAGAGGGAAAAGCTTGGCCCAAATTGGGAAGAACCTTATAGAATCATCTCGGTCGTTGGCAATGGGGTATACAGGCTTGAAGAAAGCAAAGGCAAAGAGTTGCCAAGACCCTGGAATACTTGCAACTTGAAGTTTTTTTATCATTAGATTTTTAGTTTTTTAATTAATGTTTTTTGTTTTTAGCCGAAGTAATAAAATTTTAGCTCGATTTTTTATTTTAAACTTGTGTAATACGACTGACCAGTCCCTTAGCGATGTTTCTAAGTGAATTATGACGAGTAACTTAGACTTATTATATGACAGAGTTGAATTATACTTGCATATAATAGAATTGAACTAAGTTGGCGATGTTTTTGAGTGAAACATGACGAATAACTTAGACTTATTATATGGCAGAGTTGAATTATACTTGCATATAATAGAGTTGAACTAAGTTGGCGATGTTTCTGATTGAAACATGACGAATAACTTAGACTCATTATATGACAGAGTTGAAATTAATACTTGTATATAATGGAGTTGAACTAAGTTGGATTAACCTAGATTTGCCATATCGGCAGAATCAAACCCAGATTAGAACTAAGTACATTTGAGTAAGATTAATAGAGGAACCAAGGCTGAAAACCTCGGCTAGTCTCTGTTTGAATCTAAACAAAATCGTAACCACATGCTTAATGAGAACCTAAGTGAAACTTAAGTTCACATTAGGGGGCAGAGAGCTAGAAAATAATAAGTAATAATTTAAAGTATTTGGGACTTGTTGAACTTTTTTAGAGAAATTTACAAGTTAAAGTCAAGCCGAGGTAAATTTGAAAGAAATACATCCGTACTTTCTGAGATTACCTGGTTGCAAAACTTTGAAAGTATGGAAGGCTGAAATCTTGGTAGAAGACAATAAGTAAAGTGGCAAGTTCTAAATAACACTTGTGAAAATATTTTTACAATGTTTTCAAGTGTTAAGCCAAGGCCGAGATGAACAAATTGGAAGTTATGTCCGAGGTATTTTTCTCCGAGAAGACTATACAGCTAAAAGAATAAATTGAAGACATGTAAAATATTCTAAGTATGAAAGCAGTAAAGTATACAAACATACAAACACTTGAAAGAAGAAATTACACTTGCATTCAAAAGAAAAAAAGGCACTTCGGCCTATAGAAGAATTACCTGTTCAGATACAAAGAGGGCACATCAGCCAAATGTAGAGCTAACATTGTTCAAACAAAGTATTTCAACTGTCCAAAGGAAAGGGAAAAAATGAAATTTCCTAAATGCTAGGATTGGCTTGATCGGATGGTGGTATTGCAGTCTTATCGGCCTCTATTTCAGCATCTATTTCTTGCAAAGTCTTGTCTGCACTCTTTTCAAGATTAATCGAACCTCGGCTTTAGATGTGGTTGGCTTGGGGGAGACGCCCTTGGATGCCAAGTCATCCTCCTCATCCTGAGTTAGATCAATTTGCTCATTGAGGGTAGGAGACTTGGAGTCAGTGGTAGCCTCCTCCTTTACTTCGTCGGCTTTATCGTCCTCGGCGTCGTCCTCAGGCTCTGGCGGGAAAGACACCTTGAGCTGGTTGATGTTGCGAAGGTCGGAGTCCATAGAAATAGCCAATTTGTTGAGGGCTGCCGTCTAACTGAGGTAGTAACATTGGTTAAAAGTCAAGTTGACTTGTTGCTTGTATTGGTCGCGAACGGTGGCCTTTCTCTCTTCAAAGGCTTTTTCATCGGCCACCTTCACCTCGGCCTCTTTATTTGCAAGAGCCTTCTGAAGCTTGGCCTCCATATCAGCCACTTTGGCATTGGCAACTTCAAGGTCGACTCTTGCAGCCTCGACTTCATCTTTTGCCGCCTTGGCCTTTTACTCAGCCAGACTTTGAGCAATTTTGGCGTCCTTGGCCTGGTCCATGAGAGCGCGATTACTGGCCTCGGCTTTGTTAAAGGAGGATAGGAGTTTGGCTGCTTCTTTTGTTTTCTTCACCAAATCTTTTCCTATCATCTTGGTCTTCGTGGCGTAGGTGTGAGCGTGCTGGATGGCCTACAAGAAGTAACACAGATTAGTGGAATCTAACTAAGTATGGAAAGACTACCAAAAATAGTAGGAAAGAGGTTTACCAAGACCGAATATTGCATCATAAAAGCGAAATCTTCATATTCGTGTAGCTCGACCATACGATTCATGTTTTTGGACAGAAGAACTGTCGTGGACAAGGCCGCGCCGACCTCAAGGTTTGAAGCACTGTCACTGGCGGTAAGAGGTCTATCGTCAAGCATGATCTCTAGCGCCCAGACCATGCCTCGGGGGTAGCTGCTTCTCTCTTGGGGGTCAAACCTCGGCTTTTTGGAAGGTGGGGCCTCGGATGCTAGGTCTTTAGCTGGACGCTTTTCGGCGAAGGGGGTGTTCTTCTCGGCCTCGGCTAGCTTTGAAATGGACACAGTGTCCTCAGAATCGATCTAAGTCACTGTAGCCTTTGCCTTAGCCTTCTTTATTTGTTTCGGCTTTGGGGGTGGTTGAGAAGGAGAAGAGGATTGGACTGTAACGACTCCAGGAATGTTAGCAAGTAAGTCTTCAACAACTGCAGGTTTGCACCCCATCTCGTCGGCAGTGGTAGCGGCTTTGACTTTGGTGTCGAAATAAATTATCGGAAGTGCAGTAGGTGGGTTGGCTAGATCGGAAACCGAAGCCTCAACACTTTGGCATTTTCTGCTACGAGTTCTACCAGCAAGAGTGTTGGCGGGAACTCGGCGACGGCGTTGGTGCTACGCTGGAGGAATCAGTTGAGGAGCCAATGTTGATGGTTGCTTTGCTAGGTCAGAGGTTGAGGCTTGGTCTAGCCGTGGTGATGAAGCAGTAGAAGGAGTTGTCGTAGAGGGTGGAGACTTGCTCTTCTTAGGGACGTCGGGCAAGGTGGATTTATAAATTGGGATGTAGTTGAGTAGCAGAGGGGCCTTGCACTAATTGACAAGCAAGCCCAGCAGCTTCTTGAAGTCTTTGCTAAGATAAAAGGTTTTGCGAAAGTCCTTTGGAGGCTGAGGAAGAACTGCAAAGTAAAAAACAGACATTAGAACATATAAAAGGAACAAAAGTAATAAAGACTTGAAAGCAAGTAAAGTGACACTTGGTTCTTACCATTACCCTCTTTAAAGATTGATCGGCTCAAGGGGTAGAGGCAGAGGTCATCATCTGGTGGGAACTCCCAGTTGCTCGAGATGATGAAATAATCATCTCCAGCACCTTTGTTGGAGTCTGGTCGGTCAGCAATAAGTTTGTACTCGGTCAATCTCGGCTTAAAGTAATAGATGTAGCCTTTTTCTGATTTAAAGGCACACATGGTACAGCAGTATTGGATGTCGGCTAGTGTTATCCTAGAGTTTTCTCGACTAGCGAGGGCAATTATACCGTTTATGACTCTGTAGGAGTTAATGGCTAGCTGCATTGGGTTAAGTTTATAATAATAAAGGACTTGGCGAAAAAGGATGTCGAAAGGGAACCTAAGTCTGCACTCGATAAAAGCAACTACTGGGAAAGGCATGAGGTTGTCATTGGGCATAATGGAGTCCTCCTCCCTAGCCAACCTGAGTTGGACATTGGCAGGGATGGAGAACTCCCTCCTAAAATGCTCAAGTTTTTTCGGGGTATCTATCCCCTACCTAAACATATCCATAACATCAACAAGAGGGACAATGTGTGAGAATTCAGAAGAAAGAGGTTTGTCTGGGTTTCAGGGACCTCGGCTAAACCCAAAATAGAAACTGGGGTAAGGGTTTTTCAAGATCAATGGGAGATTGTTTCTGTTTTCCTAAGAATGTGATTTCTTTACCAAAACCCAAGCCTAAATCTATGTAGAAGCAGAGAAATAAAGGCAAGAATCAGGAAAATGAAAACAAGAAAACAGAAAAAAAAAAAGTGTGATCCAGAGTCAAGAAAGAAATACGAAATCAAGAACATTGTAGCGAAGTGTGTGCAGGTGTGCAAAGCCAAGGACAGTGGCAAATTATGAAAACAAGTGTATGAACAGTATGCGTGTGCATATGTAGACCCAGATACAGAGTGGACAAACACGAAATTGCAAATAGAACATGCTCAAACATGCGAATGATAAAGCTTAAAACACAAGCAAAGACTGGGGAACATAAATGGATTTACCATGGCAATAAACAAAAGTGACAGAGTTCGAAACTCAAAAAGAGGGAAAACAGTGACTTACCGCAGAAAATGACGTCAGTATGAGGTACGTCGAAGTCTGACAATGATAGCGAATATAGTAGAACGGTGGATGCTTCGCTGGAGGAGGTGATTGGAGCAAGATGCAGAGCTTGAAAAACTTGAAACAATTGCGGTTTTTTGGGGGAGAGAAGTTTTAGAGGGAGAAAACTTGAGAGAAATCAAAGAGCGTAAAGTGAAAAGATGGAAAGAGGAAAGTGATTTTGTTAAAACACGAAAAGGCAGCAAGACCACAATGAATGTGCCTTGGATGACGTACCTGCCAGGTGGCGCATGCAGAAGTGACGCGACTTGGTGACGCGTGTCAGGCATGGATCAATAAAGAGAAGAGGCGGGGCGAAAACGGTTGAGAAACCGTGCGTGACAGCTCATGTGCAAATAGAACTCTTGGAGTTCTTGATTTAATTAAGCAAAGGCCTCGGCTAAGGGGGTGATCTCGACTAAAGAACTTGAAAAACTTGGTTCTTGGTTCTAAGGCATTGATAAAGCAGACTGCAGTCTTGAACAGATGGAACCGATATGTGACGACCCTGGTAATAAAGGGTAGAGCAAGTTTTAGTCGACGTGCTATGTGAACAAATGATATAGGTTCCATCACCTCAGGATTCTGAGGTAATAGAACCTAGGGGGCAGTTGTGGGGGCATATTTTTGTGAATAACAACACGTGGCCAAGGTGGCACTGAAGTACCAACCGAGGTGCCACGTGTCCTGTTATGGCGCCGAGATGATCTCGGCTAGGCCGAGGTTATCTACGAAAATACCGGAATCTGAGATGAATGGATAAGCTAAAGAGTCCTAGAATGGAGAAGGACCTCAGCCTGGATAAGGATAAAGCTCTTAGGGAGTTTATTTTTATCTATTGGAGAGTCTAGATGAGCATTAAGCCAAAGTCCAAGAGAAGCTAGGCTTCTAGAAGAATCAGGTTAGTGTTGGCTATAAAAATAAGATACCTTCGTGGGTCTAATGTATACTTTTTGTATCCTAGCTAGTGAGTTAAGCACTGTTTACTATATTTGAGAGATAATTGAGTACTGAATTGATTGTCGGAGTACCCCTGAGTGGACGAACCATCGCCGGAATCTTATCTTTCTGTGACAGGTTGTTTGGGCGCAATCTATTCTGCTGGTGTTTTTCAACTGAGTGCTTGTTTTGTATGGGTGTAATTTTGGCCCATGGCTCGCGGGCGGCCCGAGGTGGGCCCGACCCGTTAAGGCTCGATTCCAAACCCAGCCCGAGGCCTTGAGCCAGGGCCTAGGCCATCGTTTTGAAGCCCAGCCCAGCCTATGGCCCCTGGCCGTTTGGCTCGGCCCATCGGCCCGCTCAAGGTTGCTGTAATAACCCTCACCACTGATCACTGACAACCCTACTAATTACTGCTAAACTGAGATTGAATATGTTTAGTAATCGAATTGATTGAAATACTGAATTGACTGATTGAATATACTAGTTTAAATGCATATCTATCTGTTGACTGTTAAACTTATCTGTCCATGTTTTATGTTTTAAATTGCGAATTGAAGGCCTTATCGGCGGTCGAATCTGAAATCGATTGATGTTTTATGATCATTAGAATTTATGTAATTTTATGACAAATTTATCGGAAAAGTGATTTGGTATGATTAAACTAGATTAATTTAAGCCAAATTGAAAGAGTTGGACTTATTTACCTTAGTGCCGTCTAGTGGGCCACTTGTATTACACCTTGAGTTTTATTACATTACAACAAAACATTTCATCAGCCTATTTTTCTTGAGAGCAACTGACTAGAGAGAGAGAGTCTTGAGAGAAGATTGTTCATCTAGAGAATTGGCTTGAAAGACTTGAAGAAATTGTAGGAGATTTGTCTAATTGAACTTCTACACTTGTAATTGAAGATCTAAGTAAGGATTTCAACCCCTCTTTGATGTATTTGTGTATTGTCTTGCATGGTTCATGGAAGTTTGAGAGTTGAGCCTAGAATTGGTCCTAAACTGTTGAATTGTAGCATATATCATGCATGCATGTCTTCATTGTTGCATTTTGAGGTTGATTACATGGAATTTGGTACATGTATGTTCATATTATTGTTAGAGTCCATGTTTTCATCTTGTTTTTGGAAGTTGAGGCTCATTAGAGCATGTAATTGAAGCCTTGAATTGGTTAAATTCTTGCTTGTTTGCATGTTCTTCATATTCATAAAATTTAGTTTCAAATTGGGCTCAATTGATCTTCCTTTGGGGCTTTGATGTTACATTTGAGCTTTGAATCATGTGAAACTATGAGTTTTGGAATGTTTTCTGAAAAGTTGGCCCAAAAGGTTTGGTTTTGTTACATCTAAAGTTGAATTTGAGCTTGAGGTTCAAATCTGGGAAGTCCAGATTTTGAACTCACACTCGAGCAGGGTGACTGGCGCTCGAGCGTGAAAATCGTGCTCCCAAAGATTTTGTTGTGTTTGCGACCGCTTCGAAAGGGTAATTTACTCGGCGGATATTGAGCGCCCATCGAGCGTGAATTTCACACATCCAAAGACTTTTGTGTTTTGCAAAGACGCCGGCGGGTAAGTCTACGCCGGCGAAACCTTTGTCTGCATGTCCGCTCGAGCGAAGTAACCTACGCTCAAGTGGATCCCTTGTTTTCTGAAAATTCTGAAAAATGTTTTAAAGTGTATTTTTGTATCCTCATTCCATCCTAGGCATTCTTAGGCCTAGTTTAAGGCATCTTAATGAGGATATAGTTGTAGAACCACACCAAGTCTAAGTAGGGACTAAGTCTTTGATTCCCGAATGTGAACTTAATGTGTGTTCGTTCTGTCACTGTATAGGGATGGCTTTCAGAGACGCGCTCTAGCTACTTATAGCCTAGAACTCTGTGAGTAACAATTGTGTAAAGATATGTTCAAATGTGACTATTTAAACTCTTTAACCGACATCAAGCATTCTTGATTGAATGTTTGCCCTCTATTCTGAACTGTATTTTGGCATCCATAGCAACTACTGTTTACTATTACTACTATTGTTACAGAGATCTCTGTCAGTTCTTATCTTGGAACTTCTGTTTACTGTTGTGATGGCCATCATTGACTGTTTGGTCTTTTAAGACCTACTATTTACTGTACTGCTATGCTAATGGATATATCATATATGACTGTTATGACTAAATGACTGATATACTGAATCAATTGACTGTTTTCAATACTGAAAGGACATTCATTCTTAACCTCTTTACGCATTATATTATTCACTAGGCTTTAGCTCACTATTTATATATATATGTAGGTGTTTAGGCACCAGACCGGAGCTAGGAGCGTGGGTTAGACTCCCCTTTTTGTCAAGCCAACCATTGTGCCTCACTACGAGGTTCCGAGCTTGCCAAGCTATGGCTTAGGGGTGTTTTATTTCCCCCATCTATCTCTGCATCTGTTTTGTAATAGCTGTTTAGACTGTTACTGTACTGTTTTAATAGGGATTAAGTCCCTGTCCTGAATGATTGTAAATGTTGTACATATTGTTTTGCACTGATTGTATATATGTATGAAAAGTCTTTTTGCATACAGACTGTCACAGCTCATTGGACATTGTTTAAATTACTGTTTTGGCTTTCGCCAGCCCCTGTACTCTGTTTTACTGTTCTACTGTTAAGCAGGCCTTCGGTAATCACGGATTACTAGCCGGTTATGGTGTTAAACCCATAAGGACGGGTTTGGGTCGTGACAGTTGCCCAAAAACTCGGCCCACCTGAGACTCAGTGTTATTTTTAATGGAAAATAATAAAATTTTGTTAGAAAAAAGTAAAAAAAAATTTTAAAAATTATTTGGGCCCGACCTATTAGCCCGCTCAAAATCCAAATACCCTTGGGTCTGGGCTTGGGCCTGGGCCTAATTTTCTGGCCCGTGGGCCGACTCGGCCTGATTTTTGTGAGTCATAAGGCCTTACATGGGGCCAAAATTACACCCCTACTGTTTGACAGTGAGGTTAGAAAACAATACCCACAGAATACTTAAATATTGTCATATAAAAGTATTATAATAGATCATAATTAAATACCACTTGAAACATAATTAAACACCTAATATACCACTTTAGGCATAACCAAAAAATAAGAAATTATTAAAGACCTGTAACAACCTAAATTTTAATTATTCTTTAAAATTGATACTAATATTATTTAATTACAGTTGAGAAAATATACGATTTATTTGTATTATTATGTTGTTTGGCAAGGGCTCTTTGGGGCTTTTTTGGCTCTTTGAGTCACAAAAGACAGAATAGGCTCTTTGAGCCACAACAGACAAAACATCACATCCAACCCATAATCATTACACTCTTCTCTCACAAAAAAAGTCAAAAAAGGCAAAAAGCCAAAAAGGCCTTCCCAAACCAAGCTTTTGAGCTCAGGCTCATATAGCCAAAAAAGCCAAAAAGCCAACCCACTTTCCAAACGGAGGCATGTGTAATTTGTAAAACAATGTAATTAGTACGAAATTTAAGGCCAAAGTATAATTAAAAGTTAATAGGATAAGGATCAATCTAAGGCAAGATTGGATCAATCTGAGGAAGATTTGGTGTGGCCACGTGTTGGTCGATGGCATGATTTGCCGCCTTATAAATCGGGAGGAGTTGCTCAAAGATTAGTGAAGAAAAAAAAAAGAAGAGAAAACACGAAAGAGATATTAGAACTAGGAAACTATAGTAAGAAGGTTTGTGATGGTGAAAAGTAAAGGTTGAGAGTCAATATTAAGGTGAGTTATATTATATTTTGAGTCACCATAATATATTTTACGTATGTTTTGACTTATCATAATTTATTTTATACAAGTTATGTTTTATAAATTATATTAATATTTCAATTACGTGGATTAATTTTTAAACTCTATTTGTTTAAAATGAAACGCATGGATATATTTGTTTAAATTTTAAAGAATATTTGACTATGACGTTATAAACAATTATGTTTTGTGAGTATCACCACGGGAGTCCTACGCCTTGGGGACTTAAATAACCATTGGCCTCTGTTTAGTCACTTTGTGGCCCTCTATTGTCATGGATCTATTGACCTCTGTTCTATACAGAGATAAGCGCTACACTATTGTGGGAGCCATCTCTATAATCTGTACGAGCCATCTCTTGAATCCGTACATCTGTTCTGACTGTCACTCTTGTGACCTCTGTTCTGTTTTGTTCGGTACCGTAGTTATGGTTATTTATTTACATAATCTCAGTTTTGTTACTTAAATGATTATTTGTTCAGAGTAAGTTATCTTAAATAGTTTAGTGACATAACTATCCATGGTTATTTTGTGTCCCTTATAGTCTTGGTATAATATTTCTAACTCTACCATGTGCTTATAGCTGTTTATCAATTTTCAAGAAACAGTGCAATTTAGAAATAGCTTTTGGAAAGTCTTAGACGCGGGGCTGCTGAATAGACACACAAAACACTTTATGATATTTTTCTATGTAAATATCGGCCTTTTGGTCAATAAATTTTGTAATAAAAATAGAAGTTCCAATGATTATTTTGGTACCCTCATTTAAATATTATTTCCACTCGCGTTTATTAATTTGTTCAAGAATTGGCCGGAGGTAACTTTAGTTATTGACCATCACGATACTTAACCCTTGGATATTAGAAGCAATTCGCGACAAGACCTTCAATTAATAACCAAAATAATACACTGTGAGTTATAACCAAGTCATAATTTGTATACTATAGAATTTTCTATTTTTATTTTTTTTTTAGAAAAAATTATTTTGATACCAGTAAAATTCATGATTTTTTGATAAATTTGATTAACAAAAATGAAGATTTGATTTCAGGTTAAGAATACATTTTTTTTTTTTTTAAAACTTTGAAAGAAATCGTTTTTATGAGCCTTTCAAATAGGATCACACACATAGTAACAAAAAATTTCATCAATTATTAACCAATTTATTTGTATTTAACTTTTAATTATTAAAATTTTATACACACTATTAAGAATCAAAATTAAGATTTTATTTTAAAACATGAATCACCTCCTAATTATCAACTATAGTGATAGATTTTTTAAGCTTCAATAAATAGATGTATATAAGACATAATTTAGTACAGAATTTTAAAATGTAAATTCTATGGTATAAAATTACTCAAAATTTTTTTAAAGGTGAAAAAGCTATATGTGTAGAATTTGCTTTCTTGGGATTGCAGACCAAATTTTGACCACATGTTTTTTTATTATTTATTTATTTATATTTTTTTAGGAAAATTTTGACCCCTTGTTGTCTTTACCAATTCTAGTTCTAAGAAGGAAATTATGGGTGAAGAATAATGTCAGGGTCAGACTATGGAACATATCTTATAAAAAATTAAAAAATTAAAAAAAGTGTATGTATGTATTGTAAATAAGGCTATTTTGAATTGTGATTAGGTCACATTGCGTAGGGTTATTTGATGTAATTTATTTGAATTATTTATAAAAAAATTTATTTTATTATAGAAGTCTATACAAGATTATTTCGTATAATTTTTACTTATAATTTATTAAATAAAAAAATAATTCAATAAATTAAAAAAATTGATTATCTAGATGTTGATTATTAACTTATAATTTACAATAAATTACACTAAATTCACCGATATTATTAAATTACATGCTTTTGTAATGAGACCATGATTATGACTCAAAGTTACTCTATTATATAGAAATAATAATAATAAATTTCACACCCTCAGTTCAGAAACTAACTGAACGAAAATTTATAATTTAAATGAATTACCGAATCCTCATGGTCCGGATATGAATTACAAAACGAAAACAAATGTTCCGTGTTCTTGATGGTATAATTGTACTAAAAATTGTATCCACCAAGTGTGTGAATTATGCATTCGTTTGAAAATTTGATTATTTTTGTGTTGTTTTAAAAAATTAGTTAAAAGTTAATTTTTTTATAAAAAAATGCACAAAAAAAAATAAAGATGTGATATGACCTAAAATAGTTTAATCATATTCCCAAATTGGCTCTTAGTAAGCTATTTTAATTTTTAATTATTTTAATAGGTTAAAATTTAGATTTTTAGTTAGATTTTTTTTTTTGTAATTAGATATAATGTTTATAAGAGAAAAAAAATAAAGTAATTATGAATTTAATGTGATATTTTATCTTATTAATTATTTTAATCTATTTTATTTTACTGTAAATTTTGGCATAAAAAAAAATCATAAACCCACTTCCCAAACAGTGTAATATAAATGTTTACTACAAGACAACACCGACCTATCATTGTTATGGAGTTTACAGATAAGGAATAATTCGAAGGAAAATGTGATATGATACTTTGAACGAAAATCTTATGTACACACTATATCATATGCGTCCCATCACAATTAGAATAATTTTATAATAAAATTTTAGAATATTAATTATAAAATACATAATTTTATTACAAATTACCGTAGCGAAGTGTTCAAAATTTTATGATTTATGTAACAAATATTTTTAATTTGATTATAAAATTTTTCGCTATGTCAATTTATATGAGATTACATATTTTATAATTGATATTACAAAATTTTATAATAAAAATAACTCAAATTATAATAGAATGTATATAATACACAGCCTTGGAGGTGTTGTGTACATAGGATTTCCCTATTTGGAAACACCCAAATAATTTTGCCATTGAGGGGTGCATAAGCATACCATTGTACACAAAATTGGGCTAAACTTGCTTTAAAGATTCACCACTCCCAAGTGGTATGGTAGGTATCGCATCAATGGAATAAACTTAGGAGTTGTGGTGTTCTTATCTCCTATCTTCTTAGAGTCTTTGGCACACAAAAGTAGACTGAACACAATCTTTCTGTGCCAAAAAGATTAATAAGAATCAGATTCTACATTGTCTTGGCGTACACCAAAATAATGAGTCTATAAATCTGGAAATTTATCAACAATCAATCATATTATTTCCATTGTACCCATAACACAAGCCAACAAACAAAAAAAAAAAAATGCAGCATAGAAGTTCAGAAAACCATTCCAACCATCATCACCAACATCCTCAAATGGAGGTCGTAGAAGAGTACCAAGTGTTCGATGTAATGCCTCAAAGGCCAGTTGTCCATTATGCTCCTCCATACCCAGATGTTTATGGGTCGTCCTATGGTTATAGGAAGCCAGAGACTCACAAGGTCATACTGGAGAAGAACTATGAGAGCGCTACTGAGTATGCTAAAGACGGTAACTACAGAGTCTATGGAGCGCAAAATAATGCTGAAGCCGATGAATTTGTCAAAATCAAACATGGTGGCCACAAAGTCTACGAAGAGGATGTTGATGCTGAAGCCGATGACTTTATCAAGTATGAGCATAAGAAGTACCAATTGGGCAAATCGATGTCCATGGATCGCTTTTGATGCTCGTGATCAAATGAAAAGTTGAGGGCTGGATACTTAACTAAATAATGCCCGGGAGTGCTTCTCCAAATAATTTCCTATGTTTTCAGTGTCGTCTTATGTTGCCTATTTTGTGTTATGTCTTTTTCTCTAGTTATCGCTCATATGGTTGTGCCCTGTGAAACAAATATTTATAATGGCTAATATGTGGACCATAATAAGATTGTGAAGTTTCCCTTCAATATGCTTTTGTTTGTGTTTTTCTTTCTTGAGTTTGTTAACTACCATTGCCTAATGTGCACCTTTCTAAAATATATATACATATATATATTTTTAAAAAACTTCAAGTCTCAATGATCTCTGGCAGTTTAACAAAGTTTAACTTGATGTTCTTGAAGGTCATTTTGGTGGTAAAGAAAAGGAAAAGTGATGTTTAGTATTTTCAAACTAGTCGTTGCAAAATCAACATTTAGGTTATGTTTAGATCCTGAAATTGCAGAGAGGATTTCTTTTCTTTTGTGACGGCACTCCTAACGGGATTTCTTCGTGGTCTTTTTTGATTTTGAATAAGTGGAAAGTTTTTTCTGTTTAAATCCAAATATGTCGAAAAAAATCATAACGTCAGTTTCAATTAAAAAGTGATCATCAATTAAATGAAACTGAAATTTTTCAATGCTTTTTTGAATAGCAAGGACTTCTTTGTAGTGGAGCGACGATGAAGTTCTATAGGTTCGAAAGCACCACTTTTGTATCCACAAATTTTCTTCTTCGTCTTCTTTTTTTTGATCTTTTTTTCAAGAACAGCACCCTAGAAATAATTAGAGGCATCAGTTTGAAGCAACCTTCTGAAGATTTTTCTGCCCTACGTGAGTCATGACTCATCATGAGAAGCCAAGGACCAGTATGAGGTCGGCAATTTTGATCTATAAACGCCACAAAACTTTGATGAGATACCAATTATTTGCAACTAATTTCAACCTTTATTATGCTGCCTTATGCATTGTGGATTCTTTTAGGCTGTATTTAGATCATAAATTTAAATAAACATTTGAAAATTAAAAAAAAAAAAAAATTAGAAAAATTTATATTTTATTCATACTCACTATTTTTATTTTTATTTTTAAATTTAAATTCTTACACAAGTTCCTAATCTAAATAGGACCTTCCCTTATACACTCAGTGAGGGTTGACCCCAGTGACGTGGGGCTCCTCCATTAGTCAGTTTTTCTTTTTTTTTTTTTTTTTTTTATTTCAGTGCAATCACCCAGTGACACGTGGCACTGAAGGTCACTCGGTGTAAAGAAAACTGGGGGTAAGAAGCATTTTGCATCTAAATATAACCAACCTTAGGGCGACCAGCTCCCAACAAGAAGTACGAACTTTTATAATCACAGGTTGCCATGAATTTGTGGGCCTCTACTACCCATTTTTTTAATCTATAAAAAACAATATTGCTACCACCGGAAGTTGTGCTCCAACAGGTGAAATGATTGTTTGATCATTATACTTGAGAAATATCAGTTAATGTGAATCAAATCTTCGATTCTTTATTATGCATTAAACTTTTGCAACTTGTGAACACACAACCCTCACATTAAGCAAAGCAAGACACTGATACTACCTTAGCCAATTTTGCTGAAAAACATTGAAGGTATAAAAAAGGGAAGGAAAAGAAAATGGGAATTTTTTTTCTCCTAAAAACTTAAACTCAAATTAAAGCGCTCAAAAAGAAGAATAAGTCTAAGCGTACAGATGAATCTCACATTTGTGACTCATTTTGTAAATTTTATGTGTGTTCTTAGCACTGCTGCTCAAACGATTGAACGACAAAGAGGACAAGTAACAGTGTGGTGGTTATCAAACCACTTGTCAAGACAACCCTTGTGGAAGAAATGCTTGCAATAAGACAACTCACTCACCTCCTCATCACTTTGAAACCCACACAAACACACACAACACTCCATTGCACACCACATGTTCCCATAAATGCCACAACCGCTAACATTGCCATTGTCATTGTCACCACCACAAGACCTTTTGTTACATAAGTATTTGAACCTTGTTGTAGAAACTCTTCTTGCTCTTCCATTGTTGTCAGATATTGGTGGGAATTCTTCTTGATTTGATTGGTTTGTCTCTGAATTTGGAGCAGACCCATTGACACCCACAACTTGAAGCACTGATCTCACCATGTTCTTCAAAAGAGCCACTGACAAAACTGTGTTCATCACTAGCAAATGAACCCTCCCTTCAGCTGGGCTTGGAAAGTTACACAGCCCCATCTTCTCTCTCACCCACAACCCACCTCCCCACAAACAAAACAAAGTTGTATATATATATATATTTATAGAGAGAGAGAGAGAGAGAGAGAGAGAGAAAACAAAACAAAGTTCTATATATATATATATTTATAGAGGGAGAGAGAGAGAGAGAGAGAGAGAGAGAGAGAGAGAGAAGAGCCACGTCTTAAGCCAATACGGTTCCACTGCTTCAGACATAGCAGCAGCCTGGAGTTTGTTTGGTGATATATATATATATATTTGGGATATTTGGGATTTCTTAACCATGAATCAACTGACCATGGTTAGGGAGTTCTTAACCATGGTGGGGACCGTGGGTGCATCGTGGTAACACGTGTAAGATTTGTTT
Organism: Camellia lanceoleosa; assembly: GCA_025200525.1. Classification (NCBI taxonomy): domain Eukaryota; kingdom Viridiplantae; phylum Streptophyta; class Magnoliopsida; order Ericales; family Theaceae; genus Camellia; species Camellia lanceoleosa. The sequence goes on along the minus strand of CM045763.1, from coordinate 8,462,895 downwards.
AGTTTTAGTGTCACACTTCTCATTGGCTGTGAAGAGAGAGTAAATTTGACGCTGCCACGTACCCAAGGCGACGCGTGGTTGCGTGGAATCCTCTCATTAGTCTCTTTTGTTGCCTTTGTAACGGAAGAGATGTACGGTAAAATGATTCAACAGTTTAGATTTGATTATTTAAAAAAAAAAAAAATTAAATTATTAGATCTGAGTCGTTGAGTTATCTTGAAATACATCTCTACTGTTACAAGTAGGAGGGAGAGACCAAAGAGAGAACCTCAACTTGTTTTTCATAGACCATTTATGTATAGTGTTGTTTCTGTTAAAAACTAGAATTAGCTTGTTTGGTTTTAGTTTTTAAAAAATTTTAATTTTTAATTTTTGGTATTTTTTTTATTTTTAATGAATTTTTTTAATATTTTAATTTTTAGACACACTTAAAATTTTTTAAAATTTTTAGACACACTTAACATAAATACACTTAAAAAGTATAATATTTGTGAAAAAAATGTTTTAAAAAATCATTAAACACAAAAAATATGGAAAAAAAATGAAAATTCAGCATATTTTTTTGTATTTTTGTGTATTTATTAATTTTTAAAAATATTTTTTAAAAAATATTTTACTATTTAGATACATCTAAGTATTGTGCATCTTAAAAAACAAAAAAATTACTTACAATTTTAATTCACTGAAACCAAAAAAAAATGAAAAAAAGAACTCAATTTCTAAAAAATTGAATTTAAAAAATTGAAAAATTAAAACACCCTGAATATTTTTTTAATTACAATTTTAAAATTAATGTATTAATAGTTGTAATAGTGATGATGATGGTCTGATAATAATGATAACAGTAACAGTGGTTGATAGCAACAAATTAATAAAATTATATACGGATGTGACATTAATAAAATTATAATTTTATTTTTTTAAAATGAAAAAAAAAAACTGTCTAAATAAGTAACGTTTTCCTTTATTTATAACTAGTGTATGTCCATACCTGAAGGCATGGTGCAATTAATAATGAGATTAAAATATAAATCAAAATAAAATTATTAAAACATAATGTTAAGATTTTCCTTTTTAATGGTGGTGGACAGCCACAAAACGGAAGTGACGATGAGTCTCTTAGTTCAACACCTATTTCAAAAACTTTTTCAAATTTTCTTAAGTTTTGTGAGTAAATTTTAATATCTACTATAATGCTATTATATGTAATAAAAATTCAGCTCAATAAATTTATTTAAATTTTTATTAAAAAATTAAATGTTAGTATTTTATGATGAAATGTCTTCAAATTATTCTAATATCAAAGTTAATATTTTTTATTAAAATTATTAATTTTATTGAATTTATATTAAAAATAATACATGATATAGTGGTTTGGTTTGATTTTTTAAATTATTTTTTGATTTTTTTTTGAAAAAATAGAAATTAATTTGACAAAAATAAATTGTTTGGTTTGATTTTTCAAAAATTGTTTTAAAGGTATTTTCATTTATTTTATTGGATTTTTTTTTTTTTTTTGTATTTTACTCATTTTTTTGTACTTTTTAAATGCACCTAATCTAAATATATTTGAAAAGTAAAACAAATTGACTAAAATATTAAAAAATTCTAACAAAAAAAAAATTCAAAAAAATAATCTGTGCATTTTTATTTGGATTTTTTTTTAATGAATTTTTTTCGTATTTTACTTTTTAAATGCATCTAATTTTGATATATCTGAAAAGTACCCCCAAAAAATGACTAAAATATGGAGGGAAAAAAAAATTGAGTAATAACAAACGAAAATCAGTCTAAAAATAATTTTTGAAAAATTAGACCAAACAAATATATTTTCAACACCCATTTCAAAAACTATTTCAAAATCATAAAAAATCAACACTCATTTTTCATTAAAAAATTAAATCTATTTCATAAATCAAACTAAAATCAAAACCCATTTTATGAAGATTAAATATTATTTCAGATCCAAAACTTTTTAAAAAATTAAATCCAAACCCTACATTAAAAAAATATCTATATAAATAAAGAAGAAACAGAACTTAAACAATAAAAATAAAAACAAAACACATCTTAAGGTTAGAAACATACAACCCAAAAAGCCTATGATGCCACTCATTCTCTCTCACCAAAAGCCATCATCACAAAAAAAAATCTCCAAATACATCTGCCTCGTCGTCATCATCAAGAGTTTATTATATTTGTACATACTTGCAATTACTGCTGCTTCTTCCTCGTCCTCAAGAGTTGCAGCAAAACTGTTGATATCTTGAGAGTAAGAGTACAATATTGCCTCTTTGGCCTTCTCACTACAGCACCAACATTATAAGGGGTTGTTTAGTTTAGTTTTTTTTTTTTTTTTAGTGATTTTTTTTTCATATTTTTTAAAAAGTTTTAAATTTTTAGATTTTACTTGATGAGATGAACTGAATTTTTTTTAAAAATTCAGAAAATACAATTAATTATTTTGGCATTTTCAATTTTTTTTATTTAAAAATTCATCTACACAAGATTGAACAAAAATATTTTTTTTTAAAAATTACGTAATTAAGAATTCATTAAAAATAAAAATAAAGAATTCAAAAAAAAATTGTAAGTTTTTTTTAGGGTAATGATTGAGACCACTTCCAATCACTACCCCACCACCCCCCACACACACGTGACGGGTGGTGATGGGAAAAATAAAAAGAAAAAAAAGTGACCAATCAGGTGAAAAGGGGGTCAAGAGGGTGGGAAAAAAGTACGGTCCAAGTCATTATTGTTTTTTTTATTATTTTTAAATTTGAAAAAAAAAAAATGTGACTTGTATAGTTGTTCCCATATACAGAAGTAGAGATATAACATACTAAATTCCATACCTTCCCAAGAAGGATGCAAGAAACTGGCAATGTGAATCTTTCACCTTGCTAATAGTAGCTTCTGCATCTTCTAGTCCATGTGAATGCACTCCCATGTACACTATATATGACATCAATTAGATGAAAAAAAAGAAGGGAAAAAAAAGCTGTCCATAAATTGGATATTAAAAAAAACAATAAAAAATATAATTATGGGATATACATTGAATTGCGAGGTAAAAATTTTCAACCATACTGGGTTTCAAAATTTAGAGGAAGCCAAATTACCAGTTTGACTGCAAAAGCCAGCGTTTGGAAGAAAATAAAGAAAATAATGAATAAAGCAAGGAAGGGTGAGAGTTTTGAAAACGACATTTTTGGTTTCTCTTAATTCAAAATTCCTTTTTTGTAAGGGGTGGATGAGTGTGTTTTGAAATTTAAAATGTAAAAAGGTGAGGTGTGACAAATAAGATAAGGATGGGTGGTTGCAAAGTTTTGTGGCACTTGGGTGGGAAATTCAGGTAGGGTGAAAGAGAAGGTTTTCATCCCAGCTGTCCATCTAAATATAGAAATGAATCAAGACTATTAAAATGTCCTAATAGGACAATTTCTCTAATATATTTTCAAAAACTTTTGTGCCTTATTATATAAATGTTTGTTGTAATAAATATTTAAAAAAAAAAAAAAAAAAACACTATAAATACCGAATAAAGTGTTATTCTTTCTTTATAAAGATTATGTACCATATGTGTATAATCATTTAAAATTTTATTAATCAAAGCATTTAGAAGAAACCCAATATTTATTTATTTAAAAAAAGTATAAAAATTCCTAAATTATCATTCTTAAATTTATTTATAATATGAATTGTTACATGTCTATTATTAATTAATTTAAGAATCAATTAATTAAGAGTCTCTAATATTACTCTAAGGCCATGTTTGTTTGGCTCCATAGGTGGGGGGATTGGACTACCAATCCCGTGGGCCCTACATAGTCCATGTTTGCTTGGAAAAAATAGGAGGGGACTAGTAGTCCCATGGGACTATGAATACCCTCACACAGGGGGATTAGCTTGGGTAGATTTTGGGTGGGATTAAGAAAATAGTGAGGGGATTGAGTCTATTTTATATAAAAAAATTATTTTTTTAATTTCATTTTTTTTTACCAAGTGCACTTGTTTACTTTAATATTTGTTTTAATTTTTTTTTAATATGGAAATAATTAATTTATTTATTTTATACAAAAATAATTTAACAATCCCATCACTAATTATCTCCCATACTATCATCAAAACAAACATACTTTTACTTAATCCCCTCACTATCAATCCTCACATTAACAATCCCTTCACTAACAATCCTTTTACTAACAATCCCATCCAACCTAATCCGCCAAACAAACGTGGCCTAAGTCGCCAAAAAATTGGCCGACAAATAAATGCAAATGCATACAAACCGATATACTCAATGTGAAATTTCGCAGTATTTCACTTGTGGAGTAGGATACAAATAAACACATGCATGGTAACAAAACATAGATCACAGACGTGTAGCCTATCCTCCCCGAAGTGTTCAATTCCAATTAAACAGAGTAGAAGATTGCCAACTCTGTTTACCATTATATTCATATTTCACAACTAAAAATTCAATCCCGTTCAAAAAAACAAAAATTCAACTAAATTCAATAACAATTTTACTTCAAACTATTCGGAACTAAATCATAAATCGAAAAAGGTAACACCTCTGTGCCTCCCCTCTGCAAGAAATAGATGGAAGTTGTCTTGGCTCTTTGTGTTACACCTGTGACCCCACAATCTGGGAATTCTATTTTTGATTGCTACCTTAAAAATGGTAAGCATTGGTATTTATCGCTATGATTATAGTAAGTAGAGAAACTATTAGGGTGGTTATTATATCTGATCAGCTACTGTTGACATTGTCCCCTAGCGAGCCGTAGAATTTAGAGGATCGATTCCCATTGACGTGTAATAAGCTTTTTCTGCATTTGCCACTCGATTTTGGAACATTTTCCACTCTCGTCTACACCGCTCCCTCACCTGGCAATAAAGATGGAGCAATACATTTTTTTATTTTTTATTTTTTATGAACAAATTATTGAGATCATTATAAACTGCAGACTACATCTGAGACAAACGTATAAGAAAAATCATGCAAATAGAAACACAGAAACAAGACTATTATGCCTGAATGTACGTGCCACAAAGAGAGAGTATTAAAGTACTTGTGCACTTAAAATGAAGAATGTAATGATAAAATCAAAAAAATGACAAGAAATTATGTTGACAGCATTTCATACCCCTTGCCAAGGCGCCTTGCCGTTCTCTGCTTCGCCCTACCAAACAAGAAAAAGGTAATTCAGTATTATGTTCATCACATCTATTCTATTTATATAAAATGTACTACTCATTTGGTGTGAACATTTTCTCAAGCTTCATCAAACTTTTTCTTGTTTTCCAAGAATACCCATAAATTTGCAAACTGCTCACACATTGTTTCAAAAGTATAATTCTGTTAATTTAAAACTCCACATCAAGTAAAATAACTGCTAAAGCAGTTTTCAAATTCAACCATCTTCTTCATTCAGTGCCCCAAGTGCTTACCTGGTTCCCAAGTGAAGGAACAGTTTGATGAACTATCCACTGAGCATCTATAACTCCAATTTTCTCATGAGCAGGCTAGTTTGAACAGGAAAGAGAGACGTAGTCATTAATGCCTTGTATGTTATTTGTTTCAAAACCAACAAATAGGTGAATATTAAAGAAGATAAAATTCAAGTGAGTAAAAAAGATGGCCACTAACCTCAACACATTTTTGCAGGGCAAAGTCCAGACCCCATCCGTGGACCAAGTCATTCTACAACACCCGAGATAAGGTATTTAATATACAGAGTGAAGAGCGGGGAGGAATCATCAGAGGACTTGGGTGGAGTTTGACAATTGTTTTTTTCACAACTTTTCTGTTGGCATTTTTCTGTCTTTAGTGATTTTTTTTTTTTGATCTTAAAAAAATTAGAAAAAGTACAATAAAGACAACAAACAAACAAACAAAAAAAAACTTAAAAAATCAAGTTTTTTTGACTTTTGGTTTTAGTGAACTTTCTTATGGATTTTTTAATTTTTTTTACTTTTTGGATCCTTCTAGACTAGATGAACTTGAAGTAAAAAAAAAAAAAAATACACAAATCTTAATAAAAAAAAAATCATTAAAGACAATTTTTTAAAAAAAAAATATATGATACTGCTCCGAACCTGAATCAAATGCCACACACAGCGCCATGCATCTCTAGAAAACACAGGAGCCATGATCTCAACAAATCTACAAAATAAAAGGAAGTGGAAAGAATTATCAGACCCTGTTAGAAGATCCTGCTGGAATAGAAGTGATTAATTAATGATAATAATAACTATTCATACGCTGCACAAGGAGGCGAATTTGAGTCGGCGCACCAGCTTGGTTTCTCCTCTGGTTCTCTGGTTAGAAAATGTGGGGTGGGGGAGGAATTAAGTCATTTCATCAAATAATTTATCCGAAGGCAAATAAGGTTTGCAGTGAATAATAATCCCATCATTACTTGTGAGCTTCGCGATCACCTCTTCTCTTTGTCATCTGCCATGTTAACCCCCAGTCAGGCTCCAATCCGGGCTGGGAAATTTCCAACGCATGCTTCCGCACAAGCTTTATGTATCTAGGTCAGCCAAATAAAAGAGGAATTTTGAGTGAAATTATTCAAAACTTTCATTAACACGACATTTTGCATTTAACACTTACTCTTCGGCGTTGAAATGCTCAACCCCAAGGTCTTCATCCCAGATAAATATGTAATCATATGGCGCCACAATATCAGGATACAGAAATCGTTTGGCGTACCACCTTGAAGATTTAAAGTATTTAATGTATAGGCATTAAAGGAGTAGATCAACTATATGCATTATCGGAACTACCAGCAATGAGATGAAGTACTTATTTCATACCATTTTGTCTGCTTTAGAGCACTGACATGAATAGCTCGTTTTGACCACTCAAACTCGTTCCATTCAGTTGTCCGACCATCATAATGAAACAGAAGTATGGTAAAGTTTTCTGAGAACTGCAGCAAAACGTGGCCATTAGTGTGCATGTGCACAAAGCACACAAACACACAGAGAGAGAGAGAGAGAGAGAGAGAGAGAGAGAGAGACCTTTTTGACTGCTGCATCAATATTATGTCTCTGATCATAACCAACTGTAAAGGTTACAAGATACTTCTGTTTGATAGTTAGGTCCTGCAAATGCCCACTTTATCAAACACCAAGCATCACATCCAACTAACTATTTAAACATCAGACGGTCAATGTTTCTTTACAAACGTTATCAATCCATAATTTTCTTTGTGAGCAATAATTTCCCATTAATAAGAAAATCTAGAAGATAACTGTCATCATTCTCGTCTCATCCCAAGGCAACATAACACATTTACCACATTAGAATACTTCCATTTTCACCCCCCTAATCTTAGTGATTATTTTTAGCATCTATGTTGTAAACCAGAAGACGCAAGTGCTACAAAAACTGTTCCAAACAATTCCACCTTACAATTTAAGCTGTGTGAAAATTTCTAGTCCTAAATAAAAAGACTTGTATATGCGACAGAAAACAGATACCTCACTGGGTACGCCCCACAATCTGCGGAGATAGAAGTCTGACTCAGCTGCAACAATGGCTGGGGGTAATATTTCTGCACCTCGTGGATTAGATGGGACCCAAATCTGCATTAGAATCATGAGCCCGCTGGAATGTCAAAGATGGATATAACTGTTGATCTCCCCAAGATATCACTGTAAGAACATCATTTCTAATTCTTTCTCCATTAAATGGTTTGCTAAAAGATAAAGAAGGAAATAATTTTTGAACTTTCAAATCCATACTCTTTTTTCCTGATAAACAATCAAATTTGAAATATTTTGTTCCAGTAAATTCTTTACCATGTACGAATAATTTGCACCTTTCATCTCATATTAAGAACAAGGAAACAGATATACCTTTGATGTGTTGTTCAATTTTTTAGCTTCAGTTGAGGTGTTTCTGTTACCCTTCGGAGCAGACAAAGCATTCAAAAATGTTGAATTTTTGTCCTCATTATAGGAAAGATTAATTGAAGGAAGAAGGCTGGAAGGGACATTCAACTGCCAAATTTGGATGCAAAAAGAAAATATTCATCATGCAATCTGAATAAAAGTAACAAGAAGCGAAGAGGAATTACAGACAGAGACAGGAAAGAGAATACTTTGTGCACCTTTGCTAATGGAAGTGTTGGAAATGATGCTCCTATCAAGAAGCCAAAAACAACTCCAATAAAAGTCGTTACAATAAGCCTCACAGACTCATTTGGCTTTGTAACAATTGCACTGCAGCCAACAATATAGTTGCTATTACAAATAACATCAATAAATTGAGCTCAATACAGCAATAAAATCAACCGAAGTCACAAACCTGCGTCCAACGATCCCCATTTTATTATTCTATATCCATAAAAAAAGAAGCTCGAAGGTTTTACATTGCTCGGCAAATTGCGGAAGGCCAATCCTTCAGAAAAGAAGAAAGATCCTTGTGGCAGGAAGATGAGACCTGAGAACAGGATGCATTGTTAACAGGGAAAGTGTTAGATGAAAAAAAATAAAGAAATTATTGGAACTATATGTAAATTTCATGTAAATATACAATAAAGAATGTCTCTAATGAAATACCCAATAAAAAAATCAATACTATAGCAGTTTTATAATGAAATATCAACCACAAAATGTAGCAAAAATGAAAAAATCTTTCGGAGTGAATCATGCTAGTTTACGTCACAACCCAAAGTTGCTCCCAATTTTGATTGCGTCGTAAAGCTAATATCATCAAGTAAATTGCAGGATTCTGCATGGAGACAAGGTGATGAAACCTACCCGAAGACTTCACATAAAAAGAATTCAGTCACCGGGAATTAGCCGAATATTTTCCAAAATTCCGAATCCCTCAAATTCCCTTTTCTCCTCTTCTTAATTCGTCTTAAAAACAAGATCAAAAGTGTAAAAGTCAAAAGCACAAAGTAATTCTTTAATCAACTCCTATACTCAAACCCAGAAAGTGGCAACCCTTTAGAACTCAATAGATTAATATATTTGGTTACACACCCAACACACCACAAGTGACTCCATAGTCAAGCAAGCAACAACCCATGTGCTCCATTTGACTATTGCACTTCTCTAGCACATACAGAGCACAGAACTAAGCACATTCAATTCAATTCCTCAACTAGGTAGCCCCAAAAACAAGCCACCGTGAATACTTTTTGACCCTTCACAGATATACATCCAAATCCCCAGTATTCTAATTGATAATACCAACTGTGTAACTTACATTCAAAGCTATTCCACATAACTTGCAAAAACATTTATCTAAACATGAAGGTAGAGCATTACTAAAATTTTCAATAGCATTCGTTGTAATACATGTAAACTAACGCAGATTACAGATACCCATTTTACTCAAACATATACATATATTTATATATGCACACACACACACACACACAGAGAACCGGAAAAGCTGGGAATCACAATAAAGCTACTTTAATGTGGGTTGAATCTGGTGCTCCTACCCCACAGAAGCTTCGTGATCGACTTTTTCTGATTGTATTTTATGTATATGTGTGTATAAGTGCAAAAGAGAATATTATAAACTGAAGAAGAGAGAATTTTCAAGAAGAGAATGCTTTTTTTCAAGATTTTCAAGATGAGAACTTTAAACCCTGTGATGGGTTTTGTCTTTCTTTCAAAAACCCCTTAATTGGCTTTGATGTGCTCTCATTGAGTTCATTGGCTACAGTTCAAGGATCAATAATAGTCCTAATGAGTAACTACTTTACCAACTTTAGTGTTTAGTTCAGTGGCAACTAATCAGATTTTCCCACTCAACGTTTGGGTTTAGATTAAATTTATTTTTCAGTATCCAGAGTATGTGGTTCGATGGAATTAAACCTGCTCTTCAACATCCAGAACATATGTGATGAGACTTTTAGTTTCAACATTGTTGTAGGATCAATGTTGGGAGACAATGCTCCTTAACAAACATGTAAAATAACCTATCTGCTGCATATTTCATATATTTAAGCGAAAAATAAATAAATAATGAATAACAACTTCATTATTAAAATGAAAAAGAATCTTATTAATTAAAATTGAAACAAGAAAAACCATGAAGGGACCAATACATGGGTTATACTTTCCTACTGAATATTGGGCTTTTACCATATTAGTGAGCATTGCTGATGCATCATTTGAATTATAGAAACCACTACCTTAAAATCAAACTTCTTACATTTTAAAATTTATTAAATTTTTAAATCAAACTTAAACAATTTATTACTTGACAAACTTCATACATTTTAAAATTTATTAAATTTTTAAATCAAATTTATTACTTGACAAGTCAACTCAATTATATGCACCATAAGAAACCGAAATACTCGAGATTAACTCATCATCAGCTAAATTAAAACTCCTGCAAGATCTACTCAAAAAGCAAACAAGAAAACTTAAACATATTTTGAAAACTTCTTAAAATTTTAAACTAAATTTGAACAACTTATTATTTGACTTAACTCATTCACAGCCCTTCATTTGAATGAATTCATAAAAGTGGTCAAATAACTTTACAGAGATCACAAATATGCTGTTTTGAATCAATCTAAAAATGATCCAGAACAACAGCCACTCAAGTTCTTAGTATCATATTTCTCCTGTAAATCGCATCTGCATATAATTGATAAAATTGCAAACAACATTTCACCAAAATAGTCACACCATTATCTTCATATATACAATTTTTTTGCTGAAATATGCATCAGTAAGAATTATACAATCTGTACATAACGAAGTAGAGAACAGGTGAGGTTACTCTTTTCTCTATCAAATTATACAAAAAAATCGCAACCAAAGAGGCAAGGCAGTTGCCAAATTCCAACTTATTGTTAGCATAAAATCTGAAGTTGGACACAAGTTCATTTAACTGTTCAACAATAGTGTAGTTTCGCTTGCTTACTACACCTCTTGAGCCGGGCCGTCTAGATCAGATGCATCAGAAGAAGAGGGAAGCCAAAGTTCAACACGGGTTCCACCTACTCCAAGTGAAGCATCTGTTCTCCGTGGTGATATAACACGAACAACACATCCATAACTTTCCAGTATCTCTCGAGCAACAGTCAGCCCTGCAACAAAGTTCCATGTCATGTTGTCTCCAACCATATCTTCAGAAAGGAGATCTGCTCCAAATGGTGTGAGCGAATGCATCTGTGTCTGCAGGGAAATGAACTGAGAAACAGTTCATATCTAACCAATTACAAGTACTACAATTGAAGTACAATGGCAATAAAGGCAAAACATTTTTTGGTAATTCAATAAACACAACCTGCTAAGAGCTTCTATTTTGACACACCAAAAATCTCAGTTCACACACTTGAGTACAACTTTTTTTAAATATAATTTTACCCCTTAAACAAATTACCTTTTTGGACAAAACCAACATTCTCAGTACACGCTGCCATCCAACACCACCACTACTAACCAGCCATGGCCACTGCTGCTAACCACACCGCCACGATCCACCAAATGCCATGAAACCCTCCATCACCACAATCCCTCCCACCACTGCGATCCACCGACTGCCATATGAACCCCTCCAGGGCCACAATCCCTCCCGCCACTGTGAACCTCTCTCTGCGAGCCCCCCTCTGGAACCACCAAACCCAACCCCCCCCCCCCCCAACCCTCTCTCGGTCATGGTCATGGCGCCCCCCCAAAAAAAAAAAAATCCCTGTGAAGCTGCCCCTCCACAGTATCTCTCTCATGGTCATGGTCAGTGGGGTTGGAGTAGTCGTGGACAGTGGGGAGGGGGGCTGGGGTGTCGGCAGAAAGTGGGGGAGAGGGTGACAGCAACAGGGGATAGTGAGGGAGGGGTTGAGGTGGTGGGTGATGGCCAGTGGTGGTAAGGTTTAGTGTAGGGTTTTGAGGTTGAAGGTAGGGGTATTTTTAATATAAATATGCGTGTATGAGAAAAATTAATACATTTGAATTTTTAGTTATGTTTACTGAAAAAAGATGTGGACTGAGAGTGAGTATTGGATGTGTGGAAATAAGCTCCTAAACTTTCTCTCTTTTTCTCATTGCTTTTCCTTTCACAACCGTGTGTCCCCCATCAGTACATTTCTATTTGCATAGGGAAGATAGACTTCACACTCTTAGCACCTACATCCTCAAAGAATGAAACTTCTTCAGTCAATCTCTGTACAAATCTTGGGTACAGCACATGGAGGAGGCTAGGGGGTCAATCTCTGTGCTTGTATGCAAGTGACACATGGAGGCTAACAGGGGATTTACAATAGCTAAATTAGTAGTAGGGAGGAAATTAGACAGTTCAATTTTTACCATGTAGTGCATATCCAATCCATCATCATCGATTATCACAAGAACACCTCCGGCTGGTGCTCCAGTAGACACAATTTCAACCTTCCCTCCAACGTGTGTGCGCAGTAAAGCCCCCTCAATTAGATTGCTCAAAGCCTGGCGCAAAGCAGGTTCTTCTACAGCAACTTGCAAGGGATGTGAAAGTCCACATAGTTCAACCATGCGTTGTTGCTTATGAGCCAGAGGTTTTACAGCCCCAACCAAATCTTCTAGTACACCAGAAACGTTGCATGGTCTCCTGAAATAAATGAGCATAAGAAACATACATTTTCAGAATGCACACAGACCAATGAATCTACAACTCTCTTGTGAGCACATGGATAAATGAAACAAAATGAAAATGGTGAATTACAGTAATAGTTCCTATAGTTTGGGACTTGTGTCACTTTGGTCCCTGACTTTTCAATTGTGACACATTTAATCCTGAATTTTGAATCTTGTTCCAAATAAGGACAATTGAAGATATCATTAGATTTTTCAAGGATAAAATCGTCAATTTGATAAAATATAAACTAATTTGATAAAAATAAATTTCAAACAAATATTTTTGAATTTTTAAAAATTATTTATACTCACTAAAAATAAAATTATGTAAAATCGATAAATCTTTTAGACATTTATTTATTTTTTTTACCAAATTAATTTTTAAAAATTAATCATGTAATTTTTATTAATTTTTATCAATTTTACATAATTTTATCACTGGTGGATAAAAATAATTTTTTAAAATTAAAAAATCTTTGTTAGACATTTATTTTTGTCAAATTAGTTTATATTTTATTAAATTGATGATTTTGCCCTTGAAATTAGATAGGCTACTCCAACATATCCGTCAACATATCCGCCAAGGAGTATTGCCCCTTAGCACCTACAGCATATCTGCAGGGAACCCCACCGCACCTACGTTGGGGCGAGCTTATGCCCCAAAGTGCTCGGGCACTAAGGAGTATGTTTAACCCCAACAAGGGGCTATGGAGACTCGAACCCAAGCCTTGCGAGAGATTCAAGGTCTTATTCTTGAACCAACCCCTGTTGGTATTCACAGGAATTTCTAATTAGATTCCAAGGCATTCATACTTTAAAAATAAAAATAAAATAAAACTTCTCCTAGAATTTGTGGGCTGCATTTTCCTTTTTCCACCTATGATATTTCCATTGCCATTTCCCATTATCATAATTTTGGTCCTTCCACAACAATACAATGTAGTTTGCAAAATGCAAAATGCAAAATGCAAAAAATAAAAAATAAAAATAAAATAATAATAATAATAATAATAATAAATTAAATATATACTAATGCTGGTGCTTCCAACCATCTAATCATGAATGGGGCAACTTTAAGAAAATTCGAGAAGTTGGAGTGCACTAACATAATCACAATTGATAACTAAAAATAATTTCCTTGAAAATTGAAGAACATAAACAAGACAAAAGCCTACCTGATGCCTTCTTGTTGTAGTGGTGCAAGAGCAAGAGGCGGCATGGGTATTTCTAAATCCTTGGATGTAGAAGTGAGAGAAAATGGTCCATCCGTATCTGTGGAAATGTTGGTGGACAATTGAGATGGCACTGGCTCAGGATGGACGTAAGATGAGTGATGCATTTTCTTCAATGTTTCTTCATTATACCGGATTATGTTAGCCTGGAAATACCCGCACAATAAAATAATCAGATATTATTATAACTGGTTATCTTTTAAAAGATTATCATAAGTCTAGAGAGAGAGAGAGAGAACCTTTGTCACGTAAACAGCATCCTGAAGTTGTTGAAGGGTGTCTCTGATACAATCACCTTGCACTAAAATGTCTTCAACAATATCATAAGAGATCTGAATGAAAATATTCATGCTGTAATATCTATAACACGAATAAAAAATTGAAAAATATGTAATGTGAGGTTCAGTAAATAAATCCCATGTCATGGAAACACACCTCACTTCTCTTCATGTGAAGAGATAACATTTTACTTAAAGTTCGAATGCTCGATAGAGGACCACGAATCTGCAAAACTGAATTGATAAGGATATCATGATAAATTTTCTAAAGCCATTTTAAAATCAAGTACAACAGCAAAAAACATCTTACTTGCTCAACCAAACTATTCATCCTGATGTTATTTTGCCACGACGATTGCTGGAGCAATATGGCTTTCTGTAGAGAAATATAAAAAAGAAAACATTATCCATAATTCCAAACAATGAAAGGCCGTAACGTACACAGAAAATATCTAAACCTCTAGTATGCTGTGCATACATTACCACTAACCTATAATATAAATGGAATACATACTACATGGGGTAGATCCAACATGTCCCTACCTTAGAGAGGATTCTCGTTTTTTAAAATAAATAAATAAAAAGGAAATTTTGGTTATGTATGTGTAATCTAGAGAAGGATCACAAATACAAATGCATAATTTACCCACACACAAAAAAAAAAGTATAAATCCATAATCTCGAAATGGGATAAGGATTGTAGATATTTGTGAGGCAGTACTAATTTTATTATCTATCAGTTACGAGTTGAGCATGATATAGAATTCTGTGTATGTAAAAATAAAAATTTTAAAAAAAATAAAGAGAGGCAAAACAAAACAGAACTCCTAAAAAAAAAAAATAAATAAATAAATAAAAAATAGAAGTGCTGAAAAGGAGCTGTAATCCACCTGATCCATAACATATGCCATTGCAAGAGACCGAGAAATGTTTATAGCATTTAATCTCTGCTCAGCAGTGAACCTGTACATTTCCAATTGGTTATCCTTGAATGCTTGAACTTCCCATGATTTCATATCCATATATGGAGGCAAAGCATAAGATTCCTCAGGCAAAGGGCAGTGTTTTATATCATGCTCTTCCCTTTCAAATTCCATCTTAGGAAGTTCAGCAACCAAAAAACCACCACAAATGGATGTTTCACCATAGGAAAAACCACGGCTCTGCACTCGGGAATAAATTCTGCCTACAATTCAAATCAACATCGTCCCTAAATTTAAATTAATGAAGAGTGATCAGGAACAACAAAGAATGGAGGTTCAACTTATATAGGCACAGAGTCAGAAAAATATCATGCTTGTTGATTTGAAATGGCAGCTTCTGCCACTCTTAACCCTGTTGGAACACTAAAATTACTGATTAATATCACAATATCAGCTGCATTAACTCGTGGATAGACAGTAACTCGACGCAGCTCCAATTGGTCCATTACATAACTTCCAGCCGGTCTTACAAAGACCTGCACATGCATACTTCATATTCCTAAATCAAATATTTGAAAAAAGAAATATGCAACAAAACAAAAACAATATTGAACACATAAAATAAATTATCTTGATCTCTCATCTAGGTAAGAAAAGAAAAGAAAAGAAACGATTATATTTTCTCACAATCATAGTTAGATGAGTAAGAAAGCAAAGCTTATGATGTAGGGATATGGGTGAAATTTCTTTTTCTTACTTTGCATTTTGATGACAATCTCAGTACTATAGAAAAAAAAAACAAAACCAAATAGAGCTTGCTTTTCACCACTTTTGGTGAGAAATGAAACTTTTATACAATAAGAGAGTTCTCTTTCCCTCAATTTTTCTTCATTTCTTAAAATTTCTCACCTAACTTAAAAACCAAACATGAAAAGAACAGAACATATCTCTTTGTCTTCATTTCTTATCCTTTCTCGCCAAATCACTTGATCCAAACGGGATAATTAAGTAGGAGGTAACACTACAAGTGCCTGGGGCGCTATATTAGCTGCTATTGAAGGCGATTCCAAGGTTGTACCATATCACACTTGTACATTGCCATTCAATTAAATCAACAACGAAAGCTTCCTCAGCTAATGACTAGTAATGAATGCGAGATGATTCAATTGATAAAAGCGTGATTAGTTAGAAGAAGATAAAAGAGACAGACCGAGAGAAGAGCATCGGGATGGACGATACGGCGAAAGAGATCCAACTGTTCAAGGGAGAGTATCTGAAAGTCAGGACTCGGCAGTGTCAATCCTTTCTTCTTCCCATCCTTGTCAATCCTCTGCACGAATTCAACAGGTGAGGTCGACGCCTTGCGTATAACCGACGCCACTGCCGACGCCGAAGACACCATGGCCTCTCCTCCTCCTCCTCCTCCGCCTTCTTCCGATTCATCGAGGCACACGTGACGGAGAGGGCTAGGGTTAGGGTTAGGGTTAGGGTTGTGGTTGTGGTTGTGGTTGTGGAGGGAGTGGTGCTCGGAGCTGCCGTTTGCGAGGGAAGAGGAGGAGGAGGCGTTGGTGGTGAGGAGAGTGAGTGGAGTGTGCCGGAGAGTGGAGGTGGAAGTTGTCGTGGTCGTGGTCGTGGTCGTGGTGGGAGTGAGGTTGTTGTTGGGGCAGAGAAGGAGGTTACAGTTGCTACAGTTGGAGTTGCAGAGAGGGATTGTAACCGCAGAGAGTAGCAGCATTGTATTGGATTAATCAATTGGGCTTAAAGATTTGGATGGACTGAATGAAATGAGAAATGGGTGAAGTCAGGTGGAGTCGGCGAGTCGCATATACTTTGCTCGTTGCGTGAAGAAGACGTGGACCGACCGAAGCCAAACACATTGAAACGACGTCGTTACCACTTTTTTTGTGTTTTCCTTTTTTTTCAAATAATAATTGTACGGGGAATAAATATTTTTCGTTTTTGTATTTCTTTCGTCCAAGCCTTGCATTACTCCAAATGACGTCATTCAACCTGAAAGCACAACGACAGTGAGCTACCCGACGGATGTGTTGTCGAAAAACCCCTAAAAAAGAAAGACAAAAGCAAAGATAACTCAGTAAAGAGAAAATTTCAAATCTCTTGCACGAAGGCAGGCCTTATATAGGTTGTATGCGCACTATCTCTACCGTTCTTTTTTGGATGAGCGACAATATTGTCCTCTTTTTTCTTTACATGTGTGCTCGTTAGTAGTACCAAACAATATTGGCCAAACTGCCAAATGGTATTAACACGTATTTCAAGTGGATTCCTTGTCATAATTCATTGGGCCACGTGGAATGCTCTAGCCGAGGAGTCACTTTTGTTATCCTCAAGCATACTAGCTCTAGTAATCCTTTTGCTGAGCTAACTTAAGTCGGCCACTCCAACTGACTTCCCTACACGGCTGAAACCATCATAGCACCGATGTTTAGTTCGATTGAAGATCTTCAGCTTGGTCATATGTGGCCGGCTTGTTCATAACTCGACCTGGCTCATGACCAAGACCAAGGCACAGTTCAAAGTATCGCTTGGTCCACACGTAACTCGATCCACGCCTAAGGCTAAAACCCATCCTAGTTCAGCCAAACTTCGTGCAATCCTGCACAATTTAATCCGGTCTATCACTGAAGTGCTACTTAGCTCGGCTACGATCCTTGCTCTAATCAAGGATAGCGTTCTCATTCCACCTAGCCCCGCCTACAACTTAAGCCCATCACTTAGCTTGGTCCCAACATCTGAGATACGTGTAGCTCGGTAGCTAGGTCAAGAGCAAGGCTCACATTAGATTTTGATCGGCTCATTTGTTCGTCACAAACCTCTCTCTCAATAATAATAATTATACAAACTTGGCTCTGTTTGATTTAGTTTTAGAATTATGATTTGAATGTGGAGTTGTCAATAAAGTTTTGAAAAGAGAAAATTTGTTTGGTTATGAGTTTTGAAAAGTTTTTGAAAAGAGATTTCGAATTTTGAAATTTGAAATTTGAAATTTGAAATTTGCAAAGAGTTTTGAATTGTATTTTGAGTTTTGAATTTTGAATTTTGAGTACTATTTTGAAAATTTTTAGATTCATTTTCTTAAAATATTTAAAAATGTTTAAGAAAATTTTATTTTTTTATTTTAAATATATATAATTTTTAAAATTTTTATTTTAAATATTTTATTTTATTTTGTAAATATTTTAATTTTTTAATATTTTAAATTCAAAACATAACTCCACACTCAAATCGTAACTAAACACATAATTCAAAATTCAATTCAAAAACTATTTTCATAACTCATAATCAAATACATAACTCAAAATTTCACATTACTTTCAAAACTCAACACTCAAATCGTCATCAAACCACATAACTATAAAATTAAAATATTTAAAAATATATTTATAAAATAAAAATATAAAAAAAATATTTAAAATAAAAATTATATTGAAAATAAAAAATAATAATTTTTTTAATTTTTTTAAAATTTTTAAAAAATTTAAAATATTTAAAAAAATACAAAGACACAAATGTATAAAATACAGTGCATATTAAAATATAAAATATTTACTCTAAAAATAAAATTAAGAAAATTATTAAATATTTATTTAAAAAATTAAATTCAAAAAATTTCAAATTACAACTCAAAATTCTTTTCAAAACTCAACTCAAAGCATAACACCACATTCAAATCATGATTTTAAAAAATAAAATAAATTTTTTTTTAAATACAATTTTAAAAAGAGTTTAGTTTTGAATTTTGAAAAGAGTTTTGAGTTATTCGTTTGATTATGAGTTTTGAAGGTAGTTTTTGAATTGAGTTTGATATGTTTTTGAATTGTGTGTTTGGCTATAAGTTTTGAAAAGAGTTTTAAATTTTTTTAATTGAAATCACAATTTCAAAACAAAACCATACGCAACCCTAGTTTTTAACATTACAAAAACTATAGATTGTACTGTCAAACTTTTTCTCTTTCTTTTGTTTTATTTTATTGATAATATATCATTTAAGCCATTTGTATTCAACACAACAACTGGCTATTTTTGTTATTGACAAAAATAATAATAATAATAATTTATTAATTTATTTGAACCACATCATCTTAAATCAAATCATAAAAGATCTCATATTAAGTGACAATTTCACAAGGGTCAAACCCGACACACACCCGAATGAACAAATTTAGCTTTCAAAAAGATAGATAACCTTATTAGTAAGGCACATATCCATCATGAGATGAATACAAAGCTATTTCATTAATTTTTTTTTTGTTAATTTTGAAAAAAAGTAAAGACATTATTAATTCAACACAACGGCAAAATATTACATGGGATTTTTATAAGAGTTAAACAAACCACATAGTCTAGCAGACTGGTCTATCTTTATGCAAATGGATAATTTTGAAGTTCATCTTCTAATGTTGACTAAACATCAAAATGATCGGATGGAAGTAATTATTGACAATTTTTGAATTATGAAATTATATAGGAATTTTAAAAAAGGAAAGGAAAAAGCATGTAAAGATGTATGAAATATAGTAAGGCTGCAAACGAACCGAGCCGAATCAAATTTTGTTGAGCTCGAGCTCGTCTCGACTCGTTAATATTAATAAAATTCAAACTCAACTCGATAAGATTTTTTTTAAATATTATTTATATTATTTAATATATATATATAAAATATTTATTATATAATTTAAATAAAGATAAATGAAACGAGCTTATTCGAGTTCGAACTCGGCTCGTTTACTAAAAGAGTTGAGCCAAGCCGAGTTTGTTCGTAAACAATTTGGTTCATTTGCAGTCCTAAAATATAGCTAAATTTCAATCACATTTTCATTTTTTTTTTTTAAATTTTTATTCAAATTCATTAATCAAATACAACTTAACACTTAGTTATGCCTGAAATTGGAATAGAATGACGAAACTGCCGTTTAAAGTCTATTAATAAATTAATTACGAAAATAGTTCACGACAATGAGCTAGACTCTGTGGCCCAATGGATAAGGCGCTGGTCTACGGAACCAGAGATTCTGGGTTCGATCCCCAGCAGAGTCGCTCCCTATGGAAGTTGTGTTTTTTTTTTTCTTTCAATTTTGCTCTGTTTGTTTTGATTTTTCAAAATCCCATTAATAGGTTGTTGTTGTTTTTTTTTTTTTTTTTCCCCATATTTTTGTCAAATTTTTTTTTTGTACTTTTTAAATGTACCTGATCTAGATGCATGTAAAAAATAAAACAAATTGACTTAAATATTTTTAAAAATCACTAAAAACAAACAAAAAAATAATTTGTTTGGATTTTCGTTTTTTCAGTGAAGTAGTTTATATTTTAGTTAATTTTTTTATAATTTTTAGATGCATTTAATATTGATCTATCTAAAAAGTAAAAAAATAGTAAAATAAGGATAAATTACACTTACACCCCCTGTGGTTTGGGTTTAATACATATCATTCCTAACGTTTGGGAAATTACACTAACCCTCCTGTCATTGTAATTATTTAGATGGAATGAAGACATTGAACTCATGCACTCTCTCTCTTTTTAATTTGCTTTGCTTTACTTACTCTCTTTTTTTCCAATTTCCTTTACTATTTTTTTTTAATGTAATTTCCTTTATTTTTCTATTAGGAGTTATTACTTTTTTTATATGCAAGGAGTTTGTGAAATGTTACTTTCAACCACAGGAGTGAGATAGTAATTTTTAAAACATCAAGCAGTGAGTAATAATTGGTTTAAATCTCAAGAAGTGTCAATATAACGTTTAAAAATAATTTTTATAAAATTGAATCAAACATATATTGAGGGCCAAGAACGAAGAATATATTCATATATATATATTTTTTGTTTGGTCTATCATATATAGTGTGTTCATCCTAAATGTTAAGGTGTTAGCAAATTAAAATAATTAAGGGTTGCGTTTGTCTTTAGCCTTTATGGGTAAATTATCAATAGATTTTAATATTTAAACTTAATTCTCATCAAGTTTTATTGAAAATAAGTTTTAATAAAATTGTCGTTAAAAATAATTTTTTTGTAACAATTTTTTATATATGTTACTAAAAATTGATAATTAGTGACTTTTTTTTTTGCCATGATTTTTATAAATTGTCGTTAAAACTTATAATTAATAATCTTTTTTTATGACAAACTTTTTCTATAAGACCTATTAGACAATAAGTCCATTTTTTAGGACTTACATGTAAGTACTCCTTAGTTTATTCAAGTCTTCATGTATTTTTATTATTTATTTTTTAAGAAAATTTGACCATAAATCTCTCCTAATTTCCTTTTCTGATTAAAAGAATAAAAAAAAATTAATAACATAAAAGTCCTATTTACAAATGTTATGGTAATTTAGATCCTATTTAAGATTTTTTTGAACCAATAAGTCCTATTTAGTAAAACTGATAATATTGTCAATTTTTTTCAATTTTTAAAACTAAGAACATTATCAATTTTGTATAGTAATATTCCAGATAATTATTTTACTAACTAATGAAAAAAAAACAAAGTATGAGATTAAACATTTTACCCTTCTATTTATTGGCTTGATTCAATTATCTAACAAAATCGAGAACATTATCAATTTTTTCCAATTTTAAACTGAGAATATTATTAGTTTTTTCATTTTTTTTTTCTCAATTTTGCACATCAATGTTTTATCTCATGCTTCTTTATAGACACAAAATTTTTAATTTTGCACAAAAAAATAATTCAAATTTTTTATTTTTTATTTTTAAAAAAACCATTTTTTTTTTCACGTAATTTTCTTTTTAGATTTTTTCAATTTGAAAGTTGATATTTTAAAGTTTTGAAAATCAAAATAAATGTTAAATTATCATATTTCTTTATAGATAATCATAAATGATGAACAATCATTGTTTGAAGGGAAATTCCGACTATTAAAATTTTAATGGGATTTGAAGATCTAAAAAATCTTAATTAGAACTTAATGGAGTATAAGTTCATAAATTAAGACTTGTATGTAAATGTCCCAAAAAAAAATTAGTACTTTTAAAACACTCTCATAATTATAAAACCTTGTATAAATGACATAATTTGTTATTTGAATATTTTATTTGACCATTATACAATCTATTTTTTCTCTTTCTTTGACAGTACTCTCTCTTTCTCTCTTCACCAACTCGATGGTTGTTCAATGCCTTCATTATCTTCATTGTCTACTATCATCGCTTATTCTCACCGTTAGCCCGTGACTACCATTTTTACTGTCAAACCACCACCATCTCAGATTTGATACCTACAAACTCATCTTTGAGATTATCAACTTCATATTTGAGATAAATGAACTTAAATTTGATAGAAAAATGAGAAATAGAGAGATTGCAATTAAAAATCAAGAAGCTTTTGTTTGTTTGTTCATAGATCTAAAAGTGAAATTTGATCATGGTTCGTTCATTTAGTATGTACTCTATTTTTGTAACAGTCAAATTTTATTATGGTTAATGTAACGGCTCTAAAATACGTGTCACGATGATTGTTATGAAATTATGAATTAATATGATTTAATTTGGAAATATCTATCTGAATTGGGAAAAATATTTGTTGGGGCTACAACTTTGGAACTGAAATTGAGCACATAGATAGACTAATGGGAATTTTTAGAATCATTTGGGAAGTTTAATTGAAAATTGATTTCGTCTGATTCGCTAAGTCATGTGTAGACATCTCATTTTGATCGGCCCTAAGACTTGGGCGTTTTCTTTTGATTACCCAATAATGACAATTAGAATGTGTTTCTTACAGAATCCTCAGTAAGAAAGATGAAATTTGAACTTTAATCCCAACCTTTACCATTATGGCCAAATTATTTTAAAATATTAAATATTTCATTAGTTTAGTATTTTTGTAATTTTACATAATTTTATGTGTTTATTCATATTTTTAGTGTTTTTATATAAATTGGTATAAATTATATATTCTATATATATAAAAGAAAATAATAATAAAAATTATAATATTAAAATACGTGTTTAATATTATTATATTATATGTTTAGTATTTTATATAAATTATATATTTTATATATTATATTATATAATAAAAGAAAAATAATAAAAAAATATATTGATGTCGGTCAACCCTCGACTACTGACATCAACCTCAGCAAACATATATACATATATATATATATATATAATCTTTATATACTTTATATTATTATATTATATATAGATATGTATTATATAGATTTATATTATTATATTATCTATTTGTTGCCTATATAAAGCAACCAAATAAAGAGATTTCAGGAGGGAGGGGAATAAAAAAACAAATTTGATTGAAGAGAGAGTTAGAAAGAGTTAGAGAGAAACCATCAACCATTTCAATCTTGAGCCACAATACTTCCAAGCTTCCATAACTACTGAAATTTCTCATTTTCATACACCAAAACCAATCCAAAAATTCTGATATAGCGAAAGATCAATTGCCTTGATCATAAAGAAGAGTGTTTAGTATTTGAAAGTCAGAAAAACTAGAGAGTTAGCCACTTTTCATATCATAAACTCCATAATTTCGAATTGAAGATTTGAGAACACACGTCCTACATTTGAGGGTGATCAAAAGGAAGTTTGAGAACTAAAAAGTTGATCCTTTCCTTGGACGGTGAATTTCACAAACCTTTCATTTTCTTGCATTTCTTATCTATTTTGCTCTTTTGCTTTGATTTATTGTTATATTTTATACTGTCGTAATCTAATTGAAAGTGGTGAATTGAAATCCCATATATATTGTTTTTAGCACGAAAAAGAAACATTCCATTCTGAATAGTTTAATCTCTTCGGAGGTTCATTACTAGAGCATTACCTCTCTCTCATGCCAAGCACAACTCCTTGTTTGACGCTTCTCTTATTTTAGTGGACATAACTCTCATTTTGGGACTAAAATAACTAAAGAATGGCAAGGTAATTAAAAGGGCTAATAAAATTGAACTAAAAGAGGCACAAGGTAACAAAATTGAGTTGGGTTCAATCAGACGTCATATTGAACCCATTGTCTTTCTATTTCAACTTATTTTGCTCTTTTGCTTTGATTTCTTGTCATATTACATATTGTTGTAATCTAACTGAAAGTGGTGAGTTGAGACTCCCATAGATATTATTGTTGAAATCTAAGAAAATAGAATTTGGCCGAGCCTATCGAGCTACCCAACCCGTTAGTTGGCAGGGTAGCTACCTAAAAATACACCATCACGCCTGTAACCTTCATGACCATGTCTACACCCTCTAGGCAAAATCGGGCAGCCTTCCAACAACCTCCGATGGTCTGTGAGGTGCTTGAAACTGCTATTTTATCATGTTTATTTCATTTAGAGTGTTTGTGAGGAATTTTTTTTATATTAGGTTGTAATATTTATTCATCTCCCTCGGATTTGAAATATTTAAAATATTGTAATAATTCCCCCGCCCCGCTTCTTTCTATCCCGTTCTTTTACTTGCTTTCTTTATTTGTGAATACGCATCATATTTTGTTCTTCATTATGTCCATGCTTTGTATTCATATTTCATGCATCTTGATTCGGCTAAATTTGCATTGGTGGATTTAATCAATTCTTATATGATTATGTGCGCTACCTCATGTTTTGAGATGATTCACATGTCATATCTTAGAAGCCGAATCTTTAGTTGCATCTCATGAGTGAATTGCATTAGGATTTTGTATATAAGATCATGCATATTTTATTAACTTTGTTTTGTAGCTGTTCGAGGGACGTCGATAAATATGTAAGTTTTTATGCTTTAGCATCTTGTTTGTGTACATTTTTCTTATTATGTTTGAGCATCCTACCATGTGGCTACTTGCTTACTTGTTTTCAATTTCATGAATGCCAATGGATAGAGGTTGTGTCGCTTAATTTGGAATAGTGTTGATTTTCATATTTGTAAACTCAATTTATTTGGGTTGTACATCTCCAAAACTCTTTCAAAACTACATGAAATCAAATTATTCCAAAATAAATGATATAGTCTATACTTATATGTTTCACATAATAAATTTTAGTATTTATTAAATAATTGAAATATAAACATATAAAGTAAATAAAATTCATAGCATGATTTAGTAGAGGCCGATCTTTGATCGGGTGAGCAAGGGTGCTCATTATTGACCTTTCTCTCTCATACCTAAAGTTCTGAGCCAAGCATCTTTGGTTACGACGAACAGTAGCCTTGGCACGAGTCATGGGTTTCTTAATTTTCCTAAAATAACTATTAGATGGTGACTCTGAGATCTGATGACGCAGTCCATTTTTGACAAAAGGTTTTTGAGAGGGTAATTTATACAGATAAATTGGGCCGAGCTAAGTAGTGGGCCATTCTTTGGGCCGTAGTGAAGAGGCTTAGAAGGTGGGCTGCGAGCAGACATTAGATCGGTCCATAATGAGATGTTTTGTCACCAGACTGAGTAAATGAGTTTAGGCCGGTCACCGCAATTGGGATAAATCGGTCCGAAGTATGGTTAGGTCACGAGACGGAGTAAAAGTGGTAGCTCGGTCATACCATTCGGAGCCGAAGTGTGGCGACTTCGCACGGTAAGCCTAGCTTTGGTTAGACCGGTCCGAGCTGTTACATTTAGTTCGGTCTCAGTAAGTGAGACCGGGGTACAAGCTGTAAGGAGAGAACCGATCTAAGAGAGTTCGGTCGTTTCTTCCTGTCTAGTATCGCAATGTTATTTCGGTCGGATGGTAGTCTGGCCGTGATAAAGCCATCTCACTTGGTTTAAGCAGTGAGAGGGGTATTAAAGGATAAGCATTATCCTTCAGGAGTATGAATCCTAGGAGGACTCTACATGGAAGAGTAAGAGTCCTACTAGGATTGTGCCACGCGAAACCTATAAAAGCTCACCAACATCACCTATGGAGAGAAAACACAATTTTGTTTTCTGAATACACAGAGCTTTTGTCTATTTGTCAAGCTTACTGACTTAGGCATCGGAGAGGTTTCCGGCACACACCCGCCGGCTAGCTCACGTTTGTGTTTTCAGGTGATAAAGCGACGTCGTACGGAGGAGCGCAGACTTGATCAACAGGATTATACGAGAAGGTGTATTTCTTTCTGCATAATTGGCGCCGCCTCAGGAATTCAGACAAGAACAAAACCTCTTGATCAAGCTTTTCTCCTTTAAAATCAATGGCGCACAACGAAGATTTGCCACAATCTGCCATTGACGGACAAACACCAGAGGGAGGTACGAGGCGCGAGGGTCTACCTCTTGTCCCTCCCATGGGGGATTTGGAGCCACAAAGGCAGAATCTCAGGAGGGATACAAGAGGAAGAAGGCGGACTAACAGCCCTCATCACTCCCGTTCACATTGTCCGCATGCATAAAGGCGGAGGATTGATCCCCAGGCTCTGGAGGATCGCGTCAAGGAGTAGGACGAGTTGATACGTCGAATGGCGGCGGACATGGAAACTCTAAAGCGCCAGGTGAAGGGAAAGCAAGTGGCGGCAGGAGAGGGGCGCACAAACAAGACGCCCCCTCGCCACTCGAAAAGTCGTAGTAGGAATACGACACCCTCTCAAGCAGAGAACAAGAGCCTCAGAACAGGTGACACGCAATCCAGATCTTCTAGAACTCGTCACTCCAGGTCTGAGAGGACGAGCTTTGAGAGGTCGACAATCGGCGAAGCACATATTGGCCCTCGTGATACGCATTTGCATACAAGATCTAGGCAGACAGAGTTGCCCAGATCGTTCGGCCTACGATCCGTTGTGTAAAGGGGTAGTTTACCCTTCTTGTTGCCTAATTGTGAAACTTTTTGTGCCATCTTTCAAGGCTTTCAAATCAAACTTTTTAGGCCTTTAAACCACTGAAATTCAGAGTTATTTTAATGGTGGAAAACATGTTTTGAAGTCCAAAAATGGAGGGGTTGGCCTCCCCTCCTTGTGTCTTACTTGCATGCCTAGTTAACATCACATGGTGACATGTTTTTGTAGCCTAACTTAAATTTTTTCCAAAGATATGTTTGCCTCTGATTTGGAATGATTTAGCTTTGTTTTGGGTTGCTTTGGTCATATGAGTCTTGTTTTGCATAGTTGTAGTTCAAATGGCTTCACTAGTTTGGTGTTTTAGGCCTTTAAAGATGCTTTCCTTGAGTTGGTTGCATGTTGTAGTGTCTTTTTACATGTAATTTTAGCATATATAGCCTGTCACATGCTCATTTGTGTTACTCTTTCCTTGCTTTTTTAGAGTTGCTCTTGAGTCTTGTTTGCAAGCTAACATGTGAGTATGTTTTTCTAGCATTTTGTACCTTAATCTCAGCATGATTTTGCCACTATTTTGACTGGTCTTAGCTTTGTTTTGAGCTGATTTGGCCCTTTGAGGCTTGTATTGTGTGGTTATAGTGCAATCTCTTTCACTAGCTTAATGTTTTAGGCTTTTAAACATGAATTGCATGAGTTGCTTGCATGTTTTAGTGTCTTTTTTCACTCTATTTTAGCACTAAAATCTCTGCAATCTCCCTCTATTCTTCACTCTTTCATTTACTTTGAAAGTGACTTTGAACCCTTTGTTGGCTTGAGTGTGAAATTGAGACACCTGTGCTTAATGGTTTTAATCCTCTTTTGAGGGTTTCTACTAACCAACGGCATGAGGACTTTTTCATGCTCAAGGCACTTGTGGTTTAAACCTACTTTTAATTAGAGGACACTCACTTTTGGACTAATCAATTAAAGAATGGATTGGTAATCTAAAATGAGTAAATAAAATTGGACAAGTAAAAGACGCAAGATAAAGCATCTTTGTGTTGCATTGTATGTGTTCAGATTGGACGTTAATCTGAACACGACAAAAATGGGACGTTTCATACTCAAAGTGATGAAACGTGTTGCTTTTCTTAGTCACCGTCACCCTTGATCATGCATGATAGGGTGTTGTTTGTTTTGGTCTTGTTTGTGCATTCATTAAGCTTGTACAAGCTTGGTTCTCTAGCCATCATGCATTGAAAATGCTTGGTTGATGGTTCGAAGGCCAAGAGTTACCCTCATTTGAGTTTGTGTGATGATAAGAAGGGCAACAGTACACACATTCCTTGAAAATACATTGCTTTGCCTCTGTTTGTTCTCTGTTACAGCAAAAGGAGAAGTCCAAGGATGGGGTGGCCGACCGGCCAGTTTTAGTAGCCGACGGCCACTTGAAGTAGTCGACCGGCTAGTTGTAGTAGCCGATAGCCACTTTTTGTAGCTGACCGGCCACCAGTGAAATTTTGCACAAGTGTGCTCTTAAGTTAGAGCAGAGGCATTCTGGGAGTTGGTACAATTTTTAGTGATCAAAACGAGTGCGAACAGAGACATTTGATGGCAAGGCAATGGCATTTTCGGGTGGATCAATCGAGCATGCATGCGTCCTTCGCTTTCAAGGCCATTTAGTCGCTTTTGTTAGCTTAGAATAAATTAGCTATTTCATTCATACAAGAGTTGTAATAATTAGCTTAGAATAGTTAATTAGTTTTGGTTTGTAATAATTAGTCTAATTAGTTTAATTAGTTAACATTAATTAGTGTAGTTAGTTTGCTTATTCATTCGGACCCTCCTTCGAGAGGGCATAATGTTGTAATAAGTGTGCGTGTGTGTGTATGTCTTCCAACTCCGCGTCTTTCTCCCTTTTATTTAATCGCTTTCAATGGTTAGGTTAGGGTTATGTTTCGATTAGCATACCTTATGCTCGCATGTTTGCATCTATTCATTTGTCTTGCATGCACCGAGGCTCGACGCATCATTCAAACTGCATTTTCAATACTTATTTGAATACGTGTTTCAAAGCATGTTATCAAATTGAATCAAATCATATGCTATATTAGTAGCCGAGCCTATTAATCGCATTATTGCATGTGTTGCATTAGACATTAAACATAGTTAGGATCATGCATCTTTCTAACTAGTTTTTGTTTTGGCTTGGAGTACTCAGTGAGTTTTATGCTTTAGTATGCTTGCATGAGTGCGATTGCCATATTGCCATGATAGCATGCATGCCATGAGGCTATTTGCTTAAATGATTAACTGCATGAATGCCTGTGGATGAAGGCTTTGTTATTTGAATTGGAACAGTTCAACGAATGTATGTTTTAAGTCCACTTGAGGTGGCAAATCATGTTTTAAGCCCACTTGAGGTAGCAAATCCGCAAACTTTTAAGCCCACTTGAGAGTGGGGAATTCAAACCATTTTTGAAAACAAACATAAGTTGAGTTGTTCCGATTCTCGCAATTTTAGTCTATACTTGATTGTGTACGCGTCACATAGGAATGTTAGCTAATAATCGGAATAAGGACGCATAATGTTTATAAAATGACATATCATAGTTAGTAGAGGCCGATCCTTTGATCGGGCGAGCGGGGTGCTCATTTCATGACCTTCCCCCATCGTACCCAAGTTCCCGAGCCGAGGCAACTTTGGTGATGATGGATACGTGGCCTTTGGTACGAGTTAGGGTTTCCTAAATTTCCCCCACAACAAAATATTTAGGTAACGACTCTGTAATTTGGCAAAGCAGTCCAATTTTGGCATTATTTGATTTAAAATCAATTTTCTAAAAAGATTTGTCGGATTGGACTCTTTGGTATTTATCAGTTTCACATTGCATTTTGTGAGATTAGATTCAGAACCGTGATAGGAGTCCGAACTGTAGGACTAATTCAAGCTCTCCAAAAAGGGGCGCAAAAAAGTCGAGCTACAGCGGTTCCATTGTAAATGAGTTAGAGCGGTTTGGTTCGGAAGTGAGCTTAGCTACAGAGTGGATTGGGCGTCCATCAACTCACTCTTGAAATGGTCTTGTGACATGTTGGAATGTTTTCAGAAAGCGGATGAGCTGAATGTTTTTTTTAGCATGGTAGCCTAGATAGGTTGGTATATATAAAAGGACCGAAACAATTTTGTTTTCAATCACTTTCCGATTGAGCCCTCCTCAACTTTGCATCAAGCTCGAGTAGCAAGGGCGGAATTTGAATGGTGCTACTACTCCCTTTACAAAAGTGCAAACTTAGAGCTTGGTTGGGGAAGACCCAAGGAGAAGTCAGTGGTCTACTAAGCTATCATTTTACGTGTAATAACCTGACCCTCGTATGTGTTTTTGGCATATTTTAGTCCTTTGTTTTGTGCATTTAAATGTTTAATATGAAATTCCTCGAGAAATTTAGTTTAAGCACATGGATCTTATGATTTGAGACCTATATCTGTTTAATAAGAAAAACATCTATTACAATTAAAACATTTGAATCAGAAATTGAGAGCCTTAGAGGCTTGATAATCTGAAATTGACTGCATATTCAAGATCAGCATGATTTTTAAGTCATAATATGATTTTCTGTGAAATTTCAATTTGGGATGATTAAACGGATTGAATTTCGTCCTTATTCAATATATATATATATATATTTATATATAAAAGTTTGCTTTTCAAAACATTTGACTTAGGAACCTTAAATTAAAATATCTCCTGAGAGAGTTAGAAGAGGAGAAGTAGGAAGAAAGAGAAGAAGTCCTTCAAGGAAGAAATTGGGAGATTAAGAGGGTTGTAGAGATTTTAAAGTTCAAGGTATGTCTAATCCTTTCTAATTGGCCCTCTCTTGGAGTTGAGTAAGAATTCCTCTATATTGTTGTGTTTAATGATTAAGTGTGTTGTTGTTCTTTGTTTGGTTGATTTGGGGAATCATATTGACTCACCTATGGGAAGTTATATTTTACTTCTTCAATTATCAAGCTTGAATTCATATATTTGAACAAATGGTTGATGTGTGTTTGTGTGTGTGTGTGTGTGTGTGTGTGTGTGTGTGTGTGAGGAAGTTGGGAATATTATGTAATTGAATTTTGTTATGAGCCTTAGGAATTAAAGATTTAAATCATGGTTAGATTAATATGTGTTTGTGAATCTTGTTAACATGATTTTTGGACCATGATCTAGCAATTAAAGAACCTAATTTGAGCCTTATACAAGCTCACAAAAAATGGGATTTTGTTTGGAAATTTCGGACTACACTGGAGTAATCGCCAGACGTGTGGGATCATCGCCACATGTGTGGAAGGCCTTACAAGACGCAGTGGGCTACACACAGGCGCCCATGCTACAAATTTTCGTCTGCTCCGTTTTACGTGCTTAACCCTTCAGTATTTTTGAAATCTGTGTTTGATGTCCTTAAGATGCCTGTAAATTCGTTCGAAGTGAAATGAAGTAGGGAATGAATTAAGAAAGAAAAAGAACTAATGTATAAGTTGTGCATGTATGTAGGTCATAACTCGGGAGGGACAAGCACTCACTACTGATCGTGAGCGTGAGTACTATAATCCGTACATTTACTTACCATTAATAATTATTATTATTAACGCCTGCTTCCTTGCAAGTGATTACGCTACCATTTATGTTAAATGGAAATCGGTGCAAACTTGTGTGAATGTTAAAAGAGTTGGGTACATTGGTATGACTCGAACTACTCGCATTCCGGTTGCGCTTAATGATTATCGTAATGTGCTATAATCAGAATTACCTACGATTCCGCATAAGAATTGCATACAAACTATTAATACAGTGAAGTTGATTAACAGAAAGAATCGTAAATGTAAACTTCACTTACTGGGAATATAGTATTCTGAATGCCCTATCAAAGACTCCTACTACCTGTTTGGTTTAATACATATCTTATGATATAGATATCTGCCTAAAATGGATCATCGGAGGGAATAATCAGATAGAACTATGGGTTGACCTAAGAACGACTCAACTTGAGGAAAGAATTGAGTATCAACGAAATTGTTATGTGATTTACGCTGTGATATGAATTGTTTTGTCCCTACGAATAGTACTGTAATGGCACATGTGTAATCTGTGCAATACGCTGTACTTATTGTTAATAATTATCATTAGTATTCTGTCGAACGCCAACTAACTATGTTAACTCATGTGAATGATTGGAAGAATCTGTGTGCCTCTGTATAACTCTGAGACTAGTCTATTCTGATGATAGCTGGGATTATTCTATTCTGTTGTTCGTTTCGTTTGTGCTATGACATGATAAGACATAATGATTTCTGGTATGGAACAAAGTGCTGTACGGAACTAAGTGCTGCAATGCGAGTCACCTCTAGAATCCGTACGAGACATCTCTTGAGTCCATACATATATGAATTGGGCTTAAAGCCAATCTGGTCCCTTTATGGGTCATCCGGTCCTTTTATGGGTCATCTGGTTCCTTCATGGGTCATCAGATTTATCAATGCTAATGGATGTACCACGTATGATTATACGTAAATTGTGAATATTGGCAGAAACAAATGATTATAAGTATGTATATAAAGCTATTATATCTGGGCCGGGGACCAATCTGTTAAATCTGTTAGGTCTATGGCCTGCGGAAATCTGTGAGCCTATGGCTAATTTGTAACTCTGTTAGACTTAAAGCTACTCTGATTAAAAACTGGACGCAAGGCCGTTTTGGAAACAATTACAGGAAGAGTAACCATAAGTTCTTTACATTTATAAACATTGTAATTCAAGTTAGACATTAGATTATTTATGTACTATTATTCACTGAGCCTGACTCACTCTGTGTTTTGTCTGCTTCTGTAGGTCATTTACCTGGTGGCCAGTCTTAACCCTGATGCTTGTACCTTTTTGTCAACCGCAGTGTGTCCAGGCACTTAGAGGAAGCTGTTTACTATGTAGAGTTTGTTAAGCTTTTGGCTTTAGTTGAAATGTTTGTAATCCCTCTCTTTACCAATGTTTTATCATACGCCCAATTATGGGGTTGAGTTCGCGTATGTATATGTTTATAACCTAGCTATTTAGTGTATGTCACTGTATGATGATTTGCTTTATGCAGTGTTTGTGATCCTGGCATAGAAGTGGTAGCTCAATAGATGTTATTTTTTTTTATATTACTGTAAGATATTAAATGCTTCTGTTCAGGCCCCGTATGATAGGTATATCAAGTTAAGTGTCTGTTTTTGAATAGGTCATGCTCGAACTTTTAGGGGCGAGTTCGGGGCCTGACATTACGGGACTCGGACGAAGGCTCTTGGATGGACTAGTTAAGTAGTGGAACATTTCATCCTCATTTCAGGGAGAAGCCTTAGCTTGTAGGTGTGCTTGCCAACTCGCCCAGGCTTGCAACCTTTCAGAGATGGAAATTGAGGGAGATAACAAAGAAGTCATCCATTTGTGTGTCTCTGAAAAGGTTTCTCCTTGGGAGTGTAGGGCTGTTTTTGATGATATCAAGAGATTGGCACTTCAAGGGAACTTCTCTTTCAAATGGAATCCAAGAACAACAAATATAGCAGTATATTAGGTGGCCCAAGAATTTCTGCGTTGTCGTATTCTATTAGATTGGGTTCCAACTGAAAAATCTAGAAATCCCCTAGATATTGATTTGTGATTATGTATCAATTTTAACCAATAAATAATAATCCCAATCAAACAATTAAGACAAATCAACACAACGATTTTAACGTGAAAAAATCACAATTGGAGCGCTTCTAATTGTGATAAAAAAATCATGGGCAAAAGTCACAAAACAATCCACTAAGAAGACATAAATAAATTATACAAGTGTGCTCTCAATTATCTAGCGAATCTACGCCCGAATCGAACCGACCCCTATATGTCTTTTCCAGCCCTGTCTTTACTTTGGAATTATCTTGCTCAACGTTGAATTCACAACGCCGATGTTGAATCCACGACGATGAACCACTCCAGAATCCACCAAAGATTTAGGCCCAAATTCCATGGAATCCACCGAAAAATAACTCTCTACTTTGTATTGAATAAATAAAACGAATAAACCTTTTGATATATTCCACTCAATTCATGATTAAAACTCTTGTAAATATCAAAGGAAACAAGTAAAGAAGCTCCAGATGAAAACCGTAATACCCAAGAAGAAAATTTGGAAGTCGTAACCCTAAAATCTGACTGAAACACATATTTAGAGAAAATTGGGCCGCGAAGGTTGCTTGAGTGAAGGATCTTTCGCTCAAGTGAGGAGACTAAAACGCGTGTGTTTCCAAGTGTCTTTGCTTGAGCCACCAAAGTGTCGCTCGAGCGAGAAATGCAACTTCTCAGTATTTTTACAGTCAATCCCCGACATAGTCAGTGAAGTGATAAATATGAAAGAATTAACTTCTGAGACATCTTTGCAAGGCACAATTCAGGTTAGATTTGCATTTAAAACTCATAGCCTCACTGAAATGAAAGATTGAATAAAATTACAACCAAAAGAGATTTTATCAAACGAGATTGTCAATAATAAAAATCTAACACCAACCTTCACCTGCTCTATTCAGACTTTGTTTGCCTCTTGTTTTACTTTCCTTGTTCCCCAAAAAAAAAAAAAAAAAAGAGTGTACATTTCTCTTGTAGGCTACACTTTATTGTTTTGTTCTTTAACTTGCATGTGGATTTCAATTGACGTTAGTTAGAATACTGTGAATTTGCTTTTTTGTTCTAGTAAACTTGTTAAACTAATAAAAAATAACGCTTAAATAGTACATTATATGAATGTGTGCAACAAATATAAATTTGTAAATATTTATTCATAAGGTTAAAGTGATCTAATAAGTCACTTTGTTGTCCACGTACGTGTAAATAATGTTACGTGGATCATTCATAGAAAAAAAAAATAAAAATTGATCAGATAATTGTAATTATATTATTTAGTTACATTTATTTTTAAAAAATGTATGATGTATATTCAAAATTATTCTTATAGTTAGTTATTTTTTTTTTCAATACAATTATTGACTCAATCTAATTTTTGTATGGACAATTTACACAAAACATAATAAAATGAACTAACCAAATCATTAACATAAAGTTCATGGGGGCCAAATTGAACTGTTGAGTCCACATTTATGGACATGATACTGTTTATAAGCTATATCTCTTTTTTTTTTTTTTTTTTTTTTTTTGATTTTTTTTTCAAAATTATGTCAAATTTTTTTTTAAAACTTTTTCGGTCTATCTTATGTAGACAAATCTAAAAATTAATTTAAAAAAAAAGATTCTTAAAAAAATTAAAAAGCCAAAATAAGTACACAAAAAAATCCACTATTTTTAGCTTATTTTTAAATTTTTTTTTTAAAATTAATAATTTTTCGGTTCATCTGTCAAGCAAAATCCAAAAACCTAAGACTTCTTAAATAAAAATTTTTACTAAAAACGAAAATAAATCAACAAAAAAGCTGAAAAAATAAATTAAAAAAAAAAAACCCTCAAACACCCATTCTTTATTAAACTAAAGCTTTTCTATTTCCTATATAACTAAGTTACCTAATATGGTTTTTCAATGCATGTGAATAATTTAAAAATGGAAACTTCCAAAATTAGACATTGCAGAGGCAAGAACCAAGACACATAAAGGGTTGTGAAACCCTATTTCACCTCCTCTGTATATACTAACTCCTCTCTCTCTTCTCTCTAGCTTTGTTGAGTTTTTTTTTTTTTTTTGAGTTCGATAACTTCAATGGATCAGCCATTGTTGCATAGAGAAAATACCGGTGTTCGAAGGGACATTGTTTGTTATTCGAATGCTGGGATTTGGAGCCACATTACATTCAGATGGCTAAACCCATTGTTTGAGAAGGGTCAGAGAGAGAAGAAGCTAAAACTGAGCCGTATTCCTCTTGTTCCAGAGCTTGAAACAACAGAGAAAGCTTTTTCAAAGTTGCAAGAGTCTATGCAAATTCTGGTAATAACTTCATTGCCAAGAGCAATAGCCCATGCCACTTGGAAACCCTTGGCCATCAATGCTGCATTTGCAGGTAATTCTTTTGCAAAAACAATTTGTGCAAGTGTTCATCTATTTTTACATAAAACAATCACAGAATCATACACGTTATTACTTTTTATGGGTTATATTAGAGAATTTTGTTTAATTCTATGATTAGTTTATATTTTATTAAACTTTTTCACACATATTTAAATGTTGGGAATACACTATTCATTTATATATGTAATGTGAGACGGTTATTTCTTATTTTGTATTCGGTTTATGTGTTATCTGACTTTTTCACACATTTAAATGTTGGGGGCATACTAGTTTTTTACATGGGTTATTAAGAGGATTAAGTTTGATTATGTGATCAATATATGTGTTATTATATCTTTCCACACATATTTAAATGTTGGGGACACTAATTAAACACTCTTATGTAGTAGGAATGTGTAAGAGTAGAATAAAAGAGTAGAGAAAATCTCTACAAAAAAAATTGGACTATTACTCAAAAACTGCTTAATGAAATCAAACCCTAATAGTCCAAAAAAAAAAAAAAAAACAACAAAAAAAAAGAAAAAAAGAAAGAAAAAGAAATCAAACCCTAATAATATAGGAGATCATAAAATTATAATAATAATAAATAATAAAAACAGATTTGAGTTAAGGTTAAATTTCTAAAAACAAAAAGAAATATTTTGAAGAAAAAAAAAAAAAACTGGTCAAAGTCTGATTTGTTTAGACCAAGGAATTGGAAACAAAATTTTCCAAAAATAGAAAGTTTAAATAATGTAATCTACCCAAAAAAGAGTTTCGGTGTGAGTTTTCTGTCACGGTATATTTTTTCACTAAATAAATGGCCTGTTAGTTCACTTTGTCCATATTTGTATAAAACAATTATTCCAAAAAAGGAAAAAACAAATAGGAGAAAAATATATAGTTATATGATTTTATCATTTTTATCTTTAAAAATGGATGGTAAGTATAGGCCATGTTTAATTTGAGTTTCTGAAATTATTTTTTGAAAAAAAAAAACTAGTTTGACAAAAATAAATATAAAAAATATAGTTTTGAAATTTTAAAAATTATTTCTAACCTTCAAAAAGATAAATCTATATAAAAATCATAACTTTTTTTATTTTTTATTTTTTTCACTAAACTATTTTTTATTTTTTTTGTTTTCAAAAAAAAATTTCTAAAAACAAATCAAACATAGCAAAAAAAATTTGAAGCTAAATCGTTCATTAAGATAATAAAATCATGTAATTATGCTTATCAGATCAATTTAATTTTTTTTTGCGGATAATTTACACATTGAAGCCTAAAATGAAAACGTAGTATTTTTTTTTGTTTAGCATACCTGCTTAGTTTGCATCTCTTATTAGACTTGATTTAGCTGATTTTCACATCCTTTTGCTATATTGTTTTTTTTTTTTGGCAGGAATTTATGCAGTTTCTTCTTACATGGGGCCATTCCTAATCACACACTCTGTAAATTCTCTATCTGTGAACAATGATGATGCATCAAGCTACAACCATGGATTGATAATAGCATTCATTTTCTTCATTGCCAAGAACATGGAATCAGTGTCTCAAAAACAGTGGTACTTTGGTGCGCAACGTGTCAGTGTGCGAATTCGAGCAGCTCTCATGGTGTTAATTTACAAGAAATCATTGTCGATTAAGTTGTCTCAATCTGGTCCGATCAATTGGAGGATCGTAAGCTTGATTAATGCTGACATTGAGAAGATTGGAGAGCTTTGTCTGCAGGTTCATCAAGTTTGGTTGCTCACAGTTCAAGTCTTTCTAGCTCTCATCATCCTTTACAGGAGACTTGGTGCAGCCCCTTCTATGGTGGCTCTGTTCACAACTGTTTTGGTCATGGTTTGCAACACCCCATTAGCCAACAGGCAAAAGAGGCACTTGCTCTTGGAAAAATTGTAAATTTAGAATTTGAAAGCTTTGAAAAGTTAAAATTTTGAATTTTTTTAGGAGAAAAAAAAATAGTTTAGAAAGGACAAAAATAAGTCAATTTTTTGGAAGATTTTATGATAATATATATATATATATATTTTTAATAGTGTTTGGGTTGGCCTTTCCCCCCATTTTTAGTGACGAATCAGAAAAGTTAAAAAAAAATAAAAAAGATCAAGTGTGGATCTACCTAAATTTTGGTTTAAATTTGATCCTAAAAAAAAAAAAAAAAAATTTCAATTTTTTTTTCCTAACAGGTACCACTCCAAGATAATGGAAGCTATGGACTCGAGAATAAAAGCTACATCAGAGACTTTCAAGAATATGAGAGTCTTGAAACTGCATTCCTGGGAGTCCAGCTTCTTGAAGAAACTGCTTGGATTGCGACACACACAATTTGCAGTGGCCTTTCTCTTTTGGGCTTCCCCAGTTTTCGTCTCTGCCGCCACTTTTGGTGTTTGCATTGCTCTAGCTAAAACGCCATTGACATCAGGCACAATTTTCCCAGCTTTGGCGACATTTTGGGTTCTCCAAGAACCCATATATAACCTGCCTGAGTTCATTTCAATGATTGCACAGACAAAAGTCTCGCTTGATCGTATTGGTGAGTTCATTCAAGAAGAAGACCTTGAGATGCCCGTAAACAATGCTAATAACACTGTCATCCTCTAATTTTGTGATTGAGATTGGGAAAGGGGAATATTCTTGGGAAACAAATTCAAAAAAACCAACCGTTTGAATTTCTGACGAGCTCAAAATCATGAAAGGATACAAGGTTGCGATTTGTGGGTCTATTGGATCGGGTAAATCAAGCCTACTCTGTAGTATACTGGGTGAGATTCCCAGGATTTCTAGTTGGGGTATTCAAGTTTATGGATCCAAAGCATATGTTCCGCAGAGTGCTTGGATTCAAACTGGAACAGTCAGAGACAATGTGCTGTTTGGCAGCAAAATGGATGAGGAATTGTACGAATCAGTTTTGCGCGCATGCGTACTGAACAAGGATGTATCGAACTGGGTTAATGGCGATTTGATTTTGGTGGGAGAGAGAGGCATGAAGTTAAGTGGCGGTCAAAAACCGAGAATTCAACCGGCAAGGGCTATTTACAGCAATTCAGACGTTTATTTCTTGGACGATCCTTTCAGCGCTGTTGATGCACTTACCGGGGCACATCTTTTCCAGGCAAGCAATGTTTTCATTCCCTACCTCGTTTGCTGCAACTTATTCTAAGCTAAAAGTCCATTAATCTAAAATTTTTAATTTTTTGCAGGAATGTCTGACTTGACTCTTGTCAAGCAAGACTGTTGTTTATGTCATCCCTTAGTTGGAATTTCTACACGCTGCAGACCTTGTTCTGGTATAGTTTTCTTTGAATTTTCATCTGGTACTAATAATATAATAACCCGAGAACAGTGTTCTTATGAATGCATATTATTTCATAGGTAATGAGAGACATCAGGATTGTTCAATCTGGAAAATATGGAGAACTAATGGAAGATACACAAGGCGAACTCGTAAGAATGATGTCTAGCCACGAAAACTCTCTCAAACAAGTGAATCCAGTGCACCAAATACAAAATCATGCTCATATGCCCAATCAGAGAAATGGGATTCGAGAGCGCCAAGCAAACAGTCCCGAGAGTTTAAAAAGGGCTAATGACAATGAAGAGACACAAACTAGAAGAGTAAACTGGCTAGTTTACTTGAAATTCATAACTAGTGCCTACAAAGGAGCTCTCATGCCGGTTATTCTCTCATGCCAAGTTATCTTCCAGGGATTGCAAATGGGAAGCAATTGTTGGATTACTTAGGCAGTAGAGGAGCCAGGCAGGGTGAGCAACGAGAAGATGTTGGGGATATTTGTCTCCTTGTCTGCTGGCGGCTCCATTTTTATGCTGGGAAGGACGGTTCTGTTGTCGTCAATTGCTCTGAAGACAGCTCATAATCTATTTGTTGGCATGATTACTTCGATTTTCGGGGCACCTATGTTGTTTTTTTGACTTGACACCTTCAAGTCAGATTCTCAACAGGGTTAGTTTTCTCTTTTTTCTTTTTCTATCATGTGTCTGTTTGTTTCCTTTCCTTAATTTTCTTTTTTCTTTCTTTTTTCTCCTTTTGTCATTAGTCTTTGACAGATCAAAGCATAGTGGACACAAACATCCCTTATAGATTAGCTGGATTAGCATTTGCTCTTATTCAGCTATTCTGTATCATCATTCTTATGTGCATGGTTTCTTGGCAACTCCAATTTCTCTTCCTTCTCATCTCTGTATGGTATCAAGTAAGAAAACTCTCTCTCATTTACGCTCCATTTGTTTGGGCAGAAAATATTTTCTTCACATTGTTTGAATAAACAAGCTTATTTGGGCAATGCCACCACACTACCACAATCATCATCACCTTCACCACCTTACCACTAATAAATTAGTTTCAATGATGCAACCAACATAGGAAAACATTTTCTATGAAAAACATTAAAGGGAGTGTTAAATATTTTAACCTTGTATAAGTTTTACTGCATCCACACATATCGATGATCTCATCAAGACTACAAAAATGGATCAATCAAGAATGATATCTTCCTAGCTATAATATCTTATTAACATTTCCAAATTTGAGGATCAAAACCAGAAGATGATTGGTATGCGAAAAGCCCCATACAAAAACATTTTTTGAAATATTCAATTTTATTTCCACAGGGTTACTATATGGCAACTGTTAGAGAAACAACCCGGATGGTTGGCATGCGTTGATTCGTTGTTTCAATTGGGAAGATGACTTCTTAACAAAGAGTCTTGGATTGATTGATGACTATTCTCGCATTGTTTTCCACAACTCCGCAACTATGGAGTGGCTGAGTGTTAGAATCAACTTCCTTTTCAACCTTATTTTCTTCGTTGTTCTCGTCATTCTGGTTACCCTCCAGAGGACATCCATTGGCCTAAGTAAGTAGTCTTCTTCCTCTTCCTCCTCCTCCTCCTCCTCCTCCTCCCCCTCATTCTCTCCCTTTTCTTCATGAACTATTTTTGAATAACAAAAGATAAAATTGCTTCAATAGTGTTTGATTTTTATATCAGGCTTGGTAGGTTTGGTGGCCACATATGGTTTGAATTTGAGTGTTCTACTAGCATGGGTTATTTGGAACCTATGTAATGTAGAAAACAAAATGATCTCAGTTGAGAGAATTCTTAGATTCTCTAACATAGCAATTGAAGCACCACTAGTGATCAAAGATTGTAGACCAGAACAATTGTGGCCAACAAATGGAAGAATTGACCTGGAGGACCTTTCCATTTGATACATGCCTACTCTCCCAATGGCACTCAAAGGGATATCTTGCTCCTTTCCGGGAGGAAAAAGAATCGGAGTTGTGGGTAGAACTGGATGTGGAAAGTCCACTCTAGTTCAAGCTCTATTCAGGGTTGTAGAACCCTTTG
The DNA here is from genome assembly GCA_025200525.1 of Camellia lanceoleosa. Lineage (NCBI taxonomy): Eukaryota > Viridiplantae > Streptophyta > Magnoliopsida > Ericales > Theaceae > Camellia > Camellia lanceoleosa. The sequence goes on along the minus strand of CM045763.1, from coordinate 8,421,733 downwards.
AGGGATGGATATTGATTGATGGAGTAGACATTGGTAAGATAGGCCTTCAGGATTTAAGTCTCAGTTGAGTATAATTGCTCAGGACCCAACTCTATTCCAAGGAATGATGAGAAGTAACATCGATCCTCTGCAGCAACATTCAGATGAAGAGATTTGGGAGGTGAAAACTCGTTCATTTTTGTTATAGAAAAAAAATCATATCGAGCCATATTTTTGACTCATTTTTGTTATGTTCTTCAGGTTTTGAGCAAATGCTACCTTAAAGAAATTGCAAGGCAGGATCAGAGACTTCTTGATGCACTCGGTGTATATATCCAACACCTCCTACGATGGTTGCCAAAGCTCCGAGTGAACTCGAAATAGGCCATGGACTTGGATCTACCGAATGATAAGAATGCCTCTGAGATTCAATCATAAACCACTTTTCCTCGGTTGTATGTAAACCCCCCCTTCACCTCCACTCCCTAAAGTGGTAAAGAAGGTCTCTTTCTTTGGGGTCTAATTTTCTTTCTATCTGACAGGACAAACAAATAGGAAGGGATAGTTCTTTCATTGATAGAAGTCTAACTAGAAAAAGATCTCTCTATTACTTTGAGAAGAGAATCGTTGGTTTGACTGACGAACTACGTGGTAAAATTAACCTTCTTTCTTTGATTTTCAGCAAGCCCTTTTGGAAAGTAACAATTCTTTGAAAGGCAGTGAATACTAGAGCAAGTAAAACGATACTACCAATAGCTTTTATCGATTAAGTTTTTCCGTCATGGCCGTTACTAATTGATTGAATAACGGGCTGGCCGTTCTGTTGGCCCCTAGTTCAATAAAAGCTATTTGTAGTACCGGTTTCCATTCATGGAGTGGAATGTTCCATTGCTGGAAATCTGCACGTATAACATCTTTGATAACTCAACCCCAATGTTGGGGAGTTTGAGGAGGAAAAAAGTGCCCATCCGCTATTAAGGTCTGCATTAAATCACTGATCGCCTTGTGCTCCGTTCTAATCTGGGCCATCATTTGTTGATTGGTTTCCACCTGTTCCACTTCTTGCAAGGCTTTCTATAAGACTTCTTGGCTTATCCCAAGGGTCTCCACTCGGGGGGGACTAGCTTGCTGCATCATTGGGCCAACGCCTGTAGATGAGGCTGGGTATGGATGCATATTCTTCGTTGGAATTCCCAAAGTAATACATTCTCGAAGAGCTGTATATTCTTCGTGCTGATCAACAATGATTACAATATCGGGTAACCCTGTCATATATTTAATCCCGCCCAGATATGTTTGCAAGTGAGATAATTGTCTTTTCAACATAGCTGCATCTCTTTTCGGAAGACGGTTGAGTCTGCCCATTTTTTGTTCCATTCTCAAGTCTCTGAACTTATGAAGTCTTGTTTCTGTAGTGGATTAATTTGTTATTGTTTACTACCATAGAATGCAACGAAGCTAAAGTTTCGCCGCTACTTACCCTATCCATTGAATTTGAGGGGGAAGGGCTGGTCCTGCTGTGGAGCAAGAGCCATGGCCGACTACACCCCAGTTACGAGTCCTCATGTCACCAACATGAAAATTTACAATGAAATTCTCACACTTACTTTTTGATAGATGTCTACAACTGTCACCGATTAGGTGGCAGAGAGTTTTAGAATATTCTTGGGTGATGCTATGTATCTTGTAAACGATGCTACTCATCATTCAGGATGGTTTAGCCAAGGAAATGTGCATTGCAACTTTTCTCTTTTCTAAACAGGTACTGCGGTTGGTACGTGGCTCTGGATTGTTGTTTACTGCGCTTTATTTGAAGCAATGTGTGTCTTCTTTGCAGACGGCATATGCTGGCATTAAACGACCTCATGAGCTACTACCAACTCCAGTGTCCCTTACCCAATCTGGGTACCCTAGAATCAACCATTCTTTTCATCAACATTTTATTTATAAGAAGAATGATAGGGCAGATCAGTTGGTTAAGCCGTACTTATCCTTTTTCTCGATAAGCTGCTTAGTGAAACTCTCAAAGAAAGTAGACAAAACTACCTTTCAAGTATAGTTTCTCCAACTGATTTGGATGCCACTTCATCTTTTTGTGCCAAACTCCGAGAGGAGCTTAGGCCATTGATGGAGCGGTATCTGCCCCAATTGACCTCCATCCCAAGATAATAATTAATTAATTATCTAGTTCATAGATTAATAGAGGCAAATGAAAGAAAAAAGATGTTGCGGAGACAGGATTTGAACCCGTGACCTCAAGGTTATGAGCCTTGCGAGCTACCAAACTGCTCTACCTCGCACCTGAATGAAAACTAATAAAAAAGGGGATTAAATGCCCCCCTTTACCATATTTGTACAAATAGAATATCCATTTATACAGAATGGTAAAGGGGCCCTCTATGATTGATAATGATAGAAATGAAGGGATAGTTGAATCCTTACTAACTGGATCTTGTTGCCTTGAGCAACAAACATGCACGAACCATTTCACGAAGTATGTGTTCGGATAGTCCAAAGTCTCAATAGTTAGCTCTCGATCTTCCTATCAAAAAACAACGTTGATGGAGGTATGTAGGTGCAATATTCCGCGGTGGGGATTGTAACTTTCCATGAATTTCCCATCTGTCACTCAACGAATGAACTTTGCTTATTTCTTTTTTTGAGGATTGCCGAATCAAATGATATTTCTGGTCCAATTTTTTCCTGTTCGTCTCCCTTTGGATCAATTCCTTGCCTATCAAAGATTTTGCTATTCGTAGATGTCGGGTAATAGTAAGAACCTAAGACTAGTCAGACTGAAAGCGGTTTCGATCAGAAGAGTTTTTAGAATGAATACAAAGAAGATCATCATTAGGGCAAGCAATGGCTTATGTTAGAGCAAATCCCAAGATGGCATAACCTAAGAATTTCCTTGTTTAGGCAATGATGGATTTCGCGCAACAGAATGAATCAATGAACTAACGACCTTGCCAAGCCAAGACAGCAGCTCCCGCTAATGCAATTGTAGCAGCTTCGGCCCCTGTACCCTATGACATCGAAAATTCTCCATTCAAGAATCCTCCTCATGCCACACTCTTTTTGCCCCCTTCTTCTTTTTTCTCTTGGGCTTGGAATGCTTTGATTCTGAATGATCTTCTACCTACCTTAGTATAGTAGAAAAAAAGCCAATCTCGACAAAGCAAGAGAAGTCCGGACGCTTTCTCATTGCTTTATTTTTTCCTAGGTTCGTTGAAGAAAAACGTGTATTTTCTACTTTCTTCTCTTATGAAATTGAGAGTTTTAGGGATTCTTACTACTTAAAAGCAAGGCTACGAACCTCATAGGTGCCAAATCCTTCCCTTACTAATGTTCAATTGAGGCAGAATAAAAAGAAATGGAAGTTCAGGTAATTCACTATCTGCCCTTATCAATCAAGGTTTATTTGTACAATCATTCCCTTTCTCTTCCTTTCCTCAAGAGCTTCTTCGTGAATAGCAGATTCGAGGAAATCTATACTTGGCCTTCTACGCTCCTCTTTCTCATCTTCAGAGATGTCTAATCGGTCCTTTAGTTCAATTTGTCCAATTCTTCTAGGCATTGGAAAGAAAGGAAAGGTAAGACGGGTTCCGTAATGCAGTAAAGTCAAGTAGTCAATTCAGTAATTGATGGCATTAAACTAATGCACTAAAGCATAGCAACGGCTCTGAGCTGACAAGCTGAGTAAGAGCTCCAACCAATAGATGAGATTAGAGATGCTAACATAATAGGGGTAAGAGACATATCTTTAAGAACCAAGAACGGGATATTCGCATTAGCAAAAGGAGGAGAGCGAAGAGATGAGCACTTTTCAAGCAGCTTTCCTTAATGAAGTCATCTATGTGATCAATGCACACTTCAAAGAAAGCAAAAAGGGATGCCTTTCTCTTTCTTTTAGGTGGCCACTGAAGAACCAACCAAGCTTCGAATTCTTCTTACTGAGGGCATAATTATATGGATCAAGCGAACCTACTACTGCTCCCATGGATCCTAGCTTTCATTCGCCGCCTGATTCATCATTAATGAGCTTTCTCGCTATGACCACCTCCTGTAAGAGGCCTAGACTTTGTTACCCTGTAGCCAGGTTTGTCTGAAGATTCAAGACTAGTATTTAGAACTCTTTGAATCACTTCAATTGAGATTTTGAAATAGACAAGTTTTTCTTTTTGTGTTTAACTCATTGTATCTACAAACTATATCTTGCTGGTTTTAGTTTCCAAAACTAGAGATTTCGATACTGAAACAAGCTCCTCTAACATAGATTGTTCAATATATATCCAATTTTATAGATATTAGATTCACACATTATTTACAACCGTATTAACAAAAAAAAAAAAAAAACTTCAACCCTGTCTCTCTTCAACTTGGCATGCTTCCATCAGCGCTGAACATACAACATTGAACGAGAAGAGAACTAAGGCAAGGCTGGTGATGTGCCAAGGGCTCAGAGAGAGTAGAATTTCCTTCACACTGAGTGTGAACTTTCGATTTTAGGATGCTGCTATACGAGGAAGATTGCTTATGACATCAATCAGCTAGGTCCGTCTGTCGAATTGTTTTTCAATGCATGCGATGTTTCGAGTAAAAGTAGAGTGAAGGGTCTCGCTTTCAAGTTTGTCGGCATTCAATATGCCGGCTGATTTAGAATTAGACCCTCGCACCCAGAGAAAACCAGAGCTCTTTCAAAAAGACAGAGACAGAGCAAAAAATTAGTCATTTGCAATTGGTTTCGCTGGGAGGAAAAGTCACTTGCTTCCAAAGATAGGTGTAGACGTCCCTGAACGTCTCGGGAGGATGAACCCCCGTTCTGTTCATATTGGGCTTACTACAGTTCGGACTCGATTTGTTGTCACGGTTCTAAATCTGAACCAAAGAGTCCAAATCCGGCAAATCGTTTTGAGAAAAATAGATTTTGAAAGAAGTGCCAAACATGGACTGCTTTGCCAGATACAGAGTCGCCACCTAAATATTTTTTAATGGGGAAATTTAGGAAACCCTGACTCGGTGCCAAAGGCCACGTGTCCGTCATCACCAAAGTTGCCTCGACTCGGGAACTTGGGTACGATTGGGGAAGGTCAGCTATGAGCACCCCCTCTCGCCCGGTCCGAAGACCGGCCTCTACTAACCATGATATCCAATTTTGAAAACGTTTATGTGTTCTTATTCCGGTTATTAGCCTAGATTTACTATGTTATGCGCACAACAAACAAGTATAGACCAAATCGCCCAAATTGGAACAAAACATTTCAGGTTTGCTTTGAAAGTGATTTGCTACTCGCAAGTAGGCTAAAATGCAGATTTTGCCACCCTCGAGTGGGCTTTTTGGAAAAGATGGTTTTCCTACTATCTAGTGGGCTTAAAACTCTCAGTTTTAATGCATTATTCCAATTTAGGTAATTTGACCTCCATCCACAGGCATTCAAGCAGTTATATCACATAAGCAGCTAGCCTCATGGCAATCACGCTATTATGGCAACACTCACATGCATGCGGTATGCTAAAGCATAAAAGCTTACCTAGTACTCCGTGCCAAAACAGAAACTAGTTAGTAATCATGCATGATCCTAGTTCATGTTAAAAATGGCTAATGCATCACATACAGAATGTCACTAGAATAGGCTCGGCTATCCTAAAGATGGCATGTGAAATGCTGCAATTAACAAGTACTCAACTTGGAATTTGAAATACAAGTGCAGTTAGCATGATGTATCGAGCCCGGTGCATGTAAAACAAATGTATGGATGCACGCATGCATAGCATAAGGTATACTAATTTAAATATGTCCTAATACTAACCATCAAAGCAAGTAAGTAAAAGGGAGAAAGAAGTGGGGGTTGGAAGACATGCACACACACACCTACACTTATTACAAATACGCCCTCACTCGGAGGGACCGAATAATAATACAAACCGAATAAATAATTAACTGCCCTAGCTAATTAAATATTACAAAACCTTTAGCTAATTGACAAATTAATTAAACTATTAAAGCAGTAAAAGGCCTCGGGAAGAGGGCTCAATGCAATGCGCGCTCGGTTCCGCCCGGAAAGCCACTGCCATGCATAAATTGCCTCTGTTTTCCCTGCTCTGCTCCTCTGAAAATTGTGCAAGTCCCAGGGATGCTTCCATGAACACTGTGGAGTGCCACCGGCTGAGAGGAATGGCCACCGGCCATGGGGAATACTCACCGGCCACTTATTAATCCATCGGCCACCAATGGATGGCCGGTCGGCACTGTAGATGGCCGGCCGGCCAAAACTTCCTGCAGAAACCTATTTGACAGCAGCAGAGGGCAGACAAGGCATGACAATGCATTTCCAAAGCAATGTTTGCACCACTACCCTCCTTATCATATTCATGACTCAAAGGAGGATGGTTCGTGGCTCTCGAGCCACCAATCGCGCATTTCCATGCATGATGGCCAAAGAGTCAAGATGTGCAATTTCAATGTGGAATGAAATGCACAAAACAAATAATGGGCCCTAACCTCTATCATAATCAATTCAAGAGGCAAGAGATGCATGCTATGATATGCAACCTAAACATGCAAGCTAAGCATGCAAGATGAGCATGTGAACATGCAATATGCAAACATGTGAGGATAGGCAAGCATGTAACAACATGTAACCTAACTAGCATGCAACAACATGCAAAGATGGACTTAAACTAACATAGGTAGCTCTCAAGCATGCCAAAATCAGTGGCCAATATGCTCAAGAATGGAAGCCAAAACACACACAAATAGACATGCATGCAATGTCCAACACTTAGGCACATAGAGACAACTCTTAAGCACACTTAAAAGAGGAACAACATGGGCATATGGCATGCATTATAAGCTCTGAAATCATGTCATAAATGGTGCCAAACCAAGTAAACAAAACAAGCAAAGCATGAATAGGAGCTTGGAATTAGCCCAAGGACTTAAACCATGATCACATGACACATGAAACAAATGATCAAAGTGAATCAAAACAGTCCCAAATCATGTCAAAGTAAGCCCCAAAAACCACTTAGATGGCATCTAAATGACCTACACATGGAAGCATACACAAATGTCTAAACATGGAGCATAAGGCACAAACTCTTGAAGCATCAAAGGAGCATCAAATGCAAACATTTAAGCATACCATGAGGACTGAAATGAGATTATAAGTGACTCCAAATCATTGAAATAGTGCAAATAAAGCATGCTAGAGGGGGTCAACACTCAAGGCTTATGAGGGGGATTACATGGTAGCTATACAAAGCAAGTCATGGATGACTCAAATGACCAAAAACAGTCCCTTAGCATGCTAAAACAAGCATAAAAGCTTCACAAAGCTAATCCAAAACAAGTAAGCATAGTGGTCTAAATGCTAGATACATGTTAAGGCAATTTCATGGCATTATAAGGCAAGTATGCAAAGCAAGCATGGTGTGTCTAAACCAAGTAAAAACAGAGGTAATACATGGAAAAATACTACCAAATAACATTTAAGACATGGCCAACATGACCTTAAGGATGGTGCTCACACATGAGGCTAAAATGGCACATATTGAAGGCAACAAGGAGAGGGGATGGCCCTCTCCTTCTTAGGACCTTAAACCATCATCCTCACCACTAAAATCCCTCAAGATTTCAGTGGTGAGGAGGCCCAAACAAGGTGGTCCCGAAGTTCACCAAAAATAGCACAAAATGGGGCCAAACAAGGCCTAAGAGGGGGTAAACGACCCCAAACACAAAAGTGTTCTTAATAAAGTATCTTAAACACAAAAAAATAGAACTTTTTTATGTTATACACAAAGCTCAAAACCACAGGCAAGATAGGCTAAAATCTGGTGTAAAAACGGGGAATAAAAGAGGGTTAGATGCTCACCCTTGTAGACCAACGGGGACAGCAGCCTTTGGTCCCAAAAACCAGTTCCTTAGCCTTTGAAAATGGCCTCCAAGAAGCTTAGATGGATGATGGAGAGGTGTGGTTGAGAGGTGGTGTGCAAAGGGGCCAAGAACAAACACTTATGGAGCTTGGATGTAGAGATATAGAGAGAGATACAACTCTTGTATGCCTTAAAACCAATTCTTGGAACCCTTGCAATAGAAGAGAAGCTCTTCTTTTATAGAGAAGATGGAGGCTTGAAGCTTCTAAGAGAAGCTAAGCAAAAAAGGGTCAAGGGAGTCAAGCTTCTCTTAGAAGCTTGGAGCAAAAGGGCCAAGAAGGCCAAGCTTCTTGGAGAAGCTAGGCAAAAGGTTCAAGAGGTGCAAGCTTCTCTTGGAAGCTTAAAAGGGTTCAAGCTTCTTGGAGAAGCTAGGCAAAGGTGCAAAAGATTCAAGCTTCTAGGAGAAGCTAAACCAAGGTGCAAAAGGTTCAAGCTTTTTGGAGAAGCTAAACCAAGGGTTCAAAAGGTTCAAGCTTCCTCAAGAAGCTAAAACAGGGGGTTCAAAAGGTTCAAAATCCCCTCAAGAAGAGGTCTCGGCCAGAAAAAGAGTCAATCGGCCAAATAAAGATGGCCGACCGACCAAACAGAGTGCCGACCAGCCAAATATATGGCCAATGGCAACAAAACACTGGCCGGTGATGTGTGGGGATGTCTCACAAGCCATTCCCTGCCCCTCAAAAGCAAAACACAAGTGTTTGGTACAAAACCAAACACAAAACAGCCGAGTCGGGAGATCCTGAGGCAAGGCGCATAGCTAAGACCTCCGGGAACTCGAGACGAACACAAACATGGATGATCACCGGGTGTTCAAACGGTGACGTCCAAGTCTTGAGGACAGTCAAAAATGGGGTGTCTACAATAGGGGGCGCATGGAAAAAGTTGTTTCATCAGGGTTCGGTCCCTTCCACCGATGGTGGAGTAAGCTTCCTCTATCCTTCCTCTTCCAGTCGATCTTCCACTTGTGCTTCCCTCTTAGGTTGAAAGTAAGCTACTGCTTTCCTCACCACTAAGTACTTCGAACTGGTCCCCGCAAAGCTTTATACTGAGCTTGTTCCATGTTTTTATTGATACCATTTTTTTGAATAAGTCCCCACTTCTTTAGCTATCCTTCTGCTTTCTCTTGTGTTGGCCAGCCTTCTTAAGCTCTTTTTGAACTACCGTAAACCATTGCCTGCTGTGAAAGATCAAGAAATGGCTTTATCGGTGGGTGCTCCCTATCCAACTGGTACTTTCCTTATGAGTCTTTTTAAGGTAGAGAGTCGGTTTCTGCGAAAATAGTAGTATAAGAACGAAAGAAAATTTGCAGAATAGCTTTATCGGTGAATATTCTTCTATAGTTTTTTGATTGCCTCCCAAAACACGAAAGACATTCATACTAAGCCAATACACCTACTTGATCCATCTGTCTATTGCGACTACTCCCCTATTACCAATGGGGGACTCGAAGACCGTTCAACACACAAATTAATAGAAAGGGAGAAAGCTCAATCGAATGGACAACCTTAGCCCCAACGCAAAAGACAGAATTCAAAGCAGTTCAACGTTTGGTTCCTTAGGATAGATAATAAAACTTTCTATGAGATCCCAGACTTGTAATTAATCCCGATGATTATTAGGCAGAAATCAGCTAAATCATATCCTTTGGTCTAGGTCTCCTTCTGAGAAACCAACCAACTCTGTTAGCAGTTAGCTTTTCGATGAAAGAATATTTTATTGACTAGGATGGGTGGCTCAGAATTTTATTTCCCGTTTTGAGAAAGCCCAACTCTCGACCTAGGTCTGGTCTCAGGTTGGAGACAGGTGGAATGATGAAGCAGATGACTCTTGAACCTCTAACACCTGAATGTGACCTTCCTTCATTTGACGTCCGTACGACGAGTCTTTCAACTTTGACAAAGGGGGCTACCTTTGAACTCAACTCTTACTGGAATTTGCCTTATAACTTGACTTGATTGATGCACCTTGGTTATGTAACCACTAAAGGAGCTAGTCGAGGTTGATCTTGTGAGAGTTCAATCACGCTACAAGAAGACGATTTGATGGCGGTACAGATGAATTTTCTTTATTATAGTAGGATCTGTTAGAATAGTCTTCATTCCCCGGATATGATAAAGAAATGAATGAAAGAAGAGGGGTTACGAAGTCCTTCAAGTTGATTGAAGGGCTGGGCCAAGCTCAAAGTCAAGGTTCTTTTCTCTTCTATCTGGGAGTAAGATAAACCTTACCTTCCCTAGATACATGTCCCAAGGCAGGAGTAGTAGCTTAGTTAGTGCATGAAATCAATGTGACTTTTGGCACATAAAGGTCCGTATTCGGTCCGTTAATGGCTCTTTCTCTGAGGTCGGAGGTCAATATAAAGGGTACTGGCCCATTATGTCAAAAAAAGAGAAATCTCAATATTGTATTCGAATAGCCTGCTTCCTTCTGATCCAAATTAGCTCCCCATTCTTTCCTTCTTTCAACAATAGAGGACTCAAACTGTCATGCTCCAAACCCGCCCCTAAAAGTTTGGGCACGATCACTTCAGGAACGGACATCAAATTTGATATGTACCATATATGTACAATATAGGGGGCCTAAATGGAAGAAATTATCAACATAAATACTATTCATTGAGCTATCACTAGTATACCAGGATCACAAACATTGCATCAGGTAGAGAAACATACAGGAACATACATATAAGGAACTGTGGGGAAGCGGTTTTAGAAATACTCTTCAGATCCTGGGAGACGCTCTTGATCCTCAGCTTAGTCACCTGCAAAGACAAACACTCCGGTCGGGGGTGCCGGGGTTAGCACTCCGACGGGCAAGTCAGTTCTTATACTCAAGAAAGCTTGTTTTACTAAGTTTAGTGAAGTGATTCTTACATACCATTCCAAGAACACTGCTTCTTTATTTATATCTGTTCCTGCTGAGGCCTCGGGGCCTGGGCCTACTTTTCAATCATTACCCGTTCTTCTATTTGACCTTAAAGATTCTTTCTCAATCGGCTTACGTATTGTGTTCTGCTCATCCTAGTCTTGCAGGGTGCAGCCGATTAATGTCTGCAGGATGCGGCCGGTTAATGTCAATCTACTAAAATGTGCCCCTTCCGATTTATCCATTTATTCGGCTCCCACAATTGCCCCCCGAACTCCCTATTGACGGTAGTTAATTGGCGTGTTTGGTCTAGAATTCGAAAATCTTAGCATAGATCAGGCGGCTTCGCGTTTCCCAAGGCGTCAGGGGATGACAGAAGGTGCACACTTTTTCGTTTATCATTACACTTTTCCGCGCCATTCATGTGTCTCTCGCATTTATTGCGATTTGAAACTTCAGTCCTTTTGGATGCACATTTCGTCGATCATCTGATACGTTTGGACTACCAGCGCGCATCTTTCCTTTTACTCACATTTTCTGCAACTTTCGCCCGTCTGCCTTTGCCTCATCTGCTCCTTGTAAGTCTTCTTCCCTTTTCTTTGCGATCCTATTCTCTGTTTATCGTTTTTTACTTTCGGCGAATCCTTGGGTTCCCGTTGGAATGGCTAAACACTTGAAAGACCTACTTTCTGAGAGTCGCATTTCCGGATTCCGGCGACATTTTTCCATTCCCGATGACGTCCATTTGTCTCTCATAATGGACAACACTCTAGATATGGAGAGAGAGGATCAGAATACGATTGTATTCCCCCTCCTGTCCATTGCAGAGGGCGGAGTTCGTTTCCCCTTACATCCATTGCTTAGGGCCGTTCTTCGCTATTGGAGTCTGATCCCTTCTCAGCCCAATGTAAATTTCTTTCGAATCATTATGGGGGTTATAGAGTTGAATCGACGCCTTAGGATCAATCTTAGAATTTCGGCCATTCGGCACTGCTATGCTTTAGCCAAATCTTCTGGTCGGCTGGGGCAGTACTTCCTTAGGGCCAAGGATACTGACCATCATTTGGTGACTATGCTTGCCAGTTCTGGTAAGAGGGTTGACGATGTAATGGTCAATGTCCGAGGTAATCGAGTTCGGCCAGGTTAAGATCGCCTAGACCCCATTCCCAGACATAAGGGTGATCTAGGTTACCACGTAGTATCTTATGTTTGTCGATCTGTCTTTTAATCGGCTCTCTTTCCTGAGGCTTTCCTTATCTTTTGCAGATAACAAATTGAAGAAGATTCTGACGTTAGTTGACGACGCGGTCTTAAGGGACGTTAAGATTGCACTTGACTACTTCGGTCGCCCAAACGTGCAAAAACAAGGGAGAGCCGCCCACATTTTACTCCGGTACGAACCCACTTATACCACATTCTCGGCTGCGAAAAACATCCCAATTCCACTCAGCGATCAGAACCTCTCGGCTCTTATCTTCCCCAACTATAAGAACCTTAGGCAGATTGGTCTCGAAGCTTCTGATTCGGGGCAAGACGCAGAGCCGGTGATAGAGGTGGTTGCCGACCCGGCCAGAGAATTCACTCAGGAGGGCGAAGAGGTTGACAAGGCCGTGCGTTTGGCGTTCGAGGCCACCGGACTTAACCAGCCTTTCTCACCATCCGCTTCGGGTCGGGCAGAGTTTTCTTCCGGGGATATTTTCGCAAACTTAGGAGATCTACCCGGCGATTTCTTCGGAGGCATGGCAAAGGAAAGCTTTACGCAGATGGCGCGTAAGCGAAATGCCGAGCGGATGGCTGCTCGAAAAAAGGCTGAGGCCGCCGAGTCCGATGCCAAGTTGACTAAGGCCTCTGTACCCATTACTGAAGGAACGACTTAGGTTACGCCGGTCGAAACGGAAAAAGTGGTCGAACAGCAGGCCGGCGAAGAACGGCTGACTCCGGAGGGACGCGGTCAAAAACGTGGTGCCGAGGAGGAGGCTAGTTCAGAAATTAGTCCCATTGACAAACGGCCTCACCTCGAAGAATCGGACGTGGTCGCTCCTTTTGTTATTTAGCTTAGGATCAGAGATACGCCGATTCCTTCCAATGCTTCGGCCATTGAGGATCCGGCCGTTGCATTGAGCCTAGCGGCTTCAATTTCCTTGCCGGCTGACAATGCAACCTTTTGCGCCGTGTCGGATATTATGGCCATAGCTCTGTCTGCGCAGTCGGCACTCTTGGTAGGTATTTCAAATTCGCTCAAATCTATTTTTAGAGAGGTATCTAACGATCGCTTGTTGTTTGCAGACCGTGGGCAGGATCGCCGACTTAGGCCGCCGCCTGCATGATGCTCTTGGCAGAATTGACCGTTTGCAAACAGAAGTGGACGGTCAGAAGAGTAGGGCCGAGTTCGAGAAGATGAGAGCCGCAATGGAGAGCGCACGAGCCGAAGCGGAGAAGGAGAGGGCTCGCACTGCCGAACAGCTTCGTTTTGACGCTGAGGCCAGAGCGAGTGCGAGTGAGGAATCGCTCAAGCTCTCCAAAGACGAACTTGCTGAGGCGAAGAGTCAGTTGGAGAAGCTCAAGGTGGCCCAAGGAAAAGTAGAATCTGAGGCTTTTGAGGTAGGAAAAAGAGCCGCCTTCACGGAATACGTTGATGAAGTTCCCAAATTTGAGAATCGGGGGTTCAAACACGGGTGGCACAAAGCCCTTGTTGCCGTTGGGATTACATTGGATTTGCCAATTCCTTACGAGCAAGTGGATGTTGAGCCCCTTGAATCCGACCCTGAGGAGCGATCTGGGAGGCGTTTCCTAATTCATTTAGTTTTTTGATTTTTGTTAGTTTTTTGATTTTTGTTTGGTAGAGTTTTGTTGGTTCAGGGTTGTTTTCATGTATAAATTGGTTACTATCTTGTGCGCAATTTATTAATGAAAATTTCCTTGTAATTTCATTACTATTCGTACACAGTTTGTGTGGTTATGTTGATGAAACAATATTGATTTGTCTTTCTTGTGCCGATTGGATTCGAATTATGAACTATCGATTTGTGAGCCGGCTGGGGTACTTGAGCCGAATAGATTGATGAATCTGCCCTTGCCCCAGGCGGTTCCTGCAAAGGTTGGAATCGATTCGGGAGCCGGCTAGGGTACTTGAGCCGAATAAATTGGTGAATCTGCAGATGTTGACATTTATACTCCATTCTCTTTTTGTTCTTCTTATTGCTCGTATATTTTTTCTTTCTTCGGATGCCTTGTTTTTTATTAGAACCCTTTCTTTCTTCCTTTGCTAACACGGGCAAACGATATTGTACATTTTTTCTTTCTTTGGATGCCTTGTTTTTTATTAAAACCCTTTCTTTCTTCCTTTGCTAACATGGACAAACGATATTGTATGTACGGTTTATTTAGAAGAATTCTAAATAAAATCAGACTACGGGGCAATCCGAATTATGAACTATCGATTTGTGAGCCAGCTGGGGTACGTGAGCCGAATAGATTGATGAATCTGCCCTTGCCCCAAGCGGTTCCTGGAGAGGTTAGAATTGATTCGGGAGCCGGCTGGGGTACCCGAGCCGAATATAGCGATGAATTTGCCCTTGCCCCAGGCGGTTCCTGCAGAGGTTAGAATCGATTCGGGAGCCGGCTGGCGATATTTGAATAGATGGTAAAATTGTGCCCCTGCCGTCGACTCAGCCAGCGTTGGGCGACTCAGGATCTCCAATTAATGAGATTGCCTCGATCGTGTTGCCTCTGTGAAGGATAAATGAACAAGGGTACATCCTTTATGAGCTTGGTATACAACTGACTCGAGTTCCTGGAGGAAGACTGATTGTGTGAATGTCGAACCGACTCTTCTTTAACAATAAAGGGGAAGCGAAGGCCCTAGTTGAGCTGGGCGGTGATATGAACCAAGGTGGTGAACCCTCGCGCACAGGAAGTAGGAGTTCCAGGGGTCGAGAGAGGCGTCAATCTCCCCGACGTCGCAGTAGATCGCCCAAGCGAGACAAGCTGTCGCAGGGTAAATCTCCACAACCCCGAGTCGAGAGGAGGTCTGACGTGAATCCGTGCCCATTAAGCTTTGCAGTATTCGTGAAGAATAGACCTATGACGGAGGCGGACTCGATCGTTCGAGACCCAGACGTAGCGGTCGACTTTTCCCGACAAATATTTCCTCCTGAGGTTCAGCAATCAATGCTGGGTCGACAGGACTACGAGGTGTTTCGCGAGGGCATTCACGGCGCGATGAAGGGGCTTTACACTACTTACGAAGTCGGCATGCGACTGCGCGCTGCCCGTCAAGAGATGGAGAAGAAGGAAGAACGTATTCGAAGTTTGGAGGCCGGCATGGAGGTGGTTGAGCGGGAACTAAGGAAGACCAAGGCGGCTCAGGCACAATCCACCGCGCTTGCGAACCCAATTATGGAGGAGAGGGTTACTAGTCGGCTTATCAGCTCCGCACTCGCCGATCGAGAGACGGCAAGTATGTTCGCGATAGAGAGCGTGAAGGGGAGGGCCTATGAGAAAGGTTTCCATGAGGGCCGAAAAGTGGGGATCGAGAAAACCAGGGAGAAATTGGCCGAAGAAGTGTGCCGATGTGAAAACCGTGGGTTTAGGCACAGTTGGATCAAGGCATCTCAAGCTGCAGAAGCTCTTCGGGCGTCGGGAATTAATTTGGTATCACCACGCTATAGGAGTGAAGATTTTCCGTTTTCTGCTTTTGAAGTTGAGAAGAGTGAGGATGAGGGTGACGCCGTATGAGTTTAGTAGTTGTAAAATTGGAACGCAGTGCCCGTTTGAAACTATGTAACTTATTGTTTTATTGAATAAAGAACGTTTTATTATAACCGTTCCGTTGTCATTCGTATTCGGCATATGTGTATCCTGTGTCACTTAAATGTCTAAATATAATCCGACCCAGGTAGCTGTTAACTGTCCGGCGATACGCGGGCTTATCGGCAGGATCTGCGCGGGCAGGATCGACACATTCGCGACGGCCGTTAAGGTTTCAACGGCCATTTATCTTTGATTTGGGTCAGCGCATTGATGCTTGGCCAGTTGGATTAGTGGGTTGGTGGTCATGGCGAATGTCAATCGACGCTCGTTTTATCCAGCCAATGTGTTTTTTGGCATTAATAAAATTTTCTTAGGATTGGGACCTTGAGATCGCGGTCGTCGCTGAGAATAAAAGGAGTAGGCGCTTCGCACCAATAATCCCACTTGACTCATCATTCCTTGCGTGGGATGGTGATTTTGGTTACAGAGGCTCAGACTTCGGTCAAGTTTGGTGTTGAGATGGTTTGCAGCAGAAAACCTAGTCGTGAGGGGGTTAGGTCGTCCAAAGAGCCTGAGATCTGTGAGTCTCCAAGTCGTCGAAGCAGATCACCCCGAAAGTTGAGTCAACAACTGTCAAGTTCATTCTTCCTTGTCCTGGATCTTTGCCTTGACATTGTCAATGGTATCAGGGGAAGTTTGGCGCTATGCAAGTTGTGGGCTTAAGCATAACTGGTTCAAGGTATTGCACGCCGTGGAGGGGTTTAGGGCGACGATCATTGATCCGGCGATGCTGCTTTACCGGCGCGTCTTGTTCCTTTTTTACATTCGATATTGTAATACTCGAATGCGGGTTGTGTTTATGTAACAACTGTTTGATCGAATAAATGGTTTTATTTTAAATCTATCTGCCTGTTATTCTGAATTTTGCTTGTGTACTAAAGCACATTACTTCGAATGTATGATCTATTCTAATGTGTTACATACGATCAATTATCAATATCTTTTGTTCGTGCCAACGTTTGCTCCGGATTACAAGACGTAATTAGCACTTAGTACTGTAGACCGACTAGTATAGCCGAACGGATTAATGCAATAATCCTCTGAAGCACTAAAGCGGGCTCTGTCTTAGGAGGCTTGAACCCAGGGCCCATTCGGCCTCAAGGAGATTAATCGGTTCGAATCCGGAGACTTAATCGGCCCAAAGGCGTCATGCGCCAAAGGGGGCTCCGAATTCGGAGACTTGATATGGCCAATCGTGAAATCCACGAAGGGCGCTCCGAATCCGGAGACTTAATCGGCCCAAAGGCATCATGCGCCAAAGGGGGCTCCGAATCCGGAGACTTAATAGGCCCAAAGGCGTCATGCGCCAAAGGGGACTCCGAATCCGGAGACTTGATTTGGCCAATCGTGAAATCCACGAAGGGCGTTCTGAATCCGGAGACTTAATCGGCCCTAAGGCGTCATGCGCCAAAGCGGGCTCTGAATCCGGAGACTTAATCGGCCCAAAGGCGTCATGCGCCAAAGGGGGCTCCGAATCCGGAGACTTGATCTGGCCAATCGTGAAATCCACGAAGGGCACTCCGAATCCGGAGACTTAATCGGCCCAAAGGCGTCATGCGCCAAAAGGGGCTCCGAATCCGGAGACTTAATCGGCCAAAAGGCGTCATGCGCCAAAGGGGGCTCCGAATCCGGAGACTTGATTTGGCCAATCGTGACATCCACAAAGGGCACTCCGAATCCGGAGACTTAATCGGCACTAAGGCGTCATGCGCCAAAGGGGGCTCCGAATCCGGAGACATAATCGGCCCAAAGGCGTCATGCCCCAAAGGGGGCTCCGAATCTGGAGACTTGATTTGGCCAATCGTGACATTCACAAAGGGCGCTCCGAATCCGGAGACTTAATCGGCCCTAAGGCGTCATGCGCCAAAGGGGGCTCCGAATCCAGAGACTTAATTTGCCCAAAGGCGTCATGCGCCAAAGGGGGCTCCGAATCTGGAGAATTGATTTGGCCAATTGTGACATCCACGAAGGGCGCTCCGAATCCGGAGACTCAATCGGCTCTAAGGCGTCATACACCAAAGGGGGCTCCGAATCCGGAGACTTAATTTGGCCAATCGTGACATCCATGAAGGGCGCTCCGAATCTGGAGACTCAATCGGCCCTAAGGCGTCATGCACCAAAGGGGGCTCCGAATCCGGAGACTTAATCGGCCCAAAGGCATCATGCGCCAAAGGGGGCTCCGAATCTGGAGACTTGATTTGGCTGATCCTGGCGAGTGCCCCACTGGGAATTGACATATGATTTTGAGCGACGAGGAAAAATAGTTCGTATTGTAGAGGCGAAATATATTTACAAGTATCAGAGCCCACAGATCGGGTCAGTGGTAGGGTTTTCATCAGAATTCTACTTATGCCGATTGGGGGGAACCACGTATTTCTTCAATGCCGTGGGTTGTTGGGAAACGCAGGATCTGATGGTAGGTGCTTGGGACAGCCTTCATGATATGTAGCCAGGTTCTTCCCATGATGGCATTATACGGCGAGGGGAGCTTCACGACCAGGAATTCCGTTTCGACCGTTCTGGAACTCGCTCGAACAGGTAATGTGACCTTGCCTAATGGATATTCGGGATTCGTATTAAAGCCGAACAGTGAGTGAGGCACCGGAGATAGATCCGACTCGTTGAGGCCGGGCTTGACGAAAGTTTGGTAGTACATGACCTCTGAACTACTCCCTAGGTCTATGAGAATTCGTTCAATGATGAATCGGTTTATGCGTAATCCAATGACCAACGGATCAATATGGGAAGCCGTTGCGCCATTGAGGTCGGAGTCACTGAAGGCAATTGTCGGGGCCTCTTCGGACCGGTCAGTCGAAATACGATGCCCCTGTAGAGTTGGATGCGATCGAATTGTGTGCATGGCTGGGGGTGTAGGCAGGCTGTAAATTACATGGATCACGCCAAGTGGGGGAGAGTCCTGCCTCAATGCTAATGCCTTGGTTGGCTTTTCTTGTTTCACATACTGCTGCAGTCGGCCGTCTTGCACCAGTTCTTCCAGGTGATCTTTTAATGCGTAGCAACTCTCTGTTTCGTGGCCGTGATCTTTGTGATATTCACACCTCCGGTCCGTTCGTCGTGTATCGGGTGGCCCCACCATCTTTGACGGCCATCTGAAGAATGGAAGGTGTTGGATTTTAGTCATTACCGCGGTGATTGGCTCTGACAGTTCCGTGTACTTTTTGTCGGCGCGCCTCGAGCGTCTACTATCGACTTGCAATTGTTCATTCGTCGGGTGGGAGCATTGATCACTCGATCGGCGAGAGTCCCGTCTTTTGTCTTGTTTAGCACATTGTCGCGGCTCAGGGCTCAGAGGTGGCACGGAACTTATCGGTTGAGCAATTTCAGGAGGTACCGGTTTGGTGGACACTTGTCTGGCTTTAATCCTCAAGGCATTGTCTTCCACTTTGCAATACTCTTTGACTTTCTTCATCAACGCCCAGACTGTTTTGGGGGGTCTTCTGGTCAGGGAGTTGCGAAGAGCACTGTTAGGATGTAGTCCCATTTTGAAGGCGGTGACGGCCATTGAGTCATTGCAAGCGTCGTCAACGAGATTGAAGCATTCCCAATATCGCGCCGAATATGCTCTCAGCGTTTCTCCTGGTTGGATTTGCATAGCCCAGAGAGAGTCGGCCTGTTTCAGCTGTACCTCATTGGTGATGAACCTGGCCCTGAAGGATTTTTGTAATTGATGGAAACTTATGATCGAAGCCGGCTCCAGTTTGTAATACCATCTGACAGCTAATGGCCCCAAGCTGTTGGGAAATATTCGGCACATGAGGGCTTCATTGTCTACATGCAACGTCATGGCCTGCTTGTAGTGACGTATATGATCAGTGGGGTCTGATTTTCCGTCGTAGAGAGTAAATGATGGAGCTTTGAACTTCTTGGGCAGGGCCGCCCTCGCAATTCGTTAGATAAAAGGATCGTGCCGGTCCTCTTCGTCTGAACTGCTTTTTCTGCGCTTGTTCCTTGTGTGTGGACTTTTTTCAGAGGAGCTGGAAGTGTCTGAGCGTCCCTTGTTATGCTCCGTGGATAATGAGTTGGAGTCGCTATCGGTTTCCCTTGGTCGGGCTCGAGGTCGTTGTCTACCTGCCCTCAGGGGTCGTTCGGGGTCTTGGCGCGCGGCTTCTTTGGATTTCGCTACTTCCAGGGCGAAATCTTGATGGAGGCGTTCGTTTTCTGCGATCATATTTTCCAGCCTTTGTTCATTCTGTTTAGCTTGTTCTATGATGGCTTGCATCGTCTCCTGCGCTGAAGTCGTTGGCGAGTCAAAATTCAAGGCGCGTCTCGCGGCGATGGTTTCCTTCCCGAGCATATTTGCCGGAGTGATGTCGTCTCTCTGTGTAGTCTTGTCGGTGGCTATCGGAGGATCTTGCGTCACGCCTTCCATGGATGTACTTGAGTATTCCCACAGACGGCACCAGTTGTGGGGAAGTGGTTTTGGAAATACTCTTCAGATCTTGGGAGACGCTCCTGATCCTCAGCGTAGTCACCTGCAAAGACAAACACTCCGGTTGGGGGTGCCGGGGTTAGCACTCCGACGGGCAAGTCAGTTTTTTATACTCAAGAAAGCTTGTTTTACTAAGTTTAGTGAAGTGATTTTTACATACCATTCCAAGAACGCTGCTTCTTTATTTATATCTGTTCTTGCTGAGGCCTCGGGGCCTGGGCCTACTTTTCAATCATTACCCATTCTTCTATTCGGCCTTAAAGATTCTTTCTCAATCAGCTTACGTGTTGTGTTCGGCTCATCCTAGTCTTGCAGGGTGCAGCCGGTTAATGTCTGCAGGATGCGGCCGGTTAATGTCAATCTACTAAAATGTGCCCCTTCTGATTTATCTATTTATTCGGTTCCCACAGGAACAGTTATGTACATACATATATATAGACCCGGCCCCATAATTGGGCGTGTAACAAAAGCATTAGTAAAAGAGGGTTATACACATTTCATAACATTAGACAGAAAATTCAGAGCACAAAGCTAAAAGCTTAGCAAGAATTCCACAAAAATGAATGAGCTTCATCTAAGTGCTTGGACACATTGAGGTTGACAAAAGAGAAACGGGCATGATGGGTTAAGGCTGACCTCTAGGTTGGTTACCTATAGAGACAGACATAACACGGAGTGAGCAGGGCTCAGTGAATAATAGTACTTAAACAATTCATTGAATAACTTGAATTATGATGTATATATGTGCAGAGAACATATGGTGAATCTTATTCGGTAAATATTTTCAGAATGGCCTTGGGCCCAATCTTTATACAGTGTGGCTTCAAGCCCAATAACATACAGAACGGCCTCAGGCCTAACAGACTTTATAGATCGGCCTCTGGCCTAACAGACTTTACAGATTGGCCTTTGGCCTAACAGACTTTACAGATTGGCCTCTAGCCTAGATACCAACAAAGGAGAATAATTCTAGAGTTGTACAAATGTACACAGATTTTCCAATCGTTCATAAAGGTTAGCACAGTCAATTTATGAATCACAGAGTGTTAATAATAATTATTAACATTAAGCGAATGTACTACTACAGTACTATTACTCATAATGCCGTGGTGGAGCGATAGTCCCTTCTTGTATGTGACCTATACACATATACAGTTCAGACATTAGTCCAGTTTCCTTTTTAAACAATATCGGATTCGTTTTGCTTCTAATGAATTTACAAGCACTTTAAAAGCATCAAATATACATTTTAGCAATCCTAGAGGGTCAAATAAGAGAAACGGAGCAGACAGGATTTTTCCACATAGGCCGCACGTACGGGAAAATGGCTGTACGTGCGCCCCTGCACGTGCATTTTTTTCAGAATGCAAGCTTTGATTCCCCTGTTTTCCTGCACGTGCGACTGTGAGCCCCGCACGTGCAGTGGTGCTTCTCGCACGTGCAACCATGACCCTCGCATGTGCGGTCGTAGCCCCTGTTTTGGGCAGTCCGAAATTAGGCACAAAGTCATCAAATCCACCATATTACAAGGGAAGAAATGGAAAGAACAACTCAATATAATGGCATAACAACTCCATAAACAGGGATTACAAGTCAAAACACCATATAATCATGGATTACAAGCTTATTGAGATCATAGTCTAACTCCTCTATTTGGAATATAAACAAGAAATATGCAGACACATGCAATTTCAACACGGAAGATCAAAGAAGAAAATGCAATTCTTTCACATAACTTAATTTAATTCCCCAAACAACCAAATGATAGGTACAACTTTTTCAATGAAGCAATTATCACACACAAAACTTCAATCACAAACCCTAGTTCTCATAAATGAAAGGGGATTTGTACACATGCCCAAGAAAGAGGCTATTTAAAGTGATCTATACATACCTTGAGTCCAATTCTCTACAATCTCACTCAATCTCCCCAATCCCTTCCTTGTTGAAGTTCCCTCCTCTTTGTTCTTTTTCTCTAACTCTCTCTCTCAGGAGATATTTGTGTAATGGCTTCTAAGTCAAATGTTTAAAGAAACATATATATATATATATATAAAATTTGATTAAAATAAAAATCAATTAGTTTAATCATCCCTAATCAGATTTTTACAGAAAATCATATTATGATCTAAAAATCATGTTGATCTCAAATATAAAGTCAATTTCAGATTTTTAAGCTTCTAAGGCTTTCAATTTCTGATCCAAACAACACAATTATAACAGATGTTTCTCTCACTTTACAGATATGAATCTATAATCATAAGATTCACTTAACTAAACTTAATTCCACATGGAATTTCACAGTAAAAATATAAATACACATAGTAAGGGACTGAAAGCATACCAGAAAACATGTATAAGGGTCGGGTTATTACACAAACCTGCTGCCTCTTTTCTCTGAGCTCGTTAGCTTGTAGTTTTCATTCTTGTCCTAGCTGTGAGTAGGAAGCTATTGGAGTAGTGTCCCATTTTTTGACCAAGATTCTTGTTATTTATTTTTGAAAGAGAAAGGGTTCGCTATCCTATCTCCTATCTAATATAGGCCATCAGTGGTGGTATCTCCTGCTTATGTCTGCCCTTTTCCTCTTCTTTTGCTTCGCGTCTACCTATCTATTATGAAGTAGGGAAATCAAAACCTGGGTACCTCAAGCCAATTGCTAGTAGGACAGCTCTTAGAGGAGCGACCCTTTTGCAACAAATAAAGTAGAAGTTCCTTTTTTGCACATAATATTCTGGTCTTTTCTTCTATAGTGGTGTCGCTTCTTTTCCTTGGCTAGATTGAGCTCCGTTGCTCCCTTTTATCTTAGCTAGGTGTGCCTCTATGCCCTTCTGTATTAGTCTAATTCTATCGGTAGATTCAACGTGATAGGAGTAGTATGGCTATGGCATAAAGGCTTGCTCTTTTTTCTACAGGAAGGAGTACCGGCCCATTCTTCAAGATATAAATACAAGTAATTTCCTTTAACATAAAAATAGTCCGCCCCCCTCTGATCCAAGCTTAGCTCTGATTCCTAGGTCTTGAGAAAAGAGGGAAGTCTTCTATATCTGATGACCTTTGTTACAGGGTCAAGCAAGGAAGGCCATAAAGTGCCCCCTGGAGCCACAACACCTTTACTGACCCAAGGTCAGTAGTACCTGGGATCAGATCATAAAAGATTGACCAGAGATTTCTCCAAGTAGCCATGGCCCATTACCTAAGACCAGGTGCCCTTCCATAAAAGGAATTAGGAAAGAAACTCCTTTGACCGCGACAAGGTCATAAACTCTCCATAGAAGACCGAAGCGAGTTAGATTTTCATCCTTCTGCTCGATCCTTCAAGATCGTATAAGCACAGCCGTGTCAAAGAAGCTACTTATATGGACATCCGGTTGCATACCAGTACCGTAGTACCAGTGAGAGTACGCTAGCCACTCATTCATCCACGACCGTAAGATTGACCACTCAAGAAGTCCTTGACCTTCTTGGTCTGAGCTTCTTTGGATGCATTTCTTCACGTAAGAAGTGAATAATAGAAGCCCGAAGATGGGGTTAAGTGGAGCACCTCGACCTAACCACCACTCTAAGGTGGGGCCGGCCACTTGAAGGGATGTAGGGAAAGAGATTTCACAAAGAAATCGATTAAGGGATTACCATAGATAGGAACGCATTACTTCAAAATGCTTTTTTTTACTATTACTATATGGCATACTCTTGTCCTATACTTTACGCTACTATACTCCATTAAGGGACTTGCCTAGCTATTTCAGGAGACAGCTCCTAACTTGGCAGTATGAGCACATTATATGCATTGAATGTTCCCCCCTCACCCCCACAACTTCAATCCCTATATGCACCTATTACACAAGTACTATCATTAGGGATAGGAGATGTGCTTTAGGGCAAGAGATTTATTTAAAGACTGTATTCGTAGACCAATTACTAGCCTTAGCTGCTTGAAAGGCTCATCCCTTATTATTGCTTAACCTCAGCACCTATTGCACTGATTGGATTGACGCCTACCAAGAGTGCTTATCGATGCTCATAGTCGTTAATTACAAACCATTTTATTGCTTGGCTTATATCGTAACCCTTTGATTGGCTTGGCCTTAACTATAAAGGGGGACCTTATACCTTTCTTGATTGGCATTCCTTGGTCTTTCAATGGTGGAGATTAGTGGTGCATTTATTGATATGCTAACCGACTTTTGATTACTGTAGTAATACCTTCACTTTGTTGGTTTTTCATAATACCCATCTGAACAAGCCTACTAAGAAGCCAATGGTCCAACAGTTCCCACTAGCTAGGGAGGAATGAGAGAATCCTAGTCTGACTCAACACTCATTTATGATGTATCATCCTATGCCGATTTAGCTGATTTCACTTTCATTTTTGATTTAGTTTGTGCTGGGAGGTTGCTAATCACGACTTTATGTGCATCTTCAGTTAGCCCTCATGCATAATAGAGGTAGCCTCCTCATTTTGCCAATGAATCCTACCATTCATTCTGAAACTATCGATCATTAGCCCTGAGAATCAAAGCTCTCCCTTCGTTTGGTATAGCTCTAGGTCAATGTCATATGGTCACCCGATAGCTAGCGGCAAGTGGCCCATTCAGCTAAAGTCTAACCGCAAACGCCAATGGTGCTCACTCGAAGTTAACTAGAACTGAAGCAATCAAGGTGTAGAGTGATGGTCCCTAAGTTATGAATTGTAACAAACCAACTATTTTGAACCATGTATAAACAGAGCAGATTGATGGAGAAGCAATGTGACACTTGCAGATGGATGACTTGAGAACTCTTATGTATCTTACTCTGATTGCACTGACGATATTACATTTTTCCATTGATCCCATAGCCTGAATTCTCTTTCCTGCAGAATGAGAGGGAGAAAAGTCCTCTTCTCTTCTTTTCTTCCTTCTCCCCTACTAAGTCAAGCTTTGTCTTTCTTAGTTGCGGTGATCGGAGCAAGGACGACTAGAGGAGTGAACTTTAGGATTTCAGGGAGATAGGGGACGAAGTCAATCCAGAGGAGGAAAGCGGTTCACTAGAGGTTTCACACCCGTTTTTAAAGCTGCTTTCAAAGCCCTTACTAGGTAAGGCGAATTTCCTGAGGTTTTGAAGAAGGTTCGGCCTAATCGAATAAGGTAAGAAGAGGAATAGCCTCTTTTTATTTTTAGTTCCCTTACCCGTGCTTGTTTTCTTTTCTATTTCTGTTGCATTGACTTGCTTTTTGATTCCTTCCTTAGGGCTGGCTTTCTTTTCTATATTACCTGCTTGCTGGCTTGTGTAGCGGAAGCAATTGCTTATTCCTATTCCTAAATGAGTACTCTATATGGAAAGACTACAACCATCCTATGCTTGTGTGCTAGTTGCCTTCCTTTCCTTCCTGTCATGATGGATTTGCATACCCAAAATCTGTCGTGCTGACCCTAAGTCCTTCATGTCAAAGGACTTGAACAAAGCTTCTTTGAGCTTCCCAATCATCTTGGTATCCTGACCTAAAATGAGCATATCATCCACATAGAGCAAAAGGACTATGAAGTTCCCATCACTAAGCCTCCTGAAGTAAACACGATGATCTTCCTCTATTCTCTTCTACCCGTGACTCACCATAAATGAATCAAACTTGTATCATTGTCTCGAGGCTTACTTTAGCTCGTAGAGACTTTTCTTCAGTTTGCAAACTAAGTGCTCTTTTCCCTCAAACCCCTCTGGTTGTGCCATGTAGATCTCTTCCTTTAAGTCACCATTAAGAAATGAAGTTTTAACATCCAACTGCTCTATCTCAAGGTCCAAGGTAGTTGTCAAAGCCAAGGCAACTCTAATAGAACTCATCTTCACCACTGGAGAGACAATCTCATCAGAGTCTATGCCTTTCTTCTGACCAAAGCCTTTTACCACTAACCGGGCTTTGTATTTGACTAGCTTTTCATTGCCATCTTTCTTCAATTTAAATACCCATTTGTTCTTCAAAGCTTTCCCACCCTTGGGAAGTTCCAATAACTCATAAGTGTCATTTTTCTGGAGAGAATTTATCTCTTCTTGCATTGCTTTCGTCCAGCTGACCCTGTTATTATGAGATTGAGCTTCTTGAAAGCTCTTTGGCTCCCCCTCATCAGTAAGAAAAAGTGACTCTGAAGTCGGATATCTAGATGAGGTCTTGTGCTCTCTAGTAGACCTCCTAACTTGAGGTTCCACACTCTCCTATTGAAGGGGCTACCTGATCTTTACTTTAGGTCCTCGGTCTCCATTTCATTTGGTAGGCAATCCAGAGGAAGAACCAGAACCGATCACCCGAGGGCTCACTCTATTTATGCCTTTAGCCAGGGGAAGAAAAATCACTCTATTTTAAAGTACAGTTTAGATCATGCAGATTCAATAGCAACAGTCTTCATTACAGTGCCGACTTATACTAACAACTGGAGGGGTTTCCTCAATAGAGGGATAGCCGGGCTTGGTTACCTCATTGAATGGCCCTTGAATGCCGTTAGAGTGAATGGGATTCGAGGAACCTAGATAGGCACACTCTTAGGAAAGGTTCGGTCTGTAGTTCCTATGTCCCTATTGGGGAGACAATCCAAAGAAAGAATGAGGAGATCACCCATCGCTCATTGAATTAAAGAAAGAAGCTCACTCAGGAAAAGCATCCACCCTTACTGAGCTACTTGAGCTACCAGGGACTTGAAGGTATCCAGCTTATTGGCATGAACAAATTAGATCCCTTAGGGCAAGGAAGTCCTCAGCGAGAAGACCTAGCTCAGTCATATGAGAAAAGAACCGTAGGATATTTAAATGAAAGAGAATAGCATTGTGTATAAAAAGATCAATGGAAAGCGAATTCCTTTGTTATAGGGTTCTAGTCCCGTTCTTGCTCGTTCTTTATGGGTGTTCGTGGAAGAATTAGGTTCGACTCCCATAACCCCGATGTGGCAAAATACAATGATTCAGTCCAGGCCAGGCTGGATCATGTGAATTTTACTTTGACTTCGTTATGGCTTTTTAGTCAGAATTGGAAACGCTCTTTATCGTCTTATTTTTGAAGAAACAACAACTATGAGTAATACAGGAACAAATTCAGTGAATACCAGGTTGGAACAACATTTTGAGGAGTTCAATATCAAAAAATTAGAAGTAAATTTACACATTGAGCCTTTGAAGAAGGAAATTGCGACTACTCTCCAATTTAAGTATCAATTATATGACATGGCTCCTCCGGAGGGTCATTCATGGAAAAGCATTAGGGAAGAGCTCGCCAAATTTGTGAATCCTGGAGACCCAGAAGATGTATGCACTCTCACTTTGTTATTAGCTGAACTGAACACTAACCCATATAGTGATTTGTATACCAAAGCGCTCAAAATTCTTGTATTTGGGGGCAGTAGCAGCATTCTCCCTTGACTCTATCCCTTTTTTATCATGGAAATCTCTCCCAGAGCTGCGAAACTAACGACTCTATTAGAAAGTAGAATTACCAACTTTTACATGAATTTTCAAGTGGATGAGATCGGTCGAGTGGTCTCAGTTGGAGATGGGATTGCACATGTTTATGGATTGAACGAGATTCAAGACGGGGGAAATGGTTGAATTTACTAGTGGTGTGAAAGGAATAGCATTGAATCTTGAGAATGAGAATGTAGGGATTGTTATCTTTGGTAGTGATATCGCTATTAAAGAAGGAGATCTTGCCAAGCGCACTGGATCTATTGTGGATGTTCCTGCGGGAAAGGTTATACTAGGGTGTGTGGTCGATGCGTTGGGAGTACCTATTGATGGAAGAGGGTCTCTAAGCAATCACGAGCGAAGACGTGTCGAAGTGAAAGCCCCTGAGATTATTGAATGTAAATCTGTTCACGAGCCTATGCAAACAAGGTTAAAGGTGGTAGATAGCCTTGTTACTGTAGGCCGTGGTCAATGAGAACTTATAATCGGGGATCAACAAATTAGAAAAAACAACTATTGCTATCGATACCATATTAAAATTAAAAAAGCAAATGAACTCAAGGGGCACCGCTGAGAGAGAATTGTATTGTGTCTATGTAGTGATTGGATAGAAATGCTCAACTGTGGCACAATTAGTTAAAATTCTTTCAGAAGCGAATACTTTGGAATATTCCATTCTTGTAGTAGCCACCCCTTCGGATCCTGCTTCTCTGCAATTTTTGGCCCCATATTCTGGGTGTGGCATGGGGGAATATTTCTGTAATAATGGAATGCACGCATTAATAATGTATGATGATCTTAGTAAATAGGCAGTGGCATATCGAAAAATGTCATTATTGTTACGCCGACCACCAGGCTGTGAGGCTTTCCCAAGGGATGTTTTCTATTTACATTCCTGTCTCTTAGAAAAAGCTGCTAAACGATCGGACCAGATAGGCGCAAATAGCTTGATTGCCTTACCTATCATTGAAACACAAGCTGGAGATGTATTGGCCCATATTCCCACTAATGTGATCCCTATTACTGATGGACAAATCTGTTTAGAAATAGAGCTCTTTTATCATGGAATTAGACCTGCTATTAACGTCGACTTATCTCTCAGTCACGTCAGGTCTGCCGCTCAGTTGAAAGCTATGAAACAAGTCTGCGATAGTTCAAAACTGGAATTGGCACAATATCGCGAAGTGGCCGCCC
The DNA here is from genome assembly GCA_025200525.1 of Camellia lanceoleosa. Taxonomy (NCBI): domain Eukaryota; kingdom Viridiplantae; phylum Streptophyta; class Magnoliopsida; order Ericales; family Theaceae; genus Camellia; species Camellia lanceoleosa. The sequence continues at coordinate 8,393,078 of CM045763.1, read as the reverse complement.
TTACTCAATTTGGGTTAGACCTTGATGCTGCGACTTAGGCATTACTCAATAGTGGTGCAAGGCTTACAGAAGTCCCGAAACAACCACAATATGCACCACTTCCAATTGAAAAACAAATTCTAGTCATTTATGCAGTTATTAATGGAGTTTGTGATCGAATGCCATTAGAAAAAAATTCTCAATATGAGAGAGCCATTCCAAGTAGTGTAAAACCAGAATTACTACAATCTGTTTTAGAAAAAGGTGGGTTAACTAACGAAAGAAAGATGGAACCAGATGCATTCTTAAGAGAAAGTGCTTTGCCTTACCTATGATGTGAGAAAGAATGGACTTATATCACCCTTTTCTTCCTCATTTGAATTTTTTTTTCATATTATGGATCTTGGTTTTTGCTTTTTGTTATATTATTATACTTCGCTTGCATCTAATAGCTTATAGGCTTTTTTCCTTGCTAGTCGAAGAGGCAGCTGATGTCAATCTCGCTAGGACAGCCCCAAGATGACTCGACTGAGGGCTGCCAATCTTCAGACGAGAAAAAAACAGCTCTTACCTCTTTTCTAGCTGAATACAGAGATGTTTTTGCATGGTCTTATGTTGTTGGTTCCGATTCCTCCTTGGTGGAGTAGCACCACTTGGTTGTACAGTCCGATGCCAAGCCGGTTAAGTAGGAATCGAGGAAAATGCATCCTGAATGAGCTCTTTCAGTTAAAAAGGGTAGGAATTCATTTGCTCTTGGAGGTATCAAAACATTCATCCTATTGATTATGAGAATCGAATCTTCTTGTCCCAGTGGCCGAGGAGGGGGCATCAGAATCTGCAGTGATTTCGGAGATATAAAAATAAGCTTGGGCAAAGTACGTTCCTTTGCCCAACATTGATATGATTGTGAATCCTACTACTGGTAGCTTCTGTCTCTTATTGATGGATTTTCCAGTGTTAATTGGATCAGAACTGCTAATGAAAAGATCAACACGAAATAACTTTCATCACTTTAGAGGGCTTTCACCCCAATATCCTATAGTAAATAAAGTTGGGCCTTTCATCTTGTTCATATTGTTCATATATCGAAAAAGCTTTAGAATCTGAGTTTTTATTTTTATATTTAAGTGTTTTGTCTTCTCCCCAAGGTAGCATTGTCGAACGGGCTATCCCTGTCTTGTTTAAACAACTAGTTTTTTTCGTGGTACTCAAATTCTATTTGTGAGAGCTCCTTCGGCTCGGCTACTATTTTGTTGAAAGGGAAGGTGGGACCTTTATAACCTAAAAAGGCATTCTCAATAAAAATGCCTATCTATATAGCGCTGAGTTGAAGAGGGAACAAGTCCCATAGAGAGATGATAAGTGGGGGAAAGAGTTAAATTACAATCTCTTCTGGAATGGAAGACCCTCCATCCATTGACTATAAGACTGCAGCCTAACACCCAAGTTAGCTTGATGATCAGCTAAATAAGTCCCTTTCCTCTTCACATGATGAATTTTAACTTAACATATATTGAGAAATTTTTTCTTAAGATAAAAAAGCATAGGTGCCAAGGTTCTTGATTATTGCCATTCGCCCATCTAATCATGTTAAGAGAACCCCTTTTTGTTTGATATGATGACTTGAAAAGAATCAATAGTTTGGACAAAACTATGGCCATGCAGGAGAGTTTTTGCTTCTGCAAAGGTTGCATCTTTGATCCCTAGAGGAGATCTGTTCAATTCCACATAATAGCACCATTGCCATCTCTTATGACCCCATAATAATCCAAATTCCCAGAGTAGCCTTCCCTACGCCTTTAAAGTTCATCTTGATGTGATTTGAAGAGGAAATTGCCACAAGATTGAGATAGATATGTTTGAATTTAAATTTTCAAAAAAAAAAAAAAACAATAATGCAATAAGACCTCATCATGTTCATCTTTACTAGCATCCCATACAAAAAATTCTTTTTTTTATGGTTTGGATTTTTTAATCACCTTAACGAAGGAGGTGGACTTCAACCAAGTCAGCCCTTCTTATGAAGTGGCTATGGAGATTTCCAAAGGAAAAGAAAAAGCCATGGTGCTCATATTTGGCTGCTAAGTACCTCTCCAATGGCAAAAAATGGATTGATCAACCTACCTTTCAAATATCCTGCATCTAGAAAGGTATTATTTGATATGGAGAGACTTTTCGGCAGAACTTGGGCTAGACTTTGGTTAGGCAATGGTAAGCTGATTCACTTCTGGGATAATGTTTGGCCGTGCCACTCTCCTCAGAGATGCATGCCATAATTTATATCAATTCACAAGGTTCTCATGATCTCAAAGGTAATATTTAATATGAAGGATAAAAAAGGATTTAACTCCCTATTCAACTACCCGTCCAAGAGCATTTGGCTTCAGAATACTTGTTTGTTTGTTTGTTTGTTTTTTTTTTTTTTACTTCTTTCAAAGGGGAATGAAGGCTTTCCTTAGAAGTTGTTGCTTGATCGGAAGGACATAACACATACAAATGCTTAGCTCTGTTGACTTTTTGAGGTATAACCTTCGCCAAGACATTAGTGGCTTAGCTCTTCATGCTTCTCGCAGGCTTTTTTTTTTATAGAGAGAGAGAGTAAGGCGGTAGTACAGAAGATTGGTCCACTTTGCAAAGTTGAGCTTTTTGGTTTGCCCCCCTATGTGGAGGGGCCCTCTTACTAGCCCATCTCGTTTCTCTTGATGGAATAAAACAATACCCCGAGCTCCAACTTTGCTTGCGTTCTTCACCGGTGCTCGTCGGATGTATCACTCATCCCGCTCCTAAGGTAAGGAGTCTTCTGTGTGTTATAATCTTTACGAGAATGAATCCCATATGTTGGTTAAGAATTGCTCGGGAATTCAATGATAATGACTTTGCCAGGTTCTAGGGAGCTACTCTTCTTTTTTGTTGATCGAGTCACTCTCCCTCATTCCACTCGTCTAGCCTTCTTCACGAACTTGTACAATCAATGCCACAGAGATAGCCAACTCTATTATTAAAGAAACAAGAAAATGGATGATGATTTGGCACCAGATATTCAGAGGTGTGGTAAGAGCAGCTGTGAGAAGCAGAAAAACCATCAAAAAATAAAAATTGTTCGTGGAGGTTTCCGCAGAAAGAGCCCTTGATTCTGGCAAATGGATCACAATTATAGGTACCTGGGAACATACCGATGGAATGAACAAAATACGTATAGTTAACATAATATGGTCATAGATCTTAGGTTTTAACTTGATCATGAGCGAATTTGTTGATGTTGCACCCATGAAGTACGGAAAGTGCCAAACATTGGGAACTACTCGGGAAAGAGTTAGGAACAGGAACAAAGAGAAGCGAGAACCACTTAAATGGAGGAATCGATTGTATTTTGTCCTTTGTTCCCTATAGCAATTGGGGATCAAAAAGCACCAAATTTGATGACTTATTAAGGGAAAGACAAAGTAAGAGCATGCTATTGAAGACGTTGCAACATGTGTTGGGAAGGCCTCCGTTGATTGTGTATGAACAAAATGTGAGTCCAAAGGTAGGGTAAGAAAGGGTTTAGCTAATGGAGATATTAACTCTTTCGAGAACCAGTAACGCGTAAACCATGTCAAACCAAGACCTATCAATATCCGAATGGAACGGATTCGAACTTCTCCTAGCATAGTTTCCGGTGGGAAATGAAATTCATAGGATATATATATATATATATATAAGTAATTCAAAGGAAAAATAGAAATATTTGATAGGATTCGATTCGTTTTAGTAATGAATAAAACAAATAGGATTGATTATGTATCACTATTTCATCACTACATCGAAGGTTTTTTTGTAACTATATTGATAAGATAGCTTGGCATCCAAACTGTATCAATGATTGTGATCCTTATTGTGTACATAATTCGTCTTAGGATCTACCAAAGAAATTGGGTAGGTATAGGGCATATAACAAAAGAGTTTCCATTTCTATCGATCATAAAATAAAAAAGAAAAAGTAGGCAGGAATAGTTTTATCCTCTAAACAAGCATGTTTTGGGTTATTTTTTTAGTGCCCTAATTCTCTTGTTGGCTTTGATACCTTGAAATAAAATAGAGAAAAAGACCTTTAAGAGAATAAAAAAGAAAACCATTTTCAAGAGACAAACTCTAGTGAACCACTTTCCTACTCTCTTCTTTTCTTCATTCCACTTTGAATTGAAAGAAGTGAAAAAAAGAAAAGAAAAGAAAAGAATCTAACGCTCTAGTCTAATTGAAGACTTTCAATGCTCATGCTATTTGAAAGAGCTTTCAACATGGAGTGGAGACTCCATAATGTACACAAAGAGTGACTGATCTATGAATATCATCCTAGTTCAGGTCTTGTTCGGCATCTAAATGGATAACTCAAATCCTTACCTTGACCAGTTTGTAGTGGAAAACCTCGATAACTGAATCGTTTATAGTCACTCAGTAGGGATTTGGAACCCTGAGTACAGTGTTCTGAGTGTAGTAGGAAAAGAAGTTGTATGTGAAACGGTACTCAGATGAAAGTGCTATTTCTTGGCCATTGGATCAGCAAGGGTGTGATTCAGATGGATCAAGAGAAGGAGAGAGCGGCTTGGGAAATGCTGAAGAAGGAGAGAGCAAGCAGCAGTGGTGAAGCCAGATGCTCGAAGCCATTTTAGATATGGCAAGATAGCTCAGGAGGAGTAGAAAGTTGCCACAACCTAGGAGGGGTTTGCTTTATAGGAAGCCAAAAACCATGAGCCTTTTTACAAACTTCTTAAAGGGGGAGATCGCTAAGATGGCTTCAAGGAGAATGTCGAGACGCCATCAGTTTGGAGCGCGAGGCCAACAAAGCTTGCTGTAGAGGTGATAAGAAAAGGCTCAGTAGAGGGGATCTAGTAACTGTTATGAATGTGGAGGAGTGGGGCATTTTGCTCATTATTGTCCCAATGTTCAGACGGATGAATGCTGCTGGGGGAGTACAGAATAGACCAGCTAAAGATGGAATACTAAACGTTATGGAGCCTAGAGCCCGGGAAGCTCTAAAGGTAAGTTCAAGTCGAAAACATAGCGGGGAGTTTTGAAGCTTAGGAGAGGAGACAGTTTCGCTGTCCTTAGATTGTGTGGCAACGTGAGCCAAAGTTAGCAGAAAAGAGGAGGAGACGGAAGGCAGCATTCCAGATCTATGGCAGAGTTGGCTAGTGCAAAGATGATCATTGGTGCTGGGAGTTCGAATAAGACAGTGTCCGCAGAGATGGTGGATTAGTTAGGGCAGAAGCCCTTTTAAGTAAGGGCCTCATCCAGAGCCCTATCGAATCAGACCAAAAAGGGCATGAGTAGAGGGCCCTATGTTGAGTAAGGGGTGAGAAGGTTCCCCTTCTGCTAAGTTGGAGTTACGAAAGTTAAAGCAGGATGTCTGGTGTGATGTTCTCCCTATGGATGTATTCTATATCATATTTGGAAGACCATGGTAATAGGCGTAGGGTGTTACCTACATAGGGAGAACACCGGTTGACTTTTAACGCAAAGGCGGTTACTGCCATCAGAAGACTTTAGTCGGCTAAGGAGAAAGGGTGTTGGCATACCATTTCTGGATGTGGTGGAAGAGTCCATAGAATGTTATGCCTTGATACCAAAGCTAACTAGCAGAGCTGATGCAAGGATCAGTGGGATGCTGTAGCTTTAAGAGAGAGGGGCAGAGGCAATCAGAAAGGCTTTTAAGAAAGGAGGCCTCCCTCCCTCCTATGTTGTAAAAGGGAAGTGCAGATCTTTCTGTAACACTTTTCTGACTTGATGCTGTCCCTGAATCCATAAGTACCGGCTGGATTACCCCATAAGATAAGAGGAGGATATAAAATCAGATTTAGTTGTGGGTAGGAGCGAGTCTACCCTGCAAAGCGGCTTATCACTTATCCCCATTTGAAAATGAGGAGATCTGATGTCAAGTGCAGGAATTGCTGTCGAAGGGGCGGGAGAGTCTCAGTCTGTGTTCAACGCCTGCTTGACTAGCTCAAAAAGAGGCAGTTGGAGTGTGTAGATGGGCTTTGAATAAGAGTTGGGTGAACTATTTCCAAATGATGGATGGCATTATGGACTTCTTGTCGGACACATGTTACTTTTCAAAGCTTACCTTCTTTTTATTAAAATGGAAAAGGGCTTTTTATAGAGAGAAAGAGTAATAAGGTTTTCTGGGGCTTTGAAGAAGGGCTATAGATATTGCAAAACTTTCGGAGATGGGGATGGAAACACTTTCGTAAGAAAAGATGGTAGGCTTGATACGGACATAACTGCTTATCACCGACCTTAGAATCAACTAGTTTAGTTTGACTATACCCGCCTTAATTTCCTTATTTAGGACAGATGGAACTAGGTTATAGATCTGTTCAAGTTGGTCGATTAATCCCTCCTTTGTTTCCCCTACACCAAGACACCTTAGAATAAATTTGATTAGGAGGGTGAGGAACAAACACAATGGTTTGACTGTTGGGATCCCAATCGGTCTTCATTAGCAAAAAATCAATTCACGGGTGACTTGCTTTATCGGGATAGGAGGAATTGTTTAATCGGCATTTCTTTCCTTCCCTAAATCGATCTGCTAGTGGGTAGCAGTAGGAGAGATCCATTATGGTGGGATGGACTATTCTCGAATTCCGGCGGGCATTTCTGTCAATCGGCGGAAGACTCACACATACTGGGAGGGTACGACTTCAAGGGATGGACTTGATCAAATGGCCAACCACTTGAAATTTTGGTAGGAGATGAAATCCAGAAGACCATTATTAGCGTGTAATAGATTGGCCCGAGTGTGTAATACGCCGATCGAGAAGAAATCCCATCAATAGATTGAATAGTAGATAAAGGATCAGAGGATGAGAGGGGTAGATCTATTCAATATGGACTGATAACGGATGGCCCTCGCCAACTGCTTATCTCTCTCCCTTGCATTCAATTCATGACCTAACGACTATCCCGATTTCGGGGAGGGAATCACTTGCTGGATCGAACCCAAGGATAGGTTTGATCGGCCTGGCCTCAGGTGGTGGATCGAATGAACACTCAACCGTGTCATCACGGCAACGATGGATGTCCAACATTTATCTTTGTTATTTCTCAATAAAGGCGGGTAAGGAAAGTCCGAAGGCTAATCCGGCAACTACTGGCTAGAAGGCGAAAATAGCTTTTTCCAATCAAAGCCCTAAAACTAGTAAGGGCATGAGTGCCCCAGCAAGATAGGGCGACACCAAAGCTTGACTTTATTGAACAAGTGAGAAAATCCCTTTCTATCTTATTAGTAAAGCGCTAACGTGCTTTAGAAAGATTGCTCGTTAGCTAGGCCGTTTTCAATAAAGCTCGCGCTAGGCGCTCACATTTTTTGGTTGAGCCGTATCTTGCTGGTAATGGATTGATTCTTCAATCTTGCGTGGTTTAGGCGGGTAAGTGTTAAGAGGCTCTTTAAGGCTTTCATTAGGTATACTACACATAGGACTTTCTTGCAATACATAGTGGTTGGCTTCGAATCACATGAAGCCCATATAGATATCCACCCCTATTCCCTTTAAAGCTCTCCCAGTGGGGAACTTAATCAGTCCATACAAGGACCTACTGAGTCATCAACCCTTGCATTTATTTGATGCATTATCACATGGCCGTCGTGTAACTCCTTGAGAATCATGTCATTCGCCTGTCACGTGCTGCCACCAGAGTCGTAAATACTCAAAGTAAGTTAATGGCTTGCCCTTTTAGAGATAGGGGTGAGGGTAACTTTGATGAGAGCTTAGGGCCGAAGGTGGCTTCGCTTAGTACATAAGTTGATAAGACCTGCGATAGATATAGTAGAGCACATGCAAAAAGGAGCTGCTTATAAAGTAGACAACAAAAAGTAAATTACCTGCCATAAGATAGACAAGCCGCTTCTTTACTATTGCAGAGCGGCTTTGCTCAATCAATGCTGCAACATTTTAGTTAAAATGTGGGTTTTTCTAGTGGATTGGAGCAGCTTCGCTATCCTATGCAAGTGAAGGGCCAGGCAAAGGGTTTAGAGTTAGGTCCTATGCCTAAATCGGATTGGCTTGGGTTCGTATGAATGGAACGGCATAGGAAAGCAACCATTGTGTGCTACCACACTACAATTTATATTCCGAAAGATTTGATCGCTACTAGCGGGGCGGGGACCCGTCTTTCGAGTCGTTCTTATGGCTGTGGTAGCTGCGAGCCTCCCAGGGCTTGCTCTCTCGTCTTTTTTCCTCCGCCTTCTTCTCGTAATTGACCCTCTCTTTTCTTTTTTGCTACGCTTATCCATCCGTTAGATTGACATCTAGTCGGGTGAGCAATAGCGGCTCTTGTTTAATAATAGATTTGCCGCCGCTAGTATGAGAAAAAAAAGCACATAAGGATTTGGAATATTAAAAGAAACTGATCATTGATTAGGATCATATACAACCCGGTATTACCAGAAAGGATAGTCGTGATGTCCCTTAATGGCTGACCGACCTGATTAGTATGGAGCTGAAGGCAAGGGTTTCCAGCAGGTCCCCTTCTCTTGACTTCCCTTTAAGTGTCAGGAGGGGTGAGGTAAGGAGTAGTACAAGAGTGGCTCGATCATCGATAGGCCTCTCCTTATTCATTCTATAGGGCGGGGCTACGGACCAACAATCCAGCAAAAGGGCTTAAAAGCTCCTTTATCAAACCTTCCCCTTTCTCTAAGAATAAGGTAAGCATCAAAGCTCAGCAAACCCAACCTATAGAAAAAGCTCTTTTCAACCCTTACTCTTAACAAGTGAAAGTTGCTGGCACCCACCATACCTTGCTTCCGGGCTGATCTCTTGTATCGGAACAAATTCTATATGTTTATGTATAATTTTATTTATATATTGAGTTTGTTCCACCACAAATAGATTTCGATTCATGGATTGGATAGAGTCTCCTGATCTCGACATTCAAGCACGAATCTCTTGTGCGCTTTGGCAGTGGGTAGCAGCATGGGCAAAGCACTCTGTTTCTTATTGCATTCACCAAGATAGTCTTGCTCGCTCCTGAACTCTGCAGCGAGTTCAGCCACCACCTTCGGGCCGGAGCTTTGCTCGAGCGTAGTCAGCTAGCTTCGTGACTTTGCTTAGCTTCTAGCGTTGTAAAGGGATAACCTTTCACTATCTAGGCGCCCTAAAAGGAGGGGTCCCATGGAGTTATTCCCCAAAGTTCAAGTCATAGTCCTTATCCCTAGGAGAAGTGGAAGGAGTTAGGAGGAGGGAACGCCTTTTGCCCTAAGAAATAGGTGGCTTCACCTTCAAGCCGTCAAGAAAATCGAGCTAATATGTGATCATGATAGTGCATTGAAGCATAGGACTTCTTTATGGCCTTTTGATCATGATGCATCGTGAACATGCCAATATGTGATCGGGGTGAGCGGTGGTTAGATATAGGGGTGGCTTTGCCGGTTTGGATTGGAAGGAAGGGCTTCACTTTCTAATCATTTTTTGAGGCCGGTTTGGATGAGCGTGGGCAAGTTTAGGATTCGCTATCACTTTCGGCTTGGAGCGGCTCACCCCTCTTTTTAATTAAAGGGTGAAGTCACCGAAGTGAGTCTAAAGGCTAAAGAGTGATCTTTAAACGCTACTACGTATCCTTACTCATAGTAGAGTGTAAGGTAGGTTTGGGTATAGCAGGACTTGAACCTGCGACCATTAGGTTAAAAGCCTAATGCTCTACCAACTGAGCTATACACCCCAAAAAATATGTAGTAGTAAATAAGGATTGGTGTGGAAGAGAAAAGAGGGCGGCCCCTCTTCTTCTCACCATATTAAAGAGGCGCAACTCTGTATGAGGCTTGTACTGCAGAGCAAGCGAAGAAAGCATCAGGGCGCGCGTTAGCTAGGCCGTTTTCTTGTAGGAGTGCTAACGCGCCTCTTATTGAAAACTTAAAGAAAGCCTTGATTGATATGAGAAAGATGCGCTCAAGCACCCAACCTATACAAGGGGCTTGGGCTTGAAAGCCGGCCTTACTCAGCAAGCACCTTTCTTAGTAAGGTTGCTTGTTTCCACTCATTGAAAATTCTATCTACAAAAGAAGGTCAACGGGGGATACTAAAATTGCTCTCATTGACACCATCTACGAGAAGGTGAGGTCGTATTTCTTTCCAGCCACCATAAGGATTCACCTTAAAGCCTTAAAGGCGTAGAAGGGGAGGAGCAGTTACCTGTGTAATTTTTCTCTTTGTTGGCCGTTGTTCCGGTCGAGCACTCTCTTTTCTTTGTCCAATTCCGTCTTACCAAACAAGACTGACTTCTTACCAACTCGCGAAGGGTTGTGAGGCTGAACCAGATACGAAGAATGAATCTATATCCGTGCATGAAAGTTGTTGGCCGATGGTCGCTTAACTCTTCGAGTGCAATGCAGTGGTGGTTGGTTCCGATTCGACAACGGTAGAATGCCTGGTTGAAGGTCCAGTACAGTAGGTAGCAAGCGTGTTCGTTTTGGCTCCCGGGTGAGAATGATAAATAGGTGATGCACCATCCTTGCTGCTACGTACGTTGACCTTGACTTGACAGATTCATCCAATTGAACCCACACTCAAAGGAGGACCACAAGCTCGGGGCTCGACAAAACAGAAAGTATCAGCATTAAGAAACTTCTTGGGGTTAGCAGTGAAAGAAAGAGCCCGACATTCATTTCTTCATTCATATTCATAGCTGAGTCTACCAAAAGAGGGACCAGCCTCATCGTGGTGATTAGAGGACACCTTTGATCATTTACCTCTAACGTGACATGTTCCTTCCCAGTTATATGATCAACGGGGTCAATCGGCTAGAGAGTGGGGCTATTCTTCTTCCGGGGAGACAAAGTTGTCCCTTCTACTGACCTAACCCTCAGTCCGAAGGTCTTCATCAACATGTTATGAAGCTCCAGCCTTCAGTGGGTCAACATTACTTGACTTAGAAAGGCGAACATCTGGGCAAGGGAAAGTGTTGTGCGCCTGGTGCAAATGGCTTTCTTTTTTCATGATATACCAATCAGAATGGAAGGTCCTACCTATGTACATGATTGATAGAATCACTACGTAAGGGGGGGGGGCGGTCAACTTGATGTGGGAGAGGCATGAGTGTAGTTTGATCTTGTGGTGTATTTGTCTGTAGTGAGTAGGGCCCCTTTCTCGATGATCAGTTCGCCTTCGCTTTATTGAAAGGTCTTTATTCCTATGGCAGTTTTGTCAACGAATGCGTCTCAGGCTGGATTGACTAACCTAACCCTTAAGGAGGCCTTGCCTTAGTTGGGTGCTCCGCTTTAGTGTGATTGACGAAGGCTAGGCTAGGTTTGGTAATACCCAAAACAAATGAAAAGAGATCAGGGTCGACAGTTGGCAAGGAACTTGATCCCCCCCCCCAAAAAAAAAGTGGGGTAGTTGCGGTCGAACTCTAATTATGGAAATAAGTTGGGGCCCTTTCACTTCGAGTTCCTTCCTTCGTAGTAAAATCTGATGATATGCTTTGGCGATGTTACCTTCCAAAGAAAAGGCCTGCTAGGTGATCAAAATCGCTCAGGTCAGTGAGGACTCACTCACTCACCTACTCCTTATTTATCTAATAGTTTCTTCTATCTACTGAATTCAAAAGGTGACACGCCGCGTCGGGCTATAAGATAAGATACAGCTTTTGTTCTACTTGACTGGCAAGAAAGAGCTTCCATAAAAACTAGAAGACTCTTGTATGTACGGTAACCCTCTCTTCCGCTACTGGTGGACAGTTGCATTGAAAGGCCGATAGAAGCAACATTTCTTAGCACGCTTTTCAAGCACTTAGCTTCTGCTAGTGGCAGGGTGACAAGGCCATAAAGTAAGTTCAGTTAGAAGCCTAAGCCAAGAAGGTACGAATGAAGTGACAGGCCCCTTTAGAGATAGGGGGCGACTTTCTTGTGGTAGTAATTGCGAACATCTTTCTTCTTCTCTTAGCGTGCACAGTTTGCTTGTATACCTCCTTAGGCACATCACTCTTTCTTAGTTTCATGCTGGCCTAATGAATGAAAGTCCGTCTTTTAGTAAGCGTATATAAGCAGCTGTTTAGTGTATAAGCAATTCTTTAGTGGCCGCACTGAAAGTATGTACGGTGGAGGTTGTTTGAAGATGATGTTACGCAACGTTCAGAACCAGTCTTGAAGTGAATGAAATAGAAAGAACGAAGAAGTAAGGAAATGAGACGACTCTTTCTTGAACTATATCATAAATAGATCTTCCCCTCCATACCAATCATGAGTTTTTCTCCATTTCTCTCGTATATCGTCGTAATGCCCTTAATGCTAGGTTTTGAAAAAGACTTTTCATGTCATTCTCATTTAGGTCTGATTCGGATCCCTCCGTTGTTTCCTTTTCCTTCCACACCTTTTCCTCGAAATGAGAAAGAAGATGGTACACTTAAATTGTGTTATTTAAGTGATTATTGCTTGCCAAAGATCCTACTTCTACAATTGGTAGGTCACTGGGTTATTCAAATAAGTCGTGTTTTCCGTGGTTGTCCCATGTTACAACTTTTGTACCAATTCGGTCGATTCAGAATGGATCGGTTAAACATTCTATTAGGGAGCTTGGTCTTGACTCTTCTGTGTGGTATTCATTCTCATTTGGCTGTTGGAATCATATCCAACAGTGGTTGGAACAGCTCGCAAAATCCAACCACTTCACCTACTTCATTGCCCCCAACCGGTTCTCGTACCTCTATTGAAACAGAATGGTTTGATGTTCTTTCATCGATTGGTTATTCCTCTCCGTTCGTATCTCTTTTTCCAATTTCGGTCTTGATTAGTTTACAAGATTGAATGGCCAATTCTCCTCTAGGCCTTTGATTCGATTGTTTTCCAAGAATGTTGAGCCGAGTATGTAAGCCATGTATCTGGGAGGAACTTAAAAGAAGGGCTTTCGGTTCTTTGCACCCTGTTTTGGTCTTGCAGCTATTTAAATAACAATTAAATCTTTTTTTTTATTCATTTTATTTTTTATATATAGAAGAAAGATTATATATATATATCTCCAATCTCTAGTGGTGGTGGGACCAACCAAGATGTATGTCGTCCAACCCGACCTCAGACTCTTTCTTTCCGACCTATTTGACTCTCTGGTCGTAGTTATTTAGGTGGTGTCCCGAGATTGAATTCTTTCTAGGAACACACGAAACAAAGGTATGAACTGGGTAAATAGAAATGGAAAAGAGATGTTTCCAATTCATCAAAATTATAAGCTTTTTCTACATTTATACGATCTACTAAAGTAGATCAATATTGCCCATATAATGAAAGAAGATCTTGGTCCATGGAGTCCCAAGAAGGTAAGAACTCCAACCTATCCGATGCTTCTTCGGCCAAATACGATATACAAGTGGGACCTGCACTATGAGCAAGCTGTGCGAAAAATCGCTTCTTTTTTCTGGTTCCGCAACAACTTGGGTGAAATAGGGTTTGTGGGAGCCGAATAATTGGAAGAGTCGGGGAACGCATACCCCAGAAACTGGGTACTACTCGGCTTTGTATTGCATAACTAGGGTGCCGAATACGTTAACAGAGCCGAATAGACGAGGGTCAGTAGATCCGAATGAATGTAAGGTGAATGAGATAAAAGTAGGCTCAAGCCCCGAGGACCAGGAAGTGAGTATAAATATGAGAATCGCGAATTCAGAAAGGTATGTAAGAATCACTTCACTTAACTTAAAAAGGAAGTTACCTTGATCTTGAGTGTCAAAACTAACTTGTCCGTCGGAGTGCTAATTCCGGCACCCCCGACCGGAGTTTTCCTCTTTTTAGGTGACTAGCTGAGGATCACCAGTGCCTCCCAAGATCAGAAGAGTATTTCCAAACCACTTCTCCACAATTGGCGCCGTCTGTGGGAATACTCAAATACATCCATGGCAGGCGTGACTGAAGATCCTCCGATAACCACTGACGAGACCGCACAGGGAGATGACCTCACTCCAGCAAATATGCTCGGGAAAGAAACCATCGCTGCAAGACGCGCCTTGAACTTCGATTCACCAACGACTTCAGCGCAAGAGACAATGTAGGCGATCATGGAACAAGCAAAGTAGAATAAACAGAGGCTGGAGAACATGATCGCTGAAAATGAACATCTCCGTAAAGATTTGGCCCTCGAAGTTGCGAAATCGAGAGAAGCCATGCGCCAAGATCCCGAATGACCTCCGAGGGCCAGTGGACAACGACCTCGAGCTCGGCCCAAGGATGCCAACAGCGACTCCAACTCATTATCCACGGAGCTCACCAAGAAGGGACGATCCGAGACTTCTAGCTCTTCCGAAAAGAGCCTACGTACAAGGAACAAGCGCAGGAGGAGCAGCTCAGACGAAGACGACCAGCACGATCCTTTTGTCCGATGGATTGCAAGGGCAACCTTGCCCAAGAAGTTCAAAGCTCTCTCATTCACTCTTTACGATGGAAAGTCAGACCCCACTGATCATATCCGTCATTACAAATAGGCCATGACTTTGCATGCAGACAATGAAGCCCTCATGTGCCGAATATTCCCCAGCAGCCTGGGGCCATTAGCTGTCAGGTGGTATTATAAGCTGGAGCCGGCCTCCATCAGAAGCTTTCATCAATTACAGAAATCCTTCAGGGCCAGGTTCATAACCAACGAGGTACAGCCGAAACAGGCCGACTCTCTCTGGGCCATGCAAATTTAGTCAGGAGAAACACTCAGAGCATACTCGGCGCGATATTGGGAATGCTTCAACCTTGTCGACGACGCTTGTAACGACTCCATGGCCATCACCGCCTTCAAAATGGGACTACACCCAGATAGTCCCCTTCGTAGCTCCCTCACCAAAAGACCCCCAAAACGGTTTGGGCATTGATGAAGAAAGTCGAGGAGTATTGCAAAGTGGAAGACGATGCCTTAAGAATAAAGGCCAGCCAAATGTCCAACAAAACGGCCCCCCCTAAAATTGCCCAACCAATAAGTTCTGTGCCGCCTCCTAGCCCAGAGCCTCGGCAGCGCACTAAGCGTGATAAAAGACGGGATACTCACTGATCAAGCGATCAATGTCCCCATCAGACGAATAAACAGTTGCAAGTGGACAGCAGACGTTCGAGACGTGTCGACAAAAAGTACACAGAGTTGTCAGAACCAATCGCTGCAATAATGACCAAAGTCCAACACCATCCATTCTTCAAATGGCCGTCGAAGATGGTGGGGCCGCCCGACACACGACGAAGGGACCGGCGGTGCGAATATCACAAAGATCACGGCCACAAAACAGAGAGTTGCTACGCATTAAAAGACCACCTGGAAGAACTGGTGCAAGACGGCTGACTGCAGCAGTATGTCAAACAGGGAAAGCCAACCAAGGCACTAGCCTTGAGGTAGGACTCTCCTCCGCTTGGCGTGATCCATGTAATCTACAGCCTGCCTGCACCCCCAGCCGTGCACACAATTCAATCGCATCCAATCCTCCAGGGGCGACGTATTCCAACTGACTGGCCAAAAGAAACTCCGACAATTGCTTTCAATGACTCCAACCTTAGTGGCGCGACAGCTTCCCACATTGATCCATTGGTCATTAGATTACGCATAAACCGGTTCATCACTGAACGAATTCTCATAGACCCAGGGAGTACTGCGGAGGTTATGTATTACCAAACTTTCATCAAACTCGGCCTCAACGAGTCAGATCTGTGTCCGACGCCGCATCCATTGTTCGGCTTTAATATGAATCCCGAATACCCGATAGGGAAGATCGTACTACCTGTCCGAGCGGGCTCCAGAACGGTCGAAATATAATTCTTGGTTGTAAAGCTCCCTTCCCCGTATAATGCCATCATGGGGCGAACCTGGATACATATTATGAAGGCCGTTCCCAGCACTTATCATCAGCTCGTGCGCTTCCCAACAGCCTGTGGCATCGAAGAAATCCGTGGCTCTCCCCAATCGGTATAAGCAGCGATTTCATGAAAATCATATCACTGACCCGACCTGTGGGCTTTGGTACCTGTATATATTTCACTTCTACAATGCAAATAATCTTTCTTTGATGTTCATCTCATTTCACAAACCTCATTGTGCCGCCCTTCGTGGATATCACGATTGGCCATATTAAGTCTCTGGATTCGGAGCGCCCTTGGGTGCATGACACCTTAGGGCCAATTAAGTCTCCAGATTCGGAGCCCCCTTTGGTGCATGAGACCTTAGGGCCGATTAAGTCTCCAGATTCGGAGCCCCCTTTGGTGCATTACACCTTGGGGCCGATTAAGTCTCCGGATTCGGAGCGCCCTTCGTGGATATCACGATTGGCCATATTAAGTCTCCAGATTCGGAGCGCCCTTGGGTGCATGACACGTAAGGGCCGATTAAGTCTCCGGATTCGGAGCCCCCTTTGGTGTATGACACCTTAGGGCCGATTAAGTCTTCGGATTTGGAGCCCCCTTTGGTGCATGACACCTTAGGGCTGATTAAGTCTCCGGATTCGGAGCCCCCTTTGGTGCATGACACCTTGGGGCTGATTAAGTCTCCGGATTCGGAGCGCCCTTCGTGGATATCACGATTGGCCATATTAAGTCTCCGGATTCGGAGCGCCCTTGGGTACATGACACCTAAGGGCCGATTAAGTCTCCGGATTCGGAGCCCCCTTTGGTGCATGACACCTTAGGGCCGATTAAGTCTACGGATTCGGAGCCCCCTTTGGTGCATGACATTGGGGCCGATTAAGTTTCTGGATTCGGAGCGCCCTTCGTGGATATCACGATTGGCCATATTAAGTCTCCGGATTTGGAGCGCCCTTGGGTGCATGACACCTTAGGGCCGATTAAGTCTCCGGATTCGGAGCCCCCTTTGGTGCATAACACCTTAGGGCCGATTAAGCCTTCGGAGAATTCGGAGCGCCCTTCATGGATATCACGATTGGCCATATTGAGTCTCCGGATTTGGAGCCCCCTTTGGTGCATGACACCTTGGGGCCGATCAAGCCTCCGAATTCGGAAACCTCATTGGAACGAACAAAACAAAACTTTTCACTCATTGACAATGTCAAGGCAAGACGCAAATAAACAAATTCAGCGCAAGACTCAAATGCTTGAAATACAAGGCAAGACGCAAATAAACAAATTCAGCGCAAAACTCAAACGTTTGAAATACAACTTTTTATTTAATCAGACAGTTGTTACATAAACGCAACTCGTATTTACAATACTCATTTCTAATCTGAGAAGTTAAAAAGGGGAGAAGATGTATTGGTAGAGCGTCAGTGATGAATTAACTCCCGTCACCCAGAAATCCTCCGCGGATTGCAATGCCTCGAGCCAACTGTGCCCAAATCTTCCCTTGATACCATTGACAATGTCAAGGCAAAGATACAGGACAAGGAGGGATAAATCCAATGGTTGTTGCCTTTCCTTTCGGGGTGATCTGCTTCGACGACTTGAAGGTTCATGCCAACTATCAAACGCCCTACTTCCTATACGAACGACCCCTCCGCTATGATCCATGGCAACAACAAGATCGGCTGAACTCCAGCCTCCAATTAACACCCCCACCTAGCCTACCTCACATACGCGATTGTTCGTCTGCGCAAAGCGCCCACTCTTTTTATTTTCAGTCTTGGCAGCGATCTCGAGGCCCCCATCCCGAGGTGATTTCGCTAATGCTAAACGTCATAAACAAAACGTCGGTTGACATTCCCCACGGCATAATTATCCAAACAAGTTTTTGAAGCACGTGCATTGTCCACAGACCTAGGCCCCAAGCCGAGTTAAACCTATCAAGGCCATTTTGCCTGCCGGCTCTTGGCTTCAGGTCGCGATAGCCTGTTGAGAATAAACGGCTATCATGTATGGATTGACCCTGCTGGTTAAATGCTTATATATTCATTCAAGCCCAGTAAAGCGAAACACAAAAATGCCGAATACAAGCTGCAATAAAATATTCGTGACAGAATGCTTTTCTCCATTTATTCAACAAAACAAGCGATAAATTACATATATTTGAACGTAATCCGTTTTTCATATTTACAATAACTATCACTGTGCGGCATCACCCTTATCATCACTATTCTCGACCTCAAAAGTAGAAAACGGGAAATGTTTCCTGTGGTAGAGTGGAGATGCCGACTCAATGCCTGCCGCTCGAAGAGCTTCTGCGGCTTGAGATGCCTTGATCCAACCGTGCCTAAACCCACGATTCTCGCATCGGCAAACTTCTTTGGCCAGTTTTTCCTTGGTCTTCTCGATTCCGACTCTTCGGCCTTCGTGAAAACCTTTCTCATAGGCCCTTCCCTTCGCGCTCTCCATCGCGAACATACTCGCAAATCTCACGATCGAAGCTAAACCGATGAGCCGGCTGGTCACCCTCTCCTCCACTATTGGGTTTCCCTACCCAGTGGGTTGTGCCTGGGCCGCCTTAACCTTCTTCAACTCCCGGTCAGCCGTCTCCGCGCAGGCCTCCAAACTTCGAATACGTTCATCATTCTTCTTCATTTCTCGCGGGTAGCCAGAATCAAGATGCCGATTTCATAGGCGATATCTGACCTCTTCATCGTCTCCCATGAACGCTTTCGCGAAATACTTCGTAGTCCTGGCGACCTACCATCGATTGCTGAACCTCAGCGGAAAAATTTGTCGAGCGAACTTGACCGCTACATTTGGGTCTCGAACTATCGAGTTCGCCTCAGTCATGGGTCTATTCCCCACAAATACCGCGAAGCTTAATGGGCACGGCTTCGTCTCAGGTGCCCTCTCGACTCGAGGTTGGGAAGTTCTGCCCTACGACTGCTTGTCCTGCCTGGGTGACCTGCTTCGACGTCGAGGAGACTGATGCCTCTCTTGATCCCTGGAACTCCTACTCCCTGTACGCGGAGGGTCACTACCTAGATTCATGTCTCTGCCCAGCTCAACCAGCGTCTTCGCTTCCCCTTTGCTTTTAAAGAAGAGTCTATTCGACATTCACTCGATACCCTCAAACACTGGTGTCAGTCGTCTGCCATGCTCATAAAAGCTTTAACTTTAATTATTTATGCTATACAGAGGCAGCAGCCTCGAGGCCATTTCCTTAATTGAAAAACTTCAAATGCCCGGCGCCCGAATGATCTTGCACCGCCTGGGGCAAGGGCAGATTCATCAATCTCTTCGGCTTATATACCCCAGCCGGCCCACGAATCGATCTTTCACCAAACTTAAGGTCGGTTCATACGGCAGCCAAATGATCGTGCACCGCCTGGGGCAAGGGAAGATTCATCAATCTCTTCAGCTTATGTACCCCAGCCGGCCCACGAATCGATCCTTCACCAAACCTAAGGTCGGTTCAAACGGGACCCGGATGATCGTGCACCGCCTGGGGCAAGGGAAGATTCCTCAATCTCTTCGGCTTATATACCCCAGCCGGCCCATGAATCGATCTTTCACCAAACTTAAGGTCGGTTCATACGGTGCCCGAATGATCGTGCACCGCCTGGGGCAAGGGAAGATTCATCAATCTCTTCGGCTTATGTACCCCAGCCGGCTCACGAATCGATCCTTCACCAAAGGTCGGTTCATACGGCACTCGGATGATCGTGCACCACCTGGGGCAAGGGAAGATTCCTCAATCTCTTCGACTTATGTACCCCAGCTGGCCCACGAATCGATCCTTCACCAAACTTAAGGTCGGTTCATACGGCGCCCGAATGATCGTGTACCGCCTGGGGCAAGGGCAGATTCATCAATCTCTTCGGCTTATATACCCCAGCCGGCCCACGAATCGATCTTTCACCAAACTTAAGGTCGGTTCATATGGCACCCGAATGATCGTGCACCGCCTGGGACAAGGGCAGATTCATCAATCTTTTCGGCTTATATACCCCAACCGGCCCACGAATCGATCTTTCACCAAACTTAAGGTCGGTTCATACGGCGCTTGAATGATCGTGCACCGCCTAGGGCAAGGGCAGATTCATCAATCTCTTCGGCTTATATACCCCAGCCGGCCCACGAATCGATCTTTCACCAAACTTAAGGTCGGTTCATACGGTGCCCGAATGATCGTGCACTGCTTGGGGTAAGGGAAGATTCCTCAATCTCTTCGACTTATGTACCCCGGCCGGCCCACGAATCGATCCTTCACCAAACCTAAGTTCGGTTCATACGGCGCTCGGATGATCGTGCACCGCCTGGGGCAAGGGCAGATTCATTAAATGATTTTACTCAGTACCCACAATACGCAGCACACAACTGATAATTCAATATTGTCATAATGAGATTCAATCTCTAAAAGCTAAAACACAGCAATGATTTTACCCAAATTCATGAAAAGTAAAGTAAAGTATTCTTCATTAACGTAGCTTTATAAACCACGAACAAAATAGTGGAGAAATACCAAGGTAGTTTTCATTAATTAATTTAGCGCAAATAGTAACCAATTTATACATGAAAACTAGCCAAACAAAAACTTACATCACAACACAAAATCTACCAAACAAAAGTTTAAATCAAAATCAAAAGAGATGATTCCTAGATCAACACTCGGGGTTGGACTCAAGTGGCTCCATGCCCACTTGCTCGTAGGGAATTGGCAATGCCAATGTAACTCTAGCAGCAGCAAGGGCTTTGAGCCATCCATGTTTGAACCCTCGATTCTTGAATCTGGGGACTTCATCTACATATTCCGTAAGGGCAGCGCCTTTTCCTGCCTCAAATGCTGTAGAAGCTTCAGAATCGACTTTCTCCTTGGCGGCCTTAAGCTCCGCTAACTGAACCTCCGCCTTGGCCAGCGCCTTCCTGGTTAACTTAAGCGATTCTTCGCTCGCATTTGCTCTACCCTCAGCCTCAGAGCAGAGCTGCTCAACTGAGCTAGCCCTTTCTTTTTCTGCTTCAGCTCCCGCACCCTCCATCGCGGCTCTCATACTTTCAAATTTGGCCCTACTCCTTTGACCGTCCACCTCCGCTTGCAAACGATCAACTCTGCCGAGGGCATCATGGAGGCGGTGACCTAGGTCCGCTATCCTACCAACAGCCTGTAAAACAAGTTGGGACTGTCAGATATCTTTAATGAAAGCAAAATCAAGAGAATTTGAGATGGTCACTAACCAGCAATGCTGACTGCGCAGACAAGGCTACGGCCATAATATCCCAAGACAATGAAGGTCGCAACGTCACCGGCAATACCGAAGCATCGAAAGAGATCGGTGTATCTTTGATCTTACGCCAAACAATAAAAGGCGTAGCCGCACTCGACTCTTCTAAACGAGGTTGTTTGGAGCCAAGGCTAATTTCTGACTCGGTCTCTCCCTCGGCGCCACGCTTTCTGCCACGCTCCTCTGAGACTAGCCGTTCTTCAATGACCTGTTCCTCAACCTTTTCCCCCGTTTCGGTCACAGTGGCCTGAATCGTCCCTTCAATAGCGGGTACGAAATTTTCACTCAAGGTGGGCTCAGAATGGGCGGCCTCGGCCTTCTTTCGAGCAGCCATTCGCTCGGCATTTTTCCTTCGTGTCATCTGCGTAAGGCTCTTCCCAACCATAGCTTCAAAAATATCACCGGGTAGGTCCCCCAAATTTGCAAAAATATCTTCGGACGAAAACTCTGCCCTACTCGAAGTGGACGGTGAAGGCCGATTAAGCCCCGCAACTTCAAACGCCGAGCGTATCGCTTCGTCGACCTCTTCGGCCCTATCAGCAGCCTCTCTGGTTGGGTCAGCAACTACCTCTACCTCTGGATCAGCCTCTGCCCTCGGATCCGAATCTTCAAGGCCAATTTGCCTAAGGTTCTTAAAGCTGGGAATGATAAGAGCCGAAAGGTGTTGGTCGTCGGATGGAATTGGAATGCCTTCCACAGCTGAGTATGTAGTATAAGTCGGTTCGTATCGGAGTAGTATGTGAGCCGCTCTCCCTTGCTTTTGTACGTTTGGACGGCCGAAGTATCTGAGCGCAGATTTGATCTCCTCAAGAACCGCCTCGTCGGTCGACGGGAGAACTTTCTTCAAACTGTTACTTGCAAAGAACGGAGAGTGATTAAAGTGAAAGTAGCCGAGTGAAGAGCAAGTCAACAAATAACAAGGTGCTGCACAGCAACCTGGATCACCCTTTCGTCTGGGAATAGGATCTAGGCGGTGTTCGCCTTCATTGAACTCCCAGTTGCCTTGAACATTGACCATTACGTCGTCAACCCTCTTACCAGAACTGGCAAGCATAGTTATCAAGTGATGGTCAGTGTCCTTGGCCTTGAGAAAGTATCGCCCCAGCCGATCGGAAGATTTGGCCAAAGCATAGCAGTGCCGAATCGCCGGAATGCCAAGGTTGATCCTAACATGCCGATTCAGCTCAATCACCCCCATGATGATTCGAAAGAAATTGACATTGGGTTGAGAAGGAATCAGACTTCAATAGCGAAGGACGGCCCTGAGCAGAGGGTGTAGGGGAAAATGGACTCCGCCCTCCGCTATGGATAGGAGAGGGAAGACGATCGTATTCTGATCCTCCCTTTCCATGTCAAGGGAACTGTTCGTTACGAGAGATAGGTGGACGTTGTCAGGAATGGAAAAATGTCTCCGAAATCCGGCAATACGACCCTCGGAAATGAGGTCTTTCAAGTGTTTAGCCATGTTCATAGGAATTTAAGGTTTCGCTAGAATCAAAATGACAAAACACAAAATAGGATCGTAAAGAAGGGAGAAGAAGACTTACGAAGATTAAACGGAGACGAGGGTAGACGGAGAAGAGTTGCAGCGTCGCGAATCGAGAAGGATATCATTTGGCGGTCTAAGAGTCTCGAATACTCGACGAACTCTGCATTCGAAAAGACCGAAGTTTCAAATCACAATAAATGCGAAATGCACGATTGAGGTGGGAAAGCGCAACGATAAACGAAAAAGTATGCACACCCTGACATTTATATTGGGATACGTGAAGCCGCCTGACCAGCTCCAACTTTTCAAATTCAAGACCAAACACGCCGATTAACTACCGTCAATGGGGAGTTCGGGGGGCAATTGTGGGAGCCGAATAATTGGAAGAGTCAGGGAACGCATACCCCAGAAACTGGGTACTACTCGGCTTCGTATTGCATAACTAGGGTGCCGAATACGTTAACAGAGCCGAATAGACGAGGGTCACTAGATCCGAATGAATGTAAGGTGAATGAGATAAAAGTAGGCTCAAGCCCCGAGGACCAGGAAGTGAGTATAAATATGAGAACCGCGAATTCAGAAAGGTATGTAAGAATCACTTCACTTAACTTAAAAAGGAAGTTACCTTGATCTTGAGTGTCAAAACTAACTTGTTCGTCGGAGTGCTAATTCCAGCACCCCCGACCGGAGTTTTCCTCTTTTCAGGTGACTAGCTGAGGATCACCAGCGCCTCCCAGGATCAGAAGAGTATTTCCAAACCACTTCTCCACAGGGTTCTACCAGGAAACCATAGATTTTTTAGTTTTCGCCATTGGTTACTGGTCGAGCCACTGGAATGGAATGAGATAAGAATCTATGGAGATCTTTCCTCTCCATTTACTTGTAACAAGCTTTCGCTTTGTAGAAGACTTCTTCTGAATGGCATAATTGTCCGATTTATTTCTCGATCTTCAAAGAAAACTGACTTCTCTTACTCCTCCTTCTCCTTTAGGATAGGATCGTCGTTGGTCCTTCTTTCACTAATGATCTCAACATTTTTTAATAGTTCGCGCGAATGCGTGAGGGACTATCCTCTCTATCTCTTGCGTTTGCTTTTCACTCTCAAAACAATGGTCTCTCTCTTCTATAAAGGGAAGTAAAGCGCTTGGCGCTGAAGTGAAGAAAGCTCAATAAAAACACACGAACACAATGCAGGGCATAGCATAAATGAGACCGCTCATCATTTCATAAAACATATATGCTTGACCTTTCTCGATGCTTTGTTTTGGGTGACTCACCAACCAACCTAGCAGTGATCGATGACAGAATGGTACGAACAAATCAAAGTCATTGGATTTGGTAGTTATCCATTGACTTCTCTCTTTACCCTTTTGCATATGTTCCTAAATGGGTGTGCACATCCAGATGGGTAGGGGCCAGCCTCCCACTCTTATGCAGCATTTATTAGCTTAGCTAGGTTGGGTGGATCGTGTAATAAGCCTCTCTCGACCCTCTTTTTCTTATACGTCTTTATTAAAGCCTCTCGCCTTTCGAGATCCGGCCCATCATCAACTCAGTCAGGTCTTCTTGTTTTCCTACTTTGATTAGGCTTCCTTTAATGAATTTGATTGGCATTTCGTGCCTGCAGCCCTGTTGAATTCGACCTTTTATCAGCTGGTTGGGTAGCGTAGTAAGGTTAGAGGCGCAACTTGAAGATTTAGCCTTATATTTCTATTTTTTTTCTCAATTCGATTGCAGTTTCTGAAGTCCTTCTTGATCAATGGTCCCCATTAGCATTAGTGCTAATTAGCAGTCACTTTTTTTGGAAGGCGAGCTACTCATGTGTGATCGTGGATTCCATGGTAGGAGTAGTTCTAGCTCTACATTAGGAGCATGGGGTCTCTATCTATCTAAAGGAGATACGAACCCCCCATAGTACGGTACGACACAGCTGAAAAATGTAAGCCCTTGTATAGTATAGGTTGGGTGCTAGCACGGCTCGCTTTGCTTTTGTTGCTCATTGCTTTTCATTTTGATAGGAGTAGGTGCTTGCAACTTGCTGCTTTCTGCTCGAGCGAAGCTTGTTGCCTACTTCACGAGTCACCACAGCTTTGCCTACACCACTTGTATATAGACAACAATCGGGCCTAAGATCTTCCCTTTTCGTAGCTCATTGAACCTTCTAACTTCACTCCGTGGTCTGTGCTAAAGAAGTGTGTCTTAACTAATTCCTTTGAACTCATTTTATCTATTCTATTCTACCTCTTGATATCCCCTCACCTTGCACCTTTTCTTTATTTTCCTCACCCCACTTTCCCATGTCGTGGAAGTGCAGCAGTGCTCCTTAATTCTTGTACCTAAAAGGCTTTTTCCAATATCCCTGAACACTCTTTTTGTTTCCGTAAGTGAAATGTTGAGTCCCTTTGCTGAACCAGTATCATGTCTGCTAGAATTCCCAGAGTGGAGATTTTCGTTTCAATCAAAGAATGTATGGTGCTGGCTGGGCTTCCACCATGTCTCCCCGTTATGCCACCCAATAGAATTAAAAAATGCAAGCTCCTAAAGAAGTCAAGGTTCTTCCCCCTCACAGAGCCAAGTTCCAACTCGATTGACCCGCCACTGGAAGGAGGCATTACATTCTGTTAGCTACTTATAGCATAGCTATAGAGAACATCTATCTATGCAACCCTTTTCTCTATCCTACCTTGCCTACCATGCACAGCGGGAGCATTTCAAATTCTACCGACTTCCAAGTTTAAATTCATATCAAAGAGTCTTAGACTATCCTTTTTCTTGTCCATCTATTCATCGTGCATGGCCAATTCAGTTCCTTCCATGACTTCTCTTCTATTCTGAAACCTGGCTAAGAATCTCTTGCTATTCTAGAGGTAGCTAACGCGTAATGGACCTCTCTCTCCAACTAGTAGTTCGTTGTCCGGATATTGGATATCCAGAAAGAAAGAAGGTTGAAGTTTCATTCTTATAACTATCTTTTTGAAGCAGATAGTTTACAGTGCTCATTCTATAGAAATTGGAAATTGAATAATCAACAATGAGTTTCCCATTAATGGAATTGTTTGAGGTGGTAGCTCCCTTTTTAGGGGGGGTTCAAGAGGGGCTTTTGCAGGACCACGATGTGCATGCACAATCGCCTCTCTCTCAAGAGGTGTAGACCCACGCATCATCATCTCATCTGGCTCACGAGCAAGAGGAGCGTGGGGGACTGGGGACGCCTCTTACAAAAAAAAAAAGGATTGAGGCTGGCATTGAAGCTAGCATTGAAGCTCGCCTTCGTGCGTACTGTAATTGACCCAGCGTTACCAAACGCTTTCCCTAAATCCACTTTCCAAGTTTGGATTATTCAGCTTTGGCAAAGCTACTGGCCCAAGAAGAGCTAGAGGTGGGGTCTAGCTCTAAATCAACGGAGGAGCTACTGGGCTTCTTTAAAGAGGTCCAAAGTATTCAAAGAATACAAGGCCTCTTTCAAGATCTGTTAAAGTCTCTTACTGAGAAGGCCAAATGACTACAGGATCATTGGTTTACTCTACCTCAATTCACCATTTTGAACTTTATACAGAAGGTTTTTTTGTACCACTATACCGCAGTTGAAGTGATTATAGCAAGAGTGAAAAGGGGCTCCTCCCCGAACATGCCTTCCGTGAAGGTGGGGTTTAGTTTGTTGTACGCTTCTAGAAGACGATCTAGAATGGAGCACCTCCATCTTAGAAGTTGGGTGGTCTCTTCGTAATAGGGTAGCCAATTGTTGGTTGGATTGAATCCTTGGCGCTTTAAACATTTGTGTATTGCTTAAAGAGCTCTTTTGAAGCCCAAAAGACAGTGTTTTCGAAAGGAGCGAGGCCTTTTGATCCTACTCCACGAAGGGAAAACTCCATTTAAGAGAAAAAGATTGTCTTTCATATCTCGATGTGGCAATGGGACTTTCTGGACTCCAATACTCGAGGTTTAAGAATTCCATATACTCATTCTTTCTTATTTCTGGATGGCAGTCTCTTCTTGTTCGTGCTTTGGAGGGAAGTACGAGTACCTCTTAGCCTAATCCTAGCTTTTCTATAGACTTGAATCTTAGAAACCTAGCTTGAGAGACCTTTTCTCAA
Organism: Camellia lanceoleosa; assembly: GCA_025200525.1. Taxonomy (NCBI): domain Eukaryota; kingdom Viridiplantae; phylum Streptophyta; class Magnoliopsida; order Ericales; family Theaceae; genus Camellia; species Camellia lanceoleosa. The sequence continues at coordinate 8,366,459 of CM045763.1, read as the reverse complement.
CTTTCAAGATAGATAGAAAAGGGCAATCTGTCCATTTCTTCATGAAAGACCACATGTCCAAGCCTTTAAGGCCTTTAAGCTCTATTACTATATTAATAGCTAAACCCTTATCTGCAGGCGGAGATAGGGGAGACTCAGGCATTGAGCTCAATAGATGTAGAAGAAGGAGGACGTCGGGGATCTTTTCCTTGACTTAGGATTTCCTTTATTCATAGAGGAGAAATGAACCCTAGGATATTTAAACCTTAGTCTTTCCTTCTCTATTAAACCGATCTCACGATAAAGAAGAAAAAGGGTGATTGATCTATGTCCATCCTAACAACACGAAAAGAAAATAGACTTGATCATCTGAGTAGTCTGATATAACATCTACCAATGACGAAAGCAGCCAGCCGAGCTGAAAAAAGGGAAAGCAGCACATGTGAGGCAAGATGAAGAGGACATTGCTTGGGGATGGCCTTGAGACCATTCCTTTTGAATAGAGTGAAAGCACCACACCTGATTTCACTAAAGAATGAGTTTCGTACTAAGAAAAGACTTTTTTCATCCTACGTACTCCGCTATAAGGCATTGACACACCAAAGGTCTCTTTTAAGACCTAAAACATGCATTGTAGCAAACATACGAAGACGCGCCTGCAAGCCTAGCCCATGAATTCCTCTCTTGAGGCAATCCCAAGCCCATGCAAGAATGACCTCATTGTCATGGAAGCCCTTTCCTTACTCCTCAATATAGTTGCAGGTAGTCTTCCATACATTAAGATTTGTAGTACCTATTCAATAGCTGGGAATCTGCTTGCAAGGAAAATCTTGATTGAAGGTCGTAAGAAGAAGAAGTAACGAGGTGCTGATCAAGAATAGCCATCCTGTAGAGGGGGGTTAGAGTAAATAGGGGGTAGAATACCCCATATCTAAGAAGTGAATTGTCTCTTGAAATCTGACTTTATTTACGTTGCGGACGGATGAAACTAGTATCAAATCATACTTCTGAAGAAGAATCATAACCACAAACGACAAACAACGTCGATTGGAGAATTGGTTACTCTTATATCAAGCAAGTATTCACCCAACGGGCACAGAAGGGTCCTGAACTTCCAAAACCTTTTTGTACCCTCTCTAAAGTTGGGTACGAAAGCCATCTACTACAGAACTGACCTAAGGGAAGGTGCCGATAGGAAAGCAGCAAACCATCAATGAAAGAAAGATCCCGGCATACCTTCGATAGAAATGAGAAAATCAGATAGTGCTAGTAAAGCCAACACCTTTAGAAGAGAGAAGGTAGCAACCGATCCGGGTGAAAGGGCAAATGATATAGATAGAGTGGGAGCCTTCAGTTTGCTAACCAGAAAGCTTCCCTTTATGCTTGTTTTGAATGTGCTACAGTAATGGAAATGTGTTGATGAAGCAGCAGGCATCGACAAATGGATAGATACATGTATTCAAGCTCTTCCACACCATATCCAACAAACATGACTATAGGTTTGGTGAAGACCCCACGAAGGGACTAGAAGGCTTGAGCAAAGACTAGTGATAGATGAGGGAGCAAAAGAACAATAGCGAGAGACTCGTGGGCGTTGATGGACGCGTGATGAATGTGAAAAGGATCCAAGGGAAAAATATAGATATAGAAAGAGAATCGAAGGAAAGCTACAGATGGATTAATACTTATATTCTGCTCGAGGACAATTCCATGGCAATGGTGTGGTCCAAAGAGTTGAGCTTTTGACTTTCCTGAAAGATAGAGACTCGTTGACATAGGAAAGAGCATAAACTAGCTAGTCTCGACAAACAAGTAGGAATTCCTATTTATTGCTGGAGAAAGTCCCCAAAAGAAGAGAGACTAAACTCTATTTCTTTTATCGATTGATAGCGAGGAAGCTAAACCATCGATGGAGTGAGAGAAAAGGAAAGCACGGTGCCTATTGATTTCACTTTGCACCTTTTTCTTCTAAGGAAGTAAAATGTTGCCCAAAAGCTGAGCAAGCATGGGCACTATCTATAGGGATAGGCACTCCTTGCTTGGTAAAAGAAAGATTCTTATGTGGTCAATAACACATCATGAACCCTAGTCAGCAAGCTGAAAAAGCCCTTTCCTCTTTCTCTAATAACGAAAGCAGAGAGCAACCCCTATTGGATAATAGTTCCCCGACGTAGTTTCACCAGTGGTAGTACCCCCTGTCTCCGTTCTGAACAGAAAAGGAAACCTAGCAAACGAGGAATTATTTTCTTATTTTATATACTATCTTATATAATCTCATATTCCTGAGCAGGAAGATAGGAAGTATTGAAAGAGATATCAATCATCTATAGCAGGGAACAAATTTCCTTATTTCCATAGAGGCAGCCATAGATAGTCGGCTAAGTAGGTAGGCTTTGAAGAAGCACCGAAGAAAGAGCCTGGGATGAAAGGCTTTTCAAAAAGAGAATAAAGAAGCCATGCCAGAAGGTTCGTAGAGAGGTAGTAGATCGGTATATCTTCCACAGGAGGCATCTGACAGGGCCGTTATTTTTGACATATCAAATGCTTGGAGTTCGAGAAGAAGGCTATATCCGGCTATATCCTAGAATCGCATATATGCTTATGCCCTAGAGCAAGGATGCCTAGGATTCCACCTCGGGTTAATGTACCTCCATTCAGATATTGACCCACACCATTAGGTTATCCCACATGAGGGATTGAGACAGCCACTAGGCGGGCTGTCTGGTGCAGATTTCTTTGTCGCGCGCGATCTGAACGGCACTAATAAGTTTGCTTTTGGGGCTGGATTTGAAAAAGGTATAGCTTAGTCGTTTTAGGATGTCCCTGCTAAAAAAGAGAGTAAGTAGTATTTGAGCCAGCCAACATGATGGACCTTTAAACAATAGAAATAAGATCCTAAGTGGTCTCGAAAGTGGGGTTTAAGATGCCAACAAGCCCATATCAAGTCTTTCCCTCTTCGCACCTTTCATTGGAAATATTTCTTTAGGGGACTGGAACAAGAGAAAGAGGAGAGAGCCAGGCAACTAAGAACAACAAGTGAATCTTTGAGAAGCCCCTTACTATTGGAAAGCCTAGAGATTCGTTCTCATACCTGACCTACAGGGACAGGTACCAAGCTCAATCATTGTCCGTTGCTTATTTGGTGACAAAGGGTGGATTTGATTGATATGGCAAACTCCTAGTTTGGTTTCTTTAAAAGCTTTTGTCTTACACTTCTTAAGATAAGACTCTTGTTTGAAGCTAATAAAATAGGCATTTTGTGCATAACTCGAAATATTGCTCACAGGTCTTGTCCTTCCTTTCCATTAGCTACTGCTTTTGCCTCTGATGGCACAATTCTCTAGAACCAAGGCCACAAGGACTTCCATAAGCGAAGGGGGACAGAGTCCAGGTTTTCAGATCTAATTTAGCAATCTTCTTCTTCTTGAACTCCTCGTCCGAGCTATTCTCTTTGAATCTATTATGACATAGCATAAATGGTCCACCCTACTGAAGATAGGAAAGGGCTTTCCCTCCTACAAGGCAGAACCTAATGGATTGAACTAACTGTCAGACAAGCGCAAGAAAGACCGGATATGGGATGACAAGATGGAGCAATGCAAGCAAACTGGGCTAATTGCTAAACGTCTTGCCTTGTTCTTAGTGCATTTCACTTCTTGTTCTTTGTTCCTATTTTGGTCCCTTTTCTCACACTTTAGAGCTCTGGTCGTAGGTTCAATTCCTACTTGTGTGATCTCATTTAAGGCAAAAGTAAGAAAAGAGAGATAGAGAAAGAAGGTTGGGAGAAAGCATTTGTTATTCAGATTGGCATTCTAAATAAAAGTTATGGTATATGAAGTTGGTGTCCTTAGTCAATTTATGCAGTCTCCACATATCCCTCATCTTGAAGTTATGCACAGAATTCTGGGGGTTGATTGAACTAATCTACGTTTGGTGGTTGATCATATACGGCTACCTCTGCCCTTTATAGTGATGGTAAACTGGCTATGACTTGATTACTAGTGCATCCGGCTCTCAATCTCGATCTATAGCTACTGGCTCAACAATTGCTATTGTTGGTCAAGCAATAGGGGCTTGTTGCTTACTTTGCTTACTCTACCCCTACCTAAGGGCCTTACTCACTCAACAAGCAAGTTAGCTATGCTCATCGGGCCATGTTACCAAGGTCCTATAACCCAGAACTAAAATGTGCTTACTTTAATGACTATAGGAGCAGGAGCTAGAGGTGCATAGGGTGCATGCTACACTGGTATAGTAGGAACTGAGAAGCCCTCCTTGAATCACTTAGATTATATATGGCAATCAGAGGATTGATTTCAGAAGGGGTGCCTACTATACCTGGTCCAGTCTTAGTTCTAGATCCTGAACATTATCTAGACTGGGAATGAATGGGATGCTAGACTTGGGTTAAGCAAATGGGGAGCCCCGGCTAGGGTAGGATTGGATTGGTTTCCTCGCCTTGGGAGCAAGGGCTTGGCATTCTAAATAGAAGGCATGGTACGGTTAGAGGCAAACTGTTCGATATCACCTCTGGAGACATCCCGACCTTTGCGTACCATTTCACATAGGCCAACCAATATTTTAGTCCCCTTTGGAGTAGAGAGTAGCATATCATCTTGCCAATAACGAATTCTGCATAGTGAGCAGAGAAGACCACTTTGTCGCAATCTATTGGTCTATGCGGATCAGGGGCCCGGTTAACGAGCATGTAGGTGTGGGGAATAAGGGTACTGGATTGTGCTCATATTCATCACTAACTTGGCTATTGGTGAGTGGCTAAGGAAGAAAGAATATGATTCCCTGAATGCTAACTAAAAGCTAACCCAATCAAGGACTAACCAAGGTATATCAATTCGTTTTCACTTCTAGAAATTACCTTTTGAGCAGGAGTGAATTAGGTTTAAGAATTCCTTCAAGTTCAAGCACAAGATCCTCTTAGCTTTTAGTTTGTAAATACTTAAATCACTCTTTTTTAATGAAAAATACGGGGGTTTCTAAACGATTCCACTTTTAAGCTTAGTCACCTGAGGTAAAATTGATTTTAATGAAAAATATCGGGTTTCATAGTTCGATGCAGGACTCTAACACCAGATTCCTGCAGCGGATGTTTGATTTTTTGTATAGAATTGGATTGGCCTTTTTTGTACTTTAAGGTTATAGAAGGTTCCCTAAGCCAAGGGTTCTTGCTTGGTCCAGTTTGGCTAGCGGGAATGAGCAGGGTAGGTATAGAGGTGGCAATGAGGAAAGGGACAAAGCTACCAGTTCAGAAACCTACAGAAAGCGATGGAAAGGAAATGATCAATAGCAAAAACAGGAAGAGATACCATGGATGAGAGATCATAGACCAAAGACTAGTTTAGAGTAGATTATAAATCATAGCACAGGGTCCCAGGACCTAGCAGATGGTCTTGTTCCTCTTCCTATGACTAATACGTCAATGTAGACTATATCCATAGCCTTTCATATTAGGGTTATGTTCTTAACGAATTTGTGTGTGAAACTCGTTTAGGCGAATCGATCAATAGAAGGGTTTATATGCCTACCTTTTATTTTTTAAGTGTTGATTGTATGCGCTTGGAAAAGCTAAACAGAAAGAGTGACTTCAGGCGGTCTGACGATTGATTGTATTTGGTTCAATTTCTCTTGCTTTTTTGGGCAAGGGCAGGATCTAATTGCTCTGGAAAAGGGAGTGTACGTAGAGCAGCCAGGTTCAACCAACCGGTCCAGCCATATAGCTAGAGCTATAAAAGAGAACAACAACCTTTCTCTTAATGGTGTAATAAAAGACCAATAACGAGAACCAGTCCTTTATCCTCTCTTGAGCTTTTTCTCCTTCGGTTCAGACCCTCCGCTTTTACTTGAGCCTATTCCTTTCTTCCCCACTCACTCTTATCTTTACCCAAGGAAATTGTATTATGTGCTGTATTTTCTTGAGAATGACTATTGGGTTTAAGGAAAACAAATCAGTATATATACCTAAAGTGGAAGCAAGTTTCTCTTTCTAGTTCTATATGTTGACGACATACTACTTTAGTGATTTGGGGCTGTTGCACGATATGCCTCATAAGGAACTTTGAGATGAAGGATATTGGTGAGCTTCATATGTCATTGACATTGAGATTCACAAAGACATTTCCAAAGAAATCCTCAGACTATCTCAGAAGGCCTAAATCCCAAAAGTCTTAGAGAGGTAAGGTATACAACACAACAACCCTTATATGGCACCTACATAGAAGGGAGACAGGCTCAGTGTTTCGTAGCGCCCAAGGAGCAATGTAGAAAAAAAAGAAAAAAATAAGATAAAGGGCATTCCATATGCTTCTGCTGTTGGAAGCTTGATGTACGCCCAGACGTGTACACGGCCGGACATTGTCTATGCTGTGGGTTTACTAGGTAGATACCAAAGTCACCCAGGCATGGAGCATTGGAAAGCTGCCTTCAAAGTAATGAGGTATCTTCAGGGGACCAGAGACTAAATGATCACATAAAGGCGATCCGATATACTGGGGATCGTCGGATATTCGGACTCCGATTACGCTGGGTACCCAGACACCAGGAAATCGACATCAGGATACGTCTTCCTGCTTACCGGCAGCGCCATTTCGTGGAAGAGTGAGAAAGAGTCACAGCTTCTTCCTCTACACACGCTGAGTATATTGCTTGCTACGAGGCCACATGCCAGGCCAGGCTATACAGAAAGCAACCGTCGTTGGCCCTTCTTTTCTTGTACTTGATCACCAACTCGAACCGTTGCAGGAACTGAAACTCACTTCATATGACGCGCCTCCTGAAGCTTGGACTGCATCTGTAGATACTGAAGGGGCTTGTTGATCAGAGTGGCCTATTCATAAAGCGTCTCCTTCCTGAGCAAATAGTACCTTTGGTCTTTCATAGCCCACACTCTCGTGTACATCTCTTTCTCGTGTGTGGGATAGTTTAAGACAGTTGTATTGAACATCTCACTGTGGTACGTGACCACTCGGTCGTCTTGCCATAAAACGACTCCCAAAGCATGAGCAGAAGCGTTCGTCTTGATTTCGAACGGCTTTTGAACATTTGGCATGGCTAGAACTAGTGCTTTGTAGACTTTTATCCTTAAGTGCTTGGAATGCAAGCTCTGGATCCCCTTTCCATCAAAAGGTCTATTTCTTTTCTAGGCCCTGAGTAAGATCAAGTGGGAGTAGTTCTTTATTAATCTTTAGTGCCGAGGTAGTTAGTCATGCCGAGGAAACTCCTCACCTCCATGAGCGACTTGGGGGTTGGCCATTCCTGGATAGACTTTGTCTTCTCAGGATCTATCTTGACTCTGGATGAGCTGATGATGTGCCCCAAGCATACTAGCTCAGCTCCCCAGCCCCTCTTTGCTTTCTGCTTTTTTGGCCTCTTACTTTGCTTCCTTTGTTTTTACTTTGTTATGTGGACTTGCAACTGTTGATGGATGTGTCATATTGTTGGCATCGCATCTCACTTTACATCATTTCATCATTTCATTTGTTTATCCAGAACAACGTAAATAGCATGATTCGCTCTAGCTGTTAGTATGTATTTTTAGTTTTCTTCAGTATTGATAATCATCCGATTTTTACTACTAAAATCATATGTATTTTCGCTCTACCCTAAGAGTTGTGTTTTCTTGCCGTGCACCCTATTTGAAAGTCCTGGTTTCATTTTCTGAATCTGGAAGTGTCTCTGAGTTTGTAGCTGCTAGCTTAGGAGGATCGGCCGTGTAATAAGAGGTAGGATTTGTTTACGAGGTTATCGTACTGCCCTCCAAAGTCAGTCTCCTGCGGGCCTCTTACTGATTGGCCCCGTTTACGTATGTCAAAAAGTGGGATACCCTCTAGCCCGTGCTAGCTCTTAAAGGGAGGATGCTTCCCCGTAGGAATCAGAAAGAGAATGCTACTAAAGTGGTCGGTCGCTGAATCAGAAACCCGGGGGGACAGAAGGGAAAGAAAGAGAGGGAACTTACTAATAGGGAAAAAGCGGGCGGTAAACAAACTTCAGCAAGAGTGAAGTAAACAGAAGGATGAAGTAAGTGCAACAAAACAAGGGCCAGTCAACGAGAAAAAGGACCTTCACTCTCGTTTTCTGTCTTCGAGTCTTGGTTCAGTTCGTTCCTCTCTCGCCCTATCTTACTAATAATAATAAAGGAGTTGATCCTACATTCCGTCTAGCAATCAATGTCTGAGGACATAGAAAACCTTAACAGGGATTCGATAAAGGAAAGTATGTATACCGTAAAGGATAGAGCCAAAGACGAAAGGTCATAAATCAAAGATAGCATTTGGGTCAAGACTATAATGCGCTATCCGAATTCCCCTACCCTAACACGCTTGCTCACTTCTCGCTTCTCGAGATACTTGATTGGAACTGAGGAAAAAGGCAAAAATTACACCACTTTGTTGGAAGAACGGTTTGGTATAATCGCTAGGATTTCAATCAAGATGAAAAGTTTGAATGCTTGAAAAAAAAAAATGTACAAAAGGTCATGTACAAAAAAAAAAGAAAAGGTGGACTCAATGTCATAAAAATCGAATACATCGGAATCAGCACCATCTTATTTGTTTGCAACAATAGGACTCAAAAGATTCATTATTTGGTAAATAGGCCACTAATCGACATCCAAGCTTTACTAACTAATAGGGGTGAGGGGCCGGCAAGCGCGTACCAAGCCATTCGAGGGTAGCTAGAAATAAGCAAAGACAGCTTATGGTCGTGCCCAGTCCTAAAGAGTGCGTTCTTTAGTTCTGCCTTTCAGGAGTCAGATGATGAGAGAACCAAGGCTAGATGATTATGTTATTCTTTATACGCCTGAAAAATCGTCTTATTCTATCTCTTTCTTTTTGCTTTCATCCAGTGGAAAGTGGAATTCACCTAGGTTTGCAAAACTTATGTTGTAGGTGAGTCACCACTTCAACAAGAGACTGAACAAGGATTCTTTCTGTTGTGAAGGATCGCTTTGTGCCTGACTCCACTCACTACCTTTTAGCGTGAACGGATAAAGAAAGGCCATCAAAGAGCTCCGTACCAAAGAGGCACAACTAAGAAATCGTGCTCTCAAAGGAACATGTCATCGAAGAATTTCCAATATTCATTCTCGAGTGAGGAGCGAGTTCAAGACCAAAAAAAGCCAGAGCATTGCCTTGAGGGCATACGGATTTGTGGGCACAGTTGAACAAGGCTCATAATTGGATACTCCACCTGAAGAAGATATTGAAAAAGGCCAGACCATAAATAAGTAAGAAATAAGAATAGAAAGAACCATAGCCGGAAGAACAAAGGAACTGTACATTCAGTCTTGTGTAACAAACAAAAGACAGAGATATAGTCCTATCCAAGCTGGTCAGGATCAAAGATGTTGAGATTAGCAGACTATGGATTGGTCAAGATGTAGAGCAAAGTCTTTGTCATCTGGCTCCTTCCACGCAAGACGACTAGGATCAAATGGTTTAAAATAATGCCAGGAATTAATAAGATCGAGACCATTCTTTTTGAGAAAAAGGGTTTGACTTTCTTCGAGAGGTTTGGAACAAATTAGTGAATGTAGGATATCTTGCCCATGAGACTCTTTAGTTGTTTCAAAGTGGCTGGAGGTGGCATCTCGAGTATTGTCTTGATCTTCAAAGGCTCTATTCCATTCCGATGGACAATGAATCCAAAAAATTTACTAGCTGAGACACCGAAGGCACATTTTAGTGGATTCATCTTCATCTTATTCGTTCGACACCTCTCGAAGACCCGATCCAATATTGTAATGTAATTCTCCCTTTTTCTAGACTTCACCACTATATCGTTGACGTAGTCCTTGATCTCTTTGTGTATCATGTCTTGGAATATGGTGGTCACGGCTCGCTGATATGTAGCACCCGCGTTTTTTAGCCCGATTAGGATCACTTTGTTATAGAAGTTCCCCTTGGGCGTTCAAAATGCAGTCTTTTTGGCATCCTCGGGAGCCATCCTTATCTGGTTATACCTACTATAGTAATCTATAAATGAAAACTTTTCGAACCCTTGTCGATGAGTAAGTATATCCATGTTCGGTAGAGAGAAGTCATCCTTTGGGCAGGCCTTGTTGAAGTCTAGGCAGTCGACGCAGATCTTTCTCTTGCCATTTTTATTTTTGATTGGAACGAGATTGGCCAGCCAGGTAGCGTACTGTAACTCCACAAGTCCACGTTGATTAACTTGTCCACTTCTCGCACAATTGTGTCTACAACCATCGGGTGATACTTTCTCAGGGGCTGCTTTACGGGTGTCTGATCCCTAAGGTTCAAGCAGTGAACGGCCATGGTAGTCGGCAACCCGGTCATCTGTTCGTAGGACCAAGTCGGGCAATCCTTCTTTCTTCTCAAGCACTCAACGAGTATCACAGACTCTCGACATAGAGGAAGATGGGGTTTAGCATTCATAGAAAGGTAGAGACAAGGTAATTTCCAAAAGAGAAATCTTCAATCTTCATTTGAGTCAATAAAATACTTGAAAGAAGCTACAAACCGACTTCGTGCTTTTCTGCTACTAGTGGATTAGAGGGGTAGGAGATGCTCCAAGTTTGGACTGGACAATAAAAGTCAAATGGTTAAGGGTAAACCAATGATGTATGATGAGTCAGATGTCAGAGTCACAAAAAAGTTTAATGAAGAAAGATATTAGCAGGTGAAGTCTTCTCCACAGGAAGAAGTATTAAAGGTGTATTCAAGGAGGATACCTTTTACAGATGGACCCACTGCTTTCATACCTGTTGAATGCTTAAAGGATGAGATCTTAGAATGAGAATTTAACCACATTCGAGTGAGTGAGTCTTAGAGTGGAGGGGGAAGGAAAGAAAGGCCAATTTAGGGGAGGTACACTAAGTAAGGTGACTAGTTTTGTCCGACTGGATATGGGCCTGGCTAGCGATCGTGAAGCAGTTCTCCTTTTTTGATAAGGCTTTCAAGGTACAGGCTCTGAGCCTAGTAGAATAAAACCAGAGCCAAAGTCTATTTCTCTGGCTTGCTCTTTAAAAATACGGCGTATTCTACTTTACTTCTTAAGGGTATGATTCCCATGTTCACAAAAGTGGTGACAATTCTTTGTTAGGTTGGCTTTCTTCCCTCTTATCTTATAAGTGTAGTCGGTTGCTTATCTAAGTTGACGATGGATCACAACTATATTTATTAATTAAAAAACACGAAACACTCATTTTATAATAAAAAAATGTGATATACAACCAAGTCCTAACTTTGGCATATTCAAACCAAAGATTTGCTAATGCATCATTCAGAAGATGGTTCCAGTCCAGGAATCCTTCGACGTCCATTGGTTAGTCAAATTTTCAGTTGATGCATATATAACTTAAAGAAAGAGAAAGAGACACACGCCTCACTAAAATAATTATTTAATGCTACATTCGCTAAGTTTGAAAAGTAAACTAGGGCAACAGTCGCCTTAAGGCAAGGCTAAAGGCAAGTGTCAATTAAAGCCGTGGACTATGCCCTAGTGAGAGCCCTCTATTTAACTAACATACCCACTTTTTATCTCCCTCCATACCCTCATATCCAAGCTGGGAATGATTGACCTTCGGATTCAAGTAATAGCGCATAATGTAAGTACTTCTTCCCATTTCCTATTTTTTCTTCTTTTATGATTTTATCTACTTGGAATGCTTATAAGTAAGTGTGGAGAAGGTACCCAGGGGACCAAATGAAACGGCATTGAAAGGTCTTCAATTAAAGCTTCACCCTGGCTCAAGAGAGTATAGAAAAGCTAAAGGTAGGATTTTTAGAATACTTAACTCCAAGTCTTTTATCTTCTTGCTCGTCTCCTTTAAACCTTCGCTAGTACTAAAAGACGAGTAAAGATTGCTAAAGCAGACTTAAGGATAATACCCCACCTTACCAGATTTGTGAGAAAAGGAAAGGCTCGAAAGACCTACTTGACGACTTTCCTTATGAGTGAGTTCGTAGGTGCCTTTACTTTAAGTTGAGTGTTGCGAAGGGCTTCCGTGAGAGAGCGAAGCTTCTTTATATATCGCTATAATGTAGCAATTATTAAGAAAACAATTCTTTTAGAATTTAGGATACGACTAGTCAGCCTTAGTATTAGTAGTCCAAAACTGGTTCGAGTGTAAGTAAGGGACCCTCTTTGTAGAGGGGACTGACTGGAACAGCTTTAGTACCTTGAGGTAGTTTAGATAGCTCCTTATTATAGATTAAAGGAAAAAGGCAAGCAAGCAATTGAAGGGGTATAAGAGGAAGCAGATATTGATCCAAGCCTGCTAATTGGGCCACCCGACAGTTAGGCTTACATTCAAACACCAGAACCACCTTACAATGTGATAGGCATGGATAATTATGGTGGATATAGGTTTGGACCCGGGGGAGTGGAACCCCTAGGCAGGGGAAAGTGTGAGGCCCCTAAAAAATGTATTCTCTTTAAAAACTCTAATGTTTGAATTATTTTATTAAAGCTCCTCAGTTCCTTGAATTATTTCGAATGTTGTCGGTTAGTATTTTTTTTTATTATTTTATCGAAACAGGAATATCCTAGCCGAATTAGATTCCTTAGCCTAATTTAATTTAATTCTACATAAGTAAGGTTCCAAAACATAAGTTTTATTCCAAGCCCTCACTTCTTTTATTAATTTCAAGATTTGCCACAAAACTAGTACATGTACTTTATATTATAGGTACCATCAATCAAATTGATATATATATATATATTGGGAAGTGTGTCCCTACTACCTAAATTGAATAAAAAATTAGCCCCATCACCCTTCCCAATGGCCGGCCACCCTAGGAAGATGTGAGGAACCTATTTTCAAGAATTGTAATCATGGTATTCTAGAAAACCTAACACCTAGTACCCCTAGACCTAGGGTTTTGTTTCCAATGCTAGTTTCATTTCAACTAGGGACCAACTAGATATTGCCTAATCCTATGATTAAGCTCCCTAATCACTCCCTATTCCATTAGACTCCAAGTAAATCCTAACTTTTCCATCCAATTCCAACTAGTGGGCCTTTATGTCTTTTTACACCAAACTTTGCCTATATATACCAGCACCCCCCTAGCATGGCAAACACAAACAACACACCCTCACACACATTCGGCCTAGAGGAGAGAAAGGAGAGCAAGAGAGAAGTCTTGAGAGGGAGAGGAAGGAAGAGGAGAGCCACCTTGTTCAAGCCTAGCAAGTAAGCCACAACACAACCTTCTCTTTCATTTTCATTTTTCAAATACATGTTCTTAAGAGTTCTAAACGTTGTTTTCAGATGTGGTATTGATGAGTTACTTGTGTTAAAAATGATAAGAGTTGAACCTAACGGTAACGGGCTCCACTAACTGACTTCACTTTTGAGCGTACCCAACTAGCCTTTTTCCCGAAAGAGATAGATGGAACTAAACCTGTACTAGCTCTAACGTCTTTCTCTGGTCCTTGCTCTGATCGACTTGCCCGGAGTCTCGGTTCCCTTCCTTGAACCGCCGGAAGCGCTGATCTCAACAGATCTCCATCTGCACAGCCAAAAGCTTGCTTTAAGGAACCCGCGAAAAAAGAGTTTCCTCACGAAACTAGCTACCGTAACTGCACTCCCGGTTTAGTCTTTCTGATCCCCTTCCCCGTAAGCTACGTTGGCCTGTTCCTCGAGTGTGGGTATTCGGATCTGTCTCCTGGCTCTAGTTTAAGGTCCGTTTAGTACTTGGACGATGGGGCAGGCTCTTTCCCTGCTCCTCCCTGCATTTTTTGAACCATTACTACTGCCCATACTTTGGAGGACCAGTGCTCAACTCATGCTTAAAAGTGGTTCTCCGCATGTACTCTATGACAAAGAGGCTAGGCACCGAATTGGATGGGGGGGAAGGTGTGCAAAGAGGCATACTGGCTTCATAGGAAGCTAACGAAGGTACAGAAAAGACCCAGGTAGAATGAAGGAGGTTTATCCGAAGAATCCGCCCAACCTTAGCAGGTTCAGGTGAAAGAGAGGAAGCAACTGTAGCCGAGTAATCTCCTTTAGCCGAAGTGTAAGGATCTGAAAGAGAGCTCGTTTCCTCCGTCGATCTAGTTTCATCATAAGCTGTGGATTCTGAGTTTGATTCTGTTGCTTACGAGTTCGACATGGCTAACATTGCTGAGCGTCTGGACCGATCCCAAGATAGGGAGATGAGTTAGGACCGCATCAGCATAGAGCCTCCTCCACTCATTCAAGTCAAGCCGAAAAGTACTGCTCAAACAAAGCTAATGGCTTTCAAGGAAAAGGACACGTACTATAGAAGATAGACAACTGCTGCTTGTGGTTTTTATCCCTCGCTCCTGAACTGGCGCACTCCGGCAAGAAGGAACTAACGAGAAGTAGGAAAGGTCACACCACTCTTCTGACTAAAGAAAGGGGCTATTTCAGTTCATCTGTTTGCTCGTTGAAAGAGACTGCTTCAACAAAGCCGTATCTAGCTGGGCCGTAGTTTGCTGATTCGGAGGATAAGTCCTGAGGGGTAGGGACTTTCATCATATATGACCGGCATCGGAAATCCTGCTACCTCTATACCACCTTCATAGTCAACAACTAGATCCACTGATGTAAACTTGGCATCTATGGAATATCCTATCCCTTCCTCTAATTTAGTAGTGCGCTTTGAAGCATACTGATTTATCTCTTGGTTAAAGCAAGTCGTTTTTGGAGGAGCACCAAACAGAATAAAAGCAAGATACGGCTTATCAGCATACTTATTGATCTCCTGAATATTCGGCTAAATCCCCTGGCTATTGAACTGAGCTATCCTCACCTACTGACCGGAAAGCACGGAACCTGATAGAAAAGTAGGCAATGTCAAGTTAAGCCGTAGTTTGGCTACGCGCTAACTAAGGCCCCCCTGACTACACTACTTCTCTTCGGCCAAGCAAGATCGGATATACATCCCCGTTTATAAGGGTATGACATGGAAGTGGTCTAGTCACTACCGAAAGCACCCCCTTCACATGAAAAAGAGAAAGAGGCGGAGTGACGGGGGGGTATTGCCTTAACTCTCTTTCCGGACCTACTCATCGAAAGATGCCCAAGCTCTTTGATAGAAGAAGCTTCAAATGCGCAGTTAGGACAAAAAAAAGGCTGTTTGCAAGAATAGGCTCTGGGACTTTATCAAAGGGAATGATTGGACAAAGAGAAGAAGGGCAACTAGTCTTCCTATCTCGATCAAAGCCCCGGTTTGAAGAAGTGGGAGGACCTAGCCTGGTTGACCCACGGAGCGCTAAGAAGCAAGGACCGACAGCCTATGATGCACAAGAAAGGGCTATGCGAATAGGAAGAATAGTGTTAGTTGTTCGTGGGACTAATTTCGTTCTCATGGCACAGGCCTATTCATACTATACTAAAGGCAAGAGTCACTGACCGAGTGCAGCGGTAATACCGACAGAGAGAGCTTCCACGAAGGAAAGCTCAATCTAACAGTCTCATCTATTACTGTGGATTCTCGAACAAGAAAAGAGGACTGACCAGATACCTTTACTCCCTATAGAGAAAAAGAGCAACCTAGGCTATAAGGAAGAGAAGAAAAGAGGTTTACCTTTCTTCAGGTAAGAAAAATAGAGTGGATAGTTAACTTAAGAGGAGAAGTTGTTCCTGACTTCTTATATCAACTATTTGTTAGCGGGGGAAGAGAAAGTAGAGTGAGACTGCATGGACCTGGTATATAAGATAAGCGAGGCATAATCGAATTCTATTCTGTCTTGGTCTTGAGCGAGGAATGTACTCTTTGTGGCCTTCTCTCTCTCTGTTGGTTAGCTAGTGTCATTTTCCTTCACCTTCTTACCCTTTGATAACACAACAAATAAAGAAAGTGGCGATGGGTGAGGGGCCAAGTATGCCTCATCTCATCTTGCAAGACCAATAGACACGCAGATGTACTCTCTATCTAGCTATCCAGGAAAAGATTATAGAAGGGGCAAGTCCCTTATTAGGCTTTCAAGGGATGATTTTGAGATCATCGTACAACAATATAGTCAAAACTTCCACTCCTAGGGCGTCGACAAGGCTTACAGCCGAAGCATCACACGATGCATTGCCACTTTCATCCTATCTCATTAGCACAACCTCTTCTTCTATTGAATCTCGGTCACACCTCCTCTTCTAACGAATCTCCGGGAACTGGGGCACTCTATCGTAAGTAATAATGGTTGTGTCTTTCTTCGTTAAAGCCAGTTGGTTGCTTGAAAGCCCGACCCCTTTTGTCACATCATCAGCCGAATGCTCTTTCTCAGCTGAGGTCTTCGATCCTCCATTTCGCGACTTTTAGAGTTTTGTTAGAAAGCAAAGATGGCTCTTCTTCGTGGCGAACTTCACCAATTCATATCTGAGCTTCAGCTCGGCTAGCGGATATTCCCCCTTAACCCCCCCGCTAGCTATACCTATTAAGATAAAGTGACAACTACACTTCCGCTGACTCAAGAGGGCGGATTTCCCATTTATTCTATTGGTGATCTTAGCGGCGCTGAAAGGCGATAGCCAAGGTCGGCGGGGTTTACCACACTATTAAGCGCTTTCCTGCAAAGGCTTACTAATACTAATAAAGGGGTGGGTTTCATAACCGAACTTCCAGGTCAAGCGAACGAACAATTACATATAAATAATGGTAGACGGACCGGCGTGAAATGATTTTTTCAAGAGTCAGATACCAATATGGTTAGAAGGTTAGCGCACATCGTTCCTCTACTAAGCAAGATAATAGGGTAAGTATCCTGCATTCCAGGAGGCAGCAAGCGGGACCGAAGCTCCCTTCTTTGATATGGGCAAGCAAGCGGGTCGGCGTATAATTATAATTAGGGGTTGGAGGCGGTTTCGGGCTTGTATTGGTCGAAAGAATAAGAGCACAGAGCTTACTGCTTCGAAGCTACATCTCTAAGGGAAGAGGGAAGGGAGCGTCTTCGGTTGAGTAAGACTACTCTCGCTCTATAAGATCCGGCAAGGATCGGGCTGTTGTTAGCTTGGGCTCGGTTAGATTTACTTGAAGGAAAGGGAATATATTACCGCTGAGCGACTCAGAAAGCTGGTCACAGGCGTAAAGATCAACCATGCTTGGGAGATTCTACGGGGGCTCTTATGAGACCTAGGTTGTTTTCGAAATAAATCAAACGAGACGCGCCCCGGGTGGGCTTTGTGATGTTTATCATAATCAAATATGGCGCGAGACGCACAGAGATAAGAAGCAAATGTACCAGCATGCTTTCCGCCCTCCAAGTTAGGAGAACTATGTTGCACTACGCGCCACGAGCTTGACTGATTGGTGCTTTTTTTTCTACCGCGTCTTTATTTCTTAATTAAATTCAGTATAAAGGGAAACTCCCCCTCTTATGAATTAAGAAAGGAACGCCGTATCCTATGCTAAGAACTGAACCGAACTACCGAACAAAGGCGGTGATTTTAGCAAGCCCCTTCTGGTCATTCGACCGATCAAGCTATTTGAGACTCAAAATCTATATCTTTCAAGGGTGGGAAAGAAAAGAACAATAGCGCTCAGAGGGAGAGAATGATTTCTATTTCATTTCATTGCCCTCTTATCTTATTACATTGTCAGTAGGTCAGTCAACTCATACTGAAAGAAGCGCCTTTGCGGAGAGACGCCCAGTAAGAAGGGCCTTGCCAGAATATGAATCGTCGGTTAGGTTTTATCCGAAAGATTGGAATAACCTTTTACCAGGGGTAGGTTAGCCTTACATACAAGTTTTAAGGATTATTTGTTTTGTTTGCCCATAAGGTCCCGCTCTCATGCTCCCGAGGCATGTTGATGAACCATTCCATCTGTATATTCAATTTCTGCTTTGGGCGAGTCCTTCTGAGCCTTCCTTTCTTTTTAGGAATAGTCAAGATGGGCTGGAAGGGAAAGAAGGATCACAACGACCGACGTCATTGATTTAACATTCTGGTTAGGTTTCATCAGCCTGGTTAGAGGTTTGCCCGAGGGCTGCGTGCGCTTATAGTCTTTCTACTCCCCGGCCTTGTCCCATGCATCAGGAAAAAGGGCTCGCCGATCTCCTTTAGGGGTGGTCGACATTGCTTCTTTGCCAGGTTCGTACTTACTTGCGGAGCGAGCAAAAGCGTACTTTGGGGCCCTGGCTCTGCAGTGCGTTTTTTGATTGGTGGGGCATCTTGGATAGGGCTTTAGTCTTTTTTTTTTCCGAGAGATCGTGTTGTTGCTATTGTCCGCCATAAGAACAGGGCGAAGTCACAGGTTCACCTCCAGAGGGCCTATTTTCCGACTCTATCTATACTCTTTGGACGGAGAGTTCCTTCCGCAGCTTGGCCTCACCTTACCCGGAGGAATTCCTTTGATCTTCGAGCCGATTCTCACGTTTAGGTTGGTCTTTCGTCTTTCGATTGGTTTGTGTGAAGCCACCTAATTTAACTCCTTTTATGCAGCATTTCGGCTGTAAACTCTATGACCTTTCCCCACGCACTGAGGTTCGCTAGCCATCTTCCATTGACGGGTCCCGCCAAGTCCTTTCGTTCGACAGAAGTGCGCTTCGGGCGAAACCCCTTGCCTTTTGCTAGTGGTCTGGTGCGGAATGAGTCTATAGTTCTGGTCTTGGGAATCTCTTCGTCCCTGCGATGATGGCTGCCAGAAGCATCGTGGGGCTTGTCAAGGTACAGTTTTTCTGACGGATTTCCAACTGGAAAATCCAATCCAAGCTCTGCCTTTAGCTTTCCCCATCTGCTATCAACTATTCACCTATTTTTCAGTATGAATCGAAATCGAGCGTAACTCTGCTCATCCAAACTGGGATTTTAAGCGAAAGAAAGATCTTCCGCCCTTAAAAGACTTTTTCAGTTTTAGTAGTTAACAACGTCGTCAACTAGTAACCGGGGACTAGAAGTCCGCCTCCCAAGACTACTCAATCCCTGCTGTATGCCCTGCTGCTGACCTTATCGAGACAATGGGAGTGCGTCTCATTTGAATAGAAAGGCTTTACCTCTCTTGTTGGACGGGGACTAAAAAAAAAGTATTTTGATAAAGTCTTCCGACTGAACAAAGAAAGAAAGCAGGCTGGACACTCAAAGAATTCGATACAGCGGGGGAATGAAGGTTCCCCGATTGGATAATACTATATGTTTTTATGCTGACAGGGGAAACTGGCTTGCAGAGTATGTCTTTGATGACCGAATGAACGAGAAAAATCAAACTTTTTTGTAGAGGGCCACCCGGAAGATACTCATGCTCGGCGGCTAAGGGGAAACAGGATCCGCCAAAGCGAGGTCTTCGTCCCCTGTTGATAGGGCCAGGGTCTGACTCGCCTTGAGGTCTGGGACAGAGCAGGTGGGACGGCTTTCCGGTACTAGTCCAAGCCAGGAAGAGAGGGAAATGGGCTACTCACGAAGGAGACGAACGCAGTGATTGAGCGTAGCCGTCTTCGTCGTAGCGATTGAAAGTATTGAGGAGTGGGACTGCGTGTCTTCCCCTATTCTCTAACTCCGCTCAAGTGTTCGTCCGCAGTTGTTGCCAATTGTATTGAATTCAGTGAGTCCCTTCGTGCTCTTGACTACAAGACCAAGAAAGGCAAGTAATCGTCCGCCCCTCCCTGCTTTGATTGGTTTTCGGTAGTCTACTTTGGACAAAAGTATCTACTTTCCTTTCCCGTTCCTTTCTCTGATTAGTAACCAGACTCCGTTGCTTAGAGTTATTCAAGAAGCTAACTAAGGATTGAATGAGCTACCGTTAGGGCACCCTAGTAGTCTTCCTCTGTCAAGAACCAACAACAGACAACAGATAACCGTACGTATGAAGATAGGTTATAAGATGCACTTCTTGACTTACAACCTCTTGACTGCCCTATTTATTACAAGGAATAGAGGAAGGCATCACTCTTTTAGTTGTAAGAGGAGTGAGTTACGAGAGTAAGGAATGGAGTGAGACTTCTTGCTCTTAGCTTTCTACCTCAGCTAGTAAGGAACAATTCTACTTTTAGAAGCCATTCTTACATCTCTTTTCATTCGATCTCAAAGAAGAAAGTGGTTTCTTGTCACCATCTTCGAGATTGATTATGAGAAAGAGCCTTTCCAGTAGACGAAAAATATACGAGACACCTGGAATTCTGTATGTTAAAGTATAGTTTCGTTAGAATATATGGCTCTTCCATGCTGGGCAACAGAAAGTTGCGATTACAGCCAGGTGTCATGTAGATTCCATGGCAGCATCACCTGAGTGACTATCATTAACCATCACTTTAGCAACCTTAGTTTCAAGGGCAACAGTGCAATTGTCCTTAACATGCCCAACTAAGCCACAATTGAAACGAATTTGGGGCCATTTTTTTTATACTCTAATCTAATTAGCAACATAAACCTCAGATCTTAAAGGTTTAGTTAAGTCAACCTCCACATAAATTCTAGCATTCTTTGCTTCACAACCTTGGATGATTGCTGGTCAATACCTTGCAATGCACAAATGGAAAGCTTATTTCTTTCAGAACCTTAGCAGATGCGAAAAAAAGACCTAGCATTGCAAGCAAAGACTTTCCCTCTAAGTCATTTGATACCCATTCGATAGGCTGCTTTCAAGGGAGGTTAAGAAGATAATACCTTGTGTAGCACGTCCCGCGGGGGGGGACCTCGCGCTATCAGTTCGGACTCCCTTTTTTTGTGTCACGGTTCTAAATCTGAACCAAAGAGTCCAAATCCGGCAAATCGTTTGAGAAAACAGATTTTTGAAAAAGTAGCGCCAAACATGGACTGCTTTGCCAGATTACAGAGTCGCCACCTAAATATTTTATTTTTGGGAAATTTAGGAAACCCTGACTCGGTGCCGAAGGCCACATGTCCGTCATCACCAAAGTGGTCTTGGCTCGGGAGCTTGGGTACGATCGGGGAAGGTCAGCTATGAGCACCCCCTTTCGCCCGGTCCGAAGACCGGCCTCTACTAACCGTGATATCCGATTTTGAAAACCTCATGTGTTCTTATACCGGTTATTAACCTAGAATTACTATGTTATGCGCACAGCAAACAAGTATAGACCAAATCGCCTAAATTGGAATAAAACATTACATGTTCGTCTTGAAAATGGTTTGCTACTCGTAAGTAGGCTAAAATGCAGGTTTTGCCACCCTCGAGTGGGCTTAAAACTCACAGTTTTAATGTATTATCCCAATTCAGGTAATTCGACCTTCATCCACAGGCATTCAAGCAGTTATATCACATAAGCACTTAGCCTCATGGTAGTCATGCTATTATGTCAACACTCACACACATGTGATATGCTAAAGCATAAAAGCTCACCTAGTACTCCAAGCCAAAAGCAGCTTATTAGAAATCCATGCATGGACCTAAGCATCTTGAAATGTCTAATGCAACACATGCAAAGATGTAATCTAAGGCGTGCTCGGCTATCCTAAACATGGCATATGGAATGCTACAAATAACACGTATTCAATTTGGAATTGAAAGTACGATGCGCTTTGTATGATGTGCCGAGCCGATGCATGTAAACAAATGAATGCAAACATGCTTTCATCTTTGTTATGCTAATTGAAACATGCCCTAATCTACCACTGAAAGCGAGTAAATAAAAGGGTTAGAAAGAAGTGGGGGTTGGAAGACATACATCACACTCACCCACACTTATTACATTTTTGCCTTCACTCGAGGAGGCCGAATAAATAAATAATCTGAGGCCAGAAGAATAAATGAATAAATAAATTATTACAAATTTCTAAATCTTGAAATTAAAGCATCTAAATGAAATGAAATGGGGCCTCGGCCCGCCTTGGGATCTTGTGAATGATGCATGCCCGACAATGCCGTCTTGCAAAAAAGCCCACACCTTGGCACTATCTCTGTTTTCTTGCTCTGCCTCTCCAAAAATTCTCAAAACTTCAGAATACCTTCCAAGAGGCCTGAAATGTTCCACCGGCTGAGGGGAGAGATTACCGGCTGTCCTCATTGATCACCGGCTGCTTTCTATGTTTATCGGCATAAATAAAGTGCCGATCGGCACATTGAACTGCCGGCCGGCAGAAAGTTCCTGCAGCAGACAGATGACAGCAGCAGCAACAGACAGCAATGCATAGGCATGGTTTTTGGGCAAATGTGAGCATGTCCAACACCTCCTATCATGTTTAGGGATTCAAGGGGGTGTGGCTCTTGGTTCTAGGGCTATCAATTGCGCATTTGATGCATGATAGCCTAATGAACCAAGATTGCTCATTTTAATGTAAATATGCATGCAACACAACAAATGAATACTAAGTCCCTATCATGTGGAAATCAAGGGCCTTAGTAACCAAGGATTGAGGTGAGTTACACCACTTGAAATGTGAACTTCCCTCAATCCTAGGCTTGGCTTGACAACCCCAAACCAAGCTATGAGATGCAAGTATGCAAGCAAGGCTCGAATGCAATGCAACCTATCATGTTAAGCATGCAAAGAGCTAAAGTATGTAGGATACAAATGACATGCAAGATGGGCCAATTAACATGGAACTAGCAAGCATACATTCAAGGCTATATTGACCAAGCAAGCAACAATCATGAAATAAGCATGCAACAATGGACTTAAGCCATAGAGGGCAGCCCTCAAACTCCCAAAAACAGTGGCAAAACAAGCCTCGCAACATGATGAAAATGCCACACAAGCATGCTAATCAATGGGCCCAAGTCTAGGACACCAAAAAGAGTAACTTGACATCATTCATTCAACCACTCATGGCATGCATTCAACAAACAAAAACAGATTTTAGGCATGTGGAATGACACTCAAATCCCCTCATGGCACCCCCAAAAATGCACCAAACATGGAAGCATGCACAATGTTTATTTCAAAGCATTCAAGAGCATATCTTTAAAACATGAACTAAACCACATACGCCAACATGCAAACATGACTAATGGACTGAAATGAGGTCTAATATGATGCCCAAATCACTAGATCAAAACAAGTCAATCATGCTAAAACTCCATGGAAGCAAAGTTTACAAGCCTAAAATGCAAAACATGCACATCAAGCATACCAAGGGTGTCCAAGAAAGTGGCTCACAGCCCTACTACATGGCAAGTAGATGCTTATATCCTCATGAAACCAAGCTAAAGTATGCAAGAATCAAGGCTCAAAGCATGACATTACTTATAAGCATGAAAGAGCATTCTAAAGCCAACATGGAAAGCATGCAAGAGGCCATGAAATCAACTAAAAACAGAGGTCATACATGACCTAAAATACACAATAAAGCTCAGAAATGGAAGCTAAGGAAAGCATGCATGCATGTTATGCTATGAGCCAAAACAAAGACCAACCAAAGGACCAAAGGGAGAGGGGTGTCTCTCCCTTAGATGAGACTCGAAAATATCATCCTCACCACTGAAAACCCACTGGTTTTCAGTGGTGAGAAAACTAAAGAACACCAAAACAAGAAGGCCTAAGAAAAGGCACCAAAAATGGCCAAACAAGGCTTAAAGTAATGAGGCTTAACTCAAACCATAAAATGACCTTAAAGAAGGTTCAAGAACAAGTAAAAGCAAGACTTTTTTATGTTGAACACAAACTCAAAAACTCAAAGCAAAGAGGGTAAAAAGTAGTTGCAAGAATGGGGAAACTAAAGTGAAAAGCTCACCCTTGAAGATCCAATGAAGAACAGATGGTCCAGCCCTCCTCAAGTGATCAAAACCAGTCCAAAATCACTCAAAACAAACCTCCAAGCCTCCCAATCTCGGAGCTAGGTGTAATAGTGTGTGTAATGGTGCAAAAATGAGGTAAAACACACTATTTGGGCCCTAGAACACACACACAAGAGGAGAAGGAGGGAGATATAGATATATATGTATGTATGAGCTCTGGTTTTGTCTCCAAAAAAAAATCAACCCTAATGCAAGAGGAGAAGCTCCTCTTATAGGCAAAGAATGCTTAGCCATTAAGCAAACCAAAGCTTCATCCCTCCATACACGTGTATGGAGAGCAAAACTTTACATTTGCAATAAAAATATCCGATAAAGCAAGTGCACGATGCCGGCAAAGAGTGCCATTTTTAAGAAACACAGTGCCGGTCGGCACAAAATAGTGCCGGTCGGCACAATAAAGTGCCGATAGAAGTTTCAGCCAGCCGGTGGCCTCTAGTTCCAGCCGGTGGTGTGTAGGGATGCCTCACAAGGCATTCCCTTCCTTTTCATGGCAAAACACAAGTGTTTGGTGCAAGACCAAACACAACTAGTCGAGTTCGGAGGTCCTGAGGCAGGGCGCGCGCAGCCGAGAACTCCGGGAACTCCAAATGAACACCAACATGGATGATCACCGAGTGTTCCAACGGTGACGTCCAAGTCTTGAGGACGGTCAAAAATGGGGTGTCTACACCTTGCTTGGGGATCTTTTTAAGTCTTCTAAATGATTCCTACCTGATATTTTCATAGAAGAGAGAGAGAGTGCTTTTATCTCATATGAGAAAGTGACAGGATAGGGTCAGTTCGAAAGGGCCATAGCAGGGGAATTCGTTTCAGTCCTAAGAAAAGAATAATATCTTCTTGGATAATTTCATTTGAAAACCTTGCCTTGCCATAAAACAATAGGCTTCCTTTCCAATTGCAATAAAAGTTTCAAACCATCCTATTGCATAAGAAAAGAAATCTCTTTCTTCTTCTTTTTGAATTACTAAGTCCGTATAAGAAAGGTTTTTTTTCTTGATGAAGTGAGTGGATTTCATATACAAAGACATATCTAGCCTCTTTCTAGTGCAAGTTCCCTACCAGCTCTAATGGTAGTTGCCAATTATCCAGTAAGCAAGAAAGCAAGGACAAATGAAATCCATCCAGTGGGAGTTTCTGATCGGTTCATTCCATCGAGTCCTACTCTTTCTAACCTGCCCGGGGCTCACTTGCGAAAGCATGTCTTTACTAAACTTACTATTGCAAATGCCCTAACTAAACTACCAACAGATTCAATAGCACCGCCATCTTCTTGGTTCTACTTTGCGCCTTTTTCTTCCCCAGTTTCCTTTCTTTGTTTAGAGAATTGATCCAGTTGCTTCTCCGGTCTTGGTGGGGGATTATCTTTCTTTTTCAGAAAGAACTCCGAGTGAAGGAAAAAGACTAAGCCGAAGGTATTAAAAAGTTCAATGCTCTCTTGTTCAACTAGGGCTAATGGGCGATTCATGCCGTACTTGGTTTTCATCGAAATAGTTTCTAGAAGAAGTTCTTCCTTCCCACTTTCCTATTGATGCCGTAGGAATTCTCTCTGGAACAACCCTTGGCTGGGATAAAGAGACTGAATGACTGTGATGAGGTAGCTTAGATTCGGATTCGGAGATAGAAATCTCTTTGTGGCAACCAAAGTGCCATCGATTTAGCTGTTGATGGCGTAAACGCTCTTGATCTTTATTTATTATTTAATAGCATTTTCAAAGCATCAGTCCAAAAGAGGCAAGGAGATTAGTTTCCCCAAACTTGGCTCAAGCCACCGACAATAATGAAGAACGACTAGGCGCAAGGGAGAACAAGTGCCAGCATGCACTCTTCTCTCTTTGAGACCGATAAATCACCAAAGAGTCCAAATCTGACAAATTATTTTGGAAAACTAATTTTTATAAAGAAGTATCAAACATGGACTGCTTTGTCAGATATAGAGTCGCCACCTAAATATTTTATTTTGGGAAAATTTAGGAAACCTTGACTCGTGCCTAAGGCCACGTGTCCGTTATCACCAAAGTTGGCTCAGCTCAGGAACTTGGGTATGAGAGGGGAAGGTCATGCAATGAGCATCCCTGCTCGCCCGATCAAAGATCGGCCTGTACTAAGCATGATATCTTGTTTTTGAAAACACATGTGTTCTTATTCCGGTTATTAACCTAGAATTACTATGTGATGCGCACAACATACAAGTATAGACTAGATCGCCTAAGTTGGAACAAAACATTGCATTTTTGTTTGCTTGAAAATGGTTTTGAAGTTTGCTACTCGCAAGTAGGCTAAATCGCGGATTTCAATGAATTGTTCCAATTTAAGCAATCCAACCTTCATCCACAGGCATTCAAGCAGTTAATCAAATAAGCAGTTAGCCTCATGGCAAGCATGCTTTCATGGCAATCAATAACACACATGCAGTATGTTAAAGCGTAAACACTCACAGTGTACTCCGAGCCAAAATAGAGAACTAGTTAGAAATCATGTATGATCCTAGTTCATGTTAAGATGGCTAATGCAACACATGCAAAAATGCAGCTAAAATAGGCTCGGCTATTCTAGAATGGCATATGAAATGCAACTTGATACATGTATACAACTTGGAATTGAAATACAATGCAATTAGTATGATGTGCTGAGCCCGGTGCATGCAAGACAGATGAATGAATGCACGCACACAAGCATAAGGTATGCTAAACAAAATATTCCCTAAAACTAACCATCGTAAGCGGTTAAGTAAACAGGAGAAAGAAATGGGGGTTGGAAGATATACATCACACACACGCACGCTTATTACAACAATTGGCCCTCTCGACGGAGGGTCTGAATAAGAAGCTAACTAGCTAATCTAAGCTAATTAAATTAATTATTACAAGCCAACTAATTAACTAACAAGCTAATTAATTATTACACAACAAATAAGCAGCTAAACGCATTAACTACTTTAGGTACAGAACCAAAGCATAAACTAGCTAAGCAAATTAGCTAAGTAAAATAGTGAAGCAAGGTCCTCAGAGGAAGAAAAGTGCATGCATGCCCGGTCGCCTCGTTCAGAAATCTATCGCGATGCCCCAACTTGCCTCTGTTTGCAATTGTTCTCAGAACTTTGCACCAAGCTCCAGAAAGCTTCAACTCCGCCATGGGAACTTGTGGGAGGGTGGCTGACCGGTTGTTGATGTGGGAGGCCACCTGCTGACCACTTTTCTTTGTTGAAAACCAGAAAAAGTGGTCGGCTAGCTAGTTTTTCTGGCTGGCCGACCAGTTGCTGCTGCCAGACTCTAGTTTGCTGCAACAGAGAGCAAGAAAGGGCATGGCAATGTATTTGCAAGATATGTGTGCACAACCACCTTCCCTATCATTTCATAAGCTCAAGGGAGTGCGGTTCTTGACCCTCGGGCCACCAATCATGCATCTCGATGCATGATGGTCGAGAGGTGAAGTTGCACAATTCAATATGAAATGAATACACACATAAACACATAAAGCCTACAACTCTATCATGTATGATCAAGAGCGTCGGTGATCGACAATTGAGGCACTGTAGACGTCCCCGAATGCCTCGGGAGGATGACTCCCGTTTTGTTCGTTCTGCGGGTCTACTACAGTTCGGACTCAAATTGTCACGGTTCTAAATCTGAACCAAAGAGTCCAAATTTGGCAAACAGATTTTTTTGAAAGAAGTGCCAAACATGGACTGCTTTGCCAGATACAGAGTCGCCACCTAAATATTTTTTAATGGGAAAATTTAGGAAACCTTGACTCGGTGCCAAAGGCCACGTGTCCGTCATCACCAAAGTTGCCTCGGCTCGGGAACTTGGGTACGATTGGGGAAGGTCAGCTATGAGCACCCCTTCTCGCCCGATCCGAAGATCGGCCTCTACTAACCATGATATCCGTTTTCGAAAACGTTTATGTGTTCTTATTCCGATTATTAGCCTAGAATTACTATGTTATGCGCACAGCAAACAAGTATAGACCAAATTGCCTAAAATTGGAACAAAACATTGCATGTTTGTTTTGAAAATGGTTTGCTACTCGCAAGTAGGCTGAATTACAGATTTTGCCATGCTCAGGTGGGCTTTTAGAAAAGATGGTTTTGCCACTATCTAGTGGGCTTTAAAACTCACAATTTTAATGCATTATTCCAATTTAAGTAATTTGACCTCCATCCACTGGCATTCAAGTAGTTATATCACATAAGCAGCTAGCCTCATGGTAATCATGCAATTATGGCAACACTCACACGCATGCGGTATGCTAAAGCATAAAAAGCTCACCTAGTACTCCAAGCCAAAACAGAAACTAGTTAGTAATCATATGCATGATCCTAGTTCATGTTAAGATGGCTAATGCAACGCATGCAAGATGCAACTACGGTAGGCTCGGCTATCCTAGAGATGGCATATGAAATGCTGCAATTAACATATATTCAACTTCGGAATTGAAATACAAATGCAGTTAGTATGATGCGCCGAGCCCGATGCATATAAGACAAATGCATGGATGCACGCATGCATAGCATAAGGTGTGCTAATTTAAATATGCCCTAGTCTACCATCATAAACAGGTAAATAAAAGGGAAGAAAGACATGGGGTTGGAAGACATACATACCCTCACGTACACTTATTACACATTTGCCCTAGCTCGGAGGGTCCGAAAGAATATACAGGCCAAATAACAAATCAACTATCCTAGCTAATTAATTATTACAGACCCTTGATTATTTAACAAAAAAAAAAATGCAGAAAGAAGGTGGCCGTAGCCCTGCCTCGGGATGTGGGAATGACGTATGCTCGAGTCCATCTCGCCCGGAAAACCTGTACCATGCCACTGCTGCCTCTGTTCACACTGCCCTGCTTCTCTAAAAACTGCCAAAGTGTTGGGACATATTCCCTGCACACTGCAGAACATCATCGGCTAAAGGGAATGCCCACCGGCCATGGCAAATATCCATCGGCTGGCTTCCAATGTTATCGGTCGCACATTTCTGGCCGGTCGGCACTCGGTATGGCCGGTCGGCCAAAACTCCCTGCAGAAACTGGTTTTTGACAGCAACAAAGGACAGACAGTGTATGGCATGGAATTTCAAGCAAATGTAAGCATGATCATGTTCCCTATCATGTATTGGACTCAAGGAAGCATAACCCTCGACCCTCGGGCCATCAATTATGCATGATGGCCTAAGAAGTCAAGCTTGCTATTCAATATAAAATGCATGCAACACATAAATGAATGCTAAGACCCCATCATATTTAGAGTCAAGGGCCTTGGCGACCGA
Organism: Camellia lanceoleosa; assembly: GCA_025200525.1. NCBI lineage: Eukaryota > Viridiplantae > Streptophyta > Magnoliopsida > Ericales > Theaceae > Camellia > Camellia lanceoleosa. The sequence goes on along the minus strand of CM045763.1, from coordinate 8,337,583 downwards.
GGGTTGAGACGTGTTTTGTCACTTGAAGTACAAACACCGCTCGCCCCTCAAGTTTGGTTTGACACCCTAAACCAAACAATGTAGTGCATGTAGACAAACATGGCTCAAGAATGCACTATGAGATTAAGATGCAAAACATGTCAAATGTGACGCAATCTATCATGATAAGCATGCAAAGTGCTAGAGCATACAAGATGCGAATACTATGCAAGCATGGACAATTATGCAAGCATGCAACTAGAGGTAACGAGCCAAGCATGCAATCATGCACAAGGATGGACTTAGGCTAGAATGGGAGGCCTCGGCCATGCCCTAAAACAGTGGCTAAAAGTGGCCTAAATGATGGGCAAATGTCCATGCCAACATGCAAACCAAAGGGTCTAAGATTAAGGCATAAAATGGGGCATTTTACTACCATTATCATGACCACTCATGGCATGGATTATTCAACCAAAAACAGAGTTTCAATGCACCAAAATACACCCCAAAACTTATTGATATGGCAGCCCAAATGTCTAAACATGGTAGCATACACAATGACCAACATTTAAGGCACAAAACTACAACACTTCAAAGCATTGAAAGAGACACAAATGACAATGTCAAACCATATTACATGGACTGAAATATGATCTCAAATGATGCCAAATGATGATAATAAGCTAAACTAGGCGTGTTAGTGACTCACGCACTCAAGGCTTACAAGCCACAATGCATAGCAACTATATCAAACATGTCAAACATGACCAAATCAGTGGCCAACAGACCTTAAGCATGGAAAAATATGACCAAGGACTCCACGAAGCAAGGCCAAAATATGATAGCATGGTGGTCTAATGGTGTGATGCATTCCTAGGCAACATGGAGGAATATAAAGCAAGTATAATATGCATGCTAAGGGCCAACAAACCACCATTGAACAGAGATATAATATGACCCAAAACACCCCAAAAGCCTCTGAAAATCATAAACAACTAGACATGCATGCTACCATATTGAACCAAAACATGCACAAATGAAGCACAAAAGGGAAAGGGGTGTCCCTCCCCTATACAAGACCTCAAACCTCCTTCCTCACCACTGAAAATCCACTGGATTTTAGTGGTGAGAAGGCCAACACACCAAGGTAAACAAGGCTCAACAAAAGAGTACCAAAAGAGGGAAAAATGGAGCTAAGAGGGGGAGGTCGACCCCAAATGCCAAAACAACCTTAATGAGAGATCTCAAGCATGCAAAAATAAGACTTTTTCTAGTTATACACAAAGTCTAAAACAATATGCAAGACAGGTAAAAAAGCAATGCAAGATTGGGGAATCTAAAGTAAAGAGATTACCCTTGAAGAACCCTTGATGAACAACCAATGTAGCCCTCTTCTTTTGATCAAAATCAGTCCAAAAATTCAAGAACAAACCCTCCAAGCCCCTCAAGGTCGAAGTAAGGTGTGGTAGTGTGTGTCTTAGTGCAAAACTAAGGTAAAAATGCACTTTTCGGCCACAAAACACACACAAAGGAGGAGAGAGAGGGAAATATAGAGAGAGAGTATATTTGACAGATATATATATGTATATCTCTGGTTTTTTTGATCAAAAACTCCAACCTTAGATAAAGGAGGAAGAAGTGTTCTTATATAGACATAGGAAATGGCTTGAAGCTTCTTCAAGAAGCTAAATGAAAAGGGGCAAAGGATGCAAAGGAGTCAAGGCTTCTAGAGGAAGCTAAGACATCTGGACAAGCTTCCCCAAGAAGCTTGGCCAAAGGGTTCAACCTTCTAGAAGGAAAAGGGGGTCAAAGGCTCAAAATGGTCATCCCCGTGCATAGAGTGGGGTTCAGGCCTCCCGGCATACCGGCATGCACCATGCCTGAGGGGGGGTGCAAAAGGGTCACCGGCCGGCAAAATAGATCACCGGCCAAAAAAGGTGCTGGCCGGCCACACAGAGTGCCGACCGGCCATTGATAACAAGCAACAATGGTCGGTGGCAACAAGGAATGGTCGGTGAGGTAAAGGGAAGGCCAGTGGAATATGGGGATGGCCAACAAGCCATTCCCTGCCTTCCAAGGCAAAAACACAAGTGTTTGATGCAAAACCAAACACTAAACGAACGAGTTAAGAGATCTTGAGGCAAGGCGCGCAGCCAAGGCCTCTGAGAACTCAAAACGAACACGAACAAGGGTGATAACTGAGTGTTCAATCAGTGACGTCCAAGTCTTGAGGATGGTCAAAAATGGGGTGTCTACAGGCACGTTTCATCACTTCAAGTATGTAACGTCCCTCGTTTCTCGTGTTTGGACTAACACCTATTCCAAATAAAATGCAACAAATAACATGGCATACACAATGCTAATGGCATGTAATGCTAGGGACAAGTATGCAACAACGTGCAATGCAACATGGCATACTCAATGCGAAGAACATGGCATACACAATGCGATGAACAACATAAGCATGCAAGCAACATACTAATAAATAGGCTAAATGGACTTACTTTGGATGTGGACAGACCTCAGTCGTGCCCAAAACAGTGGCCATCACACCAAAACGAAGGCACAAAATACAAGGCACGCATGCACATGCATTGGCCTATTAACTAGGCCTAAGAGCACAACTCTCAAGAGTGCTCAAGAATTGATAAACATGGAAGTGTAGCAACACTACATGCACTGAGATTAGGTATGAAATGATGCCAAATCATTCAATCAAAGCAAGCATAGCATACTAGAGTCCTTAAGGCATAAGGCTAGCAAAGAGCAACATATAGGAGGCATGCATAGCATGGCACAAATGCATGAACCAACCATGGACAGAGCTTAAATAGGTCTAAAGAAAGACCAAAACATGCTAAGATGAGGGCTCAAGGACCTAGGCAAGATGGCATACATGCTAGGCCACAAACTAGGCAAAAATGCATAACACTCAAAGGCACTTAAAGAGTGAATGAAGTGGGAACATGGCAATGCTACATGCTCTGAAATGTCATGGTAAATGATGCCAAATCATGTACACAACACAAATGATGCATGCTATGGTACCCAAAACTTGAAACTATCATAGGTATTTATGCTAGAGCTATGCAAAACATGAAGCATATGATCAAGGCAACCCAAAACAGTCCCAGAACATGTCAAAATGAGTCTAAAACATGTACGAAAGGAAGTCAAAATATGCTAGCATGAAGGGCATAAGGCATGATGCATACAAGGCAAATAAGGTGGATTGCACTACACCTATCAAGACCAAGTATGAGATGGCTTCACCAACAAAAATTAGAGTTATATCATGGCAAAATAACCCCAAAAACATACTGAAATGATAGCTCGCAAGTTTAGGCATGAAGGCATACGCAACGACTCATGTTAAGGCATAAAGGGGCACACCCTCCAACGCATTAAATAAGTGAAAGATGTGAGTGTATGACCACACTACACACATTGAAATCACATAATAAATGATGCCAAATCATGAAAATAGGCCAAGCAATGCATGCTAGTGGACTTAATACACAAAGCTAACAAGCTAGATTGAACCATGGCTATACAAAGCAAGTCATGCATGACTAAAACAACACAAATCAGAGCTTAAGCATGCTAAAACATGGACAAAAGCTTCTTAGAGTTAAGCCAAAATCATGCTAGAATGACATGTTAAAGCATGATACACATTAGGCTAATTCATGGAATTACACTACAAGTGCATGGAGCATGCAAAGGACAACCAAACAAAACCTTAATAGAGGTATGACATGGCAAAACATCACCAAAAACCTACTAAAATGGAGTCAACATAAGCTAGAAAGACATGCTACTTCATGAAGCATACAAGACTAGTTTATGAAATTTACACTACAAGTGTGTTAAGCATGCATGAGGTGATCAAGACAACCAAAAATAGTGGCATGCCATCTCGAAATAACCCCAAATACATGCTAAGAACAAGGCAACACAAGCTTAATAAACATGCTCAAACTGAGGCATATGAAGCAAGTATTCAAAATACAAGGAAAGGGGATGACCCTCTCCTGTTTGGGACCCCAAAATCACCTTTCTACCACTGAAAATCCTATGGATTTCAATGGTAGAAAGGTCATGCAAAGGTTAGAACAAGAGCCAAAAGGGATGGCTCAAAACAAGGCCTAAGAGGGGGTAGACTACCCCCAACAAAAAGGTGACCTTAAACAAACATTTTAAGCATACAAAAATAGAACTTTTTGTAGTTAAAATTTAAGCTTAAATCAGCATGCAAATAGGTCTAAAAGCTTAAGCAAAACAAGGGGTTTAAGGGGTTAAAGGCTCACCCTTGTAGAACCTCTTCAAGACTACCACTCCAGCAGCTTTCTTGGATCAAAACCAGTCCAAAAGCTCCAACACAAACCTCAAGGATCCTCAGCAACAAAAGGATGGTGTTTTAGTGTGTGTTTGTGTGTTAAAGTATGAAGAAATGACACTTTAAGGCACAAATGTGAGACTAAAAGAGAAATATAGAGATATATGTGTATGTGTAGACACCCCATTTTTGATCGACCTTATGACTCAGACGTCATCGATTGAGCGCTCGGTGATTGCACATGTTGTGCTCGTTTTGAGGTTACGGAGTCTTGGCTGAGAGCCTTGCCTCCGGACTTCGGGACTCTTTTGTGCTTTGCCTCGGTTTGCGAACCAGGTTCTATTTTCTCTTCCCAAAGGAAGGGAGAGGTCTTGTAGACCATCTCTCAGTGGCCATAGGCTACTATTCATGGTCGTAGACCACTGTTCCCGTTTGGAGACCAGTTTTTGATTTTCGGACCCGTCGGCCGTGCGCCTCGGTTCGGGACCGCTTAATTTTCTCCGTTTGCTCTGATTTTTGGCACACACCTTGTTTCCTCTCTCTAGAGGGACACTATGGCCTGGGAGACCACCTTCATGGTCGCACGCCACCTTTGATGCTTAACATTCAGTTGTCGGGGCACCCGGCTGCGCGTTTTGGCCCCTGAACCCTCATTTTGCATCCGTCTTGGTTCTTTTTTGGCATGGACCCTATTTTCATTGTTTGGAAGGTGGTACAAGGTTGGGAGACCACCTTTTCTCTTGGAGACCACCTTTTCTCCCGCCGGCTAGTTTTCTTGTCAGGAAGCTAGTCTCCTTGATTTTTGAGCCACATTTGTGGATCTCCCACCATACCACTTGCTTGCATTCAATTGGGAGACCACCATTTAAGGCTGCCGACCACCTGACCCTTTTGACCTGGTCAGCTGACCAGGGCAAGTGGTCGGCCAACCACCTGAACTGGTCGGCCAGCTTCCCTCATTTCTGTCTCTGTGAGTGTGTGCCAGCTGTGCTAGCTGGAAAGCACATAGTTGATCCTCCATACGGATATGGAGGATCTTCAAACTTGTTTTTTAGCTTCTTGGAGAAGGTTTGGACCTCTTTGGCTATAAGAGAGACCCTCTCCCTCATTAGCAAAGGCTCAGAATTTTGGTCTAAGGTTTATACATACACCTCTCTCTCTATCTCTACATTTGAGCTCCAAAAGTCCCTTGTTCTTGGCCTATTTCATACCACCTCTTGGCCTAACACCTCCAACATCAACCTAAGAACCTTGGAGCTTGTTTTCAGAGGTTAAGGAGTTGTTGTTTTGGTCCAGAAGCTGCTGGAGTGCTTGAGCTTCAAGGGTAATACCCTATTCTCTCTTTTGGTCTTTATTTTACTTCATCTTTTAGCTATACTTGCAAGCATATTTAGGCTTTGTCATAAACTAAAAAAAGTCTTATTTTGAAGTCCTTAACATGTTTTTTTAAGACCATTTTTCTGTTGGGGGTCATCTACCCCCTTGCATGCTTCATTTCACCTTGTTTTGAGCCATGCATTAAGGCCTTTGTTTTGAGCTTTGTTTACCCTTTTGACCACTGAAATATAGAGGATTTTCAGTGGTTATTATGTGTTTTTGAGAGCCAAAATCAGAGAGGGGTGACCTTCTCATCCCTTGTCTTGTTTACTAGCATATTTGGCCTAACAAAGGAGCCCTTATTTGCATGCTTCCAAGCCATATTTCAGGCCATTTTTGGTGAGTTTTAGGACCTTTATAGGCTCTTTCCAGAGCCCATTTTTCCATTTTGGGTGTCCATCTTGCTTGTGTAGAACAACCCTCTTTATAGCCTATCAAAGGAGCCTATCATTCTTGCATGCATAGACCATGTTTCAGTGGCTTTTTGGGCTTTATTTGGCATTTCATACCTCTAAACTTTACTGTTTTAGTGGCCTCTTGATTGCCTCACATGCTTGTAGTGCAAATCCTCTTAGTTAGCTTACATTGCATACCATTTTGGCCTTTGATTCTAGCACCTTTTGGCCATGCTTTAAACTGATTTTGTGCATGTTTTGGATTGCCTTAGCTCTATTTTTTATGCCTCATGGTCAAATGATGCTTGCTATGCATGGTTATAGTTCAATACCCTTGCCTAGCTTTGAGCTTTGGAGCCTATTGCATGCTTATGTTGAGGTGTTTCCATGTTTTGGGGCCATTGTGCATCATATTTTAGAGCTTACATATATGCCATATTCCCATGTTTTCCACTCCTTATGTGCATTTGAGGGTTGTGCTTGTATGCCTCATTTATGGACCATTGTACGAGCTTCATTCCCATGCATTTTGAGCCATCATTTTAGACCATTTTCCCACTGTCTTGGACCTGCCTAGGGTCTGTTTGGGGCTGGTTTTTTCATTTGTGCATTGCTTTGTGTACCTCTAGTGTAATGCGCTTCACTAGTTTCGGTATCCGGGCCATCTAGCATGCATTGTGTGAGGTGTTTACATGATTCGGGGCCATCTTGCATGTCATTTCAGAGCTGAAAAAGGTATGATTGTATGCCATATTTCATCCCTTACCATGCTTTGGTGGACTTGCATTTTGTGCCTTAGGTTTGGTCCCTTGCATTTGTGCATGTTTGCATGTGTGTTGTTGCTTCATTTCATCATGTTATGGCCACTGATTTGGATGTGGCTAAGGTCCATCCATCTTGGTTTAAGTCCATCTTGCATTGCATATGCCATATAGTCCATGTTGTTGCATGATTGACCATTGCATTGTGTATGCCTTGATAATTTCATTGTTAGTCTCTATGTGTGCATTGCGTATGCCATATAGTTTTCATGTGCATCGAGTATGCCTTTGATTATTTCATAGCATTGTGTATGTTAGTAGCATGTTTGCATATCATTATTTGCATGTTTGCATCATTTAGTGGCATTATGCTTTGGTTGCATGTTAAAGTTGCATTCATGCATGTCATGTGTATTGCATTGTGTTTGGAGTAGGGTTTAGTCCAAACACGGGAAACGAGGGACGTTTCGTACTCCAAGTGACAAAACGTGCCTTGATTCTCGGTCGCCGACACTCCAGATTACCCATGATGGAGTTTAGGCCTTGTTCTGTTTATATGTGCATTCATTTTACATCGAGTCGTGCAATCCAACTCCTCGGCCATCATGCATCGAGATACGTGATTGGTGGCACGAGGATCAAGGACTATACTCCCTGGAGCTTGTGCAATGATGGGGAGAGTGGTCATGCGCACATATGTTGAAAATACTTTACCATGCCCTTTTCTCGCTCTCTATTGCAAAGAACTGAAACTAGCAAAGAAAAGCGATCGCTGACTTTTCGAGCTTTGTACCATGTTGGGGACGATTGCAACAGAGGCAAATCGGGGCATCGCGATGGATTTCCCGACAAGGCGACTCGAGCATGCATGCATCCCTTATCATTCAAAGTAGAGCTGAGACGGTCCATCATATGTAGTTCGCATGCTAGCGTATTTATTTTAGTTAATTTTTTAATTAATTAGGGTTGTGTAATAATTAGCTGTAATTCGTTATTCATTCGGTTATGTATTATTTATTCGGACCCTCTGAGGAAGGCAATGTTGTAATGAGTGTGTGTGTGTGTGATGTATGTCTTCCAACCCCACGTCTTTCTCCCTTTTATTTACCAGCTTATGATGGTTAGTTTTAGGGCACGTTTCAATTAGCATCTATATGTTCGCATGTTTGCATTCATTCATCTATATTGCATACACTGAGCTCGGCGCATCATACTAACTGCATTGTATTTCAATTCCAAGTTGAATACATGTTATCTGTTGCATTTCATATGCCATGTTTAGAATAGCCAAGCCTATCTTAGTTGCATTTTGCATGTGTTACATTAGCCATCTTAAAATGAACTAGGATCATGCATTGATTACTAATTAGTTTCTGTTTTGGCTTGAAGTACTCGGTGAGTGTTTATGCTTTAGCATCCTTGCATGCGTGTGAGTGACTGCCATGATAGCATGCTTACCATGAGGCTATTTGCTTATGTAATATAACTGCCTGAATGCCTGTGGGTGAAGGTTGGGTTATTTGAATTGGAACAATTCACCAATTGAGAGTTTTAAGCCCACTTGAGAGAGGCAAAATCATGTTTTCTAAGCCCACCCGAGGGTGGCAAAATCCACATCTTAGCCTACTTGCGAGTAGCACCTTCAAACTGTTTTTCAAAACAAACATGAGATGCTTTGTTCCAATTTAGGCGACTCAGTCTATACTTGTATGCTATGCGCATCACATAGTAATTCTAGGCTAATAACCGGAATAAGGGCACATATGTTTTCAAAACTCGATATCATGCTTAGTAGTGGCTGATCTTTGATCGGGCGAGCGAGGGTGCTCACGAAGTGACCTTCCCCAATCGTACCCAAGTTCCCGAGCCGTGGCAACTTTGGTGATGACAGACACGTGGCCTTAGGCACGAGTCAGTGTTTCCTAAATTCCCCTAAAATAAATATTTAGGTGGCGACTCTGTATCTGGCAAAGCAGTCCATGTTTGGCACTTCTTTCTAAAAATTTGTTTTTCAAAACGACTTGTCGGATTTGGACTCTTTAATGATTCATCGGTCTTGCATTGCACTCTACGAGATTAGATATAGGATCGTGACATTGAGTCCTGAACTGTAGTAAGCCCAATGAACAAAATGGGATTCCCTCATGGGACGTTCGGGGATGTCTACAGTATGTATATCTCAAGCAAGAAAATCTGAACCTGGAGGAGGGCAGAGGAGGTTCTCTTATAAAGAGAACAAAAAGCTAGCTTGTTGGACAAGCTTAGGGTTCAAGGCCATCCCTCCATACACGTGTATGGAGGATGGCTTTTGTGCCTTCCAGCTGTGCTAGCTGGAAGAAAATATCTCCAAAAAGGTGACAAAAAGTAGCCGACCACTTGAAGTGGTCGGCCAGCTACTTGAAGTGGTCGGCCAACCACCACAAGTGGTCTTCCAAGACAACAAGTGGTCAGCCACGGTAGGAGAGAGTATAGAGCATGAAAACAATGCAGTGGTGTGGTGGCCGACCAAAAAAGATGGCCCAAAGACCAAGGAGACCAGTTGGCCGACCAGAAAACTGGCTGGTGAGAGGAAAAGTGGTCTCCAAGGGGAAGAACTGGTCTCCTACCCTTTTACCATCTTCCAAACAAGGTTTGTACCAAAAACAAACCAAAACGGATGCAAGATGAAAGTTCGGGAGGCAAGGCACGCGGCCGGAAGCCTCGAAAACTAGTCTAAGGGCATCAAAAGTGGTTTATAACCACAACAGTGTCCCTCTAGGCAAAGGCAACAAGGTGTGGTTCAAAAACCACGCCAAATGGAAAACATTAAGCGGTCTTGAGACAAGGCGCGCGGCCGAAGGCCCCACAAACCGAAAACTAGTCTCCAAGCAGGAAAAGTGGTCTACGACCACAAAAAGGTGGTCTATAGACCCCTCCCTCCCTCCCTCTAGGGAAGCGAAACAATGCTTTGTCCACAAATAGAGCCTAAGCACAAAGAGTTCAGAGGCCCGGAGACAAGGCACTCAGCCAAAAACTCCAAAAACTTGAAACGAGCACAACATGCACTATCACCGAGCGTTCAATCGATGACGTCTGAGTCTTAAGGTCAGTCAAAAATGGGGTGTCTGCAGTAGGCAACTTAATTCTGAAGTCCAGCCATAAACACTTCCAAATCAACTTTGTCCATGTGATCATGTTGGTCATCTTTGTCTACTCTGTATTCAAGAGCTCGGTTGTGATCTCCAGTGCAGTGCTATTCAGACTAGCGGCAACTTTCCAGTTGCTTGGATCTAGGGTGGTACATCTCAATGATAGATCTTGGGCATGTCCAGTTGTGATCCATATCAAAAAAGGTTTTGAAAAGTTTTAATAAAAGTTGATTTTGCTCAAATTAATCTTTTTACAACTTAGACCATTTTTGGACCAAATGAAAAATTTTCAGTACCCACAACCTTCAATTACATTGATTTCAATACAGATTTCTCCTACTATTGAATACAAATTAAAGTTACTTTTTGTTACATTCATAAAGAAAACTTGAAAGTACTGATAAAGTAATAAATTCGGGGCATAGTCAAGTGAGGTGTTCCTGCGTCCCCTCCTAAAGCTTGTGGAAGCCTCTGATGCCAAAGTAGGCTCAACCTGCACCTCTTTATCAAGCCAAGCTATACATTCATTAGAAAGGGTGCAGCTAAAAGTGAGAGCGGGGGCCAGAAGCTCTCTCGTCCTCCATGCTATGGCATATCGAGCTAGTTGTGCGTCTCGGACTGGAAATGCAACAGGGTACTCTATCCCCTCCTCCGGGCAAGTCTGATCATGCCTAAATTGGCACCGGATTCGAAACGGGAAGTAAAAGACACAGTGTGTCAGGCCGATCAACTAGACCTCGGGCCGGTGAGACATGCTGTAACTTATCACCGGCAGATTGAGCCAAGGGCAGCGCCAAGCAATGTTGGTAGCGCCAAGCAATGTTGGCAGCGGACAAATTGCACATCCATTTGCACCACCATCCCTCATCAGGGGCATCGACTAGACGTTGCCGGAAGAAATAGTCGCGAGCCAAATATACTGGGCATGAGTCCACAACCTTCAATTTATCCATCAACCATATCTGGAGAGGGATGAAAAATGAGAGATTAAAGAATAGAGAGGTGTACGTGGAGAGAAAAGTGAGAAAAGGGTTTTGAGAGAAAAATCGAGCCTGAGGCCGAGTGATGTGAGAAATACATATGAGATAGGGTGGGAAACATTACCTGCAGCAATAGTGGACTGCCCGCGAATCTAGTCGTCTCTCGGCGATGGAAAGCATCCAAGCCCATCAGTGTCTCAGCTAGTGAAATGGCAATGCAACTCTTGCCCTCTTTTAAGCCTTGAGCAACCTCAATCAAACGGACGCTAGACCCTCCAGAGCCTGGGGCAAGCAAGAAATGAGACAGCATGCACAAACAGAGGGCGTATCGCCGAAAACCCTGCCAATGATGATCGTCATGGTCACCGGCTTCAGAAAACTGACGAATCAAGCTGGGGATGTCCAATTCCCCATCGCGAATCAAAGATCGAGCGTCATGCAAAGTGAGCCCGCACATCCATCCTAAGGCTTGGATGTGACCGAAATGGAGTTGGGGCAAGATCTCTTCCTCACACTCGGACTCCACCAAAGCTTGGAAGTCTTTGAAAGTGGGACACATCTCTTGTCCGCCAAAGCTAAAAACATGAGTTACCGGATTCCAACACCTAGCTGCGGCATGGAGGAACGGAAAACGCAGCGGAGTGCGGCTTAACGTGAATAGTGCATTTATGCCGAAACCTCGGAAGTTCAGCTTTTCCGAGCCATCCAAGTTAGCAATCCAATTTGTGAGATTTTGGACAAAAAATGCCTCCATCTGGTGCAAAAACAGAGTTGAAATGGAGAAACTACGAAGCTGGAACCTTTATAGAAGATAAGGTGTTGAGTGAAAGACAGGTGGCAGCATTCTGGAGGTTCTCATCATTAATGGCCGACCGGCCAATGTTATGGCTGACCGACTATCCTTTTAGCCGATCGACTAGTATTGGGGGCCAATGGTCATTTCTTGTGGCCGATGACCTTCCACCTTGGTCGATGGCCTCTCCTTTTGTTCTCTGAGCTGTCCATATGTTGGAGATGTTGAGAACTTGTGACTTGTTCCACTTCGAATGCCTTTCAGTGACGATTTTGCAAAGTCGCGCCTGTGTTACTTCAATTTGTTTATCGAGTTGTTGTATTTTGTTTATCGAGTTGTATTTTGAGTTGATTAAGTTCTTGTCTTGCTTATCGAGTTGTATTTACATTTGGCTAGTATGTCAAGTCTTGTTTTTCTTATCGAGTTGTTTTGGTCTTTCAGTTGTCAGTTGGTTCACTACTTGGTTAAGGCAATGCAATTCGAATGTATGGTTTTCAAACAAAGTTCAATCTCATTTACATGCTGTGTAATGTAATGCGATGTGATGCGATGCTTAGAATGTAAAATGTAACACTTTTTCCATAAAAAAGGCCGTTTTCATTCCATCATCATTTCTTTTGCAAAAAAGTACAAAGTTTTAAAGAACATAAAACCTGCCTGAGGTAGTATAATGTGCAAAACTACTAGCAAAAAGAAAAATAAAGTAAAAAATAAAACATCTGAATCAACATCCAAATCGGCGCCAGTCGCCTTAAGTACGGGAATCCCTCCTCGTCCTCTTCTTGGACGAAGGTCCAGGATCACCGTCGTCAGCTCCGCTACTAGAGTCTGAACCCGAGCCACCTCCAGCCTCATCTCCATTATGAGATGACTCTGACTGCGGACTCACTGCCTCCTCGTCAGACTCGTCATCGTCTGGGACAGGCGCCCGTGAACTAGTCCCGATCTGAGTATACCCAGCTCTGCTGCGACTGCGCGCTGGAGTCCCTTGTCCTGCTCTCCCTACTGCTTGGGGAGGTACTAATGGTCCCGCTGAGGCACCCGCTGTGGCTGGTATCTGGAATGGGGCCTGAAAAGAACAAATTGGCAGATGCATCAGTTATGCTATGCGAAACTAGGGATGATATCAAATGCAGTGTATGTGAATAGTGTATGAATGCCGTGAGTAGTGTATGAACGCCGTGAGCGGTGAATGATTACAGTGTATGAAGGCCGTGGCCAGTATATGAGATACAGTGCATCAGTGCCGTGAGTGGTATATGTATACGATGTGTTAAATACAATATTGATAATATGGTGCATCAGATCAGTATGGAACAGATTATGCAGGGTTTTGGAATAGAGGTTGAAAGAACTTACCGGAATACCGTAGATGCTAAGCAGGACCATGCTCCTCTGCAGCATCCCCATCACCGAAGCGGACAGCTCCAGAGCCTGCCCAGTGTACTCGATGGAAGCCTGCAAAAGTGTTGAGGTAATTAGTATTCTGCGAGATATCAACTGAAATGAAATGAATGTACAAAATGAAAAGAATAGCATATACTGGGGTCGAGCCTTGAACTCTGACGAGCTCATGATTAGCCAGGAGAAGAGCGATAGGAATCTGATAAGTCTCTCTAGCCTGTCCTCGGCATGTCATGGTAGTGGGCAGGTCTGGCCACTCTACTCCTTGTCCCCTCCGGGAACCCCTCTTGCCATGGGCTTGGGTCACCCTCGATGCTCCCACTCCTTCTGCTGGGGCTGCAAGTCTCTCTCTCGCCTCGTCGAGCACTGGCTAGAGGCCGCATGAGATGTGTCTAGATGAAGACAATGTAGTCACCTTCATCTCTGAAGAAGTCAGCATCCCAACTAATCGTGTAATCAGTCATCTCCTGATGGGTGTACATCTCTATCTGCCTCAAGGTGCGCATTTCTTATGCGCCTTTCCACTCTTACATTGGGCATGCCTCATCTCGTTTTAAGGTTGTATCTCAACATTACGAAGAACATGCCTTTACCATGCTTACATTGAATATGTGCATCTCTATGTTATTGCATGGAGCATACATTTCACACTCGTTGCATTGTTATGCACTCTTCATTTGCGTTGTTACGCACGTTTTGCTTGCATTGTTATGCGCGCTTCGGTTGCATTGTTATGCACCCTCTCCACTTGCGTTGTCACGCACACTGGTTGCATTGTTATGCACCCTCTCCACTTGTGTTGTCACACGCATTGTCATGCACACCTTACTTGCATTGTCACGCACACTCATTGCATTGTCATGCGCACCTTACTTACGTTGTCACGCACACTCTACTTGCATTGTTATGCACCTTTTCACCTGCATTGTTATGCACGTTTCACTTGCATTGTTGTGCACTTTTCACTTGCATTGCTATGCACCTTTCCATCGGCATCATATGTGCATGCGTTCATCTTGTATTGAGATTGTATCTTGATATAGTGTTGATCATGTGTTCCTATTACACTGTATTTGTCATTTTTTTTTTGGGTGCAGGCACGATATTGTATGTACGGTTCATTCAGAGAAGTTCCGGTTCAGTTTGACTGCTATCTATCACTCATGTTCGCGGTTGTCACGCTTTCTGCTACCCTTTCTCCACTCACGTGTGCCGCGTTTGGACGTACTCGCATTGTCATGTGCATCGCGCTTTCTTACGCAACCTTTCTCCACTCGTGTGCCGTATTTGGACGTACTCGCACTGTCATGTGCATTGCGCTTTCTTGCGCAACCTTTCTCCACTTGCGTGTCGCATTTGGACATACTCGCACTGTCTAGTGCATCGCGCTTTCTCGCGCAACCCTTCTCCACTCGCGTGTGCTACGTTTGGATGTACTTGCACTGTCATGTGCATCGTGCTTTCTTGCGTAACCCCTTCTCCTCTCGCATGTGGTGCGTTAGGACATCTTCGGTTTTGAACACTTAGATGTGTTCCAGTGTTCATTTATTCACTTTCTCCTTTCGCGTGTGATACGCTGAGAAGTGTTGCTCTTTCCTCTCCTACGTGTGATATGCTGAGATATGTCACCTTTCCTCTCCTACGTGTGATACGCTAAGAGATGTTGTGTTTGAGACTTCGGGTATTCTCGATAGTCGCTTTTAGCCTTCTCTGCGTGAGACGAAGTGAGAATTATAATTTTCTTACATCCTGTATGTTGGAATATGTGAGACTGTTGTTTCTTTATTCGCTTGGTTAAAATGTTGTATTTAGTTTGCATGAATGCTTCATTACAGCCCTCTTTGCATAATCATAAGTTATGTTCGGTATTGTGCATGTCTTTTGCATTTTGCCCCTGCCTGCGGGCGCATCTTATTGTTATCTTGTAGGTTTGTCTAAGTCTTCGGCCTTGTCAAAAATGGGCCGTCTCTGGGCTTTGACATTCACTCCCGTCATCTTATGACTTTCGAGTTTTGTTAAAGAGGGGCAACTGTAGACACCCCGTTTTTGACCGTCCTCAAGACTTGGACGTCATCGTTTGAACACTCGATGATCATCCATGCTCATGTTCGTTTTGAGTTTTTGACGGTCTCGGCTACGCGCCTTACCTTGCAGCCTCTCAACCTATCTGTTTTGTGCTTGGTTGTGGACCAAGAGCTTGTGGTTTTGTTTCTGAGGGAAGGGGTGGCTTATTGGCCAGCCCCACAACCCATCAGCCAGGCCCTGTGCCTATCGGCCATGCCCTCTCTCCATCGGCCATGCCCTCTCTCCATCGGCCATCAGTGTTGGCCGGTCGGCACTATTTTTGGCCAGTCGGCACTCTTTTTGGTCAATCGGCCATTTTTTGGCTGAGACCCCTTTTTCTACTTTTGCAGATATTTTCCTTCCAGTTGGTGCCAGCTGTTGGTCACTTGGTGTATCCTCTATACACGTGTATGGATGGATTCAAACAAGTCCTAGCTTGCTCAAGAAGCTTGGGACTTGGTTTTTTATAAGAAGGGAGGCCCCTCTCTCTTTCCAGAGGTTTTGAAAATTGGTATACAAGATATATATCTCTCTCTATATACTTCCTCTCTCTCTTTACTTGTGCTTGTTTGTGCTCAAAAGTGTAGTTTCTTCACACTTTTGCACACAAACACCTAGTGAAACACCTTCATTACTAAGTTGAGGTTCTTGGAGGTTGTATTTGGGTGGTTTAAGCTTGGTTTTTTCCTCTGAAGTTGCTGTTCTAAAGAGGTTCTTCAAGGGTGAGTCCCTCATCTCTTTAAAGCTTTGTGTTCATAGCTTATCTAGCCAACTTTGCATGTTTCTTTTGGCTTAGCTTTCAACTGAAAAAAGTCTTGTTTTGAAGTGCTTAACATGTTTGTTTAAGGCCTCTTTGGTGTTGGGGGTGGTCTATTTACTAGCTACTAGCTGACAATAAAGAGTTGGATCAACCTCTGCCTGGATTTCGGAGTCAGTTTGAGTTCAACTTCCATAGGAATGGAGATTGTCTTCTCATCTGCAATTTTTAGCCTAGAGAATGGATCTCTAGCGTACCTAGCCCGAGAGATAGTTAGCAAATTGATTGCTTTACAGAACCGAAGGACCAAGAAAGAAATGTATCGAGCCCATATCAGAAATTTCAAATCAAATTGTTAAGCTAGCTTGGTCTTATAGTCACTTGTGAGCTGTTCGCTAGAGTTGGTTATGAGGAGAGCATCCACATAAAGTGAGAGGAAAATGGAATCATCTTTGTCCCTTTTAACAAGGGCATTATCACTTACACATTTTGGAAAGCCGACACAAAGAAGGAAAGAGCGTAGTCTCCACTCACTGACTTTAGAACAGTAGCTCCATAATTGACTTTGACTTAAAAGCACATCTGGCCACTTTTCGTTTCCGATCACGGAGTCGAAGTTGACAGGCAATGATTGGAATGGTTTTTCACCGAAAGTTGGTCCCAAAAATGAACGAGCCAGCTAGATTGAGAGCGAAAGGAATTGAAGAGAAAGCCCTAGTGAATGAAACTGCAGCGCAAGTAAGTTGAATCAGAAAGACAAGTCTTTTGGAAGGTGTAGGGTTGAGAGGTCATTTTGTTGGATGCAAAGATTGAAACAAAGCATCTCACTATATTTTTCCTAGCATTGAGTCAATGTTGATGGTAGGCTTCATGCTATGCTGGTATGCTTGATGATAGTCAACATGCTTGATCGGTATTGGTCTTGTTCAAATTCCTTTCGTAGTAGATCCCTTAAAGGAATTGACCAACTAAAGGAAGAATTGAATTGGTGCTTGACAAAGAATTAGCTCAGGCCTAGAAAGAAAAAAGGCTATTTGTTTACCAGATTTAG
Organism: Camellia lanceoleosa; assembly: GCA_025200525.1. Lineage (NCBI taxonomy): Eukaryota > Viridiplantae > Streptophyta > Magnoliopsida > Ericales > Theaceae > Camellia > Camellia lanceoleosa. Next base: position 8,320,555 of record CM045763.1, on the reverse strand, counting down.
TACTTCACAATGAAAGGCATAGTAGAAAAGGTGAGAAAGGCCAGGCTCGAGTTAAAATCGATCCCAGAGGCCAGGGATCTTTAACTCCGTTTGATGGATTGGAGATATATATATATATATGTGTCTGTGTGGTATGATTCGAGGAAGCCCTTTAACTCAAAGTAGCGATGAGTTCTAGTTTGAGTTGAAGTTAGAGTTTGAAGGTGAATTCCACGTTACTACTTTAAAGGGGTTTATGAAGCATCGAAAAAAAGCAAGGATTATAGACAGACCATCTTTTGTTTATTATGACATTATGGGAACCTGTGGCTAAATTTCTTCCTTTAGGCTGTAAGTTCGTGAATCAAGTCTTTGAGTCCATCTTTGACTTCAATCTGAACTATTATTGAAGAAAGCAAAAAATAGGTTTTGTACTAATATCAGTCTAGGGCCCAAAAGGGGGTATACCTCGGCCAAGCACTAACAATCAATCACTTAGACAATAATCTCCATCTAAAACAAAGTTCGAATCTGCATGATAAAGTCAAAAGCTGTATCCATGATTAGAGGCTTAAGTAATGAAACCCCCTATTCTTACATAACAACACCTTATCATACCCCTGAAATGCTGGGACAACGCTTTGTGAAATATTTATCAGATCGCGGGAACCCCTCGCCATATACCAAGGAGGAACTTGGCAATGTATATTATGTTTTCGACTAGTTTGCAGGTGCTTTTGTGTACAGGCGACCAATAGGAGTAGACCAATTTTATAAGAAAGTGTCCATCCCACATGAACAAAAAGATTTATTGGTTTCATTTCTTTCTCCTGTGATCAGAATGATCTTTATAGCAACTTGGAATACATCTCAAATTTTGGAGATCTTAGATAGCCCTTATGCTGACCTGGTGGAGCTCTGTATTATAGATCGAGATAGGATGAATCATGTACATCATTGGTTGATTTTATTTCATCATAAAGTGCCTTTGCTCCGGTTGTCGACCGAAGACGCACCTGAGAAACACACTGTAATACCAGGCCTAAAGAAGGAACAAGTTCTGGCTACGATATGGAATTTCATCCGAAAGAAGGTAGAAGAAGGCTACACTAAGTCCTTATAGGTCAATCAGTTCGAGTTTTTAGCTTCTGAAGGGTGCTCATAAAAGGGCCTTACCAATTTGTAAGGTGAAAAACTAGTCTACTGCTAAAGGTCGAAATCAAGCTAGTAAGAAACGAATTGGTGAGGGTTAAGAGTGGACGAATATGCCCAGTCTTTCCTTCACCATCTCTAGTCCAAGGAAGTTTAACCCCCTGATGACTATCAACCATAGAGGAATTCTTAAACCTAAGCACCCACTCCTACCCTTACCAATTCGGTTTCTACTGAAGCGAAAAGGTAGCCAGCAAGTATGAAGTCAGTATCTGCTTGAAGGGTGAAGTCAAGTAGCTGGAGCTATATCCAATTCCGTTCTTTAAGGAGCAGGACCATTCAACCATTTGTTATCGGCTGAATAGTTAAAGCTGTCTGTCTACTAATCCTCCTCTTTTCCTGCTTTACCATCCCCTATTATGTCTGCGAAGGGTTTCCATGTTAGTCTCGGCAATTCTGGTTCTATCGATTAAGGATTTTTGGTATGTTTCCTTGTCTCCCTCTTAGTCCCCAATCCATTAAGTAGTCATTTGCATCGTTTTAACTTTCTCGAGTTCTTTTCCTGCATTAAGTTAAATAGGCGAGTAATGAATATAAGGGTCACCCCAGTTAGCTAACTGCCAAATGACCGGTACCCAAATGGAGGAGTCCATTGCTGCTTGCATTCAATGGCATGCTGTGACTACCCCACTAAACCAATAATCCCTTTTCTGCTCCTGGACTAGGAGGAAGTGTTAGTAAGAACCTCTTCTGCGCCAGGAGCCCTTTGTTTCAAAGCGTCTATGACCAGTAATGACTTAATAGAACAGTCTGTTGCTTTCCTTGTAAAAGCGATATTCCTTGTATCCACTCAACGTTGTAAGAGGTTGTAAGCCCTGGAGAGGTTAAGTATCTTTCTAAGCCTGAATGCGCATAAACAGGGGTTTAATTAGAATGCTGAATATAACCATCCATTGTCCTTTTACTTCTCTTATCTTTCCCATAAGCCCCAGGAAGGGTGCAGGTTTTTCTAAGAGTCATTCAAGGGATTTACTGAAGGGCCAAGCCTTTCTACTGATAGGCTCAAGAAGTTAGCTAGGAGCTCGTGTATCTGGTCGTTCGCTTCTTTCCGTCACTTACTTGGTATCCACGGCTGAAGCTGCGGTTTGAGCAGTTGAAGTTTGAAGTGTTAGGCGCCCGGGCAACGAGGAAACTCCAAAACAATCCCTTCTGCCTTACCTATTTAGTTACTAAAACAAAGCTAAAGCCCTACAATTAGCTAACCTAATTGGACATTAATAAAGAGACGGTCAAATCAGTGGAGACAAAGCAACGAGAATGCCATTTGATGTCTGCCTAGGGTCCTTATTATCCTCAGAATTTATCACCAATCAGACCTCAAAGAGCTAGCAGGTTTTATGCACTAGGCCTTCCCCTCTCATGTTTGCAGAGACGAAAGGGAAAGCATCCTCTAGCCTAATGCTTGCCTAGATAAAAGAAAGAGATTAGCTCCTAGCTTGACCTACTAGGTACGCCTTCCATTGAGTGGCTCTTTGAAGACTTTCTGCTGCTTGCCACTCCTCCGATTGATTGAGTCGGTGGAGAAGTGAGTTGATCGAGCCTTTGTTGATCTGGTTGAAGAGAGTTATCACGATGCAGCAAGGGCTTCTCCAGTCTATGACCTACCATTTTCTTTGGAGTACGCCTAGGATAAAAAAGACAGGTGGCATAGCGATCCCTACCAATACGACTGGACACCGTGTCTCGTCCTTATTCCTCTACTAAAAGCGGTATGCTTGCAAATGCCATTTATAGTCTATCTGTGTTAATGAAATCCATCTCATGAAACAAAGGAGAGTTCATTCGTGGGGTAAATTTAAATAAAGAGAGACTAGCCAGTAACGGGACACTGACTATATTTAAAAAGAATATCTTCCACATCTCTTGCAGGAGAGGATTTGATTGACTCATTCTAATAGATGATTCCTTATAGCGTCTGATTCAATGCTTTCAGGTGGACTGACACAGCTAGGAAGAAGAATGGCGTATGATTCATGCCATTAGCTCAAGTCCCAGAACTTCATGTGCAGCCTTTATCTTATTATACGATAGCACTCACAGTGCCCTTATTATATTAGTGTTAAACCAACTCTAAAGGGAGTGAGAGGCCTACTTGTCATAGGGCATGAACGGTATAAGACAAATGAAAGAAAAAAGGTAATAGTCGTTAGGCCAAAAAGTAGAGAAGTAAGTAGGCTAATGCCAATTGAAAGCTAACTAGTTGTCCCTCATCAATTTCAATGACTTAGATGCATAGAAGGAGCTACATATGAAGAATGACAAGACATTAAAAGAAGGGGTTTTGCATGAATGCCCTATTGAGGAAGAGAAGGGGTTTGAGAAGAAGCTCTATTTGTGCAAGTTTAGCTTCAAAGCCACTTTAGCGAGGCATGTTGGAATAGATGCAATAAAGTGAGTTGAATTGGGTGGATCTAGTTTCATCAGCAATAGAGGCAGGGAGGGCATCAGTACTACTTGTTAGTAATAGGTTTTGGCTTGCCCCTTCTTTTTTATTAGGAAGATAGGTTTGGTTTCCAGTCATGTTCTTACTTAATGTCCCCAGATCTTCCTCTCAATAGTCTTTACCATTACGTCATGCTCCGAAGGGTACTAAGTAGCTGGGAAAGTCAGTCGTTCAATCAAGCCGATCGATCATAGAAAAAGCACTTCTCTTTTTGTGCCCTCATTCGAATCTTTAATGAGCCAAGCTTCCTCACGCTTCACATAAGCCCCCTTGTCCCGTCTCCTTACCTTATTTCGATTAGGGTGCTCCTTAAAGAAACTCAGCTTCACGTGAGCTAAGCTTTCCTTAAAGGGTAAAGCCAATTATTACACTATCAAAGAAAAGCAAGGCCCGAATCTGGAAGGAAGAAAACTAGAAGACAGAAAACGAGAGGGAAGGCCCCTTTATAAGAAGGTTATGTTTAGGACTACTATAGACCTTTGCTTTGAAAGCAAGTCTTTAATCCAATAATCAGTCGGGGAGTAAGCCTCAGGTATTTGACTGATGCATAGCAACAGATAGTAGGATAACTACCAATATGAAAATCAACCATATAGCGGATCTAAGAATTAGAGAAGGTCGTCCCTCTTACCAGTCTACCTTCTTTCTTCGGTTTAGGGCAGGAGAGAGAACAAAGGATGAGAAAGCTATCATTTGCTCCTAGAACTACCTAACCAGCTAGCTAATAGAAAAGAAGAGAGCTACTAGAAAGAGAGGGATAGATAGAAGGAGCGCAACTGTAGCTCTTTTCTTCACCTATCCAAGGGATGCACCTGATCAAATGTACCGTCCATCGGTATTAACCTCAAGATAGACATACACCAATCATGAGCAGGACATAAGAGAGCTTGCTTAATAGCATTTGGGATTGCCAAAAATTATCTCCCAGCACCTTCTGTCTTAAATGCCGATCGGCCTGAGGCAAAAAAGATCATTTATTCATCGTTCGAAACATGGACACCATCAATCATTGACTGAAACACCTTATAGTATAGGCACATCAATTCATGAATAGAGAAAGCCCATCCTAACAAAAGATAGAATCCAACTTCTCTTCTGGTCTATTGACCATGGAAAACTATCCTCATTAGGGAGTGGTTCCCCTTACATTGGGAACACAACTCGTTTAGGAGCGAAGAAAGAGTACATAGGTTCTATGTACCAAAATGCCCATTCATGAAGGTCACGTTTGAAAGGCCAAAGACAATGAAAGAAGAGTAGGACGAAATCGCAGGATTGTGGGTACAAGAGGCAAGCTTTGTCCCATAGCGATAAGGAAAATACATCCCAAATCGCCTGATAGAATGGAGAAGAACCATTAATAGAAGGATTATACAGGTTCTTCTGAGTCCTAACGGAGGACGCAGTTTACATGGGTATCCACCGAAACCTGAGATTGATAGGAATCTTGAAGCAACGAGGATATACCTCTCGATAAGGCTTATCGATAGGAAGACACCGCACCTTACTAACGCACAACCCTTTTCTTGCTCTCCTGCAGTAGCTAGGGTAGGGAAGACAGCTCCTACTACACGTACAGCTACTAGCACTAGTGGGATTGTAATCCCACTCACGGAACAAGCAAGCCAGGGGTTCCATAGAAAAAGGGCGCTTTAACTGAGTTGCCTACTTGCTCCATCTGAGAGTCAATAAGTAAGAATCAAACTTCAGTTAATCAAAAAATCCATGAAACCGTCGGTAATTCCCTCCACAGGTTTTACAAGTCGCCTACTTAATCCAGAGATCCCGATCGCGAGGGGTTTGTGGTTCAATGCTAAATCTATCAGTCGATCCATCATTCGAGCAATCTATCGCTCGTACTACTACTAAGAATTCAATCGAATGAGAGTAGTTACCTTTTTGCTAAGGATTACCACCTACTGTCCATCCACTTTATGTTACACGTAGCAACTCTTCTTGTTCAATCCCGACATCAGCTCTCAGGAACGACGAGAGAGTGACTAAGCCGAAAAGGCGGAGCGAGAACTGGTAACCCGGCTCGGTTCATCGATTACCTCAAAACCAGTAGCAACCCGCTTAGCCTCTTTCTGAGCGCTGTGCTCTATCTCCTTCCTTCCCAAACCTGTTGTAGACACCCCATTTTTGACCGTCCTCAAGACTTGGATGTCACCATTTGAACACTCGGTGGTCATCCATGTTCGTGTTCGTCTTGAGTTCCTGGAGGCCTCGGCCATGCGCCTTGCCTTAGGATCTCTCGACTCGACTGTTTTGTGCTTGGTTTTGCACCAAACACTTGTGTTTTGCTTTTGAGGGGCAGGGAATGGCTTGTTGGCCATCTCCACACATCACCGGCCATGGCTTGAGGCCACCGGCCACTGTTTTGTTGCCATCGGCCAAATGTTTGGCCGGTCGGCACTATTTTTGGTCGATCGACCATGTATTTGGTCAATTTGGCATTTTTGGCTGGCCGACCACTGTGCATTTACTTTTGCAGATATTTTTATGCCAGCTGTGCTAGCTGGCATACACTTTGCCCCCCCTCCATACACGTGTATGGAGGGATTTCACTCTTGCTTAGCTTGTTTTGTAAGCTTTGCAAGAGTGAAGCTCTATAAACAGGAATCTTCTCCCCCCTCCTCTAGGGTTACAAAAAAAAGCTCTAGAGGTCTGGTTTTAGGGTTAGCATAGTGCATCTATTCTATCTCTATATCTTCCTCTCTTTGTGTATATGTGTGTGTTTGTCCTTACTTTTGTGCACAAACACCTAGTGTTACACTATACCTTTAGTTGCTGAGGCATTAGAGGGTTCTTGGAGTTCTTGGGTGGATTCAAGCTTGAGGAAGCTGCTGGAGCATTGTTCTTGAAGAAAGTCTTCAAAGGTAAGAACCTTGCCCTTTATTTCCTATTCTTGCATAGGCTTTTAGCCATCTTTGCTTGCTGTTTTAAGCTTAGTATATAACATATCAAAGTTCTATTTTTACTTGCTTAAAATAGTTTTTTAAGGTTGTTTTGGTGTTTGGGGTTGTTTGACCCCTCTTAGGCCTTGTTTGGCCCCCATTTTGTGCTATTTTGGTGAGCTCCGGGACCACCTTGTTTGGGCCTCCTCACCACTAAAATCTTGAGGGATTTTAGTGGTGAGGATGGTAGTTTGAGGTCCTAAGAAGGAGAGGGCCATCCCCTCTCCTTGTTGTCTTCAAAATGTGTCATTTTTGCCTCATGTGTGAGCACCATTCTTGAGTTCATGTTGGCCATGTCTTAAGTGTTGTTTGTGCTTATTTTTCCATGATATAGCACTATTTTTACTTGGTTTAGACACACCATGCTTGCCTTGCATACTTGTCTTGTAATGCCATGAATTGCCTTAACATGTGCCTAGCATTTAGACTATCATGCTTACTTGTTTTGGCTTAGCTTTGTGAAGCTTTTATGCATGTTTTAGTATGCTTGAGGTCTGTTTTTGGTTGCTCAGGTCATCCATGCTTTGCTTTGTATAGCTACCGTGCAATTCCCCTTGTAAGCCTTGAGTGTTGACCCCTCTAGCATGCTTTACTTGCTTTGTTTCAGTGGTTTGGAACCACTTACCATGTTATTTCAGTCCATATAGCATGCTTGTATACTTGCATTTATGGCTTCTTTGATGTTTCAAAAGGTTTGTGTGTTATGCTCCATGATTGGTTCATTTTGCATGCCTTTAGATTTAGGCCATTTAGATGCCATCTAGGTGTGCCCTTGACCTTGTTTTGGTCTGCCTTGGGGTGGTTTTGAGTCCCCTTGGCCCTTTGAGGCTTGGTTGGCATGGCCATGGTTTAAGCCCCTTGGCTTGCCTTGAGTTTTGGACATTATTGCATGCTATGCTTGTCTTGTTAAGTTGGTTTGGCACCATTTTCTAACATGATTTTTAGAGCGTTATATGCATGCTATTTTCCCTTGTTTATCCCTTTTAAGTGTGCTTAAAAGTTGCTTCTTTATGCCTAAGTGTTGGACCATGTTTGCATGCATGTTTGTATGTGTTTTGGCCCTCATTTCCTTGGCATTTGGCCACTGATTTTGGCATGCTTGAGAGCTACCCATGTTAGTGTAAGTCCATCCCACCATGTTATTGCATGCATGCCTTGCATATTGTCGCATGCTTGCTCCATTTTACCTTGTGTCGCATGCCATGTGTAATTGTGTCTTGTTGCATTGCTTGAGCTACATGACATGTTGTTGCATGATTAGGTTGTAATACATTTGGCATGTATTCCCTCTTTTTTAGCCACTTAACATGTTGTTACATGTTTGTGTGTTGTCCATGTTGCATGTTTGCATTGCTTGCCCTCATGTTCATAGTGCATACTTTGCTCGCATGTCTAGGTTGCATTGCATCTTGCACGCATGCCTTGCCTCTTGAATCACCATGATACAGGTTGGATCTTTATGTGTTTGTTCGGTTTGCATTACATTTGAAATCAAAATGCACAACTTGGCCTCTTTGGCCATCACGCATTGGAATGCGCGATTGGTGGTTCGAGGGCTGAGTACCAAACTCCTTTGAGTCATGAATATGATAAGTAGTGTGGTTGGTGCAAACATTGCTTGAAATGCATTGCCATGCCATGTTTTTGCCCTCTGCTGCTGTCAAAACAGGTTTCTGTAGGCATACATGGTCGGCCGACCATCTCTACTACCGACCGACCAAACATTTTTGGCCGAGAGCTATACAAATGGTCGATGACCACTCCCTTATGGCCGTTCCTCATGGCCGGTGGCATCCCCCAGTGTTCAGAGAGTGTACCTTGGGACTTTTGTAGTCTTCAGAGGAGGAAAACAGTGAAAACAGAGGTAGCTTGTGCATGTTAGTGAATTTCCAAGCGAAACCAAGCGTGCATGCATTGGACCCTTTTCTTGAGGCTGTTTACAGCTTTATTAGCTAAGTTAATTTGCTTAACTAGTTAAGTGGTCTGTAATTATTTAATTAGCTTGATTGGTTGATTAAATTGTATTATTCTTTTGGTGCCTCCGAGCGAGGGCAAATTTGTAATAAGTGTGGGTGCGTGTGAGCATGTCTTCCAACCCTCACTTCTTTCTCCCTTTTACTTACCTGCTTTTGATGGTTAGTATTAGGGCATATTCAATTTAGCATACCTCATGCTATGCATGCATGCATTCATTCATCGGTATTGCATGCACCGGGCTCGGCGTATCATGCTAACTGCATAGTATTTCAAATCTAACTTGAATACATGCTATCTGTACATTTCACATACCATCCTAGGATTAGCCGAGCCTATTCTAGTTACATTTTGTATGCGATGCATTAGCCACTTAACATGGACTTGGATCATACATTGATTGCTACAAATTCTTTGTTTTGGCTCGAAGTACTCGGTAAGCTTTTTATGCTTTAGCATCTTGCATGAGTGTGAATGTTAACATGACAACATGCTTACCATGTGGCTACATGCTTATGTGATATAAACTTCCTGAATGCCTGTGGGTGAAGGTTGGATTGTTTGAGTTGGAACGACTCATTGAAATCCTTGTTTTAGCCTACTCGCGAGTAGCAAATTTCAAACCATTTTCCAAACGAGCAGATACGCAATGCTCTGTTCCAAATTAGGCGATCTAGTCTATACTTTTGTGCTGTGCGCATCATATAGTAAGATTAGCTAATGAATCAGAATAAGAACACATAATGTTTTCAAAACTAGATATCATGGTTAGTAGAGGCCGATCTTTGATCGGGCGAGAGGGGGTGCTCATAGCTGACCTTCCCCAATCGTACCCAAGTTCCCGAGCTGAGGCAACTTTGGTAATGATGGACACGTGGCCTTAGGCGAACGAGTCAGGGTTTCCTAAATTCCCCTATAAAAAATATTTAGGTGGCGACTCTGTATCTGGCAAAGCAGTCCATGTTTGGCACTTCTTTCAAAAAAATCTGTTTTCCAAAACGATTTGCCGGATTTGGACTCTTTGGTGATTTATCAATCTCGCATTGCACTTTGCGAGATCAGATTAAGAATCGTGACTAATCGAGTCCGAACTGTAGCATGAGGCCCACGCGGGTGCGTCTACACCTGTCCTTTTTTCTTAGGTAAGTAAGCTCTTTGCTCATGTGAGGTGGGAAAGCTTTGTTGATGAAATGAAAAGGTATAGGTGAAATGCAAGTAGCATTAGAGAGAAAGTACTGCGGCAACTGCGGCATCTGCGGCTACTTCGGATCTGATGTGTGATACTCGCAGTCACTAAAAAAGGAGCTAACTCAGTTATTCAAATGCAATGAAAGAAGGAAGTCACCAGCTTGGGGTGGGGCTAGGACTTGAAATCTTGATTCTGATTTGATTAGGCAGAAAAATATAAGCCTTCTGTACGGGGGGACTTTTCTCCTTCTAAGAAGCAAACTCTGTTAGCAGTTAGCGCTTCTATGAAAGAAGATTTGAAAAAGGCTGCCTCAGCAAACGCAGCTGAACAAGATCTAGACGCATTCAAAACTCGTGTTTTTGGCATAAAGACAGCTTCTGACCGTTGAATGAGATCAAAAGTGGAAGCATTTAGAAAAGAAGGTCTAGGGCTATTGACCCATTGACTCACTTATGGCGCTTTAAATGGCAAATGGAAAAGTCGAACTTTCTTTCAGACTTGGGGAGCAGACCCCAGTCTATTTAGAAAGAGACCGGTCTCTTTGAATGCAGCATTGAGTGGTCCTGACGGAAAAGGCAAGTTTTCGAGTTACAGTGTGTTCTGTACCTCTTTCCTTTGAAGGCTGGCTGACTCACAAGTATCAACAGCAGTTACGGGATCAAGATTATGGCAGTTCATGTTCTGGGACAGGGGGTCATGTTACATAAATGATCGAGTCCCTCCGCCCTTTACAGACCTATTGAAGAAAGAGATTTATGGCTTGCGATGAGGAGTGGTGATGACAGGAATCCTTCTATATACAATACAAGTTTTCGAACGATCAGACTTCTCATCTGAAGTGGTGGAAGACCGTCCACCAGTGACATTTGGTCGCCGGCGAAGACTACTTGTGTCACTAGATACGGACAATGCGCAAAGGATTTATCCAGGTATAGTACCAAGCCCACTAGTGAACAACCTTACTCTAAGGGCATAAGTGTATCGGCTTTCACTCCATTTGAACGCAGAAGATCGTTTTTCTGCCAATTCTTACGCTGCGTTCATTCAGTATCAATTTTATTAGGAATGGGGGCGTCGGTGTGCCCACACAAGATGAGATTTTGATAGACGAAACCTGTGACTGAGAAGTTGTTTTCTAAGATCTGGACAGGAGAACGGTTGAAAATAGCCTTTTATTCGTTCGCTAAGGGACTGGTTTTTATAGTTGAACAGCTACACCCCGGTGAATGGTTGAACACGTGGTTTTTTGGCCTCACACTGGCGATTTTGATACTTTGAAGTGCCTTCTCGATTAATAGGGCAAGTCATTCCTTTTGCAGCTTACCTAATTGGATCCCTCTGCTCTTCTTTCTTCTATTCTAGCGCTCTTCTGAGGGTTGAATGAGAAGCTTATCAGAAGCAGAGCATTTTCCCGTTGCCGTTGAAGACTCTTTCTTCCTAAACTTCCTAAAGAGAATCGCCCATAAGGAGCAGGGCGAGTGCAGTCGCTACACCGATCTTTAAATTGCTCTTGAGTTGGGACCCGAGATAAAAAGATAGATAAAGAAGGCAACCCGCCACCCGGTGCAACAAAGAAGTTTAGATCCGCTTAGGCAGTTCCTTCGATAAGCACAAAATCCCTTTGCTTTACTTTCTTTGAGGAAGTCATTCTTTGATCTACTGGGAATAGGAAGAGCGACTCTCCTACTAGGTGAACCCTGCTTCACTATTGGCTACTGGGTCAAGCTCCATACTGTTGTTGGAGACAGATTCAATGCTGGCAATCCACTACCCGGCCTAATAGAATCTTATCAAATGAAAAACTTGTCTTTAAGTGAAGACCCGGTTGAATTCAATATCAAACTACTTAACCGAAAGACGGAACACCTGTTTCTTTCCCACTCAAGTCCTCTTCCTCCCTGTGTATCTATCTGATTCTAAGGCTTTAATCAAGAGTGATGTAATGCGCCGAAAGCAAGAGTTCATTGCTCGTCATCGCAAGGAAGAAGGAATTCCTTCGCCTAGCTCTTTGTTTAATCGTGATCTAAAGTTCTTGCTGTAATGGGAATCCTGCCATAGTTCCTTAGTTATCATGTATCCGAGTCGAAGTAAGCTTGAGATAAGGAATATTCATATGTTGAAAGCGAGTGCTTATTTCCGTCTTCTTATTGCTTTCATGAGGAATGAAGTAATCATACTAGAAGTTGATTTCTGTCCTTCGACTCAAGTTCCAATCCCCAGCACGAGATTCAGAAGCTATAATGCATTGATGTTCATTGGAATCCCTTCGCCGGTGTAAAGCCTACGCTTATCTTCCCCTATCGCTAATTCCTTTTAAGTCAGCTTGATATAGTTACTAGGAATCAACAAAAGAGGGCATCGACGTAGTCTTTTCGTATGTGTCTCCTCTCTGAGGTAGGCGCCTTCCTTGTTGACTCTTGGCAAGTGAGTTCTTTTCTTGCGAGTGGGTTTAAAAGCAGCATGCTCTGATGTTGTGGTCTTCCTCTTCTTTCCTTTCTATTACGAGCAGTAAATTCAATCATCTCCATTAATCCCAATAAAGTAAATCATTGCATCTTGTTTGTAAATCCCACTTCTCGGAATTCTGTTCAAGTAATCGTTTGTCTCTCTGCTTTCGCAAGTCTACCTGGCTTGAGGCCCCTTTGGTTAAGAGCTCCCGCTGTCTGCGCTTCTTGCCTGAGCCTCTCTAGTTTCCTCGCTTGGCTCACTAGTCTCGTCACCTCTACTATGTAAGACCTTCATTCATGGGCATCCCATTATTTCCTGGCTTCGCTCGCTCTGCTCGTGCAGTTTTTATTTTGTCTGTATCTTACTGATCAATTGAGTGTGTGGGAGCCGAATAATACAATTACGTCGGGAAGCCAATTTAGTTTAAAGAAAGAGATCAAGTTATGTACTATATAGCTCTATCCTGGTGGGACAGAGACCGAATAACTAGATCAGCCGTAAAATCAGCTGTGAACTGCGCCGAGTACGAATAAGTAGGACAGAATAGCCGAATAAGCAATTATTTGTTGGTCGAAAGGTGGGCCCAACCATCAATATCAAGGAGGACTATAAATAAGAGGAGCATCAGCTAAGAAAAGGTTTGTGAGATCAAATAAGATTAACTTGAGATACAAGCAACCAAAAGAGTATACACTGACTTATCTGTCGGAGTGCTAATTCTGGCACCCTCGACCAGAGTGTTCATTCCTTTTCAGGTGTCTAGCTGAGGATCAAGAGCATCCTACAGAATCCAGAGAGTATTTCCAAACCATATCTCCACAATTGGCGCCGTCTGTGGGAATACTCAAGCACATCCATGGTGAGCGTAACAGAAGATCCTCTGGTAGTTGCTGACGACCTTACGCCACGAGATGATTCCAATCCAAGAAACATACTTGGGCCAGAGAACATTGCCGCATAAAGGGCCTTGAACTTCGACTCAGTTGCTTAGACTTCACCCTCGACAACAGCACATGAGACAATGTGAGCAATTATGGATCAGGCGAAGCAAAATGAACAAAGGTTGGAAAACATGATGGTTGAGAACGAGTGCCTTCGATAGGTTTTGGCCCTAAAGGTGACAAAATCCTAACAGGCCGTGCCAAGATCGAAGACGACCTTTGGGAACGGATGGTCGATGACCTGGAATTCGGAGACATGATAGTGGCAGTGATTCTGACTTATCATCCCTAGAATCCAAAAAGAAGAGATGAGTCAAAGTCTCCAGTTCTTCTAGAGGAAGTCCGCGTGCGCAAAATAAGTGAAGAAGAAATGATTCAGATGAAGAGGATAAACATGACCCCTTTGTGCGATGGATCGAAAGGGCAGTGCTACCCAAAAAGTTCAAAGCTCCATCGTTCACCCTATATGATGGAAAATCAGACCCCACTGATCACATTCATCATTATAAGCAAGCCATGACGCTTCATGAAAACAACGAGGCCCTCATGTGTTGAATATTTCTGAGCAGTTTGGGACTGTGGGAGCCAAATAAATAAAAGAGTCGGAAGGTGCGTACCCCAGAAATCAGATATTATTCGGCTCCATATTGCATGACTAGGATGCCGAATACGTTAGGAAGGCCGAATAGTTGGAGATCAGTATCTCCGAATAAATAAAAGGGGAATGAGATAAAAGTAGGCTCAAGCCCCGAGGCCCAAAAGCAAGTATAAATACAAGACCCCAGATTTAGAAAGGTATGCAAGAATCACTTCACTTAACTTAGTAAACAAGCTATCCTGAGTGTCTGAACTGACTTGTCCGTTAGAGTGCTAATTCCGGCACCCCCGACCGGAGTGTTTGTATCTTTTCAGGTGACTAGCTGAGGATCACTAGTGTCTCCCAGGATTTGAAGAGTATTTCCAAACCATTTCTCCACAATTGGCGCCGTCTGTGGGAATACTCAAATACATCCATGGCAGGCATCACTGAAGATCCTCCGATAGCCACTGACAAGACCACACAGAGAGATGACCTCACTCCAGCAAACTCGCTTGGACCAAAAACCATCGCAGCAAGACTTGCCTTGGACCTCTGCTCATCTTCAAACCCAACGCAAAAGACAATACAAGCGACCATGGCACAAGCTAGGCAAACCAAACAGAGGTTGGACAACATCATCGCTAAGAACGAACGCCTTCGTCGCGATCTAGCCTCGGAAATGGCAAAATCCAAACAAATAGTGCGCCGAGCTTCTGAGCGACCCCCGAGGGCAGATGATCGACGATCTCGAGCCCGACAGCAAGAAACTGACAGCCGCTATGCCTCAACAAATTATCTTGAGGACTTGGCAGAGGACGAACGTCTCCAACAATGCGTCCGGAGAAGTGCGATCAAAACACCTGCCCTTTCGAAGGATGCATTTCTGCTTGACACGGTCCATATGATATACAGCTTGCCAGCAGCCCCGGCCGTGCATGCGATCCAATCACATCCAAGCCCCCAACAGCAACTCACGCCAGCAAAGCGGCTTTGAGAAACGCCAAGTATCACCTTTGATAACTCTGATTTGATCGGTGTAACACTCCCTCACATCGATCCATTGGTTGTTGAGCTGCGCGTAAACCGGTTCACCGTTGAACGCGTTCTTATCGACCAGGGCAGTACTTCGGAGGTTATGTATTATAAAACCTTCATCAAACTCAGATTCAACAAGTCACACCTGACTTCAGTTCCTTATCCACTATTCGGCTTCAATGCCAATCCAGAGTACCCATTGGGAAAGATCAGCTTACCCGTTCGAGCAGGTTCCAGAACGGTGGATGTGGAATTCTTGGTCGTCAGGCTACCATCGCCGTACAATCTCATCATGGGGTGATCGTGGTTGCATACCTTGTAGGCCGTCCCAAGCACCTATCATCAACTGCTACGTTTCCCAACAGAGCATGGCATTGAGCAAATCCGCGGCTCCCAGAAATCGGCACAAGCATGTTATCTCCTTGCCGCTAGAACGCCAAAGGAACTGCAAGTAAACTCCATTGAGGTGTTGAATCGGGAGATCCTTGATGACGTTGGGCGGCATCCAAATGAGAAGACCACGGAAGGTTTAGACCGAGTTGACATCGATGGAAGCCCAGAAAAGTTCTTCATGATCGGTGCCTCTCTAAATCAGGTCGACAGGCAGCTGCTGATCTCTTTCTTGCTCAACAACCTTGACGTCTTTGCGTGGACTCCGTATGAAATGCCGGGAATAGACCCATCATCTAAATGTCGATCCCAAATGTAAGCCGATCATTCAGAAAGGCCGGCGGTCAATTGCGGAGCACA
Organism: Camellia lanceoleosa; assembly: GCA_025200525.1. Classification (NCBI taxonomy): domain Eukaryota; kingdom Viridiplantae; phylum Streptophyta; class Magnoliopsida; order Ericales; family Theaceae; genus Camellia; species Camellia lanceoleosa. The sequence goes on along the minus strand of CM045763.1, from coordinate 8,305,047 downwards.
CTGCCGCCGTTGTTGAGGAGGTAGACAGACTGCTTGATGCCCGGGCA